>JARFIZ010000393.1:3750000-5000000 GCA_036325965.1 Sinopyrophorus schimmeli
TGCTCTCAGAAAAATAAATTGAAGCAAATATGTTTAGGATCCGATTGTCTATGCTTACTCGGCTATATACTTTGTAAACCAATAAAATACAAAAAACGAAAGTTTCAAAAGTACCTATTCGGACACAACTAATTATGTAGAAATGCAAACAAAAACATTTTAAAATTAATATGTTATTGCAAATCTTTAATTTTTAAAAACAGTTTGTAATCTTCGATGCATAGAAGCTACCAAAGTTTCTAATGTTTTATTGTCTATTTTTGATCATTCTTCTTTTAATATGCGCTTTATTCTTGTTAATTTGAAATGGGGTATCATTACATATTTTTTTTGGTGAAATGCTTCCATAAATATGTAATAGAGTTAACCCTCCGTTAGTCACCTGGTCTACAATCGTAGACCACTTCCATTGACTTAACATGGTACTATATTTCAGGTGACTAACGAAGGGTTAAAGTCGGTAAATAAGGAGGGTGTTTCGAACGTTTATGGATAATTATAAAAAATCTTATGCATAGGATCGTTGTCTTGATGTAACTTAAATGTTGTTATATGGCAATTTTTTTTGTATTTTTTACTAAATTATTTTCTACTATATTTGTATACATTGCACTATGCATATTTTTATCAATAAACTCTAACTTACTTAATTTTTGACGAAAAACACTCTCAAGCTCTTAACGGTACATTTTGAATTCTTCTTCTGTAATTTCCTATTTGGTTTTCTCCAAATTATTTTCCTACTATCACTTTTAAAAACATTAATTTTAATTTCATCTGTAAAAATAACATCTTTTCAAAATTGTTTTGCATAATTAACGTATTCTTGTACGATTTTACACCTTTTTTGTAGTTATTTTACTAATAAACGGTTTACTTCTATAAATTCGAAAATTGTAATAACTTTTATTATGTATAGCTTATTAATGTTATTATTATCAAATTTTAACACCAAAGGCAGCAAACGAACTTATTCGATTCGTATTTATCAAATAAATTTGCGGCAAACAAGATTATTAAAAATGTATGGTGAAAGGGTATATAAAATGTATTCATGCAGGACAGTCGCAAAGAAAAACTACGAAAAGAGAGAATTCCTTAATACGTAGTACGCCTATTTAAAATCAATATTTTTATTTCCTCTCAAGTTGTTGTGAATTATTCAAACTTACATGATAATTGTAAAACTGTTAGAACCCTGAACTTTTCGCAAGACGATCAAAAACTAAACAACTGATATCAAATGAAATCAAATTCGCTATGCAGTATAAGAACAGACAATGATTTAAGGTTCTATAGAATTTCTTCAAATTTCGGATAACTTTCTTGCAGGCTATTGCTTAAATTAAAAAATTTCGCCCGTTCAATAAAGGAGATATTCACCATCAAAGTTGGAATTTTTTTCATGGTTTGAATATACCAATTGAGTAACAATTACATCATAAGTGGAATACTATTCTACACATTTTTTTCAAAAAGTTTATTACAAATATTTTGAATTAAAAATATCGGTTGTTGCCCTATTTGTGGAAAAGATAAACATTTATGAAATATTCAAGTTTAAGCTTTGCCCGGTAAGTCGAGGGACCCGCATGTCTTTAGTTTTAACTAATGCAGAAGTAGAAAACTGAATTTCTCTTGTGAACTAGTGAAAAACTAAATTGTTTTATGTATGTATAAGAACGTTTTGGGAAACACAATATTGCTGTATACTAAATAAAAAATATAATTGATGTAACATAACTTGAGGCTTACGGCAAAATTTGTCAAAAAATGGTTAAACGCAAACAAAGCGGAAGTAATTAATTGTTTAGTTCAATCTCTACATATAAGCCTGCGAGAGCGGGAGTAGTCTAAAATTTTTAAATTAAAGTCAAATCACAGATATGTAAGTACATAGCTTTCATTTACAGCAAGCGATAGAACAGGATTTTAACTAAATACCGCATACAATTAATTATACTTAAATTAATAGAATCAATGTCAAAAAAATACGTTAAAGTTATTAAAATAAAGGAATGATGACCAGTACCATATGTAAAATTAAAAAGTGTAACTACTAAATAAACATAACATTTCGTCAATGATAATTGGGTTGTTTATTTTTTCGTATCTGATGTATTAATTTTGTTAAAGAGATTTAGAATTGGGCAAAAAATCTGTTCGTTTGATTCAATATGAATCGTTCGATAGCACATAAAATCTTTGTAGAGCGATTCTAAATGTAAGAACATGAATTGTTAAAAAAATCAAATTGCTAGGTTTTTTAACTCAACATATTTAATAATGTAACTGATGCACAATTTGCAAAGTATGCTTTTCAAAATTTAAAGTCAAAAATAAGACAAACTTTAATAGTTATTTTCGATACATATGCGTAAAGTGAGGGATTTTGGTAAGCTTAGATTTGACAACACGAGGATGTTCTGACACATGCACCACGGCATCGAGTACGCAGAGTATGTATAACCGTACGAGATACCGTTGTGAATGTCTCATAACCTTAGACAAGTGTTATCCATTCAAGTCTACCGGGTCCGTCGTTTTATGCATACATATTCAACCATTTTTTTTTGTAAAAGCCGCTGTAGAAGTTGGATTTGAGAGGAACACTCGCATTTAATTCAATTTAATTTTTTACAACAAAAAAAAATAAATAAAATGTCTCAAATGGAAGGGAGAAAGGCGAACGTACGCACTTTCCACACACGTGTAGAAAGGTTCGACGAAAATATACTCAATTCTGACATGAGGAAATCGATCACTTTACTAGCTCTGTACGGCGCTCAAAAATCAAACTTTCGCACACAATATTACAAAAATATATTTTTAAGCAGAGCATTACTTGTGTTTATAATTTAAATGAGAAAGAAGGAAAAACTAAATTACACAGTGTAATTTTTTTTATTTAGTCGGTTAATAAAAGTAAGCAATGCTTTGGGGCTCTCGATTTGGGGGGTTGGTAGATGCTTTTTTTATTACGACTTCATATCCTATTTAATTTGTTTAAAAATTTCAGATGTTGTGGGGGTCACAAAATAAATTTTACATCCATTTCTAAAATCCATAGTTACATAACTGTGTTCAGGTAGTCCATAGGTATGGTTATCATTATTTTTAGACAAAAATGCAGTACTGAAAAATATTAAATGATATTGTATGATGTAATTTGAAAATTCATTCAAAGAAGTTGGACTAGGCAAATAATCAGTACTGGTCACAAGTTACACACTTTTAAAAAAATATATATTCCGACTTTAGTTTAATTGAGTTAGTTTCAATTCTTTATGCATTGTTCGATCTATATTTTTCAAGATATCAACTTTAGTTTTTAAATAATCTTTAAATTCTACATAATTACTTAATAATGTAATTATATTTTATAATTGTTTAAAAGTGTCTCCACCGTGTGGGTCTTCAATAAAAGTTGCGTTTCTTCGATTGTCCATATGTTGATTAATTCAAATACAGTAAAACCTCAATTATCCCGACCTCAGTTATACGGATTTGAGATTATCCGGATTGTCAACCGCGTTCGTTTTTTCCTGTTAAAACGGGACGCTTCGTAATCGTGCTTAAAACCGAGTGTGCACATTCGAGCTCAAAGTGGCACATTCCGATCTCGGGAAAATGAAGCGCGCCGCTCCGCGTCGCGCTTCATTTGCCTCCCTCGCTCGGAAATGTGCCACTTTTCGCTCGAATGCGCACATCCTCGTATTTATTGGATTTGCCTATATTATTATTTTATTCTTCAATTCAAAAAATTAAAATTAAATTAAATTAGATCTATTTCTTGTTTGAAAAAGGTTAGATATTTTATTCCTTTTGATAAGTTATTGTGGTGCTCTTCCTTACGCCTAATTGTAGCGAGCCTGATAAAAATATTTTCGGGTGTACTTTCGAATGTTTACTAATTCACATTTTTGATTAATTAAAATTGTATGAGTCAAATTTTTTGAAGTGGGCCTTTAAAAAATCAACTAGTTTATTTTTATATCATCTTTTGGAGATTGTTGAAGGTTTATATGTCAAAATTATTGTCTCTAAATATTTTTGGGTAATTTTCATTTTTCTGATAATTATAAACAAATTAGTTTTAAGGCACATTTTGTATATATTGTTGTAATAAGTCTTCATTTATGGATTAATTCAATTTTTAAATATAAAAAAATATTTATATGTTACATTTTCGAATGACTTGGGTGGGGTATGTTACAAAAAATGTTGGGAAATAAGAGTCAAAATTCGGAAAGAGTTAAAGTATTTTTATTCATGTACGATGAAGTCTCCCATCTAGTCTAGTCTAAAAGTGCTAAATTAGAAATGTGGTTTTTGGTAAAAATACCCAACTATAATTTTTAATTAAAAGAAAAGCGAGAAGTGTTACATTTCGTTCAGTTTGATTTAATTAATATTATTTGTAAGAGAGAAGAATAAGATAGGCAAATTAATTTATTGAGTATGTGCACTTTTCAAGCAAAAACTTTTTTCGAATAGAAAATCTGGATTTGAAGGATTTGTTATTAATATAGTCGAATCCAATTAACACGAAGATGTGCGCAGTCGAAAGAAAAGTGGCACATTTCCGAGCGAGGGAGGCAAATTTTTCCGAGATCGGAATGTGCCACTTTGAGCTCGAATGTGCACCCTCCGCTTTTCGCCACGATTAACAATGATCAATTTACTTTTAAAAAATTCGAGTAATTCTAAAACCGTAGTTGCGCTCTCAAAATGTCACTTTTGGGCTTCGCTTATTTTTCATAATTTTTTACTTTTTTCATTGTGAAATTGCCGTGAAATTAATTTCTACTTAAATAAGGAGGCAAGAATGAAATTCTTGTTAGGATTTCTTAATATTCGGTATCGTGATTGATAATTTTTTGAAAACGGGACATTTTGGCGTTCCAAATGGTTGCTTGGGGACAATGGGACAAATGATCTGAAAACGGAACAGTTCCATTCAAAACAGGAAGTATGGTCACATTATATATAGGTAAAATTCGTTTTTTTCTATACATTCAATTAACCGAATTTTCGATTAGCCGAATGAACTGCAACAATAATTAGTCCGGATAACCGAGTTTCCACTGTAATGCCCTTTCTCTTGATTTATATTAAGCACAATTTTCATAACAAGTAAAATACAGTGCTGTATTGTATCATAGAGTACGGATGGTCACTCTATCTATGTATGCGCCAAGTGTACTAGACAAATACACGGTCGCAATATTTCCATATTAATATTAAAATTTTATAAATAACTTTAACAATAAAACGTGTCGAATTAACATAAATATTTGGTAATGTTCGAGTATAAAGTTGCGTAGATTGTCTCATCACTTCTTTACGCTATCACAATATTAAATTTTATTTATTAACTCGAAATCCTTTTTGTTTTTCTAAGCACGTTTTTTGGTGTAAAATATAGCTATTTATTAATATTCTTCGCTGTAATACTAGATACATTCGTAACATAAACTGCACATTGATCCAAACAGAAAATAACTAAAAGTATAAAGTAAATCTCCAGGATTTTTTCGCATTAGTACCTACAAGTAGATAATGTAGAAGCAAAACCACACACATTTAGATACTTTACATATTTATTATACAAATAATTGAGCTTACAGGCTCTTATTGAAATACCTGGATGCATCAGCTTAACCACAATCAATATTTTAATGATATTCCAACGAAACCAAGTACTAAACTAAAAGCTTTTAGTCATACATCGAAAAAGCTTTTAATTCTATCAATATTTTTTGCAGTTTCTACAAATTTTTGAATCGAAATCGGGGAAAATCCTAATTTACCGCTCAAATCCTATAAAATATATATTTTATCAAAACACTCATCATTCGAAACGTTTTATAAATAACGAACCATTATTGGCCTGCACTTTTATACCAAAAGATAGCTTTTTTAAGATCAGAATTCCACCTTTCATTTCTCGTGAGCCGAAACATTACTCTAACACTTCCAATCTTTTCGTTTTACTCTGCTTCTGATAGAAAATATTTTTTCGGGCTATAAGATAAATGATTCGCACTTTATTGCTCTGCTTTTATCTAACAGCTGCTGTAATACACCGATTTAGTGAATTTGAATACTGCATTAGAAGTGTTTTCTAAAGAATGCAATTTTCGTCTTACATTAAAAAAATGCAAGTCATATGAACCAATATTACGATTAAAATTAATGCTATGATTGCGATTAACAGTTCTTGTAACGGAAGGGAGAAAAAAATCACAATATCCGAGCAATTTAATTGATTGATTAGTATTTTACTAACGGAGAGTTCTTCGACTTTATAAATTTCTACCGCACCCAAACATCAACATAGCTGAGCTAATTAATTTTTTTGTAGCATAAAAAGCTTTTGTAATTCACTTTAGAAAATGGGTAACAACGATCCGGCTAAACAAACGCAACTATTTTAAGCTGAATAGCTCAAGTAAATATTATTTTTATTCGCAAGTTCAGCGTTTAAAAGCTGATATTCAAACAGCTACCATTAAATCCATATCAGTTTTGTTTAACTTCGACAATCTGAATAATACCGAATGGTCCAGTTCAAATTTATTTTGCAGATAGCATCTTATTCAACTTTTATGAACAATTTTAAGATTGATTTAGCAAAACGAACGTAATGACCGTACCAACAGCTGTTGCTGAAAGTTATTCGCGCAGATACTTCTTCAGAATTTTCTACAAACTGATTCACATTAATTTACAGTAAAGATGATTTGTTATATTACGTTTTCATCGTATCGAAATATTTTAAACGTTAATAAAAATTATAATCAAAGTGCAATTTTAGAAACTATAATAAAAGGTACGGAAAAACGTTTTTTGATAAGTAGCCCCATTATCAGAGTAGATGAGATGAACAGTACCTATCTGAAATTTTCTAAACTATTTACTTAGCAAAAATGTATTTAAATATTACAATTATGACGATTGTTGAACGATCTTTTATGTTATATTAAATATCTTGACACAAGTGTTCCACTTATATTTGTATAGCTCTTCAATAATTGTAGTACAGTAGAAACTCGGTTATCCGGACTAATTATTGTTGCAGCTCATTCGGATAATCAAAAATTCGGTTAATTGAATGTATAGAAAAAAACTAATTTTAGCTATATATAATGTGACTATACTTCCTGTTTTTAATGGGACTGTTCCGTTTTCACATCATTTGTCCCGTTGTCCCCAAGCAACATTCGGGACGTCAAAATGTTCCGTTTTCAACAAATTGTCAATTATGATACCGAATATTAAGAAATCCTAACAAGAATTTAATTCTTGTCCGTTTATTTAAATACAAATTATTTTTACGGCAATTTCTTAATGAAAAAAGTAAAAAATTATGAAAAATTAGCGAAGCCTAAAAAAGACATTTTGAGAGCGCAACTACGGTTTTAGAATTACTTGAATTTTTTTAACGTAAATTGATCGTTGTTAATCGTGGCGAAAAGCGGAGTGTGCACATTCGAGCTCAAACTGGCACATTCCGATCTCGGGAAAATGAAGCGCGCCGCTCCGCGTCGCGCTTTATTTGCTTCCCTCGCTCGGAAATGTGCCACTTTTGCTCGAATGTGCACATCTTCGTGTTAATTGGATTCGGCTATATTAATAACAAATCTTTCAAATCCAGATTTTCTATTCGGAAAAAGTTTTAGCTGAAAGTGCGCATACTTCTTAATAATTGAATTTGCCTATCTTATTCTTCTCTCTTACAAATAATATTAATTAAATCAAGCTGAACTAAATGTACCACTTTTTGCTTTTCTTTTAATTAAAAATTACAGTAGGGTATTTTTACCAAAAACCAAATTTCTAATTTAGTACTTTTAAACTGGACTAGATCGGAGACTTTATCGTACATGAAAAAAAATATTTTAAGTTTTTCCGAATTTTGACTCTTATTTCCCAACCTTTTTTGTAACATACCACACCCAAGTCATCCTAAAATTGTGATGCACCCACTATGTAACATAAATATTTTTTTATATTTAAAAATTGAATTAATCCATAAATGAAGTCTAATTACAACAGTGTATACAAAATGTGACTTAAAACTAATTTGTTTATAATTTTTACAAAAATGAAAATTACCCAAAAATATTTGGAGACATTAATTTTGACATATAAACGTTTAACGATCTGCAAAAGATGATATAAAAATCAACTAGTTGATTTTTTAAGGGCCCACTTTAGACAATTTGAATCGTATACAATTTTAATTAATCAAAAATGCGAATTAGTAAACATTCGAAAGTACACCTGAAAATATTTTTATCAAGCTCGCTACAATTAGGCGTGCGGAAGAGAACCATGATAACTTATCAAAAGGAATAAACTATCTAACCTTTTTTAAACAAAAAATGAATTAAATTTATTCGACTTTTAATGTTTTGAATTGAAGAATAGAAGGTTAATATAGGCAAATCCAATAAATACGAGGATGTGCGCATTCGAGCGAAAAGTGGCACATTTCCGAGCTAGGGAGGCAAATGAAGCGCGATGCGGAGCGGCGCGCTTCGTTTTCCCGAGATCGGAATGTGCCACTTTGAGCTCGAATGTGCACACTCGATTTTCAGCACGATTATAAAGCGTCCTGTTTTAACAGGAAAAAAATTGGTCAAATTGTTAGGTATGTTTACAAAAAACGCAACAAATATTAATCACTAAATAAAACATTCGCACATTATCTTAAAATCAATAAAGCAAAAAAAAACTGTTTAGTCCGAAATACAAAATAAAATAATAAAATATTTAGTAAGAAATACCGAGGTTTAATTTTCGCAACGACAATCCGAATAATCGCGAATCCGTATAACCGAGGTCCGGATAATCGGGGTTTTACTATATTAAAATACTACTTTGTACAATAAGTTTGGTAAGTTCTCTATTGTCCACGAGAGCAGAGTTGAGCGCATGAACGAAGTGAGTGCTTCTATCCCGAAAAAAACTACCATGTACACCAGGGGCGGAAGATAATTCCAAACGTGCGATATCGGTCCTCACTTGAATGGGCCCTGCTAATTTCACGCACGTCTATATCGTTTATTTTCCACCCTTAATATATTAGCAACATAGCACGTGTTTATATTTAATTTAGTTACCCCAAAGAAGTATAACTTCTAACGCGAGTACATAAGTACAGGCACCGGTTTTTTTTGTAAATTTTTAAATTTTATAACCAATCATTTGATCAAATGATTATTTGATCATTTCATAGTGAACATGTTGAAGGTATACCTAAATTAATTTTTTCTAAGTTCAGTTTAAAATCACTTTTTTAAATATGAGCAGCCACGGCTAACCCTTTAATTTTATTACTCCAAAAAATCTTTTATTAAAGCCAACCCAAATATGAGCATAATAAAATTTAGGGTTGTTGTAATTAAGGTATGTCTGCTTAAGCGCTCTCTGGAATGTTCTGGTTTAAAACTCGATAAAGAGAATATTTATTCTAAAAAATTTAGAGGTAAAAATTCCACAGATGGCTCACAAAATTTAAATTGCGCATATATTCATAAAAGTTTGTTTTAATTTAGGCGGTCAACATTTATGGTGGTTTAGAAATATTTTATGAGGTGTCATGAACGGTCGTAATATTACCTGGAAAGGTATAGAGATATTTAAAACCCAAATGTTTTAGGGTTAAAGCCCCATGAAAGTTCATTCCGTTGCTGACGATTGTTAATTTTTAACATCGTTTCGAGCTTCGTTAGATAGGGAACAGACCGGGAATTTCGAATTGTTTAAATCTAACTTTGAAAACTGCCTGTTTTCATTTTTATTTAGAATAATGGAATTGGATTAAATAAATAATCTGATTAGTGTGTGAAAGGCTTCGTTTTCATTGTGTAAACTACAATGCTTCAGATAGGACCTACACTGTTACTACATTTATCTTCTTTTTTGACTAAATCTCATCTTTTTGCATACAAACTTAAAATAACTCGCTTGCTGTTTGGGTTTCGAAAACAATTTCAGTGTAATTTTTAATTAAAACACTCGGTTTGTTAACTCTCGAGTTGTTACTTTTTTTTGTTTGATTTTGAAGAAATTAAGCAACTTTTAATTTTCTGATTTAATTATAAGAACGCTAGCATTAAATTCTTTATCCAGGAGCCGAAATAATTCAATTACTAAATTAGTGTGTTTTGATATTTGCTAACTGCATGCACCCTTTGTAAACATTTTAGTAAAGGGGTTTGATGTTGATTAACGTTATTACAAGTCGTCAGGAAATGTTCGTAGCTCTAAAATTGCAGAAATTACACAAGCGTTGCAGTGCAAAGGATGGTCTATTTTGTTTCGAAAGCTTTTAATCTAATTTCTCCTTTTTTTTGCACAACCTATTTTACGGTAAACTGCAGAAGCTTCCTTTGATTTAGTCTAAAAATTAGCATTTATATAATGCTTTAAAGTATACTTTAAAGCAACTATAGTTGCAATTTTAAAGCGATTACAGAGGCAATAAAGTTGCTAATAAAATGCCTTATTATTCTTATGATGTTCTTTTTTGAAATTAAAATAATAATGTATTTTGTTTAATCCAGTGGTTTTTAAATTGTAGGGTGCGACTCGAAACATTGGTATGCAATTATTACAGAGGTAGGACTATTGCAAAAAAATGCAAATCAAAGAAAAAATCTATTTATTTTACCAATATATTTTGTTTTTTAAATAATTAATTAATCTTATTATTTAATTTAAAACGAAACTTCAAAGGTTGAACGTACAGTTGCTTAGCGTGTTGATTAATGATTTATTTGAATTGGTTATTATGAAAAGGGCATTTATAGCGAAATTACTTTTTGTCAAGAGAAGGAAAAAACGTCACTACTGCAGATTGGATAGATATTGAGCAAAATTTTTATTTTATCGTGTAGCTTATAACACATACTTAATATTGATTTACATATATTTCGAATTGCTGATAAATTATCAGAAATAATAGCAGTAATGTGTTTGCTTTAATTTTCTTTTTCAAAATTAACACACATTCTCTATAAGCAACTACTCTTTCAAGTTTAGGTACTATTTAATGACATTACTGGATCATATTAAAAAATTTTTTTGAATGTTTGTTTTGAAGAAAAAGTCACTTAATTAAATTGTACATTGTTTATTGAATACTAGAATAATTAAACAAAAACCTTGTTCAAAGAAATATTAAATACAAAGATATTAAATATTATATAAGAATTCTTTTGTGAAAGTGAGAAATTCCGTTTTCTTGTAGAATATGCCTTTTATATCAAAGGTTAAAAATCTGTAAAAAAGCATTTTGTAAAAGTTTCACTAAATACCCCTTTTAAAAAGATCGATTCGGTTATATTTCGTACGTATTAAACTTTGAATTATTGAAATTAGTTTTATCTATTTTATTATTCGTGAATAATATTGTTTATTGAAGAAGGTACGTAAATAACGTTTAGAATGCATTACTTCAATTTAGATTATTTCTTACAGTAAAATTGATATCAAAAATAAATCCGTCTTCTAAAATTGATTTTGTTTGAAGTTTGGGATTCCACTATCCTTAAGTGGGGAGAGAAAGTAATCTTTTTCAAACCTTAGTAGTCAGTATTTATAATAAGGTTATGCAGTTGTTTTAGTATCTTAAGTTTTCTAAATAAATTAAATTATTCTTTTTTAATTGATTGTTATAGTATGTATAACGATTCATTTTGCAAATAACTCGTAGAACAGGGTTATTTTAAGATTAAGCACATTTTGAATTTGGCGCAATAATAATTTATTTTATTTTGGTAGTACTAAATGAGATAGGTGGGATAAGAGTTGCCATTGACGTATCGTATAGGGATGGTCAATATCATATTAATAATTTTAAAAAACCTGTTTTACATCACTTACTCATTGCAAAATTCGCACAATTGCCGAAATAAATGACCGGATTTTAAATATTAATTTTATTAATTGGTGTTGAATTATTGTTTTAAATTTTATGAATTTTATATCTGAATGAATACCCTATATTAATCAATAACACAAAAAAAGGACTTTAATAGGCAGAAATATTTTTATAGCTTTATATAGTTCAAGACGACAAAATCGTGATCGACTATTCGGCCTCTTACCTTATACCAGGGGTCGCCAAACTTCTTTGATCATCGACCCCTATATAATTTTTCGAAATCTCTATCGACCACTATAAAAATAATTTTCAATTAATTAAAATAAAACTATCTATTAAGTACTGTATTTGTACATTTATTTTATGATTTTAAACATTTATGTGTAATTTGCGTATTAATCATTGCTTTTCCTTCGACCCCTAGCTTAGATCGACCCCTAATTTTGGTAAATAGACCCCTGGGGGTTTATATTTGGAGTCTATCTTTGGCGACCTCTGCCTTATACAATTCCACATGAAATGATTAGGATAATTAATTATCAACGGCTCAAAACAATAATTGAAAATTGTTTATTAGCAAAAATGTCTGTTAAAAAGGAGCAACAAAATAAAAAAAAGTTGCGATGCCTAGGTTTAGTCAATTAATATTGTTCTGGATAATAGCTGTAATTTAAAACTTTATCCTCTGCATTATTTAGGGTTTAAAACGAGTTTTTTGCGGAAAATTACCTTAAGCTTAATAATAAGCAAACCGAAATAAGACGTGGAAATTAATGAGAAAATTTTTGTTTAAAACTGTGCTTAATTGCTATAATGAAGTTGCGTTACGAAGTTAACAACAGTGCAAGAACAAATAGAACGGCAACTAAAGCGATTCTTATTTAACTAATTTTGCATATTATCTGCCTATGAATTGTTAGCGCGAATAATGGTTGTACTGACCAACTAGGTCTGCGGTCGCTGTTACTCCTTTGCGAGTGCACGTAAAAATATTCAAGAAATGGGAAATGTGAAAGTTAGTTCGATACAAGAACGGTTTGCATGCATCAGTGTGCTGTGAATGTTAATATAGATAAGTGCTTTAGTTATGGCATTTCTTCGTGCATTTTACACTTTAAGACCAAGACCTAAAGGAAAAAACAAACAAATTGTTGTGCAGGTATGTTGAAAAATTGTTTTAATTGCGAAGCGCTTTACGTAACTTTATTTTGTACGCATCTAAAATTATTTATTTGCATGTCTTATTAGCGGAATCATAAAATCAAACGCAAAGTTATCTAATCGTAAGTTAATGTCAAAAATTTTAAGTTTCTTAACTAATTGATTCCGGTGCGTTTACTTTCCCCAATCAATTAAATCTCGAGGAAAATTTTATTACATAATTTAAGGTTTCAGTGGTTGACCTATAGGCTCGGTTTCCTTTAGTTCTAAATTGGAATTTACACTTTTCGAGTCGCATAGAAGTTTAAATAATGTTAAGACTAATTACGGTTGTGCTTGGCTAGCTGTGGCGAAAGTTAATAAAAAAAACTGTCATGCAAGAGTACGGCTATTTTTTATGCTTACCAGATAACTACAGTTAGTAATATTTTTTATTCGAGCACGACCTGCTTTCTTTACTTAAATCGAAAAGTTTAAGATTATTATTTACTTTGATTATTCACGGAATAGATCTGACCTAGAAAAATCTGTAAAATTACTTTAAAATATGTCTTGGAAGTATTACCACATTTTTTTTATAAATATGCCAAAAACATTTAAAACTATTTAACTATGTACCACCATAAGTGAGCTATTATTCTTTCGTTATAAAAATAATTAAAACTGACCTCGAAATTTTGGTCGCCTTTCTATGTCTGCATTTTTTTAAATTTCTTATTTTATAAATTATTTACACTTTCGCTAACTTTTTATTAACATTAAAAAAGAATTTTAAATTAAAGTCATTTAAATATAAATTGAAATTATTTTTATGCTTCAATTATCCGCGGCCTTTTAATTTAATGCTGATGATGAATACAAACATTTTTTGATTTTTTTTAATGTACAAAAATACAACAATACGCCTGCTTATCTACACATTAATTCAATTTAAGAAAATGGGGAGACTTCTATATACCTACATACATCTTTTAATCACGTGCAAAATTCAACCACAAATATATTTTAGCATTTTGTTTTAATTTTTTGTAGACACAAAAATTCTTCTATTTATGCGTTGAAATGGATTAATACTGTTCTATCCCAAAAAAGAAAGTTACATATTCCGTCTACGTTAAGGCAGCTAATTTTAAATCGGGTAGGGACGAATAAGTACTGAAATTTCACGCATTTATAAATGATTCTAAACTGAACAAAAATATACCTCAAGTGAGGTGACCTGATGTGCAATATTTTTAAGTTATACTATATTTCTTTCAATTTAAATGGTGTAATAAATACGTTATTATTTAAAATATTTTGATTTTTTTGTTCAAACCTGTTATATCGATACCATTAAAGCCATGAAATTTTTTTTTAATTAAAAACTTTAGATAACTTGTATCAAATGTGCCGTTCGGCAATGACCTCGCTCTCTTTTAAAAAATATATGGAAACGATGCTGTGTTGCCATTTACTTGAAAATTAAAATGCATTTTTCTCAAAATTCTTTAGACTTAGGACATATTGCATATAAACTTTTATTGTTAAGATTGGTGTCAGGTATCACCAGGCTAAGTTTTAGTACCTATTAATTTGACACTTTTTATAATAATGAAGAATTAACAGACTAAAAAAAACATTGTTTATTTAAATTTTTTGTACTCTGATAAAACTACTGACTAGATAAACAAAAAAATTCTAATTGCTAGACACTATGGTGTAGGTATTACTCGATTTACACTATTTTAAAACAACACTATGCGACCAAAAATTTTGATTCTTATGTGATTTTTACATAACAAGAGTAAAATTATATCTAATTGTAAAATTAATTTAACACAAATGCTAATTTAATATTGTCTTAAAACGAGCCTCATTTTATTTCAAATTTATAGTACACGTATGGTAGTTTCTTTTACTATTATTTACTATTTTTACATTAAAAGATGTTAAAATTGTTTATTGCTTATTATTATTTTACACCAATATGTACCCATACCCAAAATCTAAAAAATCAATATTACCATTAATTAAAAGAAAAATATATTGTTTGGTGTCCCATTTAATCAAAATACTTATGCGCACATGAAAAATGTTCTTACTGATTTAAATCAGAATCGAGGCGCCAAAATTCAAATTTAACCTAATTTATTTAAATTACAATTTTAGCTCAATATTCTAGAACTCGTTCAACATTCATTTTTTTTTAGATATAAACATACATGTTTGTTATTTATAACATTTATAAAATAAATTACACTCTTTTGTACGATTTTTAAATGAATTAATCTTGCTTCGCCAAATTTGACGATTAATTCAAATGAACTTATTTCTACAATAATTTGTTATTTTCCAAAATCTGCTTTTGTACCTATGTTAGTTGTTAAAAAATTGACTTAAAATAAACACCCCATACTTCATGTATTTTAATTGGTACACTGGTAGTGCATACTGTCGAAGTTTGAACGATTTGAATTAATGTTAGTAATTTTTTTTAGAAAGAGAGGTTAACCATTTTCGAGATATAGAAACTTCAGGGCTTATTGTTTGTAGCTTTTGAGGTACCACTACACTTCTCTTGAGATTGATCTTATGGCAGTTAGCTGATCGAAACTTTTTTCACTAAATAGCAGTGAAGAATTTTTAGATAAAAACATAAAATCTATCTAATAATTCTCCCAAATTTTAAACCAGATAAAATTTGGTCCGAAACAATTACGCTTCATTATAAAGTCAAGAATCTCAGTGAAACGACATGCGAGAGTAATTTTTTTCATTAATTCCTTGAACTTGACCTGAAATAACTAAAGCATTATAATTTTACAATAGGTGTGTTTCATGATTCACCACAATGTTTGCATTATTAATTTTAATACTAAATTCCTTTTGCAATTCTTGCTACATTTTCAACCAAATATTTAGCAATTTTGTTAATGTTTTGGGGTGGGCTGCAATCGTTATTTTGATAACAAAAAATTACAAATAAAATAAGTGTTATCGTAAGAGTGTTATTTAAGTATACAGGACATATACTAATTGTTGTTGTGCTGAGTTCATAGTGTTAAATATGTTGATTGGTGTAAACGCTCTTATGAATCATTTCATTTGGATTTATTGTCTTATATCATTCTCGTTTGTCGCGACGAATGTCGTTTGTACTACATTTTTCTCAATAGATCTTATTGAAAGATATTGATTTACGGTTCATATTTTTTTAGGAGTTGTATATAATTCTATTATATTTAAGTAAGCACATTTGTTCGATATGGTCGTAATCCACTCCACTAACAAGTGTTATTATACGTTAATGCTCATTATTCTTCGTTGAGACTGCTTTTTCAAGTAGTTTTTGCAAGTGTTTATAATCGGATAAATGCCGATATTTATAATATTATTAAAAATATATGTAGATTAATTGTCACGAATTACATTTTCTGCAAATGTCATTCGTCAAAAATTTAACATAAAAAACAAGTTGTTCCTATTTTTTTTGAGGAATTCGGAACTTTGAGTATCCATGCTTACCTACTTACAAAAATAAATGTGAAATCAATAACTGCATATTATTTTAAAAAATCTAGTGAATAAATTATTCTAAAGACTCGAAATGCAGGTTTTGATTTTTTATTCTTGGAATAAAACAATTAATATTTAATAGATACTACCCAGTAAACCAGAATTATCAAGTTTCTCATTTATAAGAACTATAAGTAAGATATTTGAAACATTAAGAAGCTATAAAATACAAATTGGCAAAAAAATCTTTGCATCCAACTGAACGACTAAAATTCCATTGGTCATTTTTAGAATTTCATAATTTAAAACGACAGCGTAATTGAATGTGACATTTCCTACCAAACGGAAGCGACAGAATATTGATTTATTAAATTTCTAATTTCGAGAAATTTTATTACCATCAATCAATTTAAATCGAATCGATTTTTCTTAAGTTTCGCTTAATTACCCTCAAGTTTTCCAACTAATGAACGGAAACAAACATTAAAAGATAAACGTTTGAGAAATTCAGTCAATTTTAATAACGTTATTAAACTGAACATAAAACAAATTATTAATAAAGTATAAATAAGCTATAAAGATATCTGAAGAGGGTAAACTCTTCCCGAGGAATTTTCAGACTTATTTATGTAAATCTATTCAAGCGATTTTCCCTCTTTTAGGAGCTAAAGCAATCTATTCAACAAATTTAGAAGGATACCGGCAACCAAATTATTATAAATAAAAGAAAATTTTGCAAGAATCCAAGTTATTCGAAAAGTTTCAAACTGAAATCCTGAATAGAGTGATCGCAATTATTCGGTCTGATAAGTTTTAGTATTTTTTTTTGTTGTAATCTAACTTTAGTTTCTTCAAATTAGCCGGTACGTTTTATAAAATTATTACGTACAAGAAAAGGAAGCATTGTTTTACGTAAGAATTGTACAAATATAGTGGTTTGAGTATTGTTGAATTGAAACGAATGCATTTTAAGATAAATGAACATTATGCCTTCAATTATACGAATCGCTAAATGTGTAAAGCGAATTTAATTTGCTTCAAGAAACCGACAAGTCATACGTTTTGAATTAAACGCTTTAAATCGTTATCCGTCACGTAGCTTTGTAGTGTGTTCCATTTCCAAAGAGAAATTTGTGCACGGTTTTAGCTTTTCCAAAACACCCGTCTATTCATTTTGCAGAAATTATGGTGAAAATACTTTGACTTTAACATTTCTTCAATAAAAAACAATAATTAATTTATTATTACTTACAACCCACAGACATTACATTGCCTTCAGCAAAAAAAAATCTAACCGCAGACACTATGAATCACCATAATGTTCTCCTTATAAAACGTAACCCATCAAGGAGAAACGTCTTTATTTCGTATTATTTACGTATTCTTCTATCGCTTTGAACATTTTAATTCTTTCTGTGCCACGATGATGCAGGATGACAAATTAATGAAAGAATCGTCTCTCGTAAAACCACTTTTTTTGTGTTCTTAAAATAAACAATTATACAATTTGTCTGTTGCGTTAGTAATACTTATTTTTTGTCTACCTGAAAATGAGTAATTTTGTAAGTTCAACGTTCGACTTCAAAAGAAAATGTTAAAATTAGGTATTAGAACCAAAAATCTGACGCTGGTCATACAAACCAGTGCCTCTCAATCTTAATTTGAAAAGGACTAGTCATAAAAAAAAACTATTTTAACCGAATTGTTATTGATTTTAAAAAACTTCAAATTTATTTTTAAGAATAATTGCCAATAATATAAGTGTGGTTAGTTATAAAACTTTATTAGTATGTCGAGTATGAAAATGATTCGGGCACCCACAAAACGTATAATTTATGTGTTTTTGGCTTAAAAATCTATTAAAAAACTCACAAACAAGAGGAAAGGTGATAAAGTGAAAATCATGAAACAGAAATGAATTTTACTAAAAAATTTCTTGCCACAATTGTGGTCTCTTTGCGAATTTTATTAAAAGTTGAAACGTTTCTGTTAACGGTTTTTCCATTTTCACGCAAAATTTTACATTGCATCGTTGATCCAGAAAATGGCACATTTCCAAAATCGCCACTAACTTAAACACGTTGCATTCAAATAACAATAACACGAGATATCAACAATCAAAAAATGTGGTTAGAAAGGAGGTTATGCGCAAGACAGTGCTGCCAAACCCAATATTACTAAATATCTTCGTTGGTGCGTAATTGAAAAGGTTCTGATACTTTCTGAATGGACCTCGTAAGACCTTTCGCGCCATGCAAACTATTCCAATCGGTCTTCATTTAAAAACATTTTATAATATCTTAACCTAATTTTTTAAATATCGATATCTTAATATTTCTATAATTAATTGTTATTTTTAAATTGTAAAAATTAGTAACTGTCGTTAATCATATGATGTAAAAATGTACTTGTAGGCTCCTAACACAATTAAAAATGATTTTAGTATTGTCTTATGTATTGTTTTAAATATAAAAAACCTTAATCATATTAGAATAACATAACTTTACAGCAATTATTTTTTGTAAGTGTTATTGGTGCCAGCAAAAACTCATAACGTGACATTATATTTAGTGTTCGATTATTTTTGATACGTTCGTTTTGCATGTTTAATTTTACAGCGTATTTGAAATAAGCAGTTTTATTTAATTAATAATTTTATTTATGTTATTATTTTAGAACCTTTATTTTATACGGTCAATTTTTTTTAAATCGGTCCGTTTACTTATGTACGCGCGTTAGAAGTCATACTTCTTTGATGTGCCTCAATACAATATAAGCACATGTTATGTCGCGTACTTTGTGTTTGTGTAGATCTAGACCAGTGGTTTTCAAACTACGTTATTGCGCCTCCTTTAAAAAAATCTAATTTTATTTAAAAATTACAAAACTGTGTTTAAACTAGAAACACCAACCCTCGGATTGAGTGCTTTTAAACAGTTATTATAAAAAAATAAAGGCTATAATTTTTTGCGAAAAGTAAATGTGAATTTAAGTTAGATTTGAAAGGAAGGTGATTCATATAGACCAGAGGTCGCCAAAGTGGTCTATATAGACCCTCAGGGGTCTATTTAACAAAACTAGGGATCGATCTGAGCCAGGGGGTCGATTGGAGGTCGAAAGAAAAACAATTTTTAATAAGCAAATCACACATATCTGACTACGTAAGTAAAATAATAAATGTTTAAAATTATAAAATAAATGTACAAACACAGTACCTAATAGATAGTATTATTTTAATTAACTAAAAATTACTTTTATGGGGGTCGATGATGATTTAGAAAAATTATATAGGGGTCGATGATCAAAAAAGTTTGGCGACCCTTGATATAGACCAATACAATGAATGCTGGGTATGTGCACATTCGAGCGAAAAGTGGCACACTTCCGAGCGAGGGAAGCAAATGAAGCGCGACGCGGAGCGGCGCGCTTCATTTTCCCGAGATCGGAATGTGCCACTTTGAGCTCGAATGTGCGCACTCGGTTTTAAGCACGATTCACAATAATTAATTTATTTTCTTAGATTACTAATTTCATACAGTCGAATTTTCGTTTGATGTGCGCGCGCAACTTCCGTTGCCTGCTAAAATTTTACTCAAAAGCGCCAAAAGAAGTATAACTTCAAAAATGTAGTAATATTTTATGTAGACACTAAATTATAAAATTACATTAAAAGTTACAAGTGTTCGGATGATTTTAATATTTGATTATATACTCAAAATTAAAGATTGTTTGAAACAATTTTTTCATTTACTACATTTCATGATCGCGCCGACGATCCAACTTTAAATATAAATTACCTAAAATAGATTGTTACTAAATATAGAAAAACTAATGGTGCAAAATTTAGTATATGTATTAGTAAAGTAAGAATCTCATCAAGTTTTGTCGTTTCAGTCATTAGATGTATGGGATGTTAATGTTCAAACCGTTTTTGCACAGTTTACATTTGAAGCAAACTTGAAACAACTGTTCACTGATGGTATTGCTGGCAAAAACTACCGTGTTATTTTCTAATGCAAGTTTTTCTTCAGGATAATCGATATTAACGGCTTTGAGCTAGTTGTAGGCTAAGTAATAATTTAATTCTCATTAATATCATTTATGAGAATGTCTTATAATACTATTTTTTTTCGTTTTATGTTTATTGATTTGCAATAGATATCTATTGATAAAGAAAAGTTTCATAATAAGCTTTGAAAGCTTACAATAACTATTTTGGATTGTTCACAAAAACGTTATTATTAGCAAAACTTTATAATTGTTTTTATTTTGTTATCATATTTTGGACACGAAATAGATTTGTAACGTTATTATTTTTATTCCCGAACTTTTTACGTGTATCGTTTTTATAAGCATTTTCTTTAAGTTTTTCTTTTCACACATAACATTCTTTTTTGATTTATTATTACTTTTTAATTGAATACCTAAGGCCAGCTTTGTCGCTTCAATTTAGTAGAAATGACCAATAGGACGCTGGCCGAACTATCAAAATCAATTGCTTTATAAAATTACGCTAAACTATTTAAATTTAATTATTCTACATATTACATAATTTAGTGTTAATTAGTTCTTGATTTAATAGATTTAATTTCTAAAATGGAGTAACTATTTTTATTTCAATTACTTTCAATAAAGATGACGTCAGATAATCAAAAGGAATCAAGTATTAGGTTTACGACGTTGGATCCAAGAGCTAATCTTTGTGCATCAGAAAATTTTTAAATCGGCAAACGTCTTCAATTTCTACCGCTTAAATTCTTAAAAGATTTTTCGAAGAAGCAGTTTCGGGAGTTTTTACAGCAAATGCATTTTATTTTCAATCTTCCGAGATATTCGCTTTGATGGTAAATTTCGTCTACCTTGAATTTGTTTCTAAATCGCTGATTTCTGAATATCTGTTTATTTATCAGTAGTACTGGATTGAGTCAAATGGAGGCTTTGGTTTGATATGTCTTAAGGATTTATTTTTAGATTTTAAAAGACTTACGATATTGAATTATGTTTTACAAAATCTTGAAGCTTTCGACTCGAGATTAATTTTTAGTTTATTATTTGACTTTTCACTGCAAATGTGATATAGTGATAAAAATCGAATGTGTAACTCGGAAATGTACAATCTCGCTTGGACAAATGTGTATTTACATCCCCGATTTTTTCAGGCGTCTAAAGCATAAAAAGCAGCGTTTCCAAACATTTTCTGACTGTGGGCCGGTATTTTCTGCAATTTTTTTTGCGACCGCACACAAAATATGATTTCTAAATAGGGCACGTATTTTTATGCAATTTTAAGATAGTAGTGTCAGTGTTCTACCCAAATTGACATCCTTAGATATTTATTTTAGGGTTTTATTTTGCATAAAATTAAAGAAATTTATTATAATTTTACAATACACTTTCACTATTGCTTTTGTAAACTTACAAAAAATTACACATTTTAAGGAACAAAGGCATAAGAAGAAGAATTTTACTACACAGCTCTTATCCCAATTAGGTTTGGAAATGTTAGAAAATATTTGTTGCAATATTACTAAGCATTTATTGAAAATTTGTTCGTTATTAAATTATTTACTAATTTTTGTTATTTATTATATAATAGTTCCAAGATTGAGCGGCAGGAGTCAAACCGAAAATAATTACAATGAAAAAGGGATTACAAAGAAAACCAGTTAAACGTAGAAAAGTATTTATAGCACAATTCTGTGATAATACTCTTGTATAGAGTCGTGGTGGATATAAGTCACGACTTATAATCCAGCGGTCATCTAGCGGTAGCTTGCTTAAGTATCTCTGGCGGAGGGGCGCGTAGTTGTTTTATAATTGCATATTTTGACGTTTTTGGTGCATATTTTATGACGTATTTTGGCATTTTATATTGCACATAAATTATAACTCTATTTATATGTAAGTAACAGCAATAACCTGTCCATGAACCAACCACAAATCAACATTTTTAAAATTATCATTTGACGGATGATCGGAGACAGAACAGATAGTTAGAATAAGCGTTTATATTGAACGTGCCCAACGGTATCTTTTTTGAGAACCGGCATTTTTGTCCGCACGGGGTCGCGAACAACAGTTTGGGAACCACCGCTATAAAGAATTACCGTAGAGGATTACAGATGTACAATTAAATTCAATATTGTTCATTTTTGAGAAAATTTTGTGTTAATTATTATTACATGATAGTCAACGACCAAGTTTGCAATTTGATGTGAAAATCGCACATTTTTGATCTCAGTCTTTGTATGTTTTGTTAAGCAAAATCGTCACTGTTTAGTTTGCTGTATTTTTAATTAAAGTGATGTTCATATTGTGAAATATTTCTCTTTAAATAAAAATTATACCATATTAAAATGTATAAACTAAATAGCAATAAACGAAGAATGCATAGTTTACATTTTTTTTAAACGCTTACTTGAAATAATGATTTACGATAATTAAAGAAAGTGAAAATTTCTATTTTTACGACACGGTTTGGTAAATAGCAAACAAGGCTAATAATTCTATTATTACAAGTATAGTTGTACTAAAAATAAACATCCTTAGATATCATAAATTCTTGTGCTGCATAAAAAATATAAAAGATGAGTCAAACTTTTGTTATCTCTCGAGTGGGACGATTAAACGCTTCCTGTATTCCATCAGCGAAATTTCCTCCATTTCAAAATTTTGTATAATTGCGTCGAATTCAAAAAATTTCATGCGAATGGATATTCAAACAATTGTTTTACGGGCACATACAATGAATAAAATAAATTATTGCGTATTTTGAACTGCTTCGGTAAACATTTCGATCAATCAATTGAAAGCATAAACTCGTTTAATTGAATTGAAAGAATTCAACCCTCGTTAGTCAGATTAGAAATTAAAAAAAACAAGTACGGATTTTAATTGGATTTAATTTATAAACACATTTTTTGAAATTTTAAATAGAACAGGGGTCGATTTTAGCACGCAAAATGTTAATTAATTCGAGTACTTTATGTACGAGAAGCAGAAATTAAAAAGAAATCAATAACACTCTTTGCTTCAAAACAACCAGTTGAGATACTTTTTCTATAAAAAAAACTAATATCGAATCGATTTGAGGATATTCCTTTCAAATTTGAACCGAAAATTTGATGTTTTCCTGTTTCGTCATTGCTTTAAATTTGCGAAATGTCTGGAGTCTTGTCCTACTTTCGGAAGGGATATAACACAAAAATTGAAATTTTCTAGAATACACTGTCAGGAAAATTCCCCGCACAGAAACTCGACCATTTACAAGTTGAGGGTTATATACTTTTCATACTTTATCATATAAGAATTCGGAGCCGACTTAAAATATTTTTAAACATTTTTTTTTGGTCCCCTTATGTTTAATGGAAAAAAACTTTAAATCTGTTGTGCTGTAAATTGTTCTTTGTGAGTGCATTACAAATGGGTTCGCTTTTATATGAACGCATCTCCAAATGAAATATTTCAATCTCAATTTTGAGGCAGGCAGCGGCGAAAGCATGTGAGTAATGAATGCAAAAATATACAGGATGCTCCACTTACTGCAACCGTAGAGATTGAGTCTACCTCTTAAAATACCACCTGATACGGATTTTTTAACCTTCCGTGTACGAGGTGGAGTATAATTAACGTGACCAATTTTTTTCTTGTTAAAACGGGGCGATTGCTAAATGTGCTTAAAACCGAGTGTGCACATTCGAGCTCAAAGTGGCACATTCCAATCTCGGGTAAATGAAGCGCGCCGCTCCGCGTCGCGCTTCATTTGCTTCCCTCGCTCGGAAATGTGCCACTTTTCGCTCGAATGCGCACATTTTCGTATTTATTGGATTTGCCTATTTTAATCTTCTATTCTTCAATTCAAAAAATTAAAAGTCGAATAAATTGAAATTTATTTTTTGTTAGAAAAAGGTTACAAATTTTATTCCTTTTGATAAGTTATCATGGTGCTCTTCTGCACTCCTAATTGCAGCGAGCTTGATAAAAATATTTTCAGGTCTACTTTCGAGTGTTGACTAATTCGCATTTTTGATCAATTAAAATTGTATATGAGATGTATCGTGTCAAGTAAAACCCTTCAGTTCAATATTTCAGTGGGTCCATTCAAGAAATTCTAATAATAAATAAAATTCTCATACGGTTTGCTGTATTTAACACTACACCGCACGCACCCTTATATGCTACGTGATAGCACGCGTGGTATACATGTGACCCCAACTTTAATATCAGTTTACGCATTCTGATGGTATTAAAATAATAAAAGAGTTACTACATTATAAAAAGGAACTTTATTTTTATTCATATTTTAATACGTTTAATTGAAAACAAGTCGTTTTATACTAATTAAACAAAGGAACAAAAAAATTAACTAAAATACAAATTTTTGGAATTGTTTGGATTATAATGTTACTAGAATTAATTTTGAAAACTTTGGGAACATTTATAATAGAAACTACTCTTATTTTCAATTTTTGTTTAAATTCTGATATCATTGATTAAACTGTCACGGTAGACCGTAGTTATGCGATATTACCACTATATAAATTATTTTTTAATATAAAAAAAATTTCTAAAATAATAAATGTACCAAAACATGTAGAAAAAATAAATACATAATTCAAGTACAAAATCTCCTTTTGCTATATTTGTACTTACGCGGCATTGCAATTTTTAGTTACGCAGTATCACCGCCGATATTTGTTATATATATCAACGAAATAAATAATTGAGAGTATATTCACAAGCAAAACACAAAAACAAGCTTTAATAAATGAATACTCAACACAGTAAATATCGTTAATATACACTAAAAAAAGGTTCCCCAAACGCTCGCATAGAGTCACCTGTACCCCAAATAGCTTCAAACACTCACTATGCAAAAGACAATGAAAAGCAAGTACCTACTGGCGAACTACTAAACACTTGAATTAGTTAATGAGTGATGCTTATCTAGCCGATCAAGGCCAAATAAAACCAACTCTTAAAGTTATTAGTCAAAGCAAACCACTGGGGTACATATGACTCCACGCGTACGCTCTAGTGTTAATTTTACCATTCAAAAATCTTCTAGCCAAGCGTAGAATTATTTAAGGTATGTGCACGTTTGAGCGAAAAGTGGCATTTTCCCGAGATCGGAATGTACCAGTTTGAGCTCGCACGTGAACACTCGGTCTTAATATGATTGACAATAATTTAGGCCAATAAATTAGATGAAAAATCAGTAGAATAATTTTAATTATTCCTCTCACTCATACTTATGAGATTGTTGTATCTTTTGCTCGCTCGCACTCATTGGTATGGAAAAATACATTTTTTGGAACAAAATCGATATTTACCGAAATAAATTTAATTTTTTGATTTTGAAAGAGCGATGAACAAAGTAGAAAAATTTAATAAATACGAGGATATGCGCATTGGAGCGAAAAGTGGCACATTTCCGAGCGAGGGAGGCAAATGAAGCGCGACGCGGAGCGGCTCGCTTCATTTTCCCGAGATCGGAATGTGCCACTTTGAGCTCGAATGTGCACACTCGGTTTTAAACATAATTCACAATAATTTAAGTCAATAAATTAGACGAAAAATCAGTGGAATAATTTTAATTATTCCCTCTCACTCATACTTATGAGATTGTTGTATCTTTTCGCTCGCTAGCACTCATTGGTATGGAAAAATACATTTTTTGGAACAAAATCGATATTTACCGAACTATATTTAATTTTTTGATTTTGAAAGAGCGATGAACAAAGTAGATAAATTTAATAAATACGAGGATGTGCGCATTCGAGCGAAAAGTGGCACATTTCCGAGCGAGGGAGGCAAATGAAGCGCGACGCGGAGCGGCGCGCTTCATTTTCCCGAGATCGGAATGTGCCACTTTGAGCTCGAATGTGCACACTCGGTTTTAAACATAATTTACAAGAATTTAGGTCAATAAATTAGACGAAAAATCAGTGGAATAATTTTAATTATTCCCTCTCACTCGTACTTATGAGATTGTTGTATCTTTTCGCTCGCTCGCACTCATTGGTATGGAAAAATACATTTTTTGGAACAAAATCGATATTTACCGAACTAAATTTAATTTATTGATTTTGAAAGAGCGAAGAATAAAGTAGATAAAAATAAATACGAGGATGTGCGCATTCGAGTGAAAAGTGGCACATTTCCGAGCGAGGGAAGCAAATGAAGCGCGACGCGGAGCGGCGCGTTTCATTTTCCCGAGATCGGAATGTGCCACTTTGAGCTCGAATGTGCACACTCCGCTTTTCGCCACGATTAACAATGATAAATTTACTTTAAAAAAAATTGAAGTAATTTTAAAACCGTAGTTGGTCTCTCAAAATATTACTTGGGGCTTCGCTTATTTTTCACAACTTTACTTCTTTCATTAAGAAATTTCTTAATACATATTCGGTATCGTAATTGACACGTGCCTTTGGAATAGTTTATAAATATTTTTATTAATGAAAGTCTATTCTAATGCATAAATAAATATATTTTTATCATTTAACTGCCATAAGTAGATAAAAATAAATACGAGGATGTGCGCATTCGAGTGAAAAGTGGCACATTTCCGAGCGAGGGAAGCAAATGAAGCGTGACGCGGAGCGGCGCGTTTCATTTTCCCGAGATCGGAATGTGCCACTTTGAGCTCGAATGTGCACACTCCGCTTTTCGCCACGATTAACAATGATAAATTTACTTAAAAAAAAATTGAAGTAATTTTAAAACCGTAGTTGGTCTCTCAAAATATTAGTTGGGGCTTCGCTTATTTTTCACAACTTTACTTCTTTCATTAAGAAATTTCTTAATACATATTCGGTATCGTAATTGACACGTGCCTTTGGAATAGTTTATAAATATTTTTATTAATGAAAGTCTATTCTAATGCATAAATAAATATATTTTTTATCATTTAACTGCCATAAAGTATAATTTTGTGGATTTTATTTCATTTTATTTTCGGGGTATGACAAACCCCAACTGGTTTGGCATGTGACATTTAGTCACCTAGTATACGGAGGGTTAATCATGTTTTATGAAAATAAAATGGGTAAAAATTTAGAAACCGGTAGATCATTGCGTTGAATGGAACAATACTGCGTGCGTATTAAGGGAACAATTTATATAATAACGCACATTTAAGACAACGATACCATTGAGGATGTAACCCTATGTGTTGGAAATCGTACGCGTTCATCTATGTGGATGTTTCTAGTCATCTCCTAATTATAACGAGGCTTTGTTTGCGGATTCTGCGAACATCATCAGAGTGCGGGGGTGGTCGTTGACGTAGGTGTAGGTAAAGTACTGAGTATCACGCTTGATGACGGAAATGGATGCAATGCAAATGGAGTTTGGGGCACGATAGCGGGATGGGCTGATCAAAATTCACATCGTACTTTTTGCTTCCGTCGCAGGATGATACATCCTTGCAATTAGCATGTTTGCCATTGACCGTTTAAGAAAAAGAATAACAATGCCCATAAGCAATAATAATTATCGCGATAGTGGTTTCACTATGCAAATCATGGCACACGGACTAGACGATGGCTTTAATGCTGTTGGAAAGTGAATATAAAACTCTTTAAGTCGACAGATTTAATTATTACTTTCTGGTTTTAAGTGTTGGTAATAAAAGTTAATTGAGCATTTCGAATTTTTTCTAATTTGCTGTTAGAAGGAACGAATTTATTGTTAAATGTTGATAAATCATTAGAATTGCAGGAACACGGTTGGAACTTGTCCTCGTTCATTTTCATATCCGCTATTTAAAACCGATGAAATTGCTAAAGACAGGCAAATAAAATGAAACTGCATTAAAGAACATATCGACGAAGTGCATTCAATTATTAATCCAGTTGTAATTGTTATTTTAGCTTGGAACTTCAATCAAAAGTTAATTTATTATTAAAAATATCGACGAAGATTGAGAGATTATTATTTAGCAATAAAGTGGAATTTCTAAAATTTAAATAGAAAACTAAAAAAGGGAACTATGCCTGCTTTATTCAGATTTCTTTTGTTTGAATTGTTTCAGAAACTGTAAAGTTTAACAATTTAATTTTTAAATTATTGTACACAGGACTTAATAAAATATTTTTTTCTTCTTTGCCTTTCTGTACCCTTAGTCAGGTTTAGGCGATTTCCCCGCTTAAATATTTGTTGTGAATGTTGTAGTGTTTAAAATATTCAATAGACCTATTTTAATGGTTCCGAACCACGGCAATTTCTAGGGAAACTATTTCGTGCAGTTTTTACTCTTGCCAGGTGCTCAACCTTGCGAAGAGAAGAGTAGTGTGAAATTTTCGAAGGTTGGCGCGGAGATTCGAACCCATGTCGCTAGCGCAGCACCCCAAAAACTAAACCACTTACGCCACGCTTTCTCTTTAGTATAGTTTTAAAGTATAAAATAAAGTCTTTATGGATTTATGAAGCATTTAACTATTGGATCTCATATTTAGTCTTGAACGACGACAGCATTCGATTTCTTTTTAATGCCTTCAATGAAATAATTTAAAGTTGAAAAATAATAAATTCAAATACAGTAGAACATCCATAAGTCAAACCTCGATAAGTCGAAAACGTCTACAACTCGAAAGAAACCCTTATTCCCCTTTTTTTCAAGCCCTAATACCTCTATATCTCGAAATCTGAGCCCTCAATAAGTCGAAATTATCAGGATTTCCCTACAAAGTATTTCAGTACCTACATATTTTCCCTTTATGACTGAGGTGACCAATTTTTTTCTTGTTAAAACTGGACGCTTAGTAATCGTGCTTAAAACCGAGTGTGCGCATTCGAGCTCAAAGTGGCACATTTATAACTCGGGAAAATGAAGAGCGCCGCTGCGCGTCGCGCTTCATTTGCTTCCCTCGCTCGGAAATGTGCCACTTTTTGCTCGAACGTGCACATATCTCGTATTCAGTGTTTTGCTTTAATTAATCTTTTTACTTTCAACTCACAAAATTAAAAGTTCAGTAAATATGAATTTTATGTTCAAAAAATGTATTTTCCATAGCAATTAGTGGAAGCGAGCGAAGAGATACGACAATTTCGTAGGTGTGAGTGAAAGAAAACGATTAAACTATTTAATTAATTTTTTGCTAATTTATTAGTCAAAATTTTGTGAATCGTGCGTAAAGCGGAGTGTCCACATTTGAGCTCAAATTGGCGCATTCGGATCTCGGCGCTTTTAAACAATTATTTTTAAAAAATAAACACAGCTTTTTCGGAATAGAAAATCTGAATGCAAGTTTTTGATTTCCAAGAGAGAATTAAAATAGCCAATTCAATAAATACGAAAATGTGCACATTCGAGCTAAAAGTGGCACATTTTCGAGCGAAGGAAGCAAATAAAGCGCGACGCGGAGCGGCGCGCTTCATTTTCCCGAGATCGGAATGTACCACTTTGAGCTCGAATGTGCAAACTCCGCTTTTCAATCAATTTACTTTAAAAAATATTTAAGTAATTCTAAAACCTTAATTGTGCTCTCAGAATTTTTTTTTGGGCTTAAATTCTAAGTCGAAGTTTCTATAACTCGATTTTTTTCGCGTCGCCTTTGAGATTCGACTTATCGAGGTCCTACTGTACATACATCAGGTCAAGATTAAAAGGGATGAGAATTGCCAATCTAAATTTACAGAAGTATGAAAATACCATTGAAATGGATAGAATATACAATTACTTCTACTGTCTTCCGATGTTAGGAATCTATTTATGCCGTAGGCTTCCATGAATATTGATTATCATGTAAATCACATCTCTCTCGTATGTCAACAGCAGTTGCATAAACTTTCAAGTTTCATTGTAGGTACAGTTAGTACGAAAATTGAAATAATTGAAACGTATACATACACTCTCGACAATTATTTTCTGTGAAAATTAGTTTGCGAAGTTATATTCAACTACTTACCATTGCTTTATTTTGATTGCTTTGTTATATTGTTTCAATCAAAATACAATTTTCGATGAAAACTTTTAAACTCAATTAACTAGAATTGTTAACATTTAATTTAATTCTATCGGGCTCGGAATTTAGCAGATAAATAAATTCATTATCGATTAAAATAACTAACCCCAATGATGGTACATGATTTACCCAAAAGCCGGGTAAAAGTAAACACGAACTTCAAATCCGTTCGTAAATTTAAATTAAACCCGCCAGTTGTATTGCATAGATATATGCGAATTCATACTTTATTACAAAATTAACAATACTTTTAATCTCGATTAAAAGTCGAAATCAACAAATTTTATTTTCACATTTTTTAAAGTTTAAGTTTTACTGAATCTGCTCTCTAGATAATAAATTTTATAGTAAATGACGTGCAATTTTAACAAAGATGAATAAGAAAATCTGAGCTTGTCTCAAAAGTCAAAGGGGAAAATGAGTTAATACTGCGAAATATGATTTGCATTAGCAATGTGAAAATAGGTTGAGTTCATCGGACAAAAAAGGATTGCGGATTGAAAAACAAAATTAGGTAGCAGAAAATCGTCTTTATATAGTACAGGGTGATTTTTTCAGATTGAGGACATTTGATGCCGTACTAATTTGTTTTTATGTTGGTCGTAATGGATGAGATATGTTGAGCAGGAGTTGTCAATGGCGTCTTGAATAGACATGGTCAAAATCGTATTTAATTAATAATTAAAAAAAAACACTTTTTATTACAAGCTGTCAAATTAAATCATTAAGAGCAAAAAACACATTATAAATATGGAAATCAAAATAACAAAACGCAAAACCGGTTAGTAACAATCACGAGTTGACCTAGACTTTTGACAGCGAAAATTACCAGATTCTGACAAGATATTCATATTAAAACAATGAAATACACTAAAACCTGTGGCGCCAAATTCAAAACGTTCTCAATCTTAAAAAATCACACTGTATATTTTAAACAAAAAATTAATCTTGCAATGCTAAATTACAACTAATGGCGATTTAAAGACATGTTTTAAAGGTCTATGTAATGCTTTTATTTTAGATATTTAAAATGTATTATATTTGATTTTGAACTGTGAACCTGTTCAATGTATGCATTAAATCCGCACTGAAAAATTGCTATTGATAATTTTAAGTGTGTATAAAACCAAGAGTTAATTTAAACTCAATATTTAGAGATTTGTGCCCTGATACATAATTTTAAGAATCTAGCCCTGCCTTTTAGACTTCTTATTTAGTCTTTGTTAGAATTTTATTTGTAATTAAATACTAATTTGTTTATTGATATCGACAAATAAGTACATACTAAACTTTTTAAAGACGTAGATATTTTGCAGCGAAAATTACCAAATTCTTACAATTTAATCACATTCAAATTATGAAGCATATTAAAAACAGTGTCGCCAAAATCAAAACGTCTTTAATCTTAAAAAATTCACTCTAGATTTCAAAATAATTTATTTGCTAACTTTTTCTGGGCTTTGGTCTGCGGTTTGTTCTGACGTCGTACCCATCGGTTCAACACCACTACTTTATCTACTTACGATTTTTTTAAACACGAAATTATCTCTTTTGCTTATTTTAAACCCGTTTTCGGTTATCTAGTGTTATGCACGTAATTGTATTTCAAATGGGTTCTACGTTCTGAATAGTTTTTATATGCACCAAAATCTTGAAGTGGTATCGCGGATAAAAGTTTAATGGGGTGTATCAAGTTATTTAATGTGCCCCTTTAAGAAGTATTTTAGATCTGACAAATTACAATATGGATTCATAAATATTATTTTTAATTCTAGAAAGTATCAAACAAAAAGAATTCATCCATTAATATCGTTCTAAACCGTGTGTTTTCGATAAAAATCGAACTCGTGCAAAAAATGATAAATTTCTTTGGAGAAATTAAATAACTTTGGTACATTGAGACAGACATCCGGAAAAATATGATTTATGAAGTAAAAACTACATATTTTGTTATATTTCTATACCACGCTTTTTTTCCAACACAACGAGCATATAATTTTATTGCACGTCTATCCAATTTTCGAAATTAATGAGTTTGAGGAATTAACATGGTTGTTAAATTAAGGTTTGCTGTCAAAATTGTAAGTAAAATAATTAACATTTATCAACAATAAACCAGTTCCCAGACAACGTTTATTATTTCCTGCCAAAGTGTACCATCTGGTTTCCCAAATTCTAAAAGACATGTTTGAATTAATTTCAAGGCGACACAAAATAATTAAGAAGCAAAACATGAAGACTGTTTGTGTTTACTAACAACAGTAAATTACATAGAAAATAAATGAGAAATTTAGGAGAATTGTTGGGAAACCTAAAATTTAAGTAAACAGTTTTCTATCCATGATCAAAGCGGTACATTGTTATTAAGATCCGCTTTAAAAAGTACACAGGAAGGAAGCTTTGGCTTATGACTTCTTCTTAGGTTATCACTTATTAAAACCACATCAATGCTTTTATTGTGTTTGAGTTTTATTACAAAAGTTTCACCGCAGAGATTTTCTTTATTTATTGACACAAAGGTATTTCGAGATTTTGGTGTTTTTTTTTAATTTAAAATCAAATTTATTTCAAGAAAGTCCGGTCATAAATATTTTACAGTTACATAAACTCAATAAACTGGATACTTGGGAAGTTGAACATTTTTACAGCAACAATAAACGATTTATTATTTTGCAATTGCACATTGCTTACTCTTTATTTGCGTAATTAGTATTTTGATGTAACTGTTGATTTATTCGTGCAATTCGTCTAACGATCATAACAGTAAATGCAGCATTAATTTTTTATTTTAAAAAAGCACATTTGCTTTATTTTATATGGAAAAATACGGTTTTTCATTTAGATGTAATAATAATTTTCTGGTTTATATTATATACATATGTTATGTGTATTTTAAGTGAAACAAATTCAAATTTAATCAGAATGAAAAACGAATTAAAATGTTACGTATTTGTATACTCATAATTAATTTGTGTGAAATTGTATTACTTTTATTAAATCAGTTTAATGTTTAAATAACGTCGGTTTAACGGTAAACGAATTAATTATAAATTTTTATTAAGAATCAACATAATTTTGACTTAATTTATGCTAATTATCTATTTATTATAAAATGTTTGGTGAACATATGTTTAGATTATGCTGTCTGAACTACAGACCCAAATTAAACTAATTTTAATGCAAATTAAAAATAATTTGCAGAATTTTTTTTTCTTCTCTAATGTGAATGAGAAATTTAATATTTTCAGTGCTATTGTGTCGTAACGTAATTTTTTATTATCTTTGACTTGTAGGCATTTGGTTGACAAAGATAATATAATGTTGTATGTATACTATAGCATTGTCTTTTTGTTACGATAACGCCGGAAATATAAAGCTTTTACAGCAACCACATTTCCATTGCTGTCAACAAAGACCACGCTAATATCCCTATTTCGTTCTTAACAAATGTAATACGATATTATTTTAGGAGATTCTTTTTGAACATGTAAAATTAATGCGATCGATCGAAAATATTAACTAATCGGGTTGAGTGTCGTTTGCTAATTAACAAGAACATAAGAAAGTCATTCTGCGAACATCATCAGAGTGCGGGGTGGTCGTTGACGTAGGTGTAGGTAAAGTACTGAGTATCACGCTTGATGACGGAAATGGATGCAATGCAAATGGAGTTTGGGGCACGATAGCGGGATGGGCTGATCAAAATTCACATCGTAGTTTTTGCTTCCGTCGCAGGATGATACATCCTTGCAATTAGCATGTTTGCCATTGACCGTTTAAGAAAAGAATAACAATGCCCATAAGCAATAATAATTATCGCGATAGTGGTTTCACTATGCAAATCATGGCACACGGACTAGACGATGGCTTTAATGCTGTTGGAAAGTGAATATAAAACTCTTTAAGTCGACAGATTTAATTATTACTTTCTGGTTTTAAGTGTTGGTAATAAAAGTTAATTGAGCATTTCGAATTTTTTCTAATTTGCTGTTAGAAGGAACGAATTTATTGTTAAATGTTGATAAATCATTAGAATTGCAGGAACACGGTTGGAACTTGTCCTCGTTCATTTTCATATCCGCTATTTAAAACCGATGAAATTGCTAAAGACAGGCAAATAAAATGAAACTGCATTAAAGAACATATCGACGAAGTGCATTCAATTATTAATCCAGTTGTAATTGTTATTTTAGCTTGGAACTTCAATCAAAAAGTTAATTTATTATTAAAAATATCGACGAAGATTGAGAGATTATTATTTAGCAATAAAGTGGAATTTCTAAAATTTAAATAGAAAACTAAAAAAGGGAACTATGCCTGCTTTATTCAGATTTCTTTTGTTTGAATTGTTTCAGAAACTGTAAAGTTTAACAATTTAATTTTTAAATTATTGTACACAGGACTTAATAAAATATTTTTTTCTTCTTTGCCTTTCTGTACCCTTAGTCAGGTTTAGGCGATTTCCCCGCTTAAATATTTGTTGTGAATGTTGTAGTGTTTAAAATATTCAATAGACCTATTTTAATGGTTCCGAACCACGGCAATTTCTAGGGAAACTATTTCGTGCAGTTTTTACTCTTGCCAGGTGCTCAACCTTGCGAAGAGAAGAGTAGTGTGAAATTTTCGAAGGTTGGCGCGGAGATTCGAACCCATGTCGCTAGCGCAGCACCCCAAAAACTAAACCACTTACGCCACGCTTTCTCTTTAGTATATTTTTAAAGTATAAAATAAAGTCTTTATGGATTTATGAAGCATTTAACTATTGGATCTCATATTTAGTCTTGAACGACGACAGCATTCGATTTCTTTTTAATGCCTTCAATGAAATAATTTAAAGTAGAAAAATAATAAATTCAAATACAGTAGAACATCTATAAGTCAAACCTCGATAAGTCGAAAACGTCTACAACTCGAAAGAAACCCTTATTCCTTTTTTTTTCAAGCCCTAATACCTCTATATCTCGAAATCTGAGCCCTCAATAAGTCGAAATTATCAGGATTTCCCTACAAAGTATTTCAGTACCTACATATTTTCCCTTTATGACCGAGGTGACCAATTTTTTTCTTGTTAAAACTGGACGCTTAGTAATCGTGCTTAAAACCGAGTGTGCGCATTCGAGCTCAAAGTGGCACATTTCTAACTCGGGAAAATGAAGAGCGCCGCTGCGCGTCGCGCTTCATTTGCTTCCCTCGCTCGGAAATGTGCCACTTTTTGCTCGAACGTTCACATATCTCGTATTTAGTGTTTTGCTTTAATTAATCTTTTTACTTTCAACTCACAAAATTAAAAGTTCAGTAAATATGAATTTTATGTTCAAAAATGTATTTACCATAGCAATGAGTGGAAGCGAGCGAAGAGATACGACAATTTCGTAGGTGTGAGTGAAAGAAAACGATTAAACTATTTAATTAATTTTTTTGCTAATTTATTAGTCAAAATTTTGTGAATCGTGCGTAAAGCGGAGTGTCCACATTTGAGCTCAAATTGGCGCATTCGGATCTCGGCGCTTTTAAACAATTATTTTTTTAAAATAAACACAGCTTTTTCGGAATAGAAAATCTGAATGCAAGTTTTTGATTTCCAAGAGAGAATTAATATAGCCAATTCAATAAATACGAAAATGTGCACATTCGAGCTAAAAGTGGCACATTTTCTCGAGATCGGAATGTACCACTTTGAGCTCGAATGTGCAAACTCCGCTTTTCAATCAATTTACTTTAAAAAATATTTAAGTAATTCTAAAACCCTAATTGTGCTCTCAGAATTTTTTTTTGGGCTTAAATTATAAGTCGAAGTTTCTATAACTCGATTTTTTTCGCGTCGCCTTTGAGATTCGACTTATCGAGGTCCTACTGTACATACATCAGGTCAAGATTAAAAGGGATGAGAATTGCCAATCTAAATTTACAGAAGTATGAAAGTACCATTGAAATGGATAGAATATACAATTACTTCTACTGTCTTCCGATGTTAGGAATCTATTTATGCCGTAGGCTTCCATGAATATTGATTATCATGTAAATCACATCTCTCTCGTATGTCAACAGCAGTTGCATAAACTTTCAAGTTTCATTGTAGGTACAGTTAGTACGAAAATTGAAATAATTGAAACGTATACATACACTCTCGACAATTATTTTCTGTGAAAATTAGTTTGCGAAGTTATATTCAACTACTTACCATTGCTTTATTTTGATTGCTTTGTTATATTGTTTCAATCAAAATACAATTTTCGATGAAAACTTTTAAACTCAATTAACTAGAATTGTTAACATTTAATTTAATTCTATCGGGCTCGGAATTTAGCAGATAAATAAATTCATTATCGATTAAAATAACTAACCCCAATGATGGTACATGATTTACCCAAAAGCCGGGTAAAAGTAAACACGAACTTCAAATCCGTTCGTAAATTTAAATTAAACCCGCCAGTTGTATTGCATAGATATATGCGAATTCATACTTTATTACAAAATTAACAATACTTTTAATCTCGATTAAAAGTCGAAATCAACAAATTTTATTTTCACATTTTTTAAAGTTTAAGTTTTACTGAATCTGCTCTCTAGATAATAAATTTTATAGTAAATGACGTGCAATTTTAACAAAGATGAATAAGAAAATCTGAGCTTGTCTCAAAAGTCAAAGGGGAAAATGAGTTAATACTGCGAAATATGATTTGCATTAGCAATGTGAAAATAGGTTGAGTTCATCGGACAAAAAAGGATTGCGGATTGAAAAACAAAATTAGGTAGCAGAAAATCGTCTTTATATAGTACAGGGTGATTTTTCAGATTGAGGACATTTGATGCCGTACTAATTTGTTTTATGTTGGTCGTAATGGATGAGATATGTTGAGCAGGAGTTGTCAATGGCGTCTTGAATAGACATGGTCAAAATCGTATTTAATTAATAATTAAAAAAACACTTTTATTACAAGCTGTCAAATTAAATCATTAAGAGCAAAAAACACATTATAAATATGGAAATCAAAATAACAAAACGCAAAACCGGTTAGTAACAATCACGAGTTGACCTAGACTTTTGACAGCGAAAATTACCAGATTCTGACAAGATATTCATATTAAAACAATGAAATACACTAAAACCTGTGGCGCCAAATTCAAAACGTTCTCAATCTTAAAAAATCACACTGTATATTTTAAACAAAAAATTAATCTTGCAATGCTAAATTACAACTAATGGCGATTTAAAGACATGTTTTAAAGGTCTATGTAATGCTTTTATTTTAGATATTTAAAATGTATTATATTTGATTTTGAACTGTGAACCTGTTCAATGTATGCATTAAATCCGCACTGAAAAATTGCTATTGATAATTTTAAGTGTGTATAAAACCAAGAGTTAATTTAAACTCAATATTTAGAGATTTGTGCCCTGATACATAATTTTAAGAATCTAGCCCTGCCTTTTAGACTTCTTATTTAGTCTTTGTTAGAATTTTATTTGTAATTAAATACTAATTTGTTTATTGATATCGACAAATAAGTACATACTAAACTTTTTAAAGACGTAGATATTTTGCAGCGAAAATTACCAAATTCTTACAATTTAATCACATTCAAATTATGAAGCATATTAAAAACAGTGTCGCCAAAATCAAAACGTCTTTAATCTTAAAAAATTCACTCTAGATTTCAAAATAATTTATTTGCTAACTTTTTCTGGGCTTTGGTCTGCGGTTTGTTCTGACGTCGTACCCATCGGTTCAACACCACTACTTTATCTACTTACGATTTTTAAACACGAAATTATCTCTTTTGCTTATTTTAAACCCGTTTTCGGTTATCTAGTGTTATGCACGTAATTGTATTTCAAATGGGTTCTACGTTCTGAATAGTTTTTATATGCACCAAAATCTTGAAGTGGTATCGCGGATAAAAGTTTAATGGGGTGTATCAAGTTATTTAATGTGCCCCTTTAAGAAGTATTTTAGATCTGACAAATTACAATATGGATTCATAAATATTATTTTTAATTCTAGAAAGTATCAAACAAAAAGAATTCATCCATTAATATCGTTCTAAACCGTGTGTTTTCGATAAAAATCGAACTCGTGCAAAAAATGATAAATTTCTTTGGAGAAATTAAATAACTTTGGTACATTGAGACAGACATCCGGAAAAATATGATTTATGAAGTAAAAACTACATATTTTGTTATATTTCTATACCACGCTTTTTTTCCAACACAACGAGCATATAATTTTATTGCACGTCTATCCAATTTTCGAAATTAATGAGTTTGAGGAATTAACATGGTTGTTAAATTAAGGTTTGCTGTCAAAATTGTAAGTAAAATAATTAACATTTATCAACAATAAACCAGTTCCCAGACAACGTTTATTATTTCCTGCCAAAGTGTACCATCTGGTTTCCCAAATTCTAAAAGACATGTTTGAATTAATTTCAAGGCGACACAAAATAATTAAGAAGCAAAACATGAAGACTGTTTGTGTTTACTAACAACAGTAAATTACATAGAAAATAAATGAGAAATTTAGGAGAATTGTTGGGAAACCTAAAATTTAAGTAAACAGTTTTCTATCCATGATCAAAGCGGTACATTGTTATTAAGATCCGCTTTAAAAAGTACACAGGAAGGAAGCTTTGGCTTATGACTTCTTCTTAGGTTATCACTTATTAAAACCACATCAATGCTTTTATTGTGTTTGAGTTTTATTACAAAAGTTTCACCGCAGAGATTTTCTTTATTTATTGACACAAAGGTATTTCGAGATTTTGGTGTTTTTTTTTAATTTAAAATCAAATTTATTTCAAGAAAGTCCGGTCATAAATATTTTACAGTTACATAAACTCAATAAACTGGATACTTGGGAAGTTGAACATTTTTACAGCAACAATAAACGATTTATTATTTTGCAATTGCACATTGCTTACTCTTTATTTGCGTAATTAGTATTTTGATGTAACTGTTGATTTATTCGTGCAATTCGTCTAACGATCATAACAGTAAATGCAGCATTAATTTTTTATTTTAAAAAAGCACATTTGCTTTATTTTATATGGAAAAATACGGTTTTTCATTTAGATGTAATAATAATTTTCTGGTTTATATTATATACATATGTTATGTGTATTTTAAGTGAAACAAATCCAAATTTAATCAGAATGAAAAACGAATTAAAATGTTACGTATTTGTATACTCATAATTAATTTGTGTGAAATTGTATTACTTTTATTAAATCAGTTTAATGTTTAAATAACGTCGGTTTAACGGTAAACGAATTAATTATAAATTTTATTAAGAATCAACATAATTTTGACTTAATTTATGCTAATTATCTATTTATTATAAAATGTTTGGTGAACATATGTTTAGATTATGCTGTCTGAACTACAGACCCAAATTAAACTAATTTTAATGCAAATTAAAAATAATCTGCAGAATTTTTTTTCTTCTCTAATGTGAATGAGAAATTTAATATTTTCAGTGCTATTGTGTCGTAACGTAATTTTTTATTATCTTTGACTTGTAGGCATTTGGTTGACAAAGATAATATAATGTTGTATGTATACTATAGCATTGTCTTTTTGTTACGATAACGCCGGAAATATAAAGCTTTTACAGCAACCACATTTCCATTGCTGTCAACAAAGACCACGCTAATATCCCTATTTCGTTCTTAACAAATGTAATACGATATTATTTTAGGAGATTCTTTTTTTGAACATGTAAAAATTAATGCGATCGATCGAAAATATTAACTAATCGGGTTGAGTGTCGTTTGCTAATTAACAAGAACATAAGAAAGTCATTTCCTCTTGTTTTTTTTTTAAATTGTATATACAGGGTGTTTTTTTTAAGTACGAGGACATTTTGAATTTGGCGCTGGACTAATTTGTTTTTATGTTGGCAGTTCTGGATGAGATCTGTTGAATGCCAATGGCGTGTCGAATAGGGGTCGTCAACGTGATATTAATAATTTTAAAAGAACATGTTTTAGATCATTTACTGTTCTCATATAAAATGTAACAAGCAGTAAATTTAAAAGAGAAAATAAACACAAAAACAGAAGTGCAACTATAGAAATCAAAACAACACAACGCCAAAGCTTTTAGAAACATTCATGAGTTAACATGAACATTTGACAGCGAGAGTTACCAGATTCGTACAATTAACCCGCATTCAAACTATAAAATACACTAAAAACTGTGCCGCCAAATTCGAAACGACTTCAATGTCAAAAAATCTCCCTGTTAATAGTTTAAGCTAAAAATCAAACTACAATTAATGACGAACTAAACCTGATATGTTTTAAGGACTTATGTATTTACATAAATTCTTTATCTTAGACATTTAAAATTTATTGTATTCTATTTTGAATTAAATCTGCGTTGAAAAATTGCTGTATATAATTGTAAATTGTCTATAAAGAGCAAAAGTGTACCCCTAGTTATTGCGTTTCGCGGACAACAGCCAGCGCTACTTATTTTCAAATTACAGATTGCATGCAATAGTTCCTATTCCTATTTTCTATCACTTTTCCAACTTCAATTTTTTGTAGGCAATATTCGATAAACAGATATTTGCTGATATCACACGTACAAGTATTGTAACGTTATGTATACGTTGGCAACATGTAAATGAACATTAGAAGGGTTTGCAACAAAGAATTTAATTTAAACATAGAATAGAAAAAATAATACACAATTTAGGATCATTATCACTTATATTTATTCTTTAAATGTAATCAATCTTTCAAAAAAAAACAATATTACTTTAGACAGTCTTTGGAATTCTTATTTATCAAAGCATCAATATTGTCCAAAAGTGCAATGCGTGATGCGCTAATGATGACCAAAAGAATGCCAGTTTTTATGATATCTAGCGTTTCAAAAGTGCAGTTATTTGCATTTTACACCCTGTGAAACGCTTTTGATACCCAAAATTTGACAACTTTGAAATACTATTGAGACGCTATGCTATTTTTGAAATATAGATAACTTTGATGACTTGTTGAAACGCTATTCCAGACAAAAAATTAAAATTTGTACATTTCCAGCGCTATTGATGCGATAAATTTTAGGTCGACCATCAATGTTGAGGCACTAAACTTTCAATTTCGACTCTTGAAACGCTTTTGATACCCAAAACTTGATTAACCCAAAAAAGAACAAAAGACATGAGAACCTCGATGCCCTATTGATGCGCGAAACTTCGACGCGGGTACGTTATTAGTTTTAGATGATTTAAAAATAATTTAAATTTTATAACAAAAGCAGTTGCATTAATTGGACCGGTCCAATTTAGGAACTCGGGAGCGGTCCAATATACGGACCATGGTATGTTTACGATTTGTCATAAAAAATAAAAACATAACTTCATCAGATTTGTATTCGTTTACCAGTACACAAAACAGTATAAAATTTACTCTCATATAGCATGTCTTATAAAATTATAACTTTCCTTAGACAACACAACCAAAATTAACATAAATACAGTCCAAAAACAACTTTTTTCTATCACAATCATATAATATTCTCAAACGTCAATACAAAATGTCAGAGTGCTAATGTCACTCCGTTTGCCTCTTTTTTTGTTGCCAATGTAAAAAATAGTTTTAATTTGTAGAAATACAGAAGTGGTACAATTTAAGCATCGGTTCAATATAGGTTACTCTCCCCTATGCATTTTTAAGTGTTAAATGGTTTGTATTTAATTGTAATTTATTCAAACAATTCACAAAACTACACAAATAATTCGACCATAAGTATTATGTGAATTAATTTTTTTTAACCAGGAGAAACGTTAAAAATTATATTTTTGACAATTTCTTAAATCACAGCTACGATTTTTCTTAAATTATCAAATTTAACGTTTTATTACAATATAAAGAAGATGTCTTAATTTGGCTAATTTTGAACTTGCCATTTTGTGATGTTACATTTTAAATATAAGTTTTTTCCAAATATTTTGAATACTTAAGCCATGATTTTTTTTAATATTTGCTAAAATAAACCATTCATCACTAGTAACGTATGATCCAAATTTGGTTAACTTTGTATTTGTAGTTTAAAAGTCGTAGGATACACATCTACCTCAAATGAAACATTTAGAGGTTTAGGTCATGATATTCTTATTAATCCTAGAATTGCCTCGTACAATTTCTACTTTATTGCTGTTGGAATTTCATCCGTAATAAAATGCAAATTTATTTATTCATATGTGTAATAAACATTAAGTAGGTACTTAACTTTTTAAAATTTGCATATCAAAAACTTTTTTTCTTAATTTTAAAATGGAAATTTAATAAAATTATTTAAGTGAATTTTAGATATAAAACAATGTCATCTGTAAACCCAAATATTCGGTGCAACAAAATTAGAACCAATGCGAAAATTTAAATTCCACAGCGGTTTCAATAAAATAAAGGTTAATTTTCAATTACGGTCTACTTTTTATTTTGGAATGCTAAAATTTTCGTATCTACTAAAATATTTATAAACCATAACTGTAAATAACAAATTTAGGTGTAAAATAGTGCCAACTGGTGTTCGAATTGTTCTTATAACAAATTGAAGAAAATTGCGATGCCGACCTCATTATTAAATTTAATGAAATTGGCTGCTGTTGAGTATTTAACAATATTTATTTATTTATGGGTAATACAACAACAATTCACATTTAAAACATCTTAAAAAGTTAAATACTTTGCATTACGTTAAAAGCATTTTATAAAATATGCAATGCAAAGTTTATAGGTGTGAAATAACCTTCAGTCATACTGTTAAAGTAATTAAAACATAAACAAATTGTTCCCATGATAATAACTTTATGCAATATTTTAAATATAAGTCGCGCTAGATTAAGGTTCTCGACTTACTTAACAATTTATCGATACAATTTAATTAATTTATGGGTTTATCTAAGACCATTAGGAACTCATTTATCTTTTACTTAAGCTTTTTTCTCAATCGATTCAGTTATTTAAAAGAAAAACTCTGCGACTAGTGGCGTTGCTAAATTTTTCACTTCCACGAATCGATAGTTGATAGTAAAAGAAATTTTAAAAACGCTGTCGGCAGGAATATATTTTCTTAGGACGAAAGCAACGTTGTGCTTTTAATTTGTGTAACTTTTAAAGAGATGCTCTTCAATATTGTAATGGATTCCTTTGTCAGATGAATTTGCAGTCGATAGAAAATAAAAACGAAAAGTTGAATATTTTCATTTTGTTTTGAATAACTGCTTCCTTCTTCTTTGCAATGTGCGGCACTTTAGCTGCATGGATAATTTATTTAAAATTATTGAAGCAGTTCTTAATAATTTTCGCAGCAAAACTGAAAGTTCATAAAAAATTAATACGGATGCGTTCCTTAAGCTTTGGTAACATTTAATGTAGGTACAATAACATATACTTCTCAATTAAAATTTTGCCATTTTGAATCTATTTCTAAGGTAATAATTATTATTATTCAAAAACATAATATATCAGTCAAAAATAAATATAATGACATTGACTTGTCTTATGCTGTTTTATTATTCTTTGATAATTCATGGCTACTTGATTTAAAACAGAAAAATTTAATATTGTTAATAATTTTTTATTTAAATATGGGTTGTTATACATGGATGAAAAGAGAAAAAATTCTATTTAACTATGTAAAGATCCAATATGGTATCGATTTAAAATAAGACAGTTGGTATCAATTTCTTGGAAGCTGCCATTTTGAATTTAATTTTGACTTAATTTCTATCTGAATTTTATGAAACCTAGTAACTTTTATATTAAACTTTTTTGTAAATTTTATAATTACAAAGTTATTTGACATTAAAGAAAATAACGATTTTTAGTTTTTACGATTATTTCGTAACTATTCGGAATTTTACAATTTTCTTAACGGAATCTGAATTGGCACCTAAAACTGCAAAACATTGCCCTTTTAACCAAAGTTCTATCTCCACTAATAAGAAAGATATCCATGTTAGCCTACTCAATATGGGACACCCGTATATATAAACGGTTGTTTTAAAACAAACAAACCATTGGATGCCGGTCACTCGTGCAATTCAGTTTAATAATAATATTTTTGTAATCAAAGAATTTTTATGAACAGAAAACTTACGTTTTTGCTCAAAATAACTCAGGTTTTGGCATTTAGTAAAATGCAATTCATAATAAAGGCAATATAAAAATATCGCTCAAGCACACTAAATGTAAAAATTGTATATGCGTTCAACACAAGAGTAGAGAACAACACATGTAAAACATTTACAGCGATACCGTTTCGAAAGTTTTTTCGTTAATTTCGTTAAATCATAGTGTGCAGCGAATATTCAAATAAAAAGCGCAAAACCATTTAAGTATAATAAAGGTCTTTTAATCATATTTATGTAATATGATTTTGTAAATCATCTATACTAAATTATTTTTTATTACACTTTTTCAAACAAGAAAATGTTTGATGCACTTGTGTAGTAATAGTCAAGAATGAGATTAAAGTAACAAATTAAAATAATCATAGTATCATATATTAATTAGTTGTTTTAAAAATAAAGTTCAAATAATAATAATTAAATCATGTCCATAATGCATATGAAATGTATCGTATTCAAAGCAAAGCGTTTTTAAACGTGAATCGTGGTTTCAACCACCGATCGCCTAGCGGTGAGTAGTTTATTCAGTGTGGGTCCGTAACATTGATAAAAATTCCAATATCGCGATGTATCCGCCACCTGGATCTTGTTACAATTTTTGTTTGTCGGCGCGCAGCCTTAAATAAGGAGTCTCTATTTTCTCTATGTTGGATTTGTTATTAATTATAGGTAAATATCTCGATATTAATTTAATTTGGACAAAATAATTATTAGGTTTTAAATTTAGGAATATCCTATATTTTTTATATTAAAACTTCTAGTAATAATAAAATTATTTAACCAAAAAAAAAAACTCAAAAATTTGACTGTTTTGAGCTAGGCCACGTCTATTTAACTTTAGATTATTCTTCTTAGGCTGGAAAAGTGTCATACTGCTAAGTTGAATATTGAGCCAATTAGCAAAAATTTTACAAGTGACTGTACTATGATTTTTCATTAGTACGAGTTTTGTTTTTTGGTTTTCTCGAAAAATCAGGGTTTTTTGAATTATGGAAATTTTTTCACTGATTTATGTCAATGGAGGGTAAAAAAAAATCTTTTTAAACAAATAACTTTTATATATGCTGAAGTTACTAAAGCAGTGTTTCCCAACCTTTTTTTACCGTGTCGCACTTAAGTCTCGCCAAAGATTCTGATGCTCTTTTATTTTTCTTTTTGTATAAGTTAAATGATATTGTTTTTTAAATCATAGACTAGCTCGTTTTCGGATTGTTCACGTAAACAATCACATTGTCTCTATGCGAGGGCTTGAACTCAATCTTAAGAAACGCCAGAGTAGAATACAGGGCACGCAAATTAAACGTACTCTCCTGGTACGTTAGTGAGTTTTTCTTATGATTTGTTTTGAATGAATAAAACATACTTCTTAAAGAATTAAAATGTTAAATAAATTATAAATCCTTATTATCATTAGAAGAGACGCATTCTGACCTAAGTGCAACATTTTTAGTACAGGAATTCAATAATGCGAGCAACTTCGCTTTGTACATTCATTTTTCAAGATAAAAAATCTCCTGCTTTTTGTTTCAAATGCACTTAACTTTTATGAATAGTAAGTAACATTTTTAAACCGACAATATTTGGACTAGTCGTTAGTTGGATATTACTTTTTTGTTTAAAAAGTATTTATATCTTTTAATCTATTGTAATATATTAAATTGTTTATATTAGTTTCTTTTAAGATCTGTTTTCATTTCGAGGTTTATCATGATTGCTAGTCCCTGCTGAAGTCACATTCACTTTATTGAGAAAACAAAAAACATTATATCTGCTAATGCTAATGGGAAAAAGCTAAGTGTGAGATTCTATAACAATCGAGATATAAATTTTTATCAGAAATTGTTAGCACGTTCGGTAAACAGCACCTGCATTGTGATTATTTTCATTTTTATAGACACAATTTTTCGTACTGTTAAATAAAGTAAATATATGATACGCTTTCATTTAAATTGGGACTATTCACATTTGATTAAATTTTAAACTTTAATTAAAATTACGTAACCATGGTAGCTGTAGTTATTATTTCTAAGAGCCGGTATAATCACTTCCTATTAAATTTTAGAGAATGCTGGAGATGGAAAGTTCAAAATTTAACTAGAAAACATTGCTTTTCGATTTTCATAAAAGTATTTAAATATTAAGGCAGTTCATTCGTAGTCATTTTTTTACGAATTTGATGAAATTGAAATATATATAGCTATGTGTCATTTATTTCATTAAAAAATTCAATTTTTTGACTGATTTTGAAGCGAGATATTATTAATTAAAATGTACATAATTAACATGCAATAAGTCAGAGATGTACATAATAAACACATAGTTTATACCGGGTGTCTCACGAATAAGTACTGAATCTTAACTCACTTATAAATAATCCTAAAGTGAACAAAAAACTACCCCAAGTCAAGTAATCTTATGTGTCATGTTTTTGAGTTATGGTATCGTAAACTTTCATTTGAAAATGTGTAATAAATACCTTATTATTTAGAATATTTCAAAAATTTGTTTTAAACGATGCCATTAAATCCATATCTAGAATTTTTATTTAAAATGAAAAAAAAACTATAGAAATTGCATCAAATATGCCAATTAGCAATAAATCACGTACTAAATGATCTTACTCTCTTTTAAAAGTATATGGAAACGACGCTGTGTTGTCACTTACCGGAAAATTGAAATGCATTTTTCTCAAACTATTTTAGTTATGGGACATATTGTATATAAACTTTTATCGTTTGTATTGGTTTCAAGTATCACCCGATTAAGTTTTAATACCTATTCGTGGGACACTCTGTATATTGTGGAAAACTTTGTTATCGGTTTTTTAAAAGCTAATAGAGTAATACGCCCAGTGAATGGCCGATTTGTTGCATTGAGAACTATTTTGATATAAAAAAATAGTAAACCATTTAATAAACTCAAAACAACCGTTACAATTGAAATGAATTTATGAATTAATCAAAACATTATTGCAATTTGGTCATAAACATTGTACAATGAAATATAAAGACTATAAAATGAAAGTGCACTAAATGACCTTTTCGTGCAAATATTGACCGGGATATAGCTCAGTAAATGCCTGATTAATTGATTCACCTATTACAAACGAATAATTCATTTTATTTTAAACACTATGCTTAGATGTACCTTCGTGTGGTTTTTTTATTAAAGTTCTTTTTGGTATTCTATAAATTACAGGTTATGTTAGCGTTTAGGAGGATACACCCATCGTTTTTAATTGCATCCTTCAAAGCTTCAAAATTGTATTGAAATCATGCAAACTTGAATATAGATTTAATTATTTTAGCTATCCACTTCGTTAGTACTTTTATTTATTTCCTTAAATGAAAAATATTGCACAAATAATTATATCATAAATATAAATTAATTTTTTTAATTGTTATTAACATTATTTTTCGTAACGGTCATTCACTGGTATAAACGTTTTTATGTATCAAGTACGGTCTCTGACAAAAATTAAATACTCGGCCATTGTATATATGAAACTTATCGTATTCTCTGTAGGTTTGTACTTTTAACTCCGATTGCGACGAATGAACTACCTTAAAACATTCTAATACATATTTTAAAATTCTAAATAAAATCTACAATAAAATCTTTCTATTATTAGCTGTGTTTTGTTAATCGAATTTGAAGGGGATAAATCTAAGAACTCTCAACGTATTATTGAATTAATTTTAGTAACTAAAACATAATTTTGTATAATATATTAAAATTATCATTTTTAATTGTTACCAATCTTAATTAAAAATAATAATCTTTGAATTGTATTGATTAATTTTTGTCGTCGTTTAAAATTCATCTTCTGCGAACACCCACATCGCTTTGTGTGGCAACAACGAATACATAGAAACCAGGAGGCTTAACGTTTATTACTTCTTATTCAAGTTTACTTATTACATCCATTTAGTTTATTCAATTCTTTTATAAAATATATTTTTATTACAGTCACTGCTCCCTTCGAATTATGGAAAAGATTCAGTGCACGCAATCAAAAAGGGCTTATTATGGCAGCAGCGCGACAAACTCTTCAGCAGATGGAAAGAACGTTATTTTATTCTTACACGAGATTACTTACACTGTTTCCGACGAGCATCCGGTTCGGATAGAATTTCGGAAATGGGACAATTCCTTTTTAAAATCAAGCTAGTCGATGTTGACCGTGTTGAATGGGAAAATAAGAAAACTTACAGCACTGTTACTTTAATACTCGGGCGAGACGGAAAAATATTTTTAAGGGCACCAGATGGTCTCGAAGATTGGTTCGAACTTTTAGAAGAATGCACTATGACGAGTAAGGAAAGGAGACGTGCCCTTAGGACTTCGCACGACGGAAAATCTAGAGATAATAACAACGTTTTAAATTCGTTGGATGAATGGCTGATGGCTCGTCAGAAAATACGTGAGTACAATTTTCTTATGTAAAACACAAGATTTATAATAATTGGCGATAGCAGTTCTTTGTTCTGTTTATTATAAGAAGTAGTTGCACTGCATTGCAAGGTCATTCTGAATGGCAGGGTTATCAAGTATTTTTTCACTATATTGTTCTTCTTTGATATTCGAGAACTTGGGATAGATTATTATTGTATTCTGTATTAATTGATAAAATTAATTTATTGTGACCTGACGCGCTGAACCGATTTCTACACGATTTTATTTTGTATTTTAAGTAACAAAATTGTTAACATCAAAGCAATAGGCTGTAATGTAAGTTTTTATAGATAAGATGTGCTTAAATATGTTTTAAAGTACCGTTGATAAAAACATTATTGATTTTAAATTAGCACAGTATTTTTGTATCTTAATGAAATTTTTACAAAAATTAATTAACAATTAATTAGAAAATCGAATATGCAGTTTTATGACACATTGGCTGTACAGTTTAATTCTTCTATTGTTATGCTTAAATGATTGATTACTAAATTGAAATGCATAAGGCTCACTCGCAGCTAGATAGATAACATTCTTTTATATCTTAAGGCAGATATTGGCAACACGTATAGTATTTTCTGCGACCCGCGATACACAAGAAAAAAATTACAACAGTTTGTTACAAATTCAAAAAAAATTGTTAATAATTTTAGTTATTTCCATTCGCGTGCCGCCGAGATCAGTTCATTCTTAAATGTGACCCGAATTTGGAACAGGTTGACCATCTCTGTATTAGCAACTAATCCAGTATGACATACAATTTGAAAAAAAAATAATCTCTTAATTCTCATAATAATGAATATATATATATATTCATTATTGTATAAAATCATATATAAAATTCACACTAATGTAATTGAGTTAATATTTGTTATTAGGGGGCGTCTACTCAATGCTTTTAGATGGGAGCTAATTTAGTTCCCTTTTCAAATACTTTCCAATACCAACTTAAAAGTATAGTCTCGTAGTTCTGAGATTTTTTAGTTATTTTACGTTTCTTACATTAATACATTAGCAGAAAATACCATCCCACTCTGACAATAGAAGATTTCAAAAAAAAATTAAAAAAACGACAATTTTCAAAAATTTGAATGTATAAAATTATTAAATATAAATTTTAAAACCATATAATATTTTTTTTACGTAAACTTTGGACCGTGATCCGATAATTCACAGGATTACCCAAACATTTTTAGGTCTGAACATGTATAAGAAGACGGCCTTTTATTTTTTAATGAGATTTTTAATAAAAAATATATTTTGATTAAAAAATTTTGTCTTATACTATTAGAAGTAATCCGCCAATTCAATTTATTTCTACAAATTGTAAGTTAAAAGTCATCATATTATGAAAGTCCAATTTATTTCTTATTATTTTCTATCTTACATGCGGCGATATTGATAGCAAATATTTCAAAATAATTATTTTTCAAGTAAAAGTCGTAGACAAATTTGAAATAGATATTGGTTGCCGATAAACATAGGTTTTGAATTTTGCAAGAGTATTGTAAGGTCTAAAAACTAAAATTATTTAATTATAAAGAAGAAGAACGAAATCGATATTTTAAATAAAAGCCATACGTTTTCATCTACAGAAAGACTTAAAGTATTTTTAATTAGAACTCTGTTGTAAATTACTTTTAAACTTTTGGGAAGCCTTTAAAATACAACTTCGAACAAAAGTTGGGGAATATTTCTTTCCTGGATTATTTCTATTCAGGATTATGGACGTTTGTTTTTAATAAAAGTCTGCCACTGTTCTACAAATCATAATTAAAGAAAATGAGACTGCAGCTTATTATATTTCATGATGCTCTTCGGTTTTCTATTGTAATTTCAATGAAAACTTCTAACTAGTTAAGTTGGTTAGGAAAAATAACTCTTTGGAGCAAGTTATTTGTTATTAAAATATTTATACCTTAACTCTTGAAATTTAATTAACATCTTAAAAAATGATGTTTTCAATTTATTAATTTAATTAAGGAAGTACCGCGATGTTTTAATTAAATTATTACCGTTCCTATATCAACAGCAGTTAGAGAACGTGGAGAAATATTTATTTTATTTTCTTTTTCAGCAAAAGGACGACTACCGACGGATAGTGTTAGCACCCGACAGGACAGTGTTAGACGTCGTGACTGGACGCCTCGGGAGGAGGATTGGGAAAATCCTACCTTAGACAACAGATTATCCTGTAAGTTGCTTTTTATTTTTTATTTTTTTAACACAATCGATACAGCTGTTAAGTTCTCTCCGGGTATTGGGGTTTGTACAAAAATGAAAAATTCGGTTCGATAGTGCTGCTATATTGCAGTTGAAAAAAAAACAACTTTGAAGTGATCGATACCGCTGAAAGTTTCATTTAAAGGTTACTTCAACGTGTATCTCAACCTACAAAACTAAAAATTTAAATATTCCGTTTCCATTCATTAAAACACATCGGCCTTGCAAAAGTTGGACATTCGAACGAATTGAAGATACAGTAAAACCTCTCGTGGCGACCATCTCTATAAGGAGACCACCTCGAAAAGCGGCCAGTATGTTTCAGAACAGATATATCGTGAATTAATTCTTCTTATAAATTACTCCTTAAGGCGGCCATTCTCTAACCCGACCGCGACCGTTAATTACGCGACGGCCATTTTTCAAAACTACTTAAACTTAGGATATTTTATATAGATAATAGCTTTAAAAGGGAGCCAATAAATAAATTAGACGAAAAATTAGTTGAATAATCGGAATGTGCTACATTGAGCTCGCATATGCATATGCATATGGGTTTTAAACATGATTCACAATAAATTAGACGAAAAATCAGTAGAATAATTTTAATCATTTTCTCTCACTCGTACTTATGAGATTGTTGTATCTTTTCGCTCACTCGCACTCATTGGTATGGAAAAATACATTTTTTTGGAACAAAATTGATATTTACCGAACTAAATTTAATTTTTTGATTTTGAAGGAGCGATGAACAAAGTAGATAAATTTAATAAATACGAGGATGTGCGCATTCGAGCGAAAAGTGGCACATTTCCGAGCGAGGGAGGCAAATGAAGCGCGACGCGGAGCGGCGCGCTTCATTTTCCCGAGGTCGGAATGTGCCACTTTGAGCTCGAATGTGCACACTCGGTTTTAAACATGATTCACAATAATTGAGGCCAATAAATTAGACAAAAAATCAGTAGAATAATTCAATCGCTCCCTCGCACTCGTACTTATTAGATTGTTGTATCTTTTTTGGTAAAAATACATTTTTTGGAACAAAATCGATATTTACCGAACTAAATTTAATTTTTTGATTTTGAAAAGGCGATGAACACAGTAGATAAATTTAATAAATACGAGGATGTGCGCATTCGAGCGAAAAGTGGCACATTTCCGAGCGAGGGAGGCAAATGAAGCGCGACGCGAAGCGGCGCGCTTCATTTTCCCGAGATCGGAATGTGCCACTTTGAGCTCGAATGTGCACACTCGGTTTTAAGCGTGATTCACAATAATTAATTTACTTTCTAAATAATACTACTTTATTTATAATAACTTTGATATAACAACAATATGATTGTGATAAATAATTACTGCATTTAATTTAATATAGTATTCGCTATTACATTTGCATTGACTATCTTTGCCTTTCTCTCTAAGACGACCACCTCTACAAAAGCCCAATTTGAGCAAAAACGGACGCTGGTCGTGTTAGAGAGGTTTCGCTGTATCTTTCGAAATAACTTAAAACATAAATCAACATAAAAATAACTACTAACCCACATCCTATGTATAATATTTACTATTAGCTAACAAATAATTCCGAATTTCATAGGCAACATTAGCTATATCCAAGCACGAATCACGTATTTGTAGAACACTACATGTCTTTTACTATTGCGGAGGCTGGAACGTTGTATCATCGTAAATCGTGGTAGGTGTTCTTTAGATTAATATGACCATGAATTATCGTGAGAATTTTAAAACACTTTCTACCGAAAAGTACAACGTACAGGTTTTCGTATTCATAAGTTGAAGCTTAAGAATATGAACAACCCCTTCTGTTTTGTAAATGATAAACTTGATTTAGAAGCTTGCTTTGAATTCGAAATTGTAACTGGGGTGCATAATTAAATGAAAAAAACGGAAAATCGCAATCAAAAGACCAAAATGGAAATGATTCTTAAGCTTTTTTATTGATCGAGCGAAGCTGTTGGGCCTACACGATATAAGAAAAAAATGTTAAACGAACTTATATTTCAGTGGGTCCCTACAATACACTTTCAAATTATCAAAAAAACAAATAGGCGTTTTTAGGGGAGGTTTAATTTTGTTCTACTAACAAAAACTTCTTTTGTACATCTGCAGTATCCACACATTTGTGTTTAATAATTTCAATGTTACCTGAATTATTTAAATAATATTACTCTTGAGTCAATTTTTTTTTTATAATACAGTGATAATCACTTTTGAAGACATTATCTGTAATGACGGTCCGGTTATTGTAATATATTTTTCTAAAGTTTTTAAGCTCGTTTTATCTTTCAGAAAAGATGATGTAAACGAAAGTCGCTTATAACGTGTTATAACAATCTAATTTACGTATGCAATATAGATTTAGTTTTCAGATACAAAGTACGCGAGCCAAATTTGTTGATTTGAAGTTAAAGTAGTAGTAACCGAATTTTATATTTTCCGCCTTATGCATGTATAAAGGCATTTCGGTGTTTATACTTTATCGCAGCGCGTCAACTAGCCGGTGTCACGCACGTGTTCTTAATTTTATCTGCATTATTGTCTGGAAAACCCTAAATTCTATAAGGATCACGTTAGTGTGTGAAAAATTTATCAAAATTAGTTCACTATGTCCAAACTCCACTATATTTATGTAATGCACAGTTATGTCTATTAAATTTATATATCTATTACTTTATTTGAAATAATCGTCTTTTTTTAAAATTAAAATAACTAAAGATGAACAGTTATAATGAATCTATATCTCATGATTACATGTTGCAAAAAAAATAAAAAATAGTGCACTAAAAATAGATATCTAGCATAGTACCGCTCGGTTATAGCGATTGTCAATTATTGCGACGCATTTTTCTCAGTCCGGTGAGCGTCGCTATAAACAACTTTTACTATACTATATAGGTAAATATCGATTGAAATCTTTAAATTTTATTTTATTACTGTTGGTGCTTCGGAAGTAATATAATATGTATTTTTATGCTTGCTAAACTATTTAGTATTTTTCTCAATATCTGTGAGTTTTCAGAAAATTATCTAACAGTTTCATTTGTGTAGAAAAGTCTAATTGAAAGTTACCTTTCTTGGTTTTTTCTAATAATTAATAATTAAAAGTAATCAATTTATTAAAATGTTGGCCAATGCACTCAAAACTATTTTATCTCATATGAAGATTTTTTAATTTCGAAATTAAATTGTCATTCTTTGGTAATCAAAATTACTTTTCTATAACTATATATAGAAATATACAGAAATACTATAATTTCTGTATTTGAAATTGGTGTTGAAATATTTGACTTTTGAGGGGGCATTCGTGTTTTGAGTCTTATTAAATGTAAAATTGATAGATTAGAGTTAGGTAATCATTTTTGTAGGCGTTTGTTATACTATAAGTGTGCCTTTTTTTAAATAGTTTTAGTATTTATTTTTATTAAATAAAATCATTGGCTATAGTTAGTGAATTCAAAAAAAATTCCGACAATTTTATAATTTATATTACATACATATTAAAATTTACATATTTATTTCAGTAAATTTATCTTGCTAATATTTTTGTAATAAACACATTATTTTATCAGTAATAACTATTTTAATTTTGTTTAAACTTACATATATTTACGTAGTGAAACGACGAACCAGACATATGTAATGCCTTTTTTATAACCAAACAAGCAACATGCAAACCAAGTAGATTTCATTTTTCTGCATAACGCCGCCACTCCTTGCATAAACACAACCCTAATTACGTTTTATTTTTAATTATTTTAAATAGGTAGTTGTATATTTTCTAAAGTAATATTTTTAATAATTATTAAAATTTTTATAAGTACGTTGAGGTTGCCCAACTTTGCTCATCTTGTTTCAGGAAAACTGTAGTTTTAATATTTCTGTTAACTTTACTTGACAACCATTGTTAATTGTCTAAAACATTGTTTGCGTCAGTATACAAGGAAATTGTACTGCTGAAAACTGTTTACCGTAGTGCTAACTGCAAACAGCGACTAATTAACATGTAGATGCATTTAGAGCAGCATAGAATGTTTTTAATTTATAATAAATAAATATACACCGGATGTGCTGCAATATTTTATTAAAATTTAAAATTCAAAAATAGAGACTTGTTTAACAGAATACAATCATTCCAATGATAATAAAGTATTATTTATAAATTAAAATGGTTACTATAGCGACGGAAAATAATCAATACCAATAATCACGTAAAATTTGTATTTTTATAGCTGTGATTTTATAGTCGTAAGAGCTTTCGAAGAAATTGGAATTTTTAATAAGTAAATTTAATTTTTTTCATTCTGCATATACAAAATCATTAATTACTGTGGCGTTACTTCGGTTATTGGTTGTTAAAAAACTAAGTAGAGATACATATTTAGTTTTGGAAATAACTATCAAAAATTCCATAATTGGTGAGCTAACAATTGCATTTAAATAATTAGTTTGTAACATTGTATTAAATTAAGAAATGATCATGTATCGACTTCTTTAAATGGTAACGGCCGGAGTACAGTTTAGATTTATCTTTACAATATACTTTACTCAAAATCTAACCGTATAAGGCGGGGAAATTTAGGTCGAATTATTGATCAGAACCTGTAGTTGTCTGACACTGATTTATACTTCTTCAACGAAGTAATTAGATAATTACCGTGTATGGATACTTGCACATGCAATTATGATGGATATTATAACGTAACGTGAATCGGATTTTTTGGCCATCAATTTTATCATCGCATGATGATAAGTACAGCTGTAGTCAAATTTTCTTAATATCTTTAATTAGAGATTGTTATAACCGTGTATCAAAATCGTACTGTGATAAGCTTTAATTTTAATAATAATTGAGACGCTCCAGAATTTCGTAATAACTTACAATCAATTCACGCAATGCTGAATTAAACATGTGAGCCTTAGGTTATTATACTCTTAGAATTATTTTTTTTTAACATAATTTTTGATAAATAACTTATGTTAGATATATTTTACGGTATGTATAGTGTTATTTATTTGTTAGGACTAGCAGAAAGTAAAAAAAAATAGTATATGCAAGTTATGCAGGAGCGCAAAACTGCCCTTATCGACCCTGGTTGTTTAAAACTTTCTATGTTGTGCACTGGGAACATTCTTGAGACACATTTTAACTTATTTGGTATAATTAAGCTGATAAAATTTTAATAGAAAATGAAAGGGTTTTTAATAAATTTTTCAATCTGACGAACGTATTTTACTCGATAATTCATTATTAATTTGTAATATTTTTAAAAAATGAAATTTTCAGCGTTGTACAATAGTTGCCTAGTATAACATTGTATATAGGGTGATTTAGAAGTTTGGATTCAAACTTTTAGAGATTTTTGATTGCAATAATAGAAGACATTTGAGTATAAAAACCCATGTTCAAAAATGTTTCTTTAAGGCACTACATATTTTTGCACATAACTGTCTTAAAGCGTCATAGGGCTGTAGTGCCTTAGGAGATTTTTCCGACATAAGGTTTTCTACTTAAATGACTTTAATTATTGCACCAAATAAACCCCTAGAAGTTTGATCTAATAGTTCTGAATCAGTTTTTGAGCTCTGCTTTCACGTGGTTCTATTGTCACCAGAGCCACTATTCATACTGTGTCATTATTTCTTAGGGAACGTACAAGTAATACTTAACGTTTTTTTTTTGGCAATTTTTAAACTACCTTGACTCTATCATAACACCCTGTAACATTACACGACTTTCCCAAGCAGGCACATTGCATTATGGATATTTTTAAAATTAATATTTATAATTCTTTTATTAGGCATATTACATGTTGTTTCATACATCAGTATATAAACAAATAAATAACGAATTAAAACAAATAATATTTTTATAACGTTAAATATTTAAAAACAATAACTATTGTAAAATAGTTGACACATTTAACTTGAAATTTAAAAAGTAGCAGTACAATAACAGTAGTAATAAATTAGGACTTAAATGCTAGGTAAATATAAAGATATTTATTTATTAATAGACATTTAAAATTATCAATTTAATATATGTTGATTAAAATTATAATACAATGTTACAATGTATTAATACCCTCCTCTATCAACGTAAAACACTTGTAACACTTCATCTAAATGCTTCCCCCAGTTATAAATATTACGTAATACTTGAATGTTCTTTATTACTAATATTTTTTTTTAATTTGCAGCTCTTTCTTTCTTTATTAAGGGGGCGATCCAAAACATTAGCGATTTTAACATGATGCGGTGAAATAATGAATTACTACAGTGCGGTTTAGTGCTAAGTTAAGTCGGTCAAGAAATAAGATAAACTTATCTTTTGGTTTCTAGGTGGCTCTCCGCTTGTCAGAAGATTTAGACAAACCGGGCCTTGAATTTGACTGAATACATATATTTATTGAAATTGAAAGATACATATCCATATAATCAAAATTGGAAATTTGATTATTTCGTGGTGTTTTAGGATGATATGTCGTTCTAAGCGGAGACCATGTATTTAATTTTTTAAATTGATTAAGAATAAAAAAATGTTTTTTATATATTAAGAAGCCTGGCTAGTGGCATGGGAACTACTATTCGTAGAGAGAGTCACGATAGTTGTATAGAGATGCAAGATATCGATTTTTACGCTGATTTGAAAAACCTTCAAAATACATAAGTTGTTCCAGGTCTAGTTTTATCGGTCAAACTCGCATACTTTCGTCTATTTTCGACATATAGTTTGGTTTACCAAAAGCTGATTACTTGCAATATTATTTCAAATGTTATATTCAGAGAATTTTCATGCGATTTCGATTGTTAGGTTTGGCAGAAAGCGCAAAGTAAGCGTCGCGCGCAATTCAAAAACCAGTTTAAATTTAAGAATACATATTTATTATGTTATGAATCTTAATTAATGCGATTTGTTTTATTAATATTACAAAGTAACATAAATATGTGTATAAAATTGTAAAATACTTGTTTTTCTTTAAAATGAAAGGATAATAATTATAGTATTGCAGAAGGGCGCTAATGATTAATTTTCTGGATTTCTTTTATTTGTTCTGATGATATATTTATTGTTTTTAAATATAGTTCTAATTTTATTTATTATAGATCATAAATAAATGTTGAAAATACTTTGATACTAATGTTTTTAGTCCAATTATATTTATTAAAAAATGTTTTCTATATAAATTTTAAATCATTTTATATATCGAAATTATTTATAATTGTGGTTAAAAATAACTAACAAAATTTTAAGGGCAGAAGAGTATTTTGTGGTAAAAATATTAACCGTGATAAGGGAGTAAGAACGAAAAAGTTAAATTTTGAAAATATCAGATTGAAATAAATACTTATATCGTAAATAAATACTAAACATACTTAGTATTTTCAAATTCTAGAATAATTGAAATGACCGGGAATGCAAAGTGCATATTTAAATTGCATACCTTCAATAAATATCTTCTCAAAGGGCATATTTTTGCAAGGATCGGCAATTTTGGAAGCAGATGATAACGAAATTTATTTTATTTTATTAAGGGCCGTTCATAAAATGCGTCACGCTAAAATCAGCTTTTGACCCCTGTCATGCGGTGTCACACTTCCTATGACCCCCTAGAAATATTTTGTCACAAAACTAAGACTCCCGAATATGATAAATTTCAATTGATAGTACACAAATTTTGAGAATTAAAAATATTTATTTAGTTTTATAATAAAATTTAAATAAATCAATAAATATCTTTTATAAGGAAAAATAAATAATATGTATTTACTAAATACGAAATGAATGACTTTCTATTATGATAAAAATTTAAAAGAAAAATAGTTGAAAGAAATACTAATTTAAAATGTAATGAACGGCGAACGTCACGTTGCCGTAGACCCCTGTCCCCGTGTACACTCAGCAAGCCCCCTGTATGCGAACGTATTTTATGAACGACCCCTTATCTATGTATGCTCCCAGAAAATGTTTACCAAAATTGGCATACTTCAATTGCTTGATAGCCATTTAATAAAAATTAATCTCAAAAAATAAAATCTACGATAATTTCACAAGCTTTGCTGTTTGATTAATAAAAATATCATTATTTTGAAAAACGACAAAAGCTTAGAAGTTGAGCTGTTTTCGTTTTATTAATTTTTTGTGCAAAACTCGTTGATTTATCAAAATCTAAAATTATACAACCACTTCACAACATACTATAACGTTTATCAAAGTCTGTTTGTATACGTGCCTTATTTTTGAAAGATTGTGATCCCTACCATACCTTTTCAATCTGTATTTTATAAACCTAGTAACTTTTATATTAAACTTTTTTGTAAATTTTATAATTAGAAAGTTATTTGACATTACAGAAAATAACGATTTTCAGTTTTTACATTACTTCGGAACTATTCGGAATTTTAAAATTTTAATAACGGAATCTGAATCGGCATCTAAAACTGCAAAACATTGCCCATTTAACCAGACTTGTATCTCCACTAATAAGAAAGATACCCATGTTAGCACTTAATTTGGGACCCAATAACTAATTTGCAATAGTTATGCAGGAGCGCAAAACTGCCCTTATCGACCCTGGTTGTTTAAAACTTTCTATGTTGTGCACTGGGAACATTCTTGAGACACATTTTAACTTATTTGGTATAATTAAGCTGATAAAATTTTAATAGAAAATGAAAGGGTTTTTAATAAATTTTTCAATCTGACGAACGTATTTTACTCGATAATTCATTATTAATTTGTAATATTTTTAAAAAATGAAATTTTCAGCGTTGTACAATAGTTGCCTAGTATAACATTGTATATAGGGTGATTTAGAAGTTTGGATTCAAACTTTTAGAGATTTTTGATTGCAATAATAGAAGACATTTGAGTATAAAAACCCATGTTCAAAAATGTTTCTTTAAGGCACTACATATTTTTGCACATAACTGTCTTAAAGCGTCATAGGGCTGTAGTGCCTTAGGGAGATTTTTCCGACATAAGGTTTTCTACTTAAATGACTTTAATTATTGCACCAAATAAACCCCTAGAAGTTTGATCTAATAGTTCTGAATCAGTTTTTGAGCTCTGCTTTCACGTGGTTCTATTGTCACCAGAGCCACTATTCATACTGTGTCATTATTTCTTAGGGAACGTACAAGTAATACTTAACGTTTTTTTTTTGGCAATTTTTAAACTACCTTGACTCTATCATAACACCCTGTAACATTACACGACTTTCCCAAGCAGGCACATTGCATTATGGATATTTTTAAAATTAATATTTATAATTCTTTTATTAGGCATATTACATGTTGTTTCATACATCAGTATATAAACAAATAAATAACGAATTAAAACAAATAATATTTTTATAACGTTAAATATTTAAAAACAATAACTATTGTAAAATAGTTGACACATTTAACTTGAAATTTAAAAAGTAGCAGTACAATAACAGTAGTAATAAATTAGGACTTAAATGCTAGGTAAATATAAAGATATTTATTTATTAATAGACATTTAAAATTATCAATTTAATATATGTTGATTAAAATTATAATACAATGTTACAATGTATTAATACCCTCCTCTATCAACGTAAAACACTTGTAACACTTCATCTAAATGCTTCCCCCAGTTATAAATATTACGTAATACTTGAATGTTCTTTATTACTAATATTTTTTTTTAATTTGCAGCTCTTTCTTTCTTTATTAAGTGTGCAATGCAACCTCAAAATTATGCATACTGTAGAATAATCTTATTTCACTATCCTAATGTGATATATGTAGGTACATATTAAAGAAAAATAAATTTTATAAAAGAAAAACAACAGAACGCCAAAGAGCCCTTCTAAAGCTTTATACGCTAGTTTTCCGCATATGTGTGGCTTAATCCAGCACTGAATTTATGTTGCTTTTCTTTTTGATTTTAAAAAAAATTCAACATGTATAAAACGTTTTTTAGGATTCTTTATATCGAGGACTTGTATTATCGTGCTAGTAAATTTGGAAATAATAATTTTATTTTATACGGCAGCTTCTAACGTTTTCCTGTTCCTAATCGAGTAAGGAAAATTGTGTTCAGATTCAGATATGCCGCACGCATATACTCCATATATTAAAATTTTTTTTTTCTTCTTATTATTCGATTCAAGTCATAACCCAGAAACAGTAAACTTAAAATTTCACAACCATGTACAGTAACTAGCTAACAATTTTGTGGTTGGATAAATGCGTCACGCTCATTGTTGTATTAATTTCTATTAAGAGCTTTCTTTTGAATACATAACGCACCTCTGTCTTGACTAATTATGCACGCCTTTGTTGTTTAATAGAAAATTACAAACCGTATCGTTTGCAATGCACATTATGCCTTTACATTTATATAATTTTCAAATAAACAGTTAAAAACGGGTTCTGGTGTAAAAAAAGATGTAGACGTAAAGGTAACAGTATTGCATTCAATTAGCGTTTATTCTTTGTTTAATTTCATGACCATAAAACGAAACCAGTCTAGCAGAAGTCTGCTTTATGTCAAAGTATTACTATTTATTTTATAGTACATACCTACACAGAAAATTTCAGAAATACAGCAATTTCATTCTGAAATAATCACTTTGTATTCTTTGACGTTTACGTATGTAGGTACTCATGTATTATACTTGAGTGAATATTTTCTAAAAGGGCTGTAACAAGCCTCATTTTATTTTGTTGGGGTAAATAACTATATTTGAAAATTGCTTTTTGAATATTGAAATTAAATGGTATTTTCAAAACTACAACTGAGTCGTTGTGTCAAGAAAATAGTATAAATAGTAGATTGAAAATTTGACTTACAACACATTTTATACAAAAACTATATGCTGATAAATTCTACAACGCACAAAAAATTTGATTATCGAATGTTCATTCATAAGCTTCTTTAAATTTTTATTTTAGAGTATTTCTCTGATTTTATTTATAAATTGAAATGGTATTACTTCTATCGGAATACATATGCACAGACAAATAATTACAAGTGTCATAAAATGTTAATTATATAAAGATAAGAAACGATGCTTGAAATATTATCTACATGCATAATGAAGCATCAGTGATAATAATAAAAAACGCTATCAGTAATTTCAAATGCACTGTTTGTAAAACATAACATTACATTGTATTTAATTTCAGTGTTGACTGATATCGACATAAATTCCTATAATGACGATACGTTGGACGCTCCTTCGGTGGCATCGTACAGAATGAACGAAGACGTTTTATGTATTCAGCCGCCTTCCCTAAGACAATCAGGTTCATTTAGATCTTCGAGAAATACAACAGGAGCAATTAAACGGCCCACTATTAATCAACAGGATACTCAGCCCCAGCTCATAAAATTCAGAGGTAATTTGAAAGTTACGCAGTCACGGGAAGCTTTTACAATGATAAAAATTTTAAATGACTGATAGTTGTCACTTGTGATTTCGTTAAAGATTAATTTAGATGTCGAATTTGATAATTAATTCTGTTTTATTTCAGAGCGTTCCTACAGTGATATCCAAAGAGTTGATAGAAGGCTATGGCGTCCCCATTTGGACAACCGTTTCCAGTAATCTCCAGCATTTGCAGGCTCTAGTCAAATTTAATAATGTAATAGTCTGTTTTGATGAGTTTATAATTAATTAATAATATGTGTGTGTTAAGAATTCCTAAGAATATTCGATACCTTTTCTCGTTATCTATACACAATATTTAGCGTCGTTGATTTAGTAGTTTTCCACACTGCCTCTGTTTGTAAACTGATTTCATTTTTAAATGTTAACTTAATGAATGTAATAAATGTACTATTTATGTTTTAGAGCTATTTAAGTAGTTCATGTGATTCATCATAATGTTTGCATATTAAAAATGTGTTCACTAAAAATTTTAAATATCTGAAGCAAATAAGAACTGCTGCTTTGTTATCGGCTGCTTAAGATTGTTTAACAATTTTATGTAGTACTAGTAATTAAGAGAATATGCAAACAGGATGAAATTTCTTCATAATATTGTGATTGTGCAATCAATTTATTGCATCGCACCAAAGATGCTTTATAGTTATGCTAGTATGTAGAAAACCAAACCTTTTCAATATATTCATAATAGTGTAACTTATTTAATAAACTTTAGACAAAGTCGTAAAGATATTGTAAAATCATAGATTGTTTTAGTCATACATTGTTAAGAATGGATATTTGCATACCTATAGTTTGGGTGATATATAATGTATGCTATCATTTTCTTCATAGCATATCAGTAATAATTTATATCATTTAGTAATGGATTTAATTTATACTTTTTCTATTTTTCACATTTATAAACTATGTATCTAAATGTTCACTGAAATAGATGACATTAACTATTACATTTCAATTTTATTGTTTACATTATATTTTTTTATTTAACCAAGTAAGATGTTCAAATGCATTACATGCGCTAAAATACTATCTCTACTTCTCTATCTAAAATGACTTCCTTTTTATTGGGTTCGACGTTTTCAACATCCAACTCATTCGATCTCCCGTCTTCTAAATCTCTGTTCATCATTAACGGTTTTAGGTGTGCTTTCGTTTTAAAGCTAGCCGTTCTCTTATTTTTCTTTTGTTCCGAAGTTCATTGATAGATCTTTTTGGGCTATCTTTCTACATCTATTCATTCAATATGGGCATACCACCTCAGAGTTCTTTTTTCTAGATTTTATGTTATACAAGATTTTATTAGCGCCTCTTGCTAGACTTTGTCAGTCGTGCACCTATTTAACTTCGTTATTTCTAGATGTCTTCTTGTGAAATCTCGTTCCCTAATTTTAGATTCACAAAAAAGCAAAATGAAATTAAAAAAAATATACATTAAAATTGTGGATTGTAGGTAATTACTCTTAGATAATGGGACCATCTTTGATTTAAATAGTCTTCTACTACAGACATTATACGCCTTGCACTGGTGCTAATTGTCTTGTATTGCATCAATTTAATTTCATTAATATTAATTAAAACGTTGATATAATTTTAAATTGTTTATTAAAAAATATATATCGTGCATTATTTGATAGGTGCCTTTCTGATTGCCACTCTTTAAAAGTCGTCTTTTTAGTAAATTAATGTTTTGGCTATGTACAGATGACTTTGGTGTGTTCTGGACGTTCGACACGGTTAAGGGCCTGTTTCTTTACTCATAGTTATCATGGTTACAATATGCTTCAGTTGACTCAAGTTAACTGGAGATTTCTTTCTCTTCACACCAGTTTAAGAAATAACCCCCCATTATATTTATCCATGGAAAAATATTTGGGTAGTGTTATACCCGGCAGATAACTTAGAGCTGTCAGTGAGTGTGTTCACGCTGATTTAACAGTACCTACTTAATACAATAACTTGTTTTTCATAAATATTTTATCTCTTGATTATTAAAAAAATTGAAGAAATGGAATTATTAACAGCAAACATTTTTATATTCTCAGATATAAAAGTTAAGCTGAAAAGACTCCTATAGTAGGCGATTGTTCTATAGTCACACATACAAGAACAACAGATAGGTAACCCATCGTTCTATTGAAGAAAAACATCGATTATTTTAAACTACGAATAACTTTATCTGTCGAATAACTGACTCGAGTTAATCTCTTATACGAAGACACAGGCCCTAACTCACTGTTCATTTCCCTTTTTGTTTACTATTACTATGGGCCTGTTTCTTCATGTAAGAGATAAACTCGCTATAGTTACTAAGCAGATAAAGTTATTGGTAGTTTAAAATTTCAATGTTTATCTTCAAAAGAACGATACGTTACCCACCTCTTGTTCGTGCATGTGGGACTATAGAAATAATCAAGGGTTTTTTCTTACACTGATGTGAAGAGAAGGAAAAAGCCAGTTAACTTGACTTAACTGGGGGATAACTCTAACTATAGGATAACTACAAGTAATGAAACTGGCCCTATAACAGATTGGAGAAAAGCAGGAACTGCTATTTGTAAATATCAAAACTAGATATTTCTATGTAAGAGAGAGATAGCTGGCTTAGCTTTCTCTCTAACATCTTTGAGACTACAAAGGGCGGCTTATGCTTTTGTTCAGTCTCTGTCATAGTGTCTCTTTTTCTGATATCGTAGGTGATCCATCTTTCAATACTGGTTACAATTTCTCCCAGAAAAGGTGTCGCGTTGTTCTACAAACAAAACGAACTGCAAATTTCAAATCTATACTACTTCTGCTGATCGTTCAATTTATGTAGAATTCATATTTTTCATATTTTTTTTATTAAATATTTATTTGACATTGAACATTACTAAAAAAAATAAGTAGGTAATATACATGTTATGGTCCGTAAAAGAATTAATATCTGTTATGTCATAAGATTTATTATAAATAATACATTTTTTGGATATGGCATTAAATTGCATTTTAAGTTACATACAATCATCATTTGAACAGTTTTGCTTTCAGTGGCGTACCCATGATTTAATTTGTGAAAAGGGCCTAAATACAAATTTTTTAAATGAAAATAAAGATATTATTAAAGAATTAAATCCAGTTTTTTTTTCTTACACAATTCTTTAGGATTTTGGAGAGTGCTTGGACTTTGTTGAGTGTGCCATTGCTTGCTCGAAATTATAATCTCAATATCATAAACGATAAGGAATTATTCTTTTGTTATTGATTATTGAAAATAAAGGAAAATGTGGGTTGTAAAATTTGAACTTGAATTGATATATTTTCTTCCATAATGCACGTCTGTAGCCACGGAATCGCCAGTCTAGGTATATGACGTATTGACGTTATTAAGCGGAGATAGCAATTTCTTGAAATTGAAAATAAGTCACTTTTCACTCGAATTACTTATCAGGGTTTTCTCAATTAACAGTTTACAAAACAATAATTAAATTAAAAAAATTTGTGGTAAATAATTTAGTACAAGAAAAGAAACTACCATGTGTTTAATTTAGTATACAATTGTATAATGCTTTTTTATACATTTTCTATGCTATTTTCGAGAAAAATTATTTTTTATTACTTCAAAATGCTCTGTTTATTGTTAAAATTGTCACATTTTTTATTTCATTTCTTTTACGTTTTATCAAAATTTGTTGAAAAAAACAAAAATAATGCGTCCTCTGTTATAAATTGCATTAGAAATGCTGTACAGCTCTTAATAATAAATTTAACAGTCACATATGGTGTTTCAATAATCGCCACTTTCATTAATTTTATTTTATACGGCAGCTTCTAACGTTTTCCTGTTCCTAATCGAGTAAGGAAAATTGTGTTCAGATTCAGATATGCCGCACGCATATACTCCATATATTAAAATTTTTTTTTTCTTCTTATTATTCGATTCAAGTCATAACCCAGAAACAGTAAACTTAAAATTTCACAACCATGTACAGTAACTAGCTAACAATTTTGTGGTTGGATAAATGCGTCACGCTCATTGTTGTATTAATTTCTATTAAGAGCTTTCTTTTGAATACATAACGCACCTCTGTCTTGACTAATTATGCACGCCTTTGTTGTTTAATAGAAAATTACAAACCGTATCGTTTGCAATGCACATTATGCCTTTACATTTATATAATTTTCAAATAAACAGTTAAAAACGGGTTCTGGTGTAAAAAAAGATGTAGACGTAAAGGTAACAGTATTGCATTCAATTAGCGTTTATTCTTTGTTTAATTTCATGACCATAAAACGAAACCAGTCTAGCAGAAGTCTGCTTTATGTCAAAGTATTACTATTTATTTTATAGTACATACCTACACAGAAAATTTCAGAAATACAGCAATTTCATTCTGAAATAATCACTTTGTATTCTTTGACGTTTACGTATGTAGGTACTCATGTATTATACTTGAGTGAATATTTTCTAAAAGGGCTGTAACAAGCCTCATTTTATTTTGTTGGGGTAAATAACTATATTTGAAAATTGCTTTTTGAATATTGAAATTAAATGGTATTTTCAAAACTACAACTGAGTCGTTGTGTCAAGAAAATAGTATAAATAGTAGATTGAAAATTTGACTTACAACACATTTTATACAAAAACTATATGCTGATAAATTCTACAACGCACAAAAAATTTGATTATCGAATGTTCATTCATAAGCTTCTTTAAATTTTTATTTTAGAGTATTTCTCTGATTTTATTTATAAATTGAAATGGTATTACTTCTATCGGAATACATATGCACAGACAAATAATTACAAGTGTCATAAAATGTTAATTATATAAAGATAAGAAACGATGCTTGAAATATTATCTACATGCATAATGAAGCATCAGTGATAATAATAAAAAAAACGCTATCAGTAATTTCAAATGCACTGTTTGTAAAACATAACATTACATTGTATTTAATTTCAGTGTTGACTGATATCGACATAAATTCCTATAATGACGATACGTTGGACGCTCCTTCGGTGGCATCGTACAGAATGAACGAAGACGTTTTATGTATTCAGCCGCCTTCCCTAAGACAATCAGGTTCATTTAGATCTTCGAGAAATACAACAGGAGCAATTAAACGGCCCACTATTAATCAACAGGATACTCAGCCCCAGCTCATAAAATTCAGAGGTAATTTGAAAGTTACGCAGTCACGGGAAGCTTTTACAATGATAAAAATTTTAAATGACTGATAGTTGTCACTTGTGATTTCGTTAAAGATTAATTTAGATGTCGAATTTGATAATTAATTCTGTTTTATTTCAGAGCGTTCCTACAGTGATATCCAAAGAGTTGATAGAAGGCTATGGCGTCCCCATTTGGACAACCGTTTCCAGTAATCTCCAGCATTTGCAGGCTCTAGTCAAATTTAATAATGTAATAGTCTGTTTTGATGAGTTTATAATTAATTAATAATATGTGTGTGTTAAGAATTCCTAAGAATATTCGATACCTTTTCTCGTTATCTATACACAATATTTAGCGTCGTTGATTTAGTAGTTTTCCACACTGCCTCTGTTTGTAAACTGATTTCATTTTTAAATGTTAACTTAATGAATGTAATAAATGTACTATTTATGTTTTAGAGCTATTTAAGTAGTTCATGTGATTCATCATAATGTTTGCATATTAAAAATGTGTTCACTAAAAATTTTAAATATCTGAAGCAAATAAGAACTGCTGCTTTGTTATCGGCTGCTTAAGATTGTTTAACAATTTTATGTAGTACTAGTAATTAAGAGAATATGCAAACAGGATGAAATTTCTTCATAATATTGTGATTGTGCAATCAATTTATTGCATCGCACCAAAGATGCTTTATAGTTATGCTAGTATGTAGAAAACCAAACCTTTTCAATATATTCATAATAGTGTAACTTATTTAATAAACTTTAGACAAAGTCGTAAAGATATTGTAAAATCATAGATTGTTTTAGTCATACATTGTTAAGAATGGATATTTGCATACCTATAGTTTGGGTGATATATAATGTATGCTATCATTTTCTTCATAGCATATCAGTAATAATTTATATCATTTAGTAATGGATTTAATTTATACTTTTTCTATTTTTCACATTTATAAACTATGTATCTAAATGTTCACTGAAATAGATGACATTAACTATTACATTTCAATTTTATTGTTTACATTATATTTTTTTATTTAAACAAGTAAGATGTTCAAATGCATTACATGCGCTAAAATACTATCTCTACTTCTCTATCTAAAATGACTTCCTTTTTATTGGGTTCGACGTTTTCAACATCCAACTCATTCGATCTCCCGTCTTCTAAATCTCTGTTCATCATTAACGGTTTTAGGTGTGCTTTCGTTTTAAAGCTAGCCGTTCTCTTATTTTTCTTTTGTTCCGAAGTTCATTGATAGATCTTTTTGGGCTATCTTTCTACATCTATTCATTCAATATGGGCATACCACCTCAGAGTTCTTTTTTCTAGATTTTATGTTATACAAGATTTTATTAGCGCCTTTTGCTAGACTTTGTCAGTCGTGCACCTATTTAACTTCGTTATTTCTAGATGTCTTCTTGTGAAATGTCGTTCCCTAATTTTAGGTTCACAAAAAAGCAAAATGAAATTTAAAAAAATATACATTAAAATTGTGGATTGTAGGTAATTACTCTTAAATAATGGGACCATCTTTGATTTAAATAGTCTTCTACTACAGACATTATACGCCTTGCACTGGTGCTAATTGTCTTGTATTGCATCAATTTAATTTCATTAATATTAATTAAAACGTTGATATAATTTTAAATTGTTTATTAAAAAATATATATCGTGCATTATTTGATAGGTGCCTTTCTGATTGCCACTCTTTAAAAGTCGTCTTTTTAGTAAATTAATGTTTTGGCTATGTACAGATGACTTTGGTGTGTTCTGGACGTTCGACACGGTTAAGGGCCTGTTTCTTTACTCATAGTTATCATGGTTACAATATGCTTCAGTTGACTCAAGTTAACTGGAGATTTCTTTCTCTTCACACCAGTTTAAGAAATAACCCCCCATTATATTTATCCATGGGAAAAATATTTGGGTAGTGTTATACCCGGCAGATAACTTAGAGCTGTCAGTGAGTGTGTTCACGCTGATTTAACAGTACCTACTTAATACAATAACTTGTTTTTCATAAATATTTTACCTCTTGATTATTAAAAAAATTGAACAAATGGAATTATTAACAGCAAACATTTTTATATTGTCAGATATAAAAGTTAAGCTGAAAAGACTCCTATAGTAGGCGATTGTTCTATAGTCACACATACAAGAACAACAGATAGGTAACCCATCGTTCTTTTGAAGAAAAACATCGATTATTTTAAACTACGAATAACTTTATCTGTCGAATAACTGACTCGAGTTTATCTCTTATACGAAGACACGGGCACTAACTCACTGTTCATTTCCCTTTTTGTTTACTATTACTATGGGCCTGTTTCTTCATGTAAGAGATAAACTCGCTATAGTTACTAAGCAGATAAAGTTATTGGTAGTTTAAAATTTCAATGTTTATCTTCAAAAGAACGATACGTTACCCACCTCTTGTTCGTGCATGTGGGACTATAGAAATAATCAAGGGTTTTTTCTTACACTGATGTGAAGAGAAGGAAAAGCCAGTTAACTTGACTTAACTGGGGATAACTCTAACTATAGGATAACTACAAGTAATGAAACTGGCCCTATAACAGATTGGAGAAAAGCAGGAACTGCTATTTGTAAATATCAAAACTAGATATTTCTATGTAAGAGAGAGATAGCTGGCTTAGCTTTCTCTCTAACATCTTTGAGACTACAAAGGGCGGCTTATGCTTTTGTTCAGTCTCTGTCATAGTGTCTCTTTTCTGATATCGTAGGTGATCCATCTTTCAATACTGGTTACAATTTCTCCCAGAAAAGGTGTCGCGTTGTTCTACAAACAAAACGAACTGCAAATTTCAAATCTATACTACTTCTGCTGATCGTTCAATTTATGTAGAATTATATTTTTCATATTTTTTTATTAAATATTTATTTGACATTGAACATTACTAAAAAATAAGTAGGTAATATACATGTTATGGTCCGTAAAAGAATTAATATCTGTTATGTCATAAGATTTATTATAAATAATACATTTTTTGGATATGGCATTAAATTGCATTTTAAGTTACATACAATCATCATTTGAACAGTTTTGCTTTCAGTGGCGTACCCATGATTTAATTTGTGAAAAGGGCCTAAATACAAATTTTTAAATGAAAATAAAGATATTATTAAAGAATTAAATCCAGTTTTTTTTTCTTACACAATTCTTTAGGATTTTGGAGAGTGCTTGGACTTTGTTGAGTGTGCCATTGCTTGCTCGAAATTATAATCTCAATATCATAAACGATAAGGAATTATTCTTTTGTTATTGATTATTGAAAATAAAGGAAAATGTGGGTTGTAAAATTTGAACTTGAATTGATATATTTTCTTCCATAATGCACGTCTGTAGCCACGGAATCGCCAGTCTAGGTATATGACGTATTGACGTTATTAAGCGGAGATAGCGATTTCTTGAAATTGAAAATAAGTCACTTTTCACTCGAATTACTTATCAGGGTTTTCTCAATTAACAGTTTACAAAACAATAATTAAACTAAAAAAATTTGTGGTAAATAATTTAGTACAAGAAAAGAAACTACCATGTGTTTAATTTAGTATACAATTGTATAATGCTTTTTTATACATTTTCTATGCTATTATCGAGAAAAATTATTTTTTATTATTTCAAAATGCTCTGTTTATTGTTAAAATTGTCACATTTTTTAGTTCATTTCTTTTACGTTTTATCAAAATTTGTTGAAAAAAACAAAAATAATGCGTCCACTGTTATAAATTGCATTAGAAATGCTGTACAGCCTTTAATAATAAATTTAACAGTCACATATGGTGTTTCAATAATCTCCACTTTCAATTAATTTTAAGTTTCTTTATATTTTATATTTATTTACAATTATTAAATTGTAGATTGTTATTTATTTTTGTTTTAAATATATTGGTGATAGATAAACTCAGGTCTACGTTTCATATCTGCATAATGTGGTAGTTAAATGTTAAATATTTGAAATTCAAAATAACTTGCCTTTTTAAAAATAATTTAATTGGTTTTAAAGTAACTGATTGTGCTATTTGCATATACATGAAATGACAATTGAAAAAGTAAACTTGTTTTCTGAAAAGTGTTTTTAAAACAAGAAATAAGTGATTCGTTTGGAATAAACTTTGAACTAGAAAGATGCATCTTTAATATAGGTAGAAAAGCATTATTATTTAAATAATAGGATCGTCTGTTTGTTTTTCATCGATATTCGGTTTTAATGCGCCACCACGGCACGAACAGTGACGCGTTGGTGGTTTCCTAGCAACTTTGTTGTCAAGCACCAGAGAAATTCAGATCGCAAGCCTCGGCTAATTCTAAAATGCATGAGGCATAACACAATTGCTGCTCAATAATATTCTAGTTATTTGTTTAATGTATTGAAGTTATTTAATAAAAATAAAAATACTTAACAAGCACTCGAACACTCACATTCATATTTTTAAATAAGTGAAATATAAATGTCAAACATTCTACATCAAATATGGACTCAATCTTTTCACATACCTTTACAGTGAAAACAGATAATAATTCTGCAAATAGAAGGTAAGGTAATATTTTTAAACAATTTTAGTTGTGCCACAAAATATTTAAATCTAATTCATCGCAGTGTAGTATAGTGGCGCAACCTACACAAAGTGAAAGTAGATTCACTCTTAATATTATCGAGCCACTACAATTGTCATAACTCTGCGTAGATGGCGCACCAGTACCATAACATGGATTTATGAAAGACGTAAAATTTCCGGCAATGGCTGAATCTGCTTTATTTCTCGGTGATTGTTTGAAATTGACAATGATAACTAAGAAACACAGTGCAGTATTTATTTGCCACATACAAAACGCTTCCAAAATTATCGAAAATTGTATTTAGGATTGACAGGTGCATGTCCATGTTTTGCCCATAACCTTGAATTCGGCCAATGAGTGCTCTAACCGCGGTATAGCAACCAATAGAAAACGTCAATCCGCCAGGGTCAACAAATCCTTGTGAAATAACCGAGTTTTGTAGCAGCCATGTTGAAAACAACCTTTACTTCGACGTGTGCTATTTTTTAAGATTTTCGTGTGTTTATGCATGTATTGCTTGGATATTTAGGGTTTGAAATCTATATCGTGCATGCTGCTAGGACATTTGTGTAGTGACCAAGTGCGTACTTCTGGATTGGATGACACTTGGCATGTTTTGATAGTGCGAGACCTTGAATAGTGTTTAGCTTCATAGCATAGCAAGAAGTTTCGGATACGGCTCAGTATGCCTTATAGCAGTTCAGGTAACGATTAGAATTACTTTCGTATAACCTTAGGAACGTTTCATAAATATTATTGTCATTATAATTACGGTGGAGTGTTTTACACACAGTAAATATAGGTTAGGTTAGCTTTCTGTTTAGGCATATTACTCACAGAGAGACCTATCCTTATGCGTTTACGCATAAAAACATTCTATTCAGTCGATTATGTAATTTCTAACCAGCAGTTTATTATACAATATTCCACTAATGTTCGTCTATTGATTGATAACGTAATTCGCATTCTACATCATTATGTTGAAATTACTGCAGGATACAAGTTTGCTATGGCAAAACATTAAAAAAAAATTATGTAGCCCCTTCCTTTCTATTTATTGAAGGTTACCAGAAATTAATACACATAAACAAACAAATGTCTTAATATTTTTTTTCTTGCTAGAAAAGTGCCACTGCAGATGGAATTTACGGGTTATTAATACGATAACGTGTAATCGTTGTAATATAATCGATAAGGACACGTATCCTTAATTTATTATTCCTCATAGTGCCTATTAAAGTTCACTTTCTGATTTAAAATTATACCATCCGCTATAAATAATCTAAAAATGAATTGCGCTAATAATGATAATCTACAAAACTTATGGTAATAATTCTTTTGATTCATGTAAAACTGTGGGTATTTAATTTTTCAAGGTCTACTTAAACTGATACACGAAATGTTCATTGTTTATATTTTGTTGGATGTTTTTTTAAGTTACCGTTTATCATTTTTCCACATGCATGTCGTCATTATGCACAGCTGTAATGTGCTGACCATTTTTTGTAGTTATACTTCTTTTGGTGTGTTGAGAATAAAGTTTTAGTACGGCAACGGAAGTAGCGCGCGTACAACTAACGAAAATTCGAAAATATTGAACTTGATACGTCTAACAAAGTAGATTAATTATTGTGAATCGTGCTTAAAACCGAGTGTACACATTTGAGCTCAAAGTGGCACATTCGGATCTCGCGAAAATGAATGGCGCCGCACCGCGTCGCGCTTCATTTGCTTCCCTTGCTCAGAAATGTGCCACTTTTCACTCGCATATTCACAACCTAGTATGTATTGAATTTGTTTACTTTAATTTTTAGATTTAAAAACAAAAGAGTAATGTACCCAAATAAAACGACATACAGTGCTATGAATAAGTAAATGCAAATTACAAATCTGGTTAGAAAAATGCTAATAATAGAATAAGATAAAAATATTTTTATTATATATTGATAAGTTAACAATATTAAACATATTACACTAATAATTTAAACACATTACTTAACTATTATTGCAAAAATTAAATCTAATGTTTAAGTGCTGCTTTGAACAGGTGTGAAAAAGTTTTTGATAATCTACATTGTTTTCTTTTAAAATTGTATAAAGATTAATAGGTACATTATTTTTAAAAATGTGACGGAATTTGACCTAATGCTTAATGTGGTATCCCTTATGTTTAATTACATCTTTTAATCGCTTTGACATGGTTTTAGCCAGTTTTTTTGTAATACAATTAGACATTTTATTTCATTCTTTTTTTATAAGATTTTTAAGGTCTGCAGTGCCTGTTGAATCATTACATTTCGAATTTTTCTTTCAAAATAAATCCGAAGATGCTCGTTGGGGTTAAGATCTGTACTCAGAATATATGTGGGCAATTATATAACAACCCCATTCCAACTTCCCAAGCTTGATGCTTGAGAACATTATCTTGGTAAAATTAAAAAACCTCATGAATACCAAGTTTTAGGGCCGATGATTTACATTTTTTCTAAGACCACTCGGCTTTTAATCAAAATTTACAAAAAACACTGCATCTATTCCTGGATTTGCACTCTACTTGATAGAAATCTAAAATCAGACATTCTAAAACAAGATTGAAAACATAATTTTTTAAAATGTTAACTATTTCAATTCATTTTAATTATACATTAATTTTAGTAAATTAATGGAATAATGTAGTTTGTTTTTTGCGTCTGTTGTCAAATATATATTTTATCAACATAATGTGTTTCTATAATAAAGGGGAATCTATTCTTTCATAGTAGTTCTGACTTTTTGCGAAACTTTTGCAATTCGTAATCCATTGGTTTTAAAAAAACTACGCTCTGTATCATTATTTCCGTGTTCAAATTATTTTTTTATAAGGTCATTACTGTTTTTTATAATATTGACTGCTTGTGGGTGACCTATTCCATATTTATTTCTGAAATTTAGCGCACTAGGATTATGCATATTAATAAGTTGAATTTTTTCCTTGAAATTTATGTTTTTTTTGTTTTTAGATGCCATTTGAAGTAAATTTACAATTTATACTAAAGGTTGAACCCAACAATTAGTGAAAAATGTTAACTTAGTGTAGTTGGACTTACTATTTTTTAAGGAGATCGTAATACTTTTGTACATTTTATAGTTCACAATTATTAAGTTACGTTGGGTTCTGGGAATTTCCCGCTTCACTAACCGATAAAACAGTTTATGATCCTGTCCGCTTAAGGAAGAGGAGACTGTTTAGGTTGCCGTTTTACAGTCTTCGTCTCGTCTATTGGAGAGTCTGCTCAATAGAGTTTATCTCTTATAATATGAATCTTAGACAGTTTAAAGAAAAATGTCCGTTCAATGAAGAGTCTACTTATTAAAGGTGTCTTTTAACGGAGAATTCACTGTATCTTCACAAGTGAATAATAAAGTTTTTAAACAAGTACAGATATTTTATTTGCAATTTAGGCATACGTAGTGTGCAGAGCAGTGGTATTTTATAAGGAACATCAAATAAAATATATATAAATATCAAGATCGAAGGGAACTATGGATGTAAGTAATTTTTTTAGGCCACGAGAAAAAAAATTGTTGAGAAACATTGATTTAGGTCAGGAGTGGGTAATTTCTTTCTGTCGCGGGCCCGATAAACACTTACTAGAACTATTCGGGCCAAATAAAAATTTTACAATATTGAATAAACTATTATTCTTTTATTCTTTCAATGTTTTTAGTATAAAATGTTTTTGTTTCCTCCAGTATTTATTTAATGGGCCGGATGAAATGTCTTCGCAAGCATGATGCGACACGCGGGCCGCTTTTTACCTATCCTTTGTTTAGGCAATCCAATCGGGGGCATATGTACTGTCGCGGCATCAAAAAAGTTACCCATGCTTGAGCTCTTCACCTTTTGTTACTCTGCAAGATACTGTACTTTATAGAAAGCGAATTATTTTGGAATAGTACTATCACAGATATATTAGATCTATTAGCAGAAATTGGGGTATAGGCAGAACGGACTTAATTCACTAGTTGAATTTATAATACTATAGCCTGTAAATGATGTACAGTTAAACTTTATTCTATTCAACACCCTCTAAATCACTTATAGTGATCGAGCTATTCCAAGAGACCTTACCAAGATCAACCTTGAATTTTTTTTCAACTATGGGGCACCAGATTTTGTCTCTTGGGATAGCTCGATCACTATAAGTGGTTTAGAGGGTGTTGAATAGAATAAAGTTTAACTGTACTATCTTTGCATGTTACGGCCTCTGAATCTTACGAATTTAACATTTTTATGACCTTTGCTCAACCTTAAACCCCAAAAAAAAATTCTGGCTACCTAAAGCCTTTTACAGCTGCCCAAGTTTGTAGTGTGCGTAACTGTGCATCCATGTTACAAGTATCTATTTGAAATAAAATTCAAATAATTGAAGTTCACATTAAATGTCAATGAAAATTTTCATATTAATAAAACTTTTTTATATTATACCAGTTTACCTACTTTTACATACAAACTTCTAAACCTTCACGCTTCGTTTTTACGAAGTCCCTAGAGATAGTACTGTACAGCGCCCGAAATAGATATTCGAATGAGCCTCGGAAAGACTTCTAGTTTTTAATCAAAATTCTACATACGGACTTCTTTTGTTACTATAGGTAAAAAGCAACTTTACTTAGATGTATTTATAAAAATATGAGGATAAGTGAAATCCAAAGCCTGATCCAGGGTGAGATAAAGTTGAGAGCAGGTATTTTCGATGGTTTCTATGCAGTATTTGTTAAAAGTAGAAATAATATACTTTTACTGCAATTAAAAGGTAGGTAATAGTATTTTCAAATACAGTAGTCGCCGCTTAAGTGGTTCACGTCGGTCCATTTGATTTTGACCCATATAAGCGGCGACCCACTTATACGGAAAAACTGTTATTTAATAGATATTAATTTCGAATACGTACATTTTATGTACATTATATATAGGTATATAAGTATATACCTATAGATAATTAAAAAATAATAATTTTAAGTTTAAAAGAATCTATACCTATACAATAATTATATACATTTGAAATAATCTGTGAACTTCATTTGTTGCATGTTACAACTTTTACTATATACAATATTTTTAATTTTATAATAGGTTTGAAATTCACTTTGTTCTCCATTTTCTTCCAAAAACTTTCTTTAACATTTTACCACTTTGTAAAAAGCGGGGAACTTTCATAAATAAATTGAGGATATTTTTAACATTTTACCTGACACAACAATATGTAGGTAAGGAAAAGGACAAATACAATAGGCAAATTAACATCCACATTATAGTTTTAACTTTTGTTCATTGGCCCAAGAGGATTATTATATTTCTATTCTATTATACAGGTAAAAATAACTGATTTTGTGAATCACTTATCCGAAAACTTGATTCATTTATGCGGCGGTTTTTAAATGTTGTTTATATTGTTTGATTTGGTTCCACAAAATTTGACCCATATAAGCGGCTGACCCATTTAAGCAGTGAACCACTTATGCGGCGACTACTGTACTTTGTCCATTCCGAACATTTTTTTTGTTTTAGTTACCCCAAATAAAATATTCGAAATCTTTTTGAGCTATACTAAAATTATAAAGAGGCAAATGTTTTTGTTTGTATGTAGGAGGCAATCTCTGGAACTACTGAACCAATTCTAAAAATTATTTCATTAATAAAAACCTACAGTATCACTGAATAATATTGGCCATATTTTATTTTGATAAAAATAAGTTATTTATTTGAAATCTCAATTCGCGTGCGAATCCGGGACGGGCCCCCTAATTATTAATAAAAACTATAACATATCATTAATAAAGTTTATATTGTATTGAATTAAGTTTTACATAGTATTGATCAATATTATAATTACTATAGCAAAAACAAGTAGCCGAAATCTAAAAAACACATTATTTGGTCGATACTGTAAAAAAGATGCATTTCTAGTGAATTAATTTATTAAAATGTGGTTGCTAATTTGATTATTATTTTTATGCATTTTTATAACAATTTTTTGAGGGGATTTTGTGTAATAAATTCGGAACGGTTTTATCAGAAAAAGTTATTTAATGTTGACCATTTGTATAAATTTAACGGGGTGTAACCAAGTGGCGCTAGCTTTTAGTAGTTTTTTCTTCTGCGTGCAATATTTTATTTTGATAATATAATAAAGTCGTTTATGGCAGTATTTTATAGACCAGAACTATATTATGATTAAAATTGTTAATATAAATATTGCAGTACCAACACTGAAATTTATATAGGTGTAATATTTATTATTACTTAATATGAATTTGTACACAAAACCATATTTGATACAACAAATATTGTATATGCTACTGCTTTCTTCTGATACAAAAAACGTACAGCAAAGTCGTGATTAATAAATTATTAAACTTGAATATCTCGAGTTTTGTAATAGAATTAAATTTTTATTATCGCGTTTCTGGAACAGGTGACTTTCTCCATGCCTGAGTGATTTTGTTGTGTTTTATGCAGATTAAGATACCACTCGAGTTTGCTTTTTACTTTACTTTTAGTGACACGTATAGCAGGCAATATTGAACTATCAAAATTGTTATGAGAAATTCTCCATTATACCCACACTTTTATGTTGCTGTTGTTTCTTATCGTTGAATATGAATGAACAGAATTATATACATACGACATACTAACATAAAAAATAATAAGGTAAAACTAGTTTTGTTTAAATTTTGTTGGTTCTCACGACAAGTTCATCTAGTTGTAACAATACCATAGTGTTGCGTTACACAGAAAGAAAAAAATACGCTAGTTGTGCGTTGTTACGCCTACTGTTGTAGTTATATAACCTTTTGCAGGTGTTTCTTATAACAGGCAGCATCTGGCAGGTATAATATATGTTTCAGGAAGGTATATTTGATTTTTAATGTAGGGTTGTATACGGATGGCCTTGTAATTTAAACAATAGACTGATTTTTGAAGATTTGTTTGCAGGAAGCAGATGACATTCTTATTCAATTCAAGTATGGCAGTTTTAACAGATGCAGCATACTTATAATACATAAATTTAATGGAGCTAATTTAAATTCAGAACCAAGGTTTATTTATAATCTTTTAAAACGAAAAACTTTAAATTACAACCAATGTAATACATTCTTAACTTGAATAAAGCTAATCATCTTGAGTTCCGTTTTGTTTTATTTCATTTTTAAGTCTGAATTAGGTATTTTTCGATTTTATGTAGTTAAATTTTTAAATCGGTGTCTAAGAATATAACACCTTGTGTGTTTCCTTTTTATAAATGGTGAATTTGCTGAGTTTCATACAACTCTTTTCCTGTTGGCTTAATTATCCTATTATTGAGACTGAAGGTCAATTTGAGAAAGTGTACTCATTATCGAAGTTGCTTCTAATATAGATAAAATAATAACTGATTTTTATCAGTTAATGACTATATGAAAATTAAGCTTCCAGTTAATATTTAGGGTTTTTTGTTATTCATAAAATAAATTTATATGTAATACTTTTACCAGGTTGGTATAATTTAAATTACGACTTTTATTAAAATTAGTTTAATAATCAATAAGATACTTTATTGAAACGTCAATGAGCCACATTAAAATTTTAATAAATTATCAATATTTCAGAATACGTAAAATATGTTTAGTACTATTTAGAAAATGTAAAAAGTATTAAAGAACAATATTTGTATGTACAGTTAAACTTTATTCTATTCAACACCCTCTAAACCACTTATAGTGATCGAGCTATTCCAAGAGACAAAATCTGGTGCTGCATGGTTGAAAGAAAATTCAAGGTTGATCTTGGTAAGGTCTCTTGGAATAACTCCATCACTATAAGTGGTTTAGAGGGTGTTGAATAGAATAAAGTTTAACTGTACATAAATACATACACATACTTCAGAATAATTATAAATTAAACTAATAATACAGTAAATGCCCATTAATCGTGACCTTTTCTTTTTTTGTATATAGCCAACGGTATTACTTTAAATTTTTGAACTTATTTAAATAATTTTGTTATTAATATTTACTGTTTACAAGTACATTATTTTATATCTTTTTACAATGCTTTTGCATTTAGTTTACTTGGTTTGAATAATATGTTATAATATAATGCACAACCCAGCATTTCCAAATTAAAAATATCAAATTCGAACATTATTTTGTAAATATTAAGGGTTTACTGTATAACGCGGTTTTTTTATATATACACAACCTTTGCGCCATCTTGTGTTTATTATTTTAAATTTTGGGTAGTCCGAAACTTTTAAACATATGTCATATACATTTAAAAAGCCAATTATTTTTTGAATAATTAGCAAATAATTACTAACGATGTCAGTAAAAAAAGTGATGTGCAATTTTCAGAAAGTGCAATTAGATATTTTTAGAAGATAAAGTATTCAGCTTTTGTTTTTTTATATATATCGGAGGAAATATAGTGGGCTTATAAGATTCGTTCATTTTATTATTAAATTATTCTCCCTCAACAAAATAAGCACTACAAATTCTAGAATTTTGTCAAGGAATCCACGCCTTTCCAGTACTCCTGCACAAAAAATTATTTATTAAATAATAATAATAATCAAAAAGATATAAAATATAATTTTTTATTATTCTACACTCATTTTTAGGCCTCAAAAAGCGAAACATTGGAGACAGTGTTTTATTATACACTGAGTTAAATTAAAATTAAAATAATTTTGAATAAATAAAGTTTAAATATTTATATCACGATTTAAAAAAACTTTTTTAACAAAACGGCAATTATTATATTTTTTATGTATTTAATAGCGATTTAAGACAAAAATAATTTAATTACTTTTGACATCGTACTGCTACAATCCAATTTTTCCCCTCTCCAATTCGTAAGCCCGTCTAGAAAATGATAAAATTGTAATTCAGGATTTTTCTTATGTTTATTTTGTCAATCAACAACACAGCACTTATATCCTAATCTTTTTTATTTCCATTTTATTTAATAACAAATCATTATTAACATCATTTAAAATATATGACACTAAAGTTTGGAATGAAGCAAAATTTGAAATAATAAACGCGAGATGGCGCAAAGGTTGCGCGCCAAAGACACTTTTTAGCGTATATGTAGTAACTTGTTATTTGCATACATAGTGCAGAAATCGCTTATAGCTTATAATGAAATTTATAAAGTTGTTCTTTTACTTGTATTGAATTGTTTTAATCAGTAATAAAAATTATGTATGTGTATAAAATAGCAGGTATTTTTTATTAATTACGTCATAATATTAATTTATATGATTAAAATCAATTAATATTATTAATCTTTACATTGATAATAATGTACTTTTTGTAATAATTTTTTTCTAATTATCACTTTAATCAAAATAAAATTAGCAATTAAAAAAATTATGTAGTATTTGCATCGAAACTCGGTGGTGTTGCGTCGCTATTGATTCTTTTCAATTTAGTTGATTTTATTATAGGCGTACTTTAAAAAAAATGAAATAATGCAATGAGTTTTACTTATTGGATTTTTACTGTAGGTTAAGTTGATTAATGACTATAGCATTACAAAAAGTATATACCGTACTACCTCAACATGTTACAACCTTAGAATCTTAGGAATTTTGTCACTTTTATGATCTTCGCGCAATCCTAAACCCCAAAAAAATTCTCGTAACATGCAGAGGTAATACGGTACATAATTACGTACAGTAACTTATTGTATACAATTTCTTTTTAAATTGATTATTATCAGCACATATTTATAGTTGAAGAATTTTATCAACGACATTTAAAGCATTTTAAAAGCCTAGGATACATTTATTTTTCAAGCGTTATTAAAAAAGTACATAAACTTTGGTTTTTACATAATATACATTTTTTTTCAGTATAAGAACACGGGAAAGTTTAAAATAATTTTTTAGCTGTTAAATTTATATTTCGGAAAATTTTATATTTTTATAAAAGTTCGGTTTTGAAGTTACGTAGATGGATTTGTCAGCTTAATAGAAAAGTTACTTAATTTTTCACTTCTAGAATTTGCTGTAAGATTTCCTTATTAGTTTTTACCACACAAATGTTATAATTTAATAAATAAAAGTTATGTTCTATTTTTTGTTGTATAAAGTCAGGTTGAATGTGGATAATGGGAGAGAGGAGAGTAATTACAGAATAAGGTAAGAAAATTATTTATGACAATATTAGTGTATTATTTCACTGGGAAAATACCTTATGTACTCGCATTATGTCATAATATACGCTTAATTGTTACATGTAAAGATCCATTGTTTGAGTTAGTGAATAGGATAGTAGTGTGTATGTATGTAATTCATTGATACAAACAGCAGCACACATTTACTAAATTAGCTTTGTTATGGCGGATGTTGCACGTACGTAAACACCACTTTAAATCCTTTATCAATGTCCCGAACAATTTTCATTACGTTGAAAATGAAAAATGTTATTTGGTAGTAACAAACGGGACTGCCATTTATTTTTGCTTAATTTTAGACGCATTGGAGAAGTGTTAGTTGAAAGTTGCCTACGCACTTTACGTTATATGGTTTTTACGACACAGCCCTAACCTATCCCATTTTCTATTGTATTTGAAGTTAATGCGGCCGTCACTCCCGCTTTATGACCTCGGATACTAAGTTGAGCTCGTTTAATTGCATTTTTCAACGGTTTTGCCATTAATTTGCTACGGAGTTGCATTAAAATTGAATGCAGTTCCCGCGATGAGTTATATTTAGACGACAGATGGTTAAAACTAAGTTTGTTGCCACATCGGGGGTCAATGCAGTTTTATGTTCGAATTTTACACGAAATCGTTTATCAACGATTTTAGATTACGTACGATTTTTCTGCTTTATCGGTTCATAAACTCGAAACGAGTTCATTGTCAAACGATAATGAAAGTACTCTAAAAGTTTTACTTTCGGTTACTCTGCCGCTGTGCATTCTCTTTGAATAGCGTAGTAATGTTGCATTTAATTAAAATAATGGAGTCTGTTACTTTTCTTTTTATCTTTGTGGAAATATCTTCATTTTCCCCATTCTCAAACGCATTACATAAATATTAATACAGGCTGTCCCGTTTAATTGTCCTTCAATTGAGATCTTATAAAGGGTTAGCGAAACAAAGTTGTTTAAATAGATGAACTGTGTTTGATATTTAAAATGATATTTCAAAAGCAAAGTTTTACGAGTTATACCATAACGGTGCTACAACCAAAAATATTTCAATTTTCTATTATACAGCGAACTTTTTGGAAATTAGTTTTTGGCGTTATCAATAATGTGGATTGTATTAAATTATTTAATTTAAGCGAGAGATTTAACTGCTGATTTATTTACATGAATTTTTATTTTAAAATAAAAAATTGATTTATTTTGATGTGGGCATAGACTTTCCAAATTAATGCCGAGAAACTGAAATCGTTGATTTTTAATTTTGATAAAAAATCTCTTGGGGTGGATGGAGATATGTTTGCGGAACCTCCGATAAGAAGTTGTGAGCATTAATTAAAATAAAATAAATATTCAAATACAGTCGAACCTCGATAAGTCGAAGTTGAACTGAGACTAAAAATAATTCGAGTTATTAAAAATTCGGTTTATCGAGGTTTGACTGTATAGAGTATGTACTATGAATATGTACTGAAATTTAACCCGGTGATGCCTGACACCAATCTAAACAATATGCAATATGTCCTATATCCACGAAATTTTCAGAAAAATGCATTTTAATTTTCTAGTAAATGGCAACACAGCATCGTCTTCATATGCTCTTATACTAAAGTGAAGTCATTTAGTACATGCTTCATTCTTTAGATATTTTGTTTCACAATAAACATCGATTACGATTATTTATTGCACATTTATTTTATCGTTTATATATCATACTTTAGAACAAATGTAGATTAACAATTGTTTAGCTTCAGTGAACACGAGAGAGGTCAGTTCTTTAAAAGAAAATGTTCTTCTTAAAGCCATCTAACTGCTTTTGTATTTTAGCGGTTTTAATAATTTTATTATGACGAAAGAATAATAATAGCCGTGTTTTAGTCTAAAATAAACGTATACTTTATTCCTATAATAAATAAAATTTAATCCATTTTTAATTTTGAAATACAGTGGAACCTCCATAAGTCGAACCTCGATAAGCCGAATTTTTGATAACTCAAACCTGTTTCCCTAGGACTTGCCTATTTCAACGTTAATATTTTTATACCAAAAACTCGAATTTTTGATAACTCGAATTATTTTTAGTTTCCCTTCAACTTCGACTTATCGACGTTCGACTGAAATTATAAATAACTTATTTAATATTTTAAAGTCAAAGAGAATTATCTGACTTAAGTCAGAATTACTAAATAATTCTGTTTATCAGTGGTAGATTTTAAAAATGCCGCTGTTAAAAAAAAATATAAAATCGGATTAAAACTATTAAAGCTTACGACTGCAAAACACAAAATTGTAAGCAATTCGACGGCCCTACACATTAATATGTATAACTGCCTGCTATTCAATAAAAAACAAATAAGCAAAGCATGTATTTAATAAAAAGTTTGTTAACTACTAAAGAAATATTATGTTTGCCAAGATTTATTTACGAAGGTTAAGTATAAAATTTTATGAGACATATTACTGCAGCAAAAAAAATCGGAAATAAGATCGATACCAAATAGAAACAGCTTTGATCTTAAACTGATTGATTTTCTTGAACTCAGTGCCGCTTTGTACAAAAACTGCAATCGCTGTACAGAGTGTTAAACAAGTGCATGCTAACATTCTAACGGACGATAAAGGAAGTAATGTGCAATATTTTGAGTCAAACATGCTTTAACAGCAAAGACCTGGTTTTTGATACAACTGTTTTTTATTTTTTGAAAAAGTACAAAAGGTAGGGAGCAATGACGACCGACTAAAAGTTTTGGCGCGTGCTTAAAGTTTAAAAATGTAGGAGAAACCTTTATAATTCACTTATTTAAATGTATTTTGCAAATTACAATTTAATCTCAGGAAAAGTGAAAGATTCTTAAAAACTTTATTCCGAATTATAAGTAATCCTTTATCCAAATCATAGAAAAACCGTTATCGAAACTAGGGCACTTACTACTAAGACATGTTTAGCTTAAAATGTGGCTAATGACTATAACCTCGTAGTAAGATTGCATCGATTTGCTTAACACCCTGTATATGTATTAGGCATTAATGACTTTACGGACTTTGCAGAAGTTTTTGCAATTGAACCACGATAAATAAGATTTACACTGAGTTTAAATCACTATAGTGCCAGACTAAAATTATTGTTTTGAAAAGTTGCGAAATTTAAGTACACGGCATAAAAATATTTAATAAAAATAAATTTATTTTGGAAGATTTTAAAAACGTACGCTTTACAAAAAAGGCAAAGTTAACAATATAAAAATATCAATATTGAAATAGATAGTTTTTGGGAATTGGGTACTTGATATATAATTTCAATTATTCAACTCTGTGTAGGAAGGTAAGCATAATCAATATGACAAGGAACTAAAAAAATTGATGGATTAGTAGGAACAATCTTTAGATACGGAAAAATTACCAATACCAGAGTCTTGTCGTCACTGAAACAAACTTCAGCATGAAAAATTATTCCAAATCAATAAAGTCCCCTACGAACATGTATTATTTACTAGGAAATTAGGAAAATTCCACAAAAAACAAGTTATTTGTGGTAAAATTGCAGGAATTTCTTTTATCGGCGCTTCTAAAAGACTATGAATCGTTCACCTACCAATAAAATAAATAGACAATTGTTGTCTTTATTTTTAATAGTACATATATTAGTTTGTTGTTTAATTAGTATATAAAATAAAATTTAACTATTCTGCCGATTAACTTTCAGTGCTTATTGCGAATAGTCTTCTATTACTATCACCAATACTTTTGGGATTTTATCAGTTGTTTTATGAACGGATGCGGTAAAAAAATTTATTAATTTCTAAAAATAATTAATTGACCAATTTATACATATTTGCTTTGTTTTCGATTGGTCATTTGTTTATAATTCTTTTTTTTTTAGTACTAAATAATATATTTTGTCGATTAAGTTAATCGTGCTTTTTTAAACGCAAGTCAGTGTATGTTTTTTTCCTTTATGACAGAAACAGTGGTTACGTTTTTTTTTAAATAAATATAAACATGTATGTCTTTTTAAGAATCTATTGTTATGTAAACAATAAAGCTGTTCTAAAACCACGAAATCAAAAATGGATCCGCTTAAATACTTCCTCTTTGGTTGCTACTTTTTGCTATAACATATGTTCACATCTAAATGTTCAGCTTGCAAATAATGATCGCTTCACAAGAGCACAGGTGCAACGATTTGTGTCAGTAGTCTTACGTGTATGTTAAAATCTAAACGACTAACGTCATATAACAAACAGAGAACATTTATATTTAGTATTTTATACGACATAGTAGTTTTACCTGGTGTAATAAATAACCTTAGCCACAGTGCTTACAAATTGTAAAATTATTGAAATAATCCTCGTACTTTATGGCAAAATCTATAAAGTGCATTTTCTTTAAAACGCAGCAACACTATTGTGGTTTTGTGTTTTACCTCTGACAGTTTCTTTCCTTTTGTATATTCGTAGCTTATCGACTAGGTTTTTTGGTATTTTTTTTCTCTCTATTGTCAAACAGCAAGTTTTCACATTTTGCACAAAATCGAATCAAATAACTGCGACATTAGTAATTCTTTGAATTCGTAAGCAGTTGCTTATTATAAGGGAACTCTAAAAACCAGCTGCCACCTTTATAAATAACTCATAAATTTTGTTGGGGTTGAAGAAGCACCTGCCTTTAGCCCTTGAATTGTTTTGCAGAATTACATTTGACACGTGTGCGTTTTTTTATTAAGGAAACGTGTTGGTTTGCCTTGAACGTATCTTAATTTAATTGTATGTCATTTGGCAAATTAGAATTTTAAAACCTACTATGCATTATAATAAATTTATAGTAAATTACTAAAAAATTATTTGAATTTAAAACTATTTTTATTTTTATTTCCGACGGCAGGGAAAGTATCTTAACCTTTGCATATTTTTTATTTGGAAAAATAATATAAAAAAAGCACTTATCTCAAGATTAATTTTATGAGAAATCCCCACTTAACGTCGCGATAAATATTTTTAATTGTTGTAGGTTGAGTTTAATTTGCTGTTAACATTTTTTTTAATTATGCTTTGGTACAAATTACGCTTTGCAAAAAAAATACCTGCAGGATTTTAGATACTTTATTCTTAGCGAATCAAAAACAATTTATGGACATCCACCACCTTACTTCTAACTTATTTTTAGACCGATAAACTATTTTATTTGATCAATACATTTCTATTTGATTGAAATATTCTGTTCAGTTATTCGGGGACACAAATCTTCTAGAGATTGTTCTAGGTTTGTTTTTTTTTTGTGGAAAATTATATCGTTTTGTTTCGCATAAAGTCGAACTGAAACGTATTCTAATGATAAAATCAAATGAAAGTTTGTTTTTGGCGTTTTAGAATCAAGCAAATCCTCCAACTGTGACTAAAATTAATTATATATTAATACCATGGTTTATTATTTTTTATATGGCGTATATACTTTGGACACGCAAAATAATAATAAAGTATTGGATTATTATACAGGTATTTTTGTATTTAGTCAGAAATAAAGTAATTTTACATCAATCTAATAATTCTTCATCATTTGTAAAAATTGTATGGTGCATAGTTCTAAGATACAATTCTACGGCTAATGGATTTAACACTAATTAACAACATGACTTAGAAAATCATATAAAAATTTAACGTCTAAGATTTTTAATACTAAAAAGATAAGCGGATGAAATCTAATAATAATAAATTTACCTGACACTTATACACAAGCAAATAACATTATTTTCACACATAAATCATTAATTTATGTCACACTAAAAATATGTTCACCGCTTAAAATATACATTACGATTTAAATATATAATCTATAGTTACAAGAAACCTGAATTACAAATATTTTTTAAACAAGAAATTTCTAATGATTTTTTACATTCCGCTTAAATATCTATGTAATAATTTAAATAACTCTGGATCACAAGATTTAAAGTTTGTTGTTGAAATAATAAACTTTATAATCGAGTTTTTTTAAAAAAACATTTATACAGAGAGACTTATAAAACATGCAAAAACCCATTTAGACGTTCCGCAAACGCATAAACTTGTCTTATGTCAGATTTTTTGTTGCTTGAAAATTTCCCTCGGTTCATAAAATGATATAATCGCAAAAGTCAATTACACACAATTTAAATACCTAAAGACCATAAACGCTTCATAATTTGGCATCCCTTCATCGACCACTTTAACAGTCATTAAGGATGAGAATTAATGGGAACTGTTCAATTACAATATTAAAAAATTTGGTAATTGAACACCAAAACGTAAGACCATTTTTTTCATTTAAAAAAAAGTAATTCCATGGAGCGTTTATATTTGCATTTTATGAATGTGTAGAAGAACGCATATTTCGCGCTGATGCAGAGTACGCCATTTTTCATTGTTCTTGTTATGAAAAAAAGTAATGAATACGCTTGTACTCTAAAATAACTATAATTATCACAATTACAAGAAAAACAAAAAAAATACCATATTGCAAGTCTCACACTAACAACAGCACAATTATGAAGTTCAGAATTGTAATAATGGCCACTAATGTTTGTCTATTATGGGTTCGTTCTGTATTCTGTAGTTTTATTGTTAATTAGAGATTAAAACTATCACATTTCGTAGAACCTACTACTCCATTAAATATTTTAATGGACTAAACGTTAACTAGTCACGATTATAAACTGAATTAATTTGGCGTATAGTGTATGAAAATAAATCAATACTTATTGTACTTCTTTCACTTTAACACTAGAACCGCGGAATCGGTCATTTTGACCGTTTCGCAACTTTATCGCCTTGTTACTTTTTATTAGAATATATTTCTGTCATATTAAATGGCTTTTCTTAATTTTAATTGATAATTACTGTCCTATAATTGTTTTTATTTTAAATTGTGTTTTTCCCTTTAATATGAGACATTATACCAACAGCCACATACCCTTTTTTTCCCGGTTATTCATTCGATCGGTTCTATCGATAATTATTATTGATAGCAGCAGAGACATGCTCTATTACATAGAAAAAAAAACGGGAAACAGTGCCTTATTATAACGAAAACTAAATAAAAGTACATTTTTTTGATCAAATGGCCAAATAATATTATGTAAAGACAGCTTCTTGAATATGGTTGTTTTTAACATTTTGAATATAACACGAATCGCTCACTATATTTGTTGGAATATAAAATGACCCTGATTATACGACAAATCCAATTTTTTACTAAAACTACCAGATATTGGTATTAAAAAATTTCACCAAGAATTATCAGCTATACAAGAACAATGAAAGAACCCAAATCGTCCGCAAAAGTATATGGGTTTGTCAAGTAAAAAATAATAACGTGCTAAAGAAGGAAATACAACAGTAAAACTAAAGATGCATTTATTAACTTTAAAAAACCAGTAGCCCATGTCCTTGTCCAAGGTCTAATCTATATCTATATCAAAATTTATCGAAATTGGTTCAGTGGTTCAAGCGTGAAAAGGTAACAGACAGGCAGACAGACAGACAGACTGAGTTACTTTCGCCTTTATAATATTAGTTTGGGTAATTAAATTTTTTTATAAAATAAATTAAGTATTGTCGATCTTGCTTAAAGTGTTCACATTCGAGCTCAAAGTGGCACTTTGCGATCTCGAGAAAATGACACACGCCGCTTCATTTGCTTCCTTCGCTCGGAAATGTGCCACTTTACGCTCGAATGAAGCGCAACGCGCAGCGGCTGGATCGGAATGTGCTACTTTGAGCTCGAATGTGCGCACTGGGTTTTAAGCACGATTCACAATAATTAATTTACTTTCTTAGACTGCTAACTCCTTACTATTGAATTTTCGTTACCAGTGCGCGCAACTTCCGTTGCCTGCTAAAATTTTACTCTCAATGCGCCAAAAGAAGTATAACTTCAACAATAATAAAATTAATTATTCTACACCTAGATTTTCAATTCGGCTTTCAATACTGCCAAAAATTGAAGTTGGCAGATTTATGAAAGTACACAATTTATAACTTTATAGCGAAAATGTTTTGTAGTTGAGAATTTATGGTTTTTACATCTTTTTATTATATTAAAATTTGATATAAAATTATTACCGTCATTTATTTTATTTATTAAACTGGTCAGCAGAACAACTTCCACATTTGTAATGAGATCTAAGATTCGCTTAAATTATCGTTTTACATTATCATATCGAATACTACCATTCTTTATAGGAATACAGAAGGAGTTAAATAATTGCTTGACTACTAAAATGTCTTACTTAACTACTAATTGTAATTATTAATTAAGATCTTTATTTTATTATGGCTAAAGTTTGTCGTTTAACTCTTCGATCGTTGCACATTGAGCTATATCAGGAGGCGACGACTGCTGGCGCTTTACATGCGAAATTTTGTTGGAGTCGGTCTGACTGTAAATGACAACTTCACAAAATGAATTTCTCCAAAATTGATCACATTAATTTGGTGAATAAAAATGTTATAATAATTATATAATATTAAATAACATATCAATACTAAATTATACAAATAATAATTAGGAAATATGTAATAAAATAGATTTTTTACTCGAATAAGTGTTTTTTTTTTCAATTTGTAAGTATTATAGGTATATATATTTTTAAATTAATAAAAATATTATTTTCTGTTGGTTTTGGTACTAGTTTGGTTTCGAGGTAATACAGCAATTCATACGTAATAACAAATAGCGAAAAGAGATCGCACATGCCGACCCCAAACATTAAGGGACAAGTCTTCAGAAGAAGAAGATAGGTAATAACAATTTCAAAAATTTGAGTTTTTGTTCTGAAGCAGCTGTGTATTACTTATTAATCTTTTTTTACTTTAGTTACTTTTATACGAACTCTTAAAACAAAAAACGAAGTTCATGTTGGCGTATTTTTTTGTCTTTAATTTACAAATTTACGAATGAACTTTAGAATAAAATATAATATCTCTGCCAGTTTGCGGCAAGACATAATTCACAAAAGGTTGGTATTCGAACAAAACGAGACGTTAAAAAAATTCTTCCGAAATTTGTCATAAGAATGATTCGAATGTCGGTTTCTTTGATTCCTTATTTAATTTTTTTTAATAATAAATTTGTGGATTACCAGAGAATACGTATTCAAGTAAATATTCCGACGTACAAGCAATGCTTAAGCGGAATGACTTACATGCATTATTCTTGTGCATGCGGTCACCACCCTCAAAGAAAATAGGCTTAGTTTGTGGAAGCTGGAAATAGGTGTTTATAAGTAAACTGGACTTGGTGCGCTAAATTCCTATAAATAATATACTCTCTTATTGTGTAACTAAATTTACGATAAAGTAAGCTGCACATATTTTAGCCTTAACAATAATTCACTTTATTAAGGTACAATTTTTTGGAAAGATTTTTGAAGTTATACTTCTTTTGGCGCGTTAAGAGTAAAATTTTAGCAGGCAACGAAAGTTGGGCACACATATCTAATGAAAATTCAACTGTAGGAAGTTATTCGCATAAGAAAGTACATTAATGATTGTGAATCGTGCTTAAAACCGAGTGTGCACATTCGAGCTCAAAGTGGCACATTCCGATCTGGGGAAAATGAAGTGCGCCGCTCCGCGTCGCGCTTCATTTGCTTCCCTCGCTCGGAAATGTGCCACTTTTCGTTCGAATGTGCACATCTTGATATTTATCGAATTTGCCTATATTAATTCTATCTCTTTGAAATCAAAACCTTACATTCCGATTTTCTATTTAGAAAAAATTGTAATGTTTAAAAGCGCTGAATCGGAGATTTGGTGTTTCTGGTGTAAATGTAGTCTTGTAATTTTTGAATAAAATTATTTAGAAAATAAATTTATTATTATATTTGGACAGCTTGTTGATATTGTAATAAAACGCAAAATTTGAAGAATAAAAAAAAATCGTAGCTGTGGTTTAAGAAATATTCAAAAATATAATTTTTGGACGTTTCTCCTTGTTTAAAAAAAAATTAATTCACATAATACTTATAGCCGAATAATTTATGTAGTTTTGTGAATTGTTTGAATAAATTACAATTAAATTTAAATCATTCAACACTTGGAAATGTGTGTATAAAGTACTGCAAAATACGTTAATAATATTTGTATCCAATATGCTGCCTCTGGTGAGGATAAACAGCATTAAGTTCTTTGTTCCAAACCCTTCCGATGTTTATTTACATGTTGCTAACGTATACATGACGTTAGCAATGCTTGAGGTGTGATATCTATTAATATATGTTTATCGAATATTGTCTACGAAAAATTGAAGTTAGAAATTGATAGAAAATAGAAATAGGAACTATTGCATTCGGTCTGTAATTTGAAAAAAAGCAGCGCTCTCTACTGTCCGCTAAATGTAATAACTAGGGGTACACTTCTACGTTAACTACTATAAATATTATAAATATTAGCTCTCGATTTACACCGTACTTATTTGATACAATTTCGCTGTAACACTATTTACAAAAATGAAAATTCTAAAAATTGTTAAGTGTGAAAACTATTTACATTTTTGCTAGACAGGTTGCGCATTTTTAGTTATTTTTGAAGACAATTCGTTGAACAACACTGACATTATAGCCAAAAACAAAGAAGTATTTCCATTTTTATGCACACAAAAAGTAATACATCTAAAATATTCCTAAAGCGCGTTTTACAGTGAAGATAGGCTGCTCAGAAATATGCAAATCAAATAAAATAATTCAGTTGTTAATTTCAATGTAAAATCAAAGTAGATAATGCATATACATTCTTAAGAATTAGATATACCTACTTTTATATCATAAATACCTAGTATATTTTTGATAAAAGCATTTATAAAAACATTTTCAACTACTTTACTTAAAAAACCTTATTAATTTCTAACAGTAGCTGTCCAAATTAGGCATATTTTGTTTTGTTTTTGATTTACACGGTTTTCTCCGGAGCCTATCTACCATGAAAATAGAAGAATAGGGGTACATTGGGGAGGCGAAGATTAATTTTTTTTAAGAGAGGCGCACCAACATATAATTTGGAAACCATTGGTCTAGCTATGCACAAACGAAACGTAAGCAACGTAACACGTGGTTATATTTATTTTGGTCACGCCAAAGAAGTATGACTTCTAACGCGCTTACACAAGTACACGCACAGGTTTTTTTAATGAAATATCACAAGTCCGTAGTTCGGTAGTTTTGCTAAACATGAATTTAATACATGATTTTGAAAAGTGAATTTGATTAAACGGTTTCAAAAATGATGGATGAAGAATGTGAGGTGTAATTTATAATGTTTTATACTTCTAATACATCGAAGATAAGTACTTAAAGTTTGTTTAAAGTAAGTAACAGAATGTTCCATTTTAGATTTATATTTTATAAAGCCTTGAGCTATGCGGAATTTGTAACTTTTGGTTTACGTGTTTGCGTAGTTCTTATGAATGTCAAATTAGAATACTTTAATATTTTATGCGATAATCTAATATATTTACTTTAATTTGAACACATCAAGTTTATGTCGCAGTAAAACCACGAATTTATATTCTTGAAGTTTTTTAAGGATGGTTAGTTTTTGTAGCGAAGTTTTAGCACACCAAAAATTTAACAACTCCTTATATTTTTTATGGTAATTTAACCTTAAAAAATTGTCGGGTTTCTGTCTTCTTTTATATAAAAATATGGAAGCTAAACGAATATAATCTTTTTAAGAATTAATTCAACATTTGGTATATAAAATGCTTAATTAAATTAAATAGAATTTAATCCATTTGCCTTAAAAGAAGAAAAAAAAGAAAAGGTCCTTTTAAGGGTAGTTACGCTGTACTTGTAATTTTTTAAGTTTATCTGTGGCTAACAGTGTGCTTTTTGTTGATACAAAAGAAGAGAATTTATTATGGCGTTTATGACTTGGTTGCCACTTTTTTTAAAACGTTTCATAAATTCCAAGCTAATTTTTTTTATATAAAAAGCGTAATTTTTCCGTCTCGAAAGTTATATTACTTCCACTACACACACGTCGTTTTACCATAATACTTTGTGCAACTCGAGCTATACTAGTTTTAAATTTCTGGCGAATTGCATCATTTGCTAATTAATAATTCCTAGTATTAGCAACGCTAAAGATCGAACCGGTTTTATGGGATTATAAAAAATAAACTGATTTTTTTAATAAATCCATACAAAGTTTCATTCCTGCGATGGACGATGCTGGAATTCCACTACTAGCGGATTCGTACATGGAAGAGGACCAAAGTGAATAATTACCACTTTGCATTATTTTTGCCCATCTTTATAAATTGAAGCTGACGAAAAACTTACTACAATTAAAACATACATTAATTTCCCAAATTAAATTAACTCTAAATATTTATAATTCAAAAAATAAAATAATTTTTGAAGTTATATTTCTTTTGCCCTTGAGAGTAAAATTTTAGCATCCAACAGAAGTTGCGCGCGCACAGCTAACGAAAATTCCACAGTTAAAGTTAGCCATCTAAAGAAGTAAATTAATTATGCTTAAAGCCGAGTGTGCACATTCGAGCTCAAAGTAGCACATTCCGATCTCGGGATTAATTTTGTTAAAAAATAAAAGTAAATCATTTATAAGGCACTGGAGGATAATACGGCCCATTTAGTGTTAAATATTTTTTATTAAATACCTAAACTAAGCTAACTCATAACATAATATGAATTCTAAATGATTTTTCTATATATTTTTTAATAATATATATTTAAAAACAAAAAAACTGAAAACACATTTTTAAACAGCAAAAACATATACATTGGTGTTTGGGGCCTTATTAAACGATCAGGCTTATAATAAGGGCCGCGTTAAAAAATTTTTGAAGATCACCTTTTTTTCTTATTCAATAAATCACGTTAACTAAAGAAGAAGTCAAAAAAGAAGCTTACCTCTTTGTATTTAATTTCACTCATCTTAATTATTCACACGATCGCGCTAATAGAAATTTAATTTGACAGAGATACACTTATAAATTGCACATAATATTAAGGTAGCTTCATTAAATAGAGGTTTTCCGCGTAAACTGAAAACCAAAAAAAATTTCAACCGAGAGGTGATATGTTTTAGATGTTTCCCGCTCGCCCATGGCACTAAATAAGCGATTTCGAATATGGTTTTTATTTAATGGCGTCTGGGCTTTTTACCTGGCGGGCCTTATTATCCTCCAATATCTTATACATTCTTATGAATTAGATATAGATGCGTACAATTTTTTTTATGAACGGATGCACTAAAAAATTTACAACTATTTTACGCAAAAAAATTATTAATTTCTTAAAATAGTGAAAACAATAGTTTTACAGAGTATGAAGGCAGTAAATCACATGTTACTGCTTTTAAATTTAGAAAAATGAACGGCAGCAACCACTTTTTTTAGACGTATTGATTAACTGAAATCTAAAATCACACATAAATGACTATTCATGTAACCTATTATTATTAGTCTCTAAATAATTATGAAAAAATAATATTATTAATTCGGACTAGCAACATAACACGTGATTATATCTAATATAGTTACTCCAAAGAAGTATAACTTCTAATTCTCGTACGTAAGTACACGTACCGTTTTTTTTTATTATGTAAATACAAAAATTTTGTTTTTGAAAAAATATTAGAATTCGACTTTGAAGAGTGAGCGGAAGCTTGCTATCGCAAAACAAACACTTATAAACTAGAACGTGGTTGAAATAACGTAGAGCTGCGATTTTTCATTCCACCACTTTTCGCAAAAAAGAATTATTACAGTTGTCCGGATTCCGGAAAGGTCCGTCGAAATTAATCCAGGGTATCCGTATACCAACATATCGTTAATTTAGTTGAAGGTTCATTGGTTTACTGGATAAGCACGAGAGATACCAACACCACGATTACGTGAAAGACTGCACAACTTTATCGAGACCACGATCATTCTGTTATTACGTAGTGAATAGATCCGTAACAGAAGTTCGAGGAGAAAACCCTTGTAAAAGTAGGATTAGTGTGGAGGGAAGAAATAAAGAGTAATCGACTCGATAGAATTGATATTAACTTCCTGTATCAGCTTTTTTTTACTTTTTTTTTTAAATTTGTTTGGGAGGAGGGAAACTATTGCTAGAAATGTTTGTTATTTTAATTTAAAACGATATAAGTTGTTTACTTGAAATATGTTGAGAAAAGTTTGCAGACTTGGAGATAGACGACTTCCATGCACGATGTCTCGTGTGTGACGGTGGTGCAGTTCGCGCCGAACGGCCTTGTTGGGTCCTTCACCGGTTGTTACCCCGTAAAGTGGCGCCTTTCTTGCACTTCACTACAAATTTACTTGCCTTCACTATAATAATGGAATCTGTGGTCGATCTAATGTGTATTAATTTCAATTTCAGACAATCGCTTTGTTCATCCATTTATTTCAGCAAAATATATTCGGCACTTTCTCTCGCTTCTACGCTTATAATTATTATCCGAACAATTAGAATTAAAAATATTTTATGGAACAATGAATCCTTTTAATTTTTTGACTTGTAAATATCAATTTATTATTACATAGTTACTTTTATTTTTTAATTTAGACTTGTGAACTATGCTGAACAATTTATTGTGCATCGGCATGGCTTGTTTTTTTTACTTGAATACAGCCCTTACTGCTTATAACAACGTTTAGGAAATTATGCTAATAAGGTTGTTATATCTGTCTATGGTTATAACCCGACTGACTTTTATTGCTCATATGAACCTGTACTGTCTTTCGAAGTTGATGATAGTTTAAAATGAGTGCTCTTTTGTTCACTTTTTAATTTAATGTCGACTTAAATTCTCTATGATGGCTATATTTACAAGTTCCATAGATTTTTCCATAAATTTTAGAAGAAGGGGAGAGGTTGGCAGATTTGCACATTTTTTGAATATTGTGTTATATCTACGAATTTCTTTTATTCTGACCACTTTATGGTGCTGCAATCTTAAACCCGACCATTGTGTGACATAATGGCTGTATCGTAATGGACGATAAATGGAAGTTAACGCCGGAATATTAGTTTTAGCAGCGGCTGTCAAAATTATTCAAATTTATCTCGCCCCGGGGCAGATTTGAACACTTATGAGGCAGTTTTGAACTATCATTGAATAAATGAAATTAAGAAAGGTTTACAATATATTTTTTTATTTTTAACAAATAGGAACATTTTTCACAATGATTTGTATAACATTAAGAACAATTGAGATCAAGTTTAAAAAGCTATTATAAACATAAAACACTACGATGGAGGTTGTACAGTGAGTACGGACATTTATCCGAATAATATTATAAACGTAAAAGTAATTTTTACACAATTAGAATCAAAACAAATAAAAAATTGTTAACTTTCAATAAACAAAATATAAACCACTTTTACTTAGAAAAATAAAAGCAGTGCTCTTTCTTAACCGAGTCTTGATTTGAGAAGTTGAAAACCATATAAGTAGACAAATAATGAAAATAAATTGACCAAATGAAATAAAACACAAACAAAACATTGAAAGGTGCCCCCTTCATTTTGATCAAAGCTGTCCCAATGGTACTTCAAAATAACAGCTTTTTTATTTCTAACAAAATGCTCAAAATTACTACCACTCTCCAATATTGCGTGAATTATGAAACATTGTGACCAAAAAACTGAAAAATCACTTCTTTTACTTCGAAATGAGTTTGTCAGATTCTTACGCATTTATTTCAAAAACATTGTTACCGTGGAACCTTGTGTCTGTCTTTTTTGTTTAGCAACTCTTCGGTATATATCAATTTATTTTAGGTACATCTTCAATAAAAATAAACAGTAAAAAATATGTTAAATCTTTGATCATTAGACTATAGATTATTCCGGTATACATATAGGTTAATCAAACATTGTAAAGGTATGTTAATTATTGTAAAAATTTCAATATAACTTACTTAGATAAAGTTACTTCAAATATTTGGAATAAAATGTTTAAGAAATAAAAACTAACATAATAATTTATGGCAGTTTATCAAGTTAAGATGTGTTCTTTAAGAACATTACCAATTTTGTTTATGGATCGTGGGCCAAGCGCGTGAAGCTTGAAACATATATGGTTATTTTCTACTACTCAAATAAATTTCCTCGAGGGACTAACTTCCTAGGTCGTAGTTGTAAATAGTTATATGTTCGAGAAAATACAGCGGTTGTCTAAATTATACATACACACAAAAAAGGGTTATTTGTCTGCGTATCAGACCGTTAGGATATAACACGGTGAAACCATGTGATTTTTTACTAGACGTTGTAGATAATTAAATTATCTATGGGCACAGATGTTGGATGAATCAAAATTAATGCATATGGAGTAAATGTAACTTAAACGAATATATAGAATGGAATTAATGTATATGACATTGATTAACATCACATAATTTAGCACCTAAAAAAGCACCATAATATGCTTGATTTTTAGTATTATTTATATAGCGTTTTTTCGCCTTTTAAAATTAGATTTTTTCAATTCTTGGATCGTGTGGCGATAACATGAAGTCAATGTATGAAAAATTTAATTACAAATGTTGAATTTACTCCAATCTCTGAATTATAAAAATTTTCATAAATGTTTTTAATTTTAAGCGAGTCATTTTACATGAATACATTATAGTATGGTCCATAATTACATGATTTTTCTTCGAACTGTTCGTACTGTACAATAAATATAAATTTACTATTTTTATGGGGGTATTGGCCACAAAAGGATAACTATTTAACAATTTTTGGTATCTATCAATTTATGAAAATATTTTCAACTTACAATACGAACTGCAAAAGAAACTTTAAATTACATTTGTTGAAAATTAAAACATCAAATAACACAATGAAAATTAAGTTTATTATTAATACCAAGTAAAAATATGGCTTTTTCATACATATAACAGACAAACCTTTTTTATGAAATATATTTAGTTTTTAATGATCACTTTTATTGTAAATTAACGAGGTCTTTTAGCTTTCCTTTGCACTCATTGCACTCTTTTTTGTTATATATTATCTATATTTTTATTATTATATTCTTCTTCTCTATTACTGGTGTAATAATGCTCCCCCATTACGCCATTACCCCAGGACTTGTATAACGCCACTTGTTGAAGTCTATATTTTTTATTACCAGGCGCAATCCAAGGTATTTAATATTACCTCACCTGATTTTATCAATATAAAGTCAATGCTTTTTTTTTGAGCGAATACTTTACTTGTATGATTCTTGATAGCAATTCTTTTGAATTAATAATTTAAATTTAAACTCGCAATTCTTGAAGAAATAAATCTTGAGTTAAATGAAAATTATTTTTAATTTTCTGAAAAGAATTCTATAGGTAATGTACGAAAATGTGGGTCTTATATTGAGAGACAGAATGATAAGTTTTCATTAATCTTGGAAATTCTAAAGCATTTAAATTTACTTAGAAAACGTAGGTATAAAGCGAAACGCTTGAATTGTGCGAAATAAAGCTGTAGTACGGAGCGAAAGACGAAAATAAAATGAAAATAAGTAATACTGCAATAAGTAAAGCTCATTTAATAAATTTAAAAGGTTTCGTTTTTGTTTAATTAAAAATAATGTTAATCGATCTACAAACGTTAAGATTTACCACATCAACTTTTCGTATATTCCTAAATTTAGCTACAATTGTTTAGCTTTTTATGGTTTAAAAAATGTACTATTTTTGAAGTTATACTTCTTTTGGTCGTTGAGAGTAAAATATTACAAGGCAACGAAAGATGCGCCCGCACATCTAACGAAAATTGAACTGTATGAAGTTAGTCGCTTAAGAAAGTAAATTAATTATTGTGAATCGTGCGTTAAGCCGAGTGTGCACGTTCGAGCTCAAAGTGGCACATTCCGATCTCGGGAAAATGAAGCGCGCCGCTCCGCGTCGCGCTTCATTTGCTTCCCTCGCTCGGAAATGTGCCACTTTTCGCTCGAATGTGCACATCTTGGTATTTATCGAATTTGCCTATATTAATTCTATCTCTTTGAAATCAAAACCTTACATTCCGATTTTCTATTTAGAAAAAATTGTAATGTTTAAAAGCGCTGAATCGGAGATTTGGTGTTTCTGGTGTAAATGTAGTCTTGTAATTTTTAAATAAAATTATCGTAAAATAATCATTAAAAAAAGTTAAAAATTTAGTGGAAATTCTTTGTGACGCTTGCACAATGTGGAATTTTATTGAATTTTCTTTTTTGCGTTGTTAAATTATTTAAACAGTTTTTCAAACAAAAAATGTTAGATTTTCTGCAATGAGATATTGTTAACTCTCCTTTAAAGAATTCTTTTGTTTATAAGTCATCTACAAAAGGATAAATTACAATTGCAAAGCTTTGGTAATCACAAACGATTTTAGACTTTATATTATTTACTTTGACAATGCAGATGCATAAAACGTTTTGACTGGAATTCTCTTAAGAAGAAGTTCATCACCAACAATAGCAGAAAGAAAATTGATAACAAGGTCTTCAATTTGCTGCAGTACCTACTGCAATTTAGTATAAAAGTATCCTTTAAGAAAGAAATAAGCAATATTTCTTTTGGAATATCCTAATTTTTCTTGTTAAAAAACAAGTTTTGATAAGCACAGGAATTACGCAAAATCTTGTTGTTACGCGTTGTTACGCGGAAAGGTAAACCAAAAGGTAAACGTACGGGAATATCTGTGCAAAAACCAAAAGAACTCGATTATTTGTAATAAAACACATTTTAAATCAAAAAATGTAATTTAGTTGGGTAAATATCGATTTTATGTTCGAAAAACGCAATGAGTGGAAGCGAGCACAAAGATACCACTACCTCATTAGTGCCAGTGAGTGGGAACGATTATAATTATTTATAAATTTTTCGTGAAATTAATTGTACAAAATTATCTATATATCTATACATATAAATAAAATTGAAGTGCTGTCTGTGATTTCAAAATAAAGATTTTTTCTTAAGCTCATATGGTTATTTGAATGTTATTAAAGCCCAAACACGCGTTTTTAAAATTTTTGTCTGTCTGTCAGTTTGTCCATCCGTATATCTTCGAAACGGCTGAACCGATTTTGACGGGATTTGAATTAACAGGTATCTTTGAGTATATTTTGAAAAAAAATAGTTATTACTTCGAAATCGCAATACCCGTGCGAAGCCGGGCGGGCTAGCTAGTTGTTAATATAGAGTGTGCACATTTGACCTCAAAGTGGCACATTCCGATCTCGGGAAAATGAAGCGCGCCGCTCCGCGTCGCACATCATTTGCTTCCCTCGTTCGGAAATGTGCCACTTTTCGCTCGAATGCGCCCATACATCGTATTCATTAGATTTGTCTACATTATCTTTTGCTCTTTCAAATAATTTTAAATTTAGTTTAGTAAATATCGTTTTTATGTTCGATAAATGTATTTACCATAGTAATGAGAGGGAGCGAGCGAAAAGATACGATAATCTCGTCAATGCGAGTGAGAGGGAAGAATTAAAATTAATTTAGTTACACCAAAAAAGTATAACTTCTAACGCGCGTATATAAGTGCACCCACCGGTTTTTTTTCTTTTCTGTAGTTTTATATAAAATAATTCAAAGCACAACAATAAATGCATTTATGACGCCTACAGAGGTTTTCTTAGTAAATACGATGTCCTGTCATTCGTAGAACAGAGATACTAGAATTTCTTCTTATATTAGATTCGTTTATGTATCATTTAATGTTTGAAGGTGAACTGTTTGTTCGTAGAACCATTTTGATAATTACTATAATTGAATTAATTTAGAGTACAAAATAATTATTTTTATTTCAAAACATTACTTGGAAGGAGCTCTTTTATTAAAATACTGATTTCATTTTCAGCTTTGTTCAAGTGCTAATTAGTTGAATTTTGTGTTTATTCTTTTTTAATCCGTGAAAAAATATCTTTTGGACTGTTTACGATTTAAAAAATGGAATACAGTTGTTTAAGTTTGATGCCAATTTGGCCAAATTTTCGGCTCATTAAGCCGACTTTCACCTCATAATTTATAAAACTTACATTAATGAATAATAAATATTATTTTACGTGGTATTTGGTTTTTGCTATCTAAATTCTATTTATAAAGTCTAATTTTATTTTTTTCGCCTGTTTACCAATAACATCAAAATCTTATTTTTGTAATGTTTGACAATTTGTGGTTAGGACTTTTTGTGGGTGGTTTTTGCTGTAAAATATTATTGCAAAGTTATTTATAAACTTTGTTATCAATTTTGTAATAATTCGAATTCATAAAAATAGATAAACAATAACGTGGGTTTCTGACAGTGAGTTAAAAGTTTAACATCGAAATAACTTTGTGTATCGTAATTTTCAGTCCAGAAAATTTTACAATTCTGTAGTTGTTGTATTGGGCGTAGCCATAAATATGCAAAAAGAAGAATTTCAAATTAAGAGTATCTGATTTTATGTCTGCGAATTTCCATTTAGGTTTGAAATTTAATTTGGCTTTAATTTATGTCTAGCCATTACTAGTTTTATGTAATTTTATATGCCTAATCCAAATTTTTGATTATTTATATTTATTGCCTTTTAATAGCCGTTTTATTATAAAAGTAGGACTAGTTATCTTTAGTAATTGATTATAAAATTACGTAATGCTTTGAGATAATGTCTTATCGTCATAAATTTGAGATTTAAAAAATTTAGATCTTCAAACACAATACAGTAAACACTCGATTATCCGGACCTTAGTTATACGGGTTCGTGATTATTTGGATTGTCAACCGCTCTCGCACTCGTTACGACAATTCTATATCGGTATTTCTTACTAAATATTTTATTAATTTATTTGGTATGAAACGGTACTAAACTGTGCCTGTGTGAAGATTTTAAGAAAATGTTAGACTATTTTATTCAGTGTTTTTTTTTAATACATTACGATTTTTGTTGATTTTATGATTAATATTTGTTCGTTCTTTGTAAATAAATGCCTAACAACATAACAGTGCTGTGAATAAGTCGTTGCAAATGCTTTCTAGAATAATACAATTAGTAAAATAAACGAGCATCTTTGAATTTATTTTGAAAGAAAAATTCGTAAATATAATAATCCAACAGACATTGTAAACCTTAAAACACTTATAGAAAAAGAATCGAACAAAATATCTAATTCTATTACTAAAAAACTGGTAGAAGTCCATATCATAGCAATTAAGGGATGTAATTAAACATCCTTATGTTTAATTACATTCCTTAATCACACTAAGCATTAGATAAAATATTACCAAATTATTAAAATTTTTTAGAACAGAACAATGTGGATTTTCAAAATCTTTTTTACACCTGTTCAAGCAGCACTTAAACTTTATAATTAATTTTTGCAATAATAGTTAAGTATTGTGTTTAACTTATTAGTGTAATATGTTTAATATTGATAACTCATCAGTATATAATAAGAATATTTTTTAATATTTTTAATTAAATTTTTTTTATTATTTGCGTGTTTCTCACTGGATTTGTAAATTCCATTTACTTATTCACTGACCAAAAATGGGACTGTTCCGTTTTCAGATCATTTGTCCCGTTGTCTCCAAGCAATCATTCGGGACGCCAAAATGTCCCGTATTCAAAAAATTGACAATTACGATACCAAATATTAAGAAATCTTAACAAGAATTTCCTTCTTGCTCCTTATTTAAATACAAATTAATTTCACGCCAATTTTTTTAATAAAACAAGTAAAAAATTATGAAAAATAAGCGAAGCCCCAAGAAGAAATTTTGAGAGCGCAACTACGGCTTTAGAATTACTTCAACAAAAGGAAATATAACAAGATCATTTCATTGCCAATTTATTCGAATCGTTTGGTATGAGTTATCGCAGATATTCTTTCGATGGAATAGTCAGCAGATCTTCGTGCATTGTTAAATCTGTTTGCAAGCTAAATCAAATCATTAACAAGGTCATTGGCGAGAATGTGAAAATTACCATTGTAAATTTGACCATGTTGCCAGACGATTTTCAAACTTTTGAGAGATAAATATGAAGACTTATAATAAAAGTTTATTATGAAATTATCAAAAGTTTGGGAACCGTGTGGCAACATGGTCAATTTTGAACGTATTACACGTGTAAAGCTGGCTTGCGCACTGGCGGCACGGGCATTGATGCAACATCAATTATATATTATTTGAGCTGTGCTAGGTATGAAAAAACTAAAACTGGGCGATACACTATCGAAGAGATGTTTTCTGAACCAGTTATTCAAAGTAGTGATGAGGAAGAATTGGGTGACAAAATGTGGAATGAGCCAGAATATATGCCAGTCGAATATCACCATGATCAGTCTGAAGCCGGCACTAGCTTGAACATGCCATAATTTTTTGTTTCCAAATATTTTAGAAATTTTTTTCCGTTTATTTAATCATCTTATGTATTTCTTTTATTACATCAAATTTTAAGAAAATCGCTTCAGAAAAATCTTTATACCCACAAGTCCATATTTATTCTACTTTGAATGATTTGAAATGAAGAATAGAACATTAATATAGGCAAATCCAATAAATACGAGAATGTGCGCATTTGAGCGAAAAGTGGCACATTTCCGAGCGAGGGAGGCAAATGAAGCGCGACGCGCAGCGGCGCGCTTCATTTTCCCGAGATCGGAATGTGCCACTTTGAGCTCGAATGCGCATACTCGGTTTTAAGCACCATTACTAAGCGTCTCATTTTAACAGAAAAAAATAGTCAGATTATGTATATGGGTCAATATTTGATAATCGGCCGAAAAGGAGTAGAAAAATTTTATTATATTTGTCTACAACACCGGACCAACTACCGATATAGCGCTTTCTTCTTCACCAATCATAATCATGGATACCGCGTCTAGCTATATGCGCAACTCAGTCTTTTGCCGGATTAATTTAAAACGTGGAAAATTTAAATTTAAACTTCGGCAGGCTAATGACGTGTTAACGATTCTCCTTGATTTAAAATAAAAATTCATGTATTCAAAATCATACGATTCTAAATAAAATGTAAAATAGTTTTAGGTCTATATCTATATAATGTAAAAATAGTCAAGTATTTGTAATTTATTATTAAATCTTTAATTCATAATCACAAATTTGCACGAAATTGAAAATTCTTCTGACAGGATATATGACATTTAGTACTTCTGTAATTTTTTTGATAATTATAAACGAAACATAAACCTACCAAAGTGTGTACACATATAAATAAAATATTGTACTACAATATAAAAATACTATTAAGTTTAAATATTATATTAAAATTATATAAAAATGCTGGAAATATGTTTCGGCCGATTATCAAATATTGACCTATATAGCTAAAGTTTGTTTTTTCTGGACATTCAATTAACCGGATTTTCGATTATCCGAATGTGTCACAACATTAAGTAGTCCGGATAACCGAATTTCCACTGTAGTTTTATTGATTTCACTCGATAGGTATACTGAAAACGTTTGAATTTCGAGATACATACCTACATATATGTATATAATACTTATAAAATATTGCTTATTTCTTTCTTAAAGGATACTTTTATAATAAATTGCAGTACTGCAGCAAATTGAAGACCTTATTATCAATTTTCTTTCTGCTATTGTTGGTGATGGACTTCTTCTTGACAGAGTTCCAATCAAAACTTTTTATGCATCTGCATTGTCAAAGTAAATAAAATAAAGTCTAAAATTGTTTGTGATTACCAAAGCTTTGCAATTGTAATTTATCCTTTTGTAGATGACTTATAAACAAATGAATTCCTTAAGGGAAGAGTTAACAAAATCTCATTGCAGAAAATCTAACATTTTTTGTTTGAAAAACTGTTTAAATAATTTAACAACGCCAAAAAGAAAATTCAATTAAATACCACATTTTGCAAGCGTCAGAAAGAATTTTCACTAAATTTTACCTTTTTTGAATGATTATTTTACGTTTTGATTTAATGTTGGTGACAAAAACTTAATAAAATGAAAGAAAAATATTTATGAAAAAGTACTTTAGAAAAGAATAAATAAATATTTATTTTTGTCAAAAAAATTAATTTTATTCGCAAAAGAACGAATTTGCTTTGCAAAAAGGGGAGTTTGGAGGGCAAAATTTTTACCGAAAATAAAATCAAAATGTATTGAAATTTTAATTTCGGGAGAAAAGAACAATTAACAAATCGAATATATACGAGGAAGTGCGCATTCGAGCGAAAAGTGGCACATTTCCGAGCGAGGGAAGCAAATGAAGCGCGACATGGAGCGGCGCAGAGCGGCGCGCTTCATTTTCCCGAGATCGGAATGTGCCACTTTGAGCTCGAATGTGCACACTCGGCTTTAAGCACGATTACCAAGCGTCCCGTTTTAACAGAAAAAAAAATAGTCACATTATGTATACCTATAGTAAAAGATTTTTTTTGACATTTAATTAACCGGATTTTCGATTATCCGAATGTGCCACAACATTAATTAGTCCGGATAACCGAATTTCCACTGTAGTTTTATTAATTTCACTCGATAGGTATACTGAAAACGTTTGAATTTCGAGTTACATACATATTTATACAGGGTAAGATAATGGAGTCGAGTATATGTGCGATTATTTGAATTAATTTTCTCGCAATTACAATTAGGGAAACTGTTTAATATGAGATGGTAACGAGGTTGTGGATAACAGAGAAGGCAAGCAAGAGTTTAACGAACTACAACCCGGGGTAATAAACTGACAGGTTTTCTTTCGCATCATTTATTTGTTATCTGACTGAAGTAGGTAATACTCGCAATGATTGCAGCCATTACAAGCTAATGGTGTAGAATAAACCTAACTTGGGTAATAAACAGAATAAATTCGTTTGTGTCGGAATTTGGATGGCACTCAACATCTTAGGATAAAATTTTAATCAAAAATGAAATTAAAATAATTTGTTTCGTCGTTTTGAGGATTATTTGGATTACACACCATCGGTAAAAATTCCACCTCGCCTTTTTGCAAGCTGGTTGTCGAAACTAATTGAAAGTAAAATGAAGAATTCTCGGTAGAAAATTTTCCGTTTATGTTAGAATTCAGAAAAAAAAATGGTTTTGTACAAATGGAGAGTAGATATGTAACCAGTACCGTTGTGACGTATGACAACTGAGCAGTTAAATTTTCACTGCTTTCGAGAGGATTTATGGACGAGGCACGCAGTTGTCCTACTAACTTATTATACTTGTGTAATAGCTCATTATGTCGGCTTCGCAATAGGTATAATTTCATACCTGTCAGGGTTGTATTAAAGTTGCGTCGAACTGGTTTCCGTTTTCAAACTGTCGAACTGGATATCTATAAAATTTTAGATGGTTTTTAAGTTGAACTAAAATGCTTAAATAAGTAATTAAAATGGTGAAATCAGTGCCGGATTAAGCCCTAAGCTAATACGCTATAAACACCCATAAATATTTTCATTTTAGATGTTTAAAACGATTGAATTTTTATATTGTAGGCATTTTAAAATGTTTTAATGGTTTGCTTTAGGTCAGGACTTCTCAAACTTTTTTACTTGACCATTTTTACCCATTTTGCGGCTCTTAGCCCTTCAGAACGATCGCTTAGAGAGATTCTCTCACGCTTGTTTTAAAACGTTTTTTTTCGTCAAAATTTCAAATGGAATGACCACTTGAATTTTTTTTTACTTTTACAAAATTTCATGCTTTACAGAATAGAGTATAATTTTTTTTTTAAAACTCAAAATATAAAGCAAAAAAATTTATGAATTTAATCATAATGTTCACGTCCAGTATCTTTTAATATTGTTTAAAGTTAACAGGAATTGGACACTGTCAATAAAACATCTACATATTGTTAAATTTGCAACATTTCGTTTTTTTATTGAAACTTTAATGAAACATTGGTCAAACGAATCAAAAACTTGAAGAAAGATTAAAACAACATAAGAATGATTGTAAAAATATAAATTATGTTAAACCAAACAAAATATCATTAGCTATTCACCATTTTGATGTTGGACATCATTTTCAATTTGAAAAAGTTTGAATTTTACATCGTAAACAGAATAAAAATAAAAGAAATTTAAGTGAAATGGTTTTTATCGAAATTAATTAAACTGTAAATTTACGTTCAGATACGCAAGGCCTTATTTTAATATATAATGACATCTTAAATAAAATAAAATCAAAAAATTAAAATAAAATTATACAACTGTATATAAGCTTTGATCTAGAATTATAGCTACAATCTTTCGTGTTTAACACATGTAGGTACAATTTCTGAGTTTTTATGGTTAAAATATTTTTTGTGATACTAAGGTATTTTATAATTTTTATTTATTTATCAAATACTTGAAGTTATTGTTATACAAATGTGTTAATTTTCAATTGCGTGAAAAAGTTTAAATAAAGAAACGAAACGTTGCAAATTTAACAATAGTTGTTTTATTTACAGTGTCCAATTCCTGTTAACTTTCAACAATATAACTATTAACAGCTGTGAGATTTTTCTCATCACTTCAGTAAAGACGGTATAAAAAAAAACGCAATTCGGTTGCTTTCGTTATACTTCGACTATCTCCGTAGTTTCCAACCGTTATATTAGAATATAATTTTTATTTCCTTACCCGAAAAGAAGCAATTTTTTTGTCAGTAATATGAAGAATTATCATTCTTTGTTAACAGAAATAAAATTTACTTCAACTATAACCTCACATTACTTTATCAAGTTTGAAATTTGGGTTTTCGCGCTTGCGCAATGCCGTATTATTTTCTCCCATCACAAAAGTAATGATTGTGGTATGAAAGATGACGGGTCTGAAGGGTTAATATAGGGGTGTATATGAACTATCGTATTTTTCGGATTATAAAATGCTTTTTTCTGCACAAAAAAGTCGTCTTAAAATTGGAGTTCGTGTTAAGGGCCGTTTACACACAACGATTTGTCGGATGGTTAGTCCAATCTCATAAATTCTATCCCGTAAAACGGAACGAAATCGAAGATTGGATTGGAAATTAGATCCGAAAACATTCAAGAAGTTGGATGACAAATCGTAGTGTGTAAACACAAATCGGCCCAACTTCTTCATGATTCTTCTTGGCCGTTCTTTCTGTTGTAGTTTATTTCTAACTAGGTGATGTCCGTGACTTCGTCTGCAGTTTACTTATATCATCAATATGTTTTATTTACAGAGGTAGAAAACTTTCTTTTGCACGCATGCGCAGCGCGTCGTTTGGCCATCGTATATGTATGAAAACTTTAATAAGTTGATATTAAATAGGAATATCGTTATAATTTCTATTGGATTTTTCAACCGAATGTACACATAACTTTTAGTTTTAAATGTTTGTTTAATTCTGTTTTCTTTAAAAGCTCGATTAAAATTTCTTTAAAAGTAAATTGTTTACAAGTGTTAAGATAAATAAATTGGAATAAAGCTAACTTACCAAATAAGGGTGGTTAGTTCTTTTTAAAATTGTGGATCTAGGCTTTTTAGCCTATAGATTAATTAGGCTCTAGTTACATTGTTTATTAATTTTGTTAAAAATAGTAAACTTTTTATCCGATCAATACTTAATGTGCTTAAAAAAATGATTTTCTTTTTTTGTTTCTTAGAATTTTAATTAACTTACTTCTTTTTGTTTTAGGTGAGTGTCTTGGTTGCGTAGAAGTTGGTGATGTCCAATGTTTACAAATACATGTTACAAAAGTAATTGAATAAATGTGGCTCTATCAAAAAGGTAAGGTTGCATAGTGTGTAATTGAACTAAGTAGAACACTTAGATCACTATGATTTCCATAGTTTCAATATTTGCGGATAAAGTTTACCTTCCTTTAAATCCCTAAAGTTTATATAAAAAGTCAAGATTGTGTAGTGCATAGTCTTGCCCAAGTATGGGATACTGTATTAAGTTAATTACCAATAATTTACAAGGTATAGTTGCCTACTAAATAATCTACTGTAAAATAGTGCGTAGAACACAAATTTTTTTCTTATATAATAAAATTTTTTTATTACAAATTAAGTATGTAATCTCTGAAACAAGTGGGAAAATCTAACCTTGGTGTTGTAATTTACAGCGCGTTAATAAGCATTTTCTTTGTTTAGAAAAATGGCAGGTGAAAATACTTGCTAACATTAAAATTAGAATTTGTGGAAATGCGATTACATACTTATCTCTGTTTTTTTGCAAAGTTTTACAGTACATTATCATAACTAATGATAATAATTACACTACAAGTGGATTTTATAAAAAGAGATGTTAATAATAATTCTTAAAGAGAAGGTGTTGAGTCTACTTTAACACGAACAAATTATTGAAAAATTTGATAGATACTATTCAAATAAGTTCTGATGAGCACTACCCCTCGTAATTGTTTGAATATTTGTAATTATTTATCAGAAGAATTAATTAAACAAAAACATAGTTTATTCAATTTCGATATGCTATTGATATTAACTATTAATTTGTTTACATGATTGATATTAATTGTGTATTTATTTATTAGATTATCACTTTATCAATATGTTTTTTTTGAGACGTACTTACCTAGATCTGCAATGAAATTTAGTATTTATGATCTCTGGATGACGGTTGTGATTAACTCAAGATTTGGTCGGTTCATATGAAAAACATATTATTACATTTTGTCTAAATTTTTTGAAAGTAAAGTAAAAATGCATTTGAATATGTAACAATTTGTGTAATCAGAGAATTTTGGAATTGAATATTGTGCACCATTTCAAATAGCATCAATATTTCTAAAAATTGTTAATATATGTTTTAAAGGGTTCATAAATACATTTTTTTTAACATCACCAAAACGTAAAAAAATTGTATAAATACTAGCGGTCTGCCTAAGGGGATTTCTTATCGGAAATATATCATAAACCATCCGACTTTTCTCAAATATTACAGTTTTTGGATAATCTGCTCTGCCCATGCTTAAATACCAACTTCCACATTTTTAACTTCAAAAATGACGAACTTCTATACAAACTTTTATCTCATATTTATCCTTCTTAGGGGATGAATTTTCAAAAACCTTTTTTTATTGTTTGCCTATGTTATACAAGGGGAACTCCTATGGGAAATTTCATCTTTTTAGACCTACCGTTTTAGGCTGTGCCTATAGTCTGCCAGTCAGTTTTAGAGTTTTAAGTAGATGTAGGTGATTCCGAAATTTAACATCTGTATGTTTTCACCAATGTATATAATATTGTAATTGTCCATTGTTGTTCTACGAAAAAGTCAACTTAATTGCATGCATTTCTAAACTGAAAAAAATTAGATGTGTTTACTTTTATTTTTACCGAAATAATTTCTGTTGTCGCGGCATAGTTAACATCCGAATTATTTGTCCTAAAGAATGTTAAAACTGCAGTTTGCTGTTCGTTTTTGTTTACTAGATATTTTAGCAATCTAAAAGTCATTATTATTAATTTTTGTAACTTGAAGCGTTTTCCGCATTGATGTGAAATTGATGAATCTTCAATATGACACACTGTATAATTTTCAAAATATAAAATTTATTTAAAGATAAAACTATTTTGTACTACATTCAAGCGTTCCCAATGTGCAATTGATTGCAACTGATCAATGAAAAGAAAACATTTCAGTAGGGTAAAACGTCCCCAGGCATGATTCATTTGTTGCATCGAGAGCTATTTTGATATGTAAAAGTAGTAAACAAATTAATAAACCACCGCTACAGTTGAAATCAGATGTTATTTTTGTTTATTAATTAATGAATCTTGTCACAATTTGATCATAAACTTTGTAAAATTACCTATAAATATTTCCAGCTAATGACCACTTTTGCCTAAAGAATAACGTAGTATAATCCAGTGAATGACCGATTAATTGATTCGGCTATTATAACCTACTAACTTATAAAGTTTTGTAAATTTTATTTTAAACACTAGGTAATAGGTAATTAGAGAATTAGAAAACGAATACGATCGTCAATTTTGACGATTCTATCAACTATGTATTTACATAGTTTATAGAATCGTAACATATTTTATAAATTTTAGTTAAATTTGAGTAATAATCAAGTAACTAGCAAACTGAAATATAAAAATTATTTTAGCTATATATTATTATTTCTTGCTCTTTAATCAAAAGAAGACATTGCATAAATAAATATATTATAAATATTAATTTTTCTTTAATTTTTTTAAACATTATTTCTCGAAACGGTCATTTACTGGTAGGTGATCACAGATTGGACGTTTTATCCTATTAATTTAAATATTGAAATTGAAATCAGTTTTTACTATGGAAAAATATTTTAGTAATTTAATATTGGAGTTTTTTAATTATCGTTACGTATGGATAATTAGCAAATCTAAAAACAACATAACTTTTTTTTTAAATAAGTGTTTGACATTCATATATTTTGCTTGTATGTTCTGGTAACGAAATTTAATGTATTATATATAATCCAGTGTAATATCATCTGTGCTTTTTCTATATATTTTTTCAGTGGTTTGTATATGTATAAGCGGTTTTTTCAGGCTTTTGTCTAACTAAAGCTAGATTCATTGCTACAGCAGGTGATTTACTGAAAATAGCGATGGGGTGGCCAACCACTTTGTCTTCTTCAGTGATTTCTTTTGATTTGTTCAAATTTGCTGTTTTATTTTAAATAAGTTAAAGAAATTCAAAAGAAAATTGATTCGTAAAAAAGATTAAATCTCTCACAATCTAAAACATAATGTTTTTAGAATAACATATAATAACTACTTTATATTTCTGTGTATAAAATTAAAAAAGGTTTGATTTTCAAATATATGAGGTTCCAATTAACTGAATTCGGGCAGGATATATGGAGGGTCTACTGTACTAATAAATTAAATTTAATTATCAACAATGAAAAAGTACAACTTTCAACTTGAACTCAATTTGCTGTAACGTATCAAACATTATTCTTATGTAATACTATAAAGGTTTGTTCTTGAAAGGAAACTATTACGAAAACTATTGAATTACGTGTTGAACATCGCTTAATTCGAGTAGAATATTATGTGACCTGTAAATAAATCCAAACTGCCAATCTCTTGGAGTATGCCAAGATTTCTAGATCCAATTTTATTTCCATTACGCGATTGTAATTTGCCGGTGGTCGTATTCTATTAGTAAGTCTTGTTCGTGCTATTATCGCATGTAATTACCGCGGAAATCTTAAGGTCTAGGTTAGGCATAAATGCGCATTACATCACTAACATTAACACAGACAAAAGCTATTCACATCTAACCTAACATAAGTATATCTTCTTAACATTATTGTAGCTTGCGGTTGATCGCGTGTTCGATCCTGCACAATGTAATTCGAACAATTACCAAAATAAGAATTTAATAATAAATGTAATTAGTCGACATGAATTGATTTTATTTTTTTACATATCTAACTATAAAAGCTAATTAAAAATCGCGCCTGATATCCCTACAATCGATTCTCTTACATTTTAATCAAATCGCCGAAAGGAACTAATTGCTGAAACGGAAAATGTAAATCATTTTTAATAACATAAAAAACTGCTTCGTGGAAGTTGGCCAAAAATTTAGTTCAATTTCTTCAAATGAGTGTAAATGACAATTGTGTTTGACAGTGAAATACAGGAGCTTTGAAGTGGCAAAGTATTAAAATTGATACGATGAAATTTTTGAATTTAATTTATTAAGAAGCATTAAAGATATTTCTTTTCCTCCTTTTCGATTCGCGAATAATTTTTTTCTTCGCGCAGATCGTGATGCAAATGCAGAAAGCTCTATTTTTGCGTCGGTAATATTTTTTCCAGCATTTTTTTACGATTAATCCTAATAATAAATTCAGATGCACGTTGCGGTTCGGTGTAGTAGAGTTAATTAAATTAGACTGCTGCAAATTCTGCAAAATATAATGTCATGTAAATTAAGAAAAGTTGAAGTAGGTATGACGAGAATTTAATTATGTAATTACCGTTGCCGTACTTCGAAAACCGAATATGTAAGAACTTTAAATCTTATCTCTAACGTTAGTTTAAAACTGTTTTTGCTTTTATTTTACATACTGTAAAAGATTATTCTAATTGTTACTGTTTTGGTAATGAAGAAGTTAGAGTAGGTTGTAACAATCGTTAGGAAATGCTACACACTTTTTACGGACTTCATTAAAATAAAAACACAATTTCAATTCAAATTAAATGGTAAAAATCAGGATGCGAATCACATAACATTCTAGTTTTGACTTAGATAAGACGATTTTGATTTAGATGGCAATTCTAAACTACTTATAATTTTTTATGGCTCGCTTTTGTGCAGAAATAAATTAAATAGGCAAATGTAGATTTCTCAGGTTTTTATATTCTTTGCAGAAAAATGTAATTAACTTATCTAGATTTTTACCAAGTGCAAGGTCAATGTTAGAGACGGAAATGTGTTCTGATAATAGGTGTAATCTTTTCTTTGTTTTGAATTATGGTATTGCGGTTGAATTCGATCGAAACTACGACTTCATAGGTATACATTTCTAACCGCAAGTGAAATCATAAACAATAACAATTTCCAGACAGACTTTATACAGGTTTTATAAAGAAAGTGTTTCATAAATCATAAACCTTTATTAAAATTAATCAAATGTATTTTATTAGCTGTTGTACTTGCTTCTGTACGTACCGGTTAAAGGAAGTTTAGTTAACTGTAGCTGGTAATTATCTTTAAAGTGATTGGTATGTAGTAAGTATATTTTTTTGCTTTAATACGTACTGTTAGATTGCATAATTTTATGTCGCACATAAACGCACACTAATAAGCGTATTAATAATGATTAATTATGTATTCATATGTCTGGAAGGATAATTGAGAGAAGAACACTTATTTCATTTATATCATTATTTTTATAGCTGAATCTATCACGCAAATATAAATTCATGTAAATGTAAAACATAGTTTAAACAAGTACATATTCATTTTATAAAACTTCCTTGTTTAACTTTTTAAATACATTTTGGTAACGCAGGAATATTTTATAGTTTTTATTATCTAAATTGCTACGTTGGGTTTTAATGGTTTAAACTAGCTATGTTCTATTTTTTATAGTAATAATTGTATTAACATAAGTACAGAACGTTTTAAAAATAAGTACGATAACAAAACCAGTCAAGTTAGGTTGATAAAAAAACAGAATATTTAAACTGCTGTAAAATATGAAATGCGATAAATATGGTAATTAAAGTATAACAAAATTTCAGTAGAAACTATGTAAGGTTTAATCTGGAATATACTTTTTTTTTAGGTTTTTAAGTTTGAAATTAGTTATTAAAAATTTGCATATACCCCATAGCGTAACTGCTACTTTTGAGAAACTGTATGAACGATTTGAAGAAGTTGGTCATAAAAAAATAATTGTTTTTTTATAGTAATTATTTTATCTGCTAACGTAATCTATTATGGTTTTACTACACTCTAATGTAATTCTGATAACAGAAAATTAATTTTTGACAATATTAGAGTTTTACTGTTTTTGGTGAAAAGTAAAGAAAAATATGAAACCAACCGCATGAGATCGATTTATTTAAGTTCATATTATTTATTTTTATGGTTGAAAATTTAAGGTTTTGATACCGGGGTTTTCAAAATCAACGGACACGTTTCAAATGTGATTTAATCAAAAAGCCTAAGGATTACCGAAAAATAGGGTTATGTACGGTTTTAAAAAGAATTTATGAAAAGACTTTTTGAAAGTGACGCTATTTACAACAAGAATGTGATCCAGGCGTTTTTCGAAATTTAGGGACACGTCTTGAACCAATTTCGGTTTACATAGTCTATTTGTGTGAAAATGTGCTTCGTCAGAATAGAAGATTTTGTCAAAGCTTATATCTGAATTTTCTTTACTGACGAGCATTTCGTTGGCGATATCTTCTCTCCGCTTCGAGTTGACATCAGTCAGTGGCGTAACAACTTGGATTGAATATTTTGACATTTTTACAAGTATTTTGATCGCGATTCTGACTGATGTAAACAAAATTGGTAGGGGCTGTCTCTATATTACCCAAATATTTTTCTTCTACCTGAATTCTTATAAAAAATTACATTTGAAATGTGTCGGTTTTTTTAGAACATCCGGTATGCACTTATACAGTTTGTTTTATTCAAAACAGGGATTATTAAATGTTTTATCTCAACCACTTAGTGGATGTTAAGGCAATAATGTAGAAGTGTAACAATTATTGTATAGTTATATACCGAGGGGCGTGTGAAATTTAAAAAAAAACCGAAAACACTTATTTCTGGAATCAAATTAAGAAAAAATAAAATATGAGTTCTGCAATAAATAATTGCGAAAGGATGAGCTTAGACTTGACATTAAAAATTTAATATTAAATATATTAACAATATCAAAATGTATTAAATTAAATATTAAAAATTTTAAAAGCCCTACTTCTATCTGACTCACGGTGTATATCGTATAAAACTGAAGTACCCATAGAAACTAGCATTTTATTTTAGGTTGTTTTATATCATCTTATGTAAAACTTTAAATAATAATTACTATTACAGTTTAAGGATAGTTTTTTACTTTTTATATCAAGTGTCGTTTTGCAACACTAAGGCTCCAATTATAACTTATACGCATTGAAAATTCTTGCTATGTAGCAGACCTAATTCTAGGCATACTTCTACACTATCGCTTTGTTTAAAGGAATTATTTTTTTATACCTTAAAGAGCTAATGAATTATTTAAACAAAATTAACTAATTAATGATGAGAAATTTTTACAATTATAATTCAGTAATATTTAATTTTAGAATCTATGCCTACTGGTATTGTTTACGTAACTAAAGAAAATGTTAATAGATCCTAATCTGCAACAAAGACTAATATATTCAGTGACGTATTAAAGGAATTCTAAAACCGGATCGACTGATAAAAAAATTCGGTTCTAAAGGTTTCAACAATTAATCAAAAACTAGATTTACTGTAATATACATTAATATTTTTAATAATGTACTTTTAGACATTAGAAAGTTGACTTTTAGATTATTAAACAAATTCTTTTTGATTTAATTTTTGACGACATTTAATAAAAAATAATTTATAATATTATGCAAATTAACTAACGTAATTTCCTTACATTCAACATTAGCTAGGCTCTTTTACGAATAAGCAACAAAATAGAATAACTAAATTTTTGATTATTAAAAACAAAAATTGATTTCTAATATTTGGTAATCGCTCAATTAAAAATTAATATTTCGGACATACCTCTATGAAGACCGTGAGAATATATAAAATATTGTATTTCAATAGAAATAAAATTTTAATTTAACGACCTGTCCATATTTTTTTATAAGAATATTAATTATGGTTAATTTACATTTGCTGATGATTATTTTAATTTTAATTCAAATATAACATACCTAATAAAATTTGGCAAAATGTTATGGGCAATTAATGAAGACATAAATTGTTATAAAAATACGGCTATACTCAAAACCGATCCCATTTTAAACAACTTATAGCTTGTTTAAAAATCTAATGGTCCGATTCTTTTCGCCTATGAGCAATTTACCAAAAAATAATCAAATATTGTTTGATGAATTATTCAAACAAAACTGTTCAGTTTTGTATACAGGGTTGTTTAAAATTATCTGCATCGTTACAGGGCCGAACTTCGGAAATTTGACTTGTCTTAAAGCAAGCGAAAATCTTAACGAGGAAATTTTGGCTTCAACATAAAGTATGTGAAAACGTTTACCTTTCTTTTGATGTCCGTGCCAACCAACATGGGTGGGTATATAGTTGAACGCACTTGCTCGAGCGATATTTCAAAATTATTCACTCATCAACTTGTTTTGTTTTTGAAATAATGTGATGATATCTCCAAATGCAATTTTGTGGTACGAGTTTTTTTTTAATTCGGTTTTAGCTACATATTAACAACCATTTTATTGAGACAGGTGCTGCTTATTTGTATTCATTTACCTAATGGAACATACTGTTTGCTTCTTTGCATAATCATTTTTTTAAAGTTAACAGAGACGTCGGACATAAAGGCCTTAGAGAAATCTGATAGAACTTTTGATTTATTGTCGATAACAAAAGGAACATTAATTCCTTTGTGATTTTTATTAGGACCTCCCTATTCAGTATGCGAGCTTTTTGGAAAATATAATGGGCGCCATTAGCGAAACAATATTTATTTTAACATTCGCTTTTTTTCTTTTAAAAATTTAGCAAAATGTGTGTACTAGCTGCGCAATATTTAAATTAATAATAACGATAAAAAGCCATTATGGAGAGTAGGTAAAAAGCACTGCGTGCGACTAAAAAAAATTAAACAAGCTCCAATGTTAAAATCAAAATTAATTGTGTGCTGTTCGTTTTTTGTTTGTGTTTGAGATGAAATGTATTTGAACAAATAAGGTAAAAGGCATCGATATTATTTGAAACGCACTGAGAATTGTATGAAATACGTGCCACTTTACAGGGGTTATTAAATAAATTGAAATCAATACATCCCAATTGTGCGACATTGTATATTTATATTATACATATTTTTTTTAAAAGAGACTTTTGAACACTTCGTTACATGCTTCTTTTTGTTTGAAAAGGTTTCTTTGTTGTATAGGGAAAAAAATTAGATTGTTAGGTGAAAGTAAAATTTTTTTCATCGCAAAAAAAATTCGTGTTCTAGAACAGGGCATCAAAGGGCAATAATTTGAATTTTATTTTACTGAAGTCCTATTGGAATATGTTTTAAATATACATTTTTTAAGGCTAATTTCAATATTATTTGATGTTTTAATGTTTTGCCTAAATGGATTATATTTTTTAAGTTCGAAATGTTTTACAACGAAATATATAATGGCGATGGAGTAATAAAAATATGAGGCACATAAATAATTGATGTCCACAAATGAAGTTGTAAGTCCCAAGGGCAGTGCTGTCACAAGATCCAATATGATCGCCCCAAGAAACAGAGCACAGAATTGTGTCACTGTCCATGGGGAGCACTCGCAATATTATTAATACGTAGAATGTTCGGTATTAAAGTAAACCTTGACGTACATAGTACCCTACAATGGGCACCCCCTGCCGTTCACTAAGACTGCCAACAATATTCAACCCTGCTGCTCTATAATTCTTTGAAAGGTAAACATCGATAGCCACTCAGTTGCTTAAAAAATTATGATCTTATTCGGGGCTACAAAAACGACATGTAGCTACAGGGTGTTTTTTATGTTTGTTTCGATTTTGAAAATTTATTATACGAAAACTAGTAAGAGATATAAAATTAATTTTTTTTTCAAAATTAAGAGCATATAATTGGATTTAATACATGCTATAGTCAAAGTGATTCTCTTCACTCGCGACCAACTACTATATGAAATGTTTTATCGCCTTCTTCTGACATCGGGAAGAATCGCTTCAATTTTATCGGTTATGGGTTTCTTCAGTTATTTGATGTCATTGACTTGCGACTTAAACCCTGTTTGCACACAACGATTTATCGGACGAGCAATTTCTACGTCCAACCCGGGCGGTATGAATCGCAGATTGGATTGTAAATTAGATCCGAAAACAACAATGCATCTTCCATCGTTACGTGATACTGAATGAATGTAAGGGTTGAAGTTGGGAACGGAATCGTTTGCAAAATCGGAAAGTACAGACAGCTTCACAAAACCTACGATTTTCCATCAGTTTTAATAGCCTCATGATTGAATGCGACAACGCGTTTTGTGCGAACGGGGATTTATTGTCTGTCTTTAAGATAACCCCATAGAAAGAAGTTCACACATTCTAGTTTGATGAACAAGGTGGTCAATCGATGCTTACTCCAACCTTGTTCGGAGCGTTTAAACTCATTATTTTGCTACGGAATGCATTATGCATGGTATTGAGGAAGCGTGGCATAAGTGGTTTAGTGTTTGGGCTGCTGCGCTAGCGACGTGAGTTCGAAATGGTTCGAATACCCTTGCTAGCCATCGAAAATTTTACACTGCTCTTCTCTTCGCAAGATAGAGCACCTGGCAAGAGTAAAATGTGCTCGAAAAACTTTTCCTAGAAATTGCCGTGGTTCGGAATCCACGTAAAACTGTAGGTCCTTTGTATGTTTGAAGCACTATAACATTCACAACAAAGATTCAAGCGCGAAATCGCCTAAACCTGAGTACGGGTACAAAAAGGCAAAGAAGAAGATTGAAGTTAACAATGGTAGAGAATTGATTTTTGAAAAATATAGAATTTTTGATCAAGCTGGAAGCATTTGAATTGTGGTGCTACAAATGGTTACTCAAAATAAGTTGGGTCGAAAGAGTAACTAACGAATCAGTATTGCAAAGAGCCAGGGAGGTACGAACGCTTATGAGAGACATACAAAGAAGAAGAAATATATTCATAGATCATATACTAAGACATCACGGACTGCTAAAAACAATCAATGAGGGAAGAGTAGAAGAAAAAATGCACGGAAACTCCCAAACAAGCAATATATAGACCAAATTATGTAAGACTTCCGATGCAGAACATATAACGAATTTAAAAAATTAGCAGAAAATAGAATGAAATGGAAGTCATCAGGGTCGAATCAAACCAATCTTATAGTTTGATAAATTCGAGAGGGAGAGAGATCAAGCCGAATTTGCGGATTGATGGTCACAATGGTCAAAGTTGAGTACTTGTCTTTCCCGGATTTGAACCTAGTTAAGGTTTTCTGAGGATCCGATCTACTGCCCCTAAAGATTTGGACAATAATGACTTTAGAGATCGTATAACTGGTCTTAGCAGACACCATGTTTTTGATTGTTAACAAATAAAAAACAAATACACTATATCGCTTTATTAGTATACAACGTTACATTAAAATATATTTAATAGTTTGTCCACAATTTAATTTAGTAATCGAAACATACATAAAAACACCCTGTATTTATATTTCTGATTTATTAACACGATAAGAATTGTAATTCGGTGAGGGGATACGAGTTATTATACTAATTGACGATAAGATATATTTAGATTAAATTAACTCGAACTAAATTAGTAAAATTCGGTTTAAATTCAAGTTGGATACGTTTTAATTGCAAAACGCTGCATTTTAATGAATGCAATGAAAAATATTTTCTAGATATGTAAATAATTATAAAAGCTAAATTGCTGTTGATATAGTTAGAACATAATTTGTTCGCTACATTATATACTCAGGTTCACATGTTATTATATTAATTATGGTAGATATTAATTAGTAATACAAGAATACTTATGTAAAGTTGTATGAAACTGTAACTTATTACTTAATTGGATATTGTAACAGGTACCTATGTGGAAAATTTTCTTATCTAAATATGTATGCGTAGGGGTTTGGATAGGCGTTCAATATTCCAAACTAAATTGATCTATTGATCACAATTAAGTTTATTTAGGATCAACCCAAGTTATATTTTTAAAACTGCTTCTATTGATTTTCGGTTTAAATACGAACGCAATCAATATTTCCACTTCTGTTTTACATCTTTTAATTATGATTAAATTATGCATTGTTTTATATTTAATGAAAATCTATGGCATGAATGAATTATTTATATTTTTTATAGCTTATCAAGTAACTTAATTGTGACGTTTTTTACTAAAACACACTCTTTTTTCAATTTCGACGTGCTCCTGAAAGATGTTTTGACACTAAAAAGTGTTGTGAAGGTGTCCACGACGTTTCTTTCATGGTTATCATAGTTTCTCTAGCATTTGGAACTTATTAGATTGATTAAAGCGAGATATAAGTCTTCCAGCGATTATTACTATTGTATGGCTATACAGGTCGTTTAATAAAGAAAGGGATGATACCTTTAGTAATTAAGTGGCAATAGTTGTGCAGAAATATCAAAATCAAGAAGATAAATCAAGATGTTTACTCCGAATGACCAATTTGCAGTAATTAATTTTGTGTTATACTTATACGCCTAGATATTGCTTATTTCGTTTTATATTGTTATTTCTAGATAAAAGTATAGTACAAAAAAAAATTTAATTAAAATATACATTTACCAATTTATGATTTTAGTTACTAATTTTGATATGAATAAAATCACTGATAATTTTTTAAAATGCATTCAAAGAAGTTGTACCAGGCAAACAAACAGTACTCATGACAAGATAAATACTTTTAAAGATCAACAAGAACATTTAATTTACTTTTAAAAATATTAAAACTCTATTTAAAACATAAAACCATAAAAGATCTCTTTTAAATACAAAAAAATTCCAGACTTCAATTTAGTTAAATTAAATTTAACAAATTAAAATTTTGGTTTTTTAATAGTCTTTAATTTCTAGACAATTCACGATGTAATTACAATTTGCCATTAAAAGTGATTTCACCGTCTCGACCTATAGGTTTTTTATTTATTTTTTCTATTCTTCAAATGTTTAAATTAGAAAAACTCAATTATCATTACATTTAAAATATGTAGAGTACATTTTTTTTAAATTAATTATACAGTACAGTGGCTTAAAATGCATTACTGATAGACACCGTAACAATAAGAAATAGCTAAGGTGTTTTTTTTTCTGTTCTCTTTTATCATCATCTGCTATTGTGTTTTCCGACAAAACACAGGTTTTCTCAAAACATTTTGACAAATCATAGTTTTGAGAAACTATACAGCCTTGGCCAAAAGTATTAGGCACCTCACAATTTACTTAAAATAAAGAAAAAAATACAAATTGTACTTTCTAGATTGGCTTATTAGCTTAAGATACACTAAGAAACATTAGAAAATTTTAGAATTTAGTTCGTCCTCCTTTGGATTTTATAATTGCACGAATTCTGGCAGGCATACTACGTACAAGCTTGGTACATTCCGCCTCGTTCTGGCGTTCCATTCTTGTACTAACGCCGTTTTTAATGCCGTTTTTGATGTGATGCGATGTTCTTTAATTGTTTTTTTCAAAATACCTCAAAGATGCTTGATTGAATTCATAGCTGGTGACTGTACAGGCCAATCCAACAAGGAAATGCTATTGTCAGTAAACCAGCTCATCGTAGACGCTGAATTATGACAAAAGAGCATTGTCTTGTTGAAATATGACCCCATATAAGTTGCTGTCACCAAAAATACGTGTTAACGAAGGCGTAATGGCAGTTTCAAGTACTTTTATATACTTTTGACTGTTCATACGACCTTCGCAAACAAACATTTCGCCAACACCATCAGCAGCCATGCAGCCCCAGATCATCATAGTGCCTCCCCTGTGCTTAACAGTAGGTACTACGCAATTTGGATGATATTCTTCGCCCTTAAGTCGCCTCACGAAAGTCACACATGGTGTTCCAAATACCCGTAGAAAAAGAAAAAAAAGCTTTTTAGAATTTTATGTATAATTTTAATGATTGAAATGAAGCAAACAAGTAATAGTTTTTATTAATAGTAAAAGGAGTAAAATAAACTTACCTCAAAGTTGGATTCGTCAGACCAGACCACATTGGACCAATCTTTCTCTGTAAAATGTTGGTGCTGTAGAGCTTATTCTAGTGGCTTTTTATTGTTGGCTTGTGAAAGCCATGGATTCTTCCTAGCTTTACATCATTTTAGTCCCGCTTCTCCAAGTCTTCTTCTTGCTGTTCGAGCACTTATTGGCCTTCCAGTCTCTTCGGATAAGACAGCAGCAAGCTCAGATGAGGTTTTCTTCCTATTTCTCAACGATTCGCGTATTAATTTTCTATCCTCACGCTTTGTAGTCACACGTTTTCTGCCTGTTCTTTGTCTATTGGCGTGAGTACCAGTTTCAAAAACCGTTTTAGGGTAGATTGTACAGCACAACGTGAACATTTTATCAACTTGGCAATTTCTTTTTGGGTTCTTCCTTCTTCATGCAAAAGTTGGATTTTCACACGATTTTTCAAACTAATTTCACTTTTTTTGGCATTTTAACATCGAATAATTGTCAAATTTGTCGCAAAACCGGAAATAAAAACTTGACTACGCTTTAGAATCCCCAATACAAATGACCAAACTTAGAATGATTCGATCACAGGAAAACCGCATTTTTTGTTTTTGGTCACCACGTGTTCTATGACCAGAAAAATATGCCGCTTCGTGTTCCAGGTAATATTTTATGACCCAGAAAAGTATTTAAAATAAGCATTTATTACTTGCTAAATTAGTATACCTGCACTGTGCATTTTTATGGGGTGCCTAATACTTTTGGCCAAGGCTGTAGTTTCGACAACAGCAACCTCTATTTTAAAGACCAAAAATCGCTTCCAATTTAAACCACAAAATGAAGTAGAATACGATAAAGCACTATCAACTTAAAACTACCACATCAATTGCATAAGATTATTTATTCTTTAAATATAAACAATTTATCATTATTACTTGAGTTTTTATGACTTCGTATAAATAAAATTAATTTGTCGAAAACTAGCAGATATATAGAAATCATATAGTGAAACCTCACTTATACGAAGATGAACCGAAACGTAAAATTCTTCGTATAAGTGACTACTTCGTTTAAATAAACAGATGCCTATTTATCTGCTCAGGAAAACAGTATGATAGTTAACGTATATGGATTTTCACAATTTTCTAAATAAATAAACTTGAAGCATGTACTAAATAAAACATTCTGATTAAACAATACAACAAGATAAACTTTTTTATTCAAAATAATATTTACATATTATTAAACCTAAACTTTTTCGTACTCATTTAAAAAATAATACAAACTAAAATTGTAAAAAAAATGAAAAATATCAAAAAATATTTTAATACAGTTTAATAGATTGCACAATCGACTTTTGGAAAAATATTCATTAGGGCTTAAAAAAAGTCAGGAATTTAGCTTTGCTTGTTTGATGTGCAATCCAAAAAAGCTATCTAAATATGTTTCGCTTATATTGTTAAGCTGAGAGGCCATTGTGGGAAATTTACTCGCGAAACAAGGTGAGCTACCAGTTTGCTGTTGGCTGAGACGAATGCTATCTTCTAGGTTCGTGTTTAGCATTTACACCATGCGAAACAACCAAGGCAAAACACTTTGATTATCTCTCAAAAACTGACAGTTGGTCGGCTCACGGTGAAGCATTTTTGCTAAACAGTCACAGGTATCCACAACACGAGACTAATTTTGCGAAACTGCTGCGCAAGTAAATTTCGCTCAATGGAATCCCAACTTTCGAGTAGGCAAAACGCGAATCATTTTTTCCTCTTAGCTGAATAAAATTTATGTTAGGGGACCGCACTTTCCTTCGTATAACTGAATGATTTGTATAGTTGAATAATAAATACAGTAGACGCCGCTTAATGTGATCACGGTTAATGTTATCAACCGCTTAGTGTGATCAAATTAAATTTAACAAATTAAAATTTTGGTTTTTAATAGTCTTTAATTTCTAGACAATTCACGATGTAATTACAATTTGCCATTAAAAGTGATTTCACCGTCTCGACCTATAGGTTTTTTATTTATTTTTTCTATTCTTCAAATGTTTAAATTAGAAAAACTCAATTATCATTACATTTAAAATATGTAGAGTACATTTTTTTAAATTAATTATACAGTACAGTGGCTTAAAATGCATTACTGATAGACACCGTAACAATAAGAAATAGCTAAGGTGTTTTTTTTTCTGTTCTCTTTTATCATCATCTGCTATTGTGTTTTCCGACAAAACACAGGTTTTCTCAAAACATTTTGACAAATCATAGTTTTGAGAAACTATACAGCCTTCCCAAAAATATTAGGCACCTCACAATTTACTTAAAATAAAGAAAAAATACAAATTGTACTTTCTAGATTGGCTTATTAGCTTAAGATACACTAAGAAACATTAGAAAATTTTAGAATTTAGTTCGTCCTCCTTTGGATTTTATAATTGCACGAATTCTGGCAGGCATACTACGTACAAGCTTGGTACATTCCGCCTCGTTCTGGCGTTCCATTCTTGTACTAACGCCGTTTTAATGCCGTTTTTGATGTGATGGGGTTTTTTTAATTTTTTTCAAAAAACCTAAAGATGTTTTGACACTAAAAAGTGTTGTGAAGGTTCCACGACGTTTCTTTCATGGTTATCATAGTTTCTCTAGCATTTGGAACTTATTAGATTGATTAAAGCGAGATATAAGTCTTCCAGCGATTATTACTATTGTATGGCTATACAGGTCGTTTAATAAAGAAAGGGATGATACCTTTAGTAATTAAGTGGCAATAGTTGTGCAGAAATATCAAAATCAAGAAGATAAATCAAGATGTTTACTCCGAATGACCAATTTGCAGTAATTAATTTTGTGTTATACTTATACGCCTAGATATTGCTTATTTCGTTTTATATTGTTATTTCTAGATAAAAGTATAGTACAAAAAAAAATTTAATTAAAATATACATTTACCAATTTATGATTTTAGTTACTAATTTTGATATGAATAAAATCACTGATAATTTTTTTAAAATGCATTCAAAGAAGTTGTACCAGGCAAACAAACAGTACTCATGACAAGATAAATACTTTTAAAGATCAACAAGAACATTTAATTTACTTTTAAAAATATTAAAACTCTATTTAAAACATAAAACCATAAAAGATCTCTATTAAATACAAAAAAATTCCAGACTTCAATTTAGTTAAATTAAATTTAACAAATTAAAATTTTGGTTTTTTAATAGTCTTTAATTTCTAGACAATTCACGATGTAATTACAATTTGCCATTAAAAGTGATTTCACCGTCTCGACCTATAGGTTTTTTATTTATTTTTTCTATTCTTCAAATGTTTAAATTAGAAAAACTCAATTATCATTACATTTAAAATATGTAGAGTACATTTTTTTAAATTAATTATACAGTACAGTGGCTTAAAATGCATTACTGATAGACACCGTAACAATAAGAAATAGCTAAGGTGTTTTTTTTTCTGTTCTCTTTTATCATCATCTGCTATTGTGTTTTCCGACAAAACACAGGTTTTCCCAAAACATTTTGACAAATCATAGTTTTGAGAAACTATAGTTTCGACAAAAGCAACCTCTATTTTAAAGACCAAAAATCGCTTCCAATTTAAACCACAAAATGAAGTAGAATACGATAAAGCACTATCAACTTAAAACTACCACATCAATTGCATAAGATTATTTATTCTTTAAATATAAACAATTTATCATTATTACTTGAGTTTTTATGACTTCGTATAAATAAAATTAATTTGTCGAAAACTAGCAGATATATAGAAATCATATAGTGAAACCTCACTTATACGAAGATGAACCGAAACGTAAAATTCTTCGTATAAGTGACTACTTCGTTTAAATAAACAGATGCCTATTTATCTGCTCAGGAAAACAGTATGATAGTTAACGTATATGGATTTTCACAATTTTCTAAATAAATAAACTTGAAGCATGTACTAAATAAAACATTCTGATTAAACAATACAACAAGATAAACTTTTTTATTCAAAATAATATTTACATATTATTAAACCTAAACTTTTTCGTACTCATTTAAAAAATAATACAAACTAAAATTGTAAAAAAAATGAAAAATATCAAAAAATATTTTAATACAGTTTAATAGATTGCACAATCGACTTTTGGAAAAATATTCATTAGGGCTTAAAAAAAGTCAGGAATTTAGCTTTGCTTGTTTGATGTGCAATCCAAAAAAGCTATCTAAATATGTTTCGCTTATATTGTTAAGCTGAGAGGCCATTGTGGGAAATTTACTCCCGAAACAAGGTGAGCTACCAGTTTGCTGTTGGCTGAGACGAATGCTATCTTCTAGGTTCGTGTTTAGCATTTACACCATGCGAAACAACCAAGGCAAAACACTTTGATTATCTCTCAAAAACTGACAGTTGGTCGGCTCACGGTGAAGCATTTTTGCTAAACAGTCACAGGTATCCACAACACGAGACTAATTTTGCGAAACTGCTGCGCAAGTAAATTTCGCTCAATGGAATCCCAACTTTCGAGTAGGCAAAACGCGAATCATTTTTTCCTCTTAGCTGAATAAAATTTATGTTAGGGGACCGCACTTTCCTTCGTATAACTGAATGATTTGTATAGTTGAATAATAAATACAGTAGACGCCGCTTAATGTGATCACGGTTAATGTTATCAACCGCTTAGTGTGATCAAACTGGTTTGGAACCAACCGACACAATACAAAAGCACTTCTACACTGGTGTCTTTCACTTATTGTTATCAGCCGGTTAATGTGATCACTTGATCTCGGTCACAAAGTAATCACATTAAGCGGCGTCTACTGTAGTATATGACTTATAGGAGTTTTTCCGGACAATGGGACATTCTTCGTTTAACTGAATATCTCGCATAAGTGAGGTTTTACTGTAAATAAGTGACTAGGAAATACCTAATCATTGTCGAATTTACATAATCGTAGGGGTAACCGCAACAGAATAAAGCAAAACTAATGCTAAAATTATAAAAACACAAATTCTAAAGCGCTTCACATTCAGATATCGAACTACTTTAAATGGATTGTACAACCATCTCGTCACCATAAACATCGCATTAGCCTTGCTCCGTCTCGCCTACTTTTCGTATTTGTGCAAATGATAATATCTTAAAGCAATGTTAAAGGTCTTTCAAATGGCTTTAAAAGTACCTATAAAGAGTGCAAACACGTGTACGTGTTACCATTATATGCATGTATCCTTCAGTAAACACGTATTGAATTTAAATCGGATGTCGTCATAGCAATTTTCACAAGAGCCACCAATTATTTTTTCGTCTTAATATTTTCATTCGTTTCACTCTTTAATGGTATTTTTAATACCACTTCTCGTTTCGTTCAATCGAATGAATTTCTTTATTAGCTCTCTATTGGTTAAAGCCGTTATGATTGCTATCAATGAAGTTTTTTTTAAGTTGGGCGCTGTTTATTGTAAGCAGCTTTTTTATGTTTATTAAAAGCTCACGTTCTGTTCTAAAATAGGAATACTTTTAGTTCTTTAAATTCGATCATTTTAGTTAATAAAAGGCTTTTTAGTTACTAATTCAATAAGGCTCTGCTATTTATGTACAATTAACAGTCTTTTTGTAAATAACGTGATTGAGATAATGTTTTTTATTAAAATTTAATTTTACGTGTAAACAATAAAAACTGAAATCAAAAATAACTGAAAAAGTAGAATATTTTTACTCGATATAAATAATGTAGGGTAGGTAGGGGGAATGGCGCTCACCGGGTAATGGCGCTCACCTCTATTACTCTATCAAAATAGTGCATAGCAATATGCCACGTCACTTAAAGTGGGGGAAGTGGGTGCCTCTAACAGGCAGCGACATGTATGGCAAGTCAGCTTGCAGCACGCGACCGCGAAGTGTGTTTTTTGAATGCGGCTACGCTGATCTAATTTACGGCTCGGTGTTTTTGTCGCTAAGTCCAGAATTTTAATGCTTATTTAATTGTTGATCCAACTTTTCTTAGTACTATACCATTCTATTTTGTGATAACGTAATAAATTTTTAACAATTGCATTTGAATGTTTTTAAATTTTAAGTTAAATTTAAAACGACCGTTAGAACCCCAAACGGCATAAGCGGCCCAAGCGGCATAACCATGCCGCTCACCTGATCGCCATTACCCCCTATAAGGGAACCTTTTTAGTTGCCCGTGGCTTTACTCAACGACGCCCACACCATTATTTAGTGAATTTTCACTAATTCTAACAAGGGACCCTTTTTAGTGGTCCGTGGTATTACGCAACGAGACCTACACCATTCGATAGGGCATCAAAAACTACTCTGGAAAATATTTTCAAATTTTGCGAAATGATTCGGGTTACGACAAGACAAGCCCCAGAAGTTTGTGTTAATTTGTCAAAACTGGTCTGCGCTATTGTACACTGCGAATTGCGCTTTATATAATATGATGCGGTGGGGGCGAATGGAGAACGCACTTGCTCTCACACATGTTTGTGTAATGAAAATGGATCTCACTAGTTATATTTAAAAACGGTGTGGATACATATGCAAATAAGTCTGATAAATCCAAGCAGCGTGAATTTTAGTCACTTACATTCATTTTGTGTACGAATATAACCGTTCATTTAAAAAAAAGTTTGAGCGTCATTACCTTTCAGCCCGAGCGGCATTACCCAAAGGCAGGGGTAATGACACGCAAACCTACTTTTTTTTATACAGTTTTTCTACCATTAATAAGTCAAAGATATATAAGTTTCATGTTAAAATGTTGATTACTCGATAGTTAAAGACATTGTTAATTTTCTTAATTTTTATATAAAACCAATTTTTTTTTTAAAACAGCTTTTTTCTTAAGTGAACGCCATTCCCTCTAATTACCCTACAAATGCATCTGTGAATTGCTCTACAAATCAAATGAAACACGAATAAATAACGATAGTGGTAAATTCTAGGGTCTTTGTTTCATCATATTAATCTGAGAATCAGATAATTTTTTCTAGAATGACAGAAATAAATTTATGTTGCTAATAGAACTATTAATTATCAGTCTGACACGTTGTGTGATATTCCATTTACGAGAACGTTTCTAATAAACTACATTACACGTTTGCTTAAGTTTATCCTCTTTGAAACAGATAGCAGAGCCTTCAAGTTACACGAAAAAAAAAATAATTAAAGGCGTTCGAACCACTGCAATGTTAAAGCTGTGCTGATATATGGCCGTCTCTATTTTCTTATTTTATTTATATTTCTGTAAGTATATCAAGGCTGGTTGACTGCAAGCGAAAGGATTTACCGAACGAAGGGCTCGTAACAAAAATGTTAACAAGAAAGCTCTCTGGCAAAATGCCAAACGCGACTAAATTCGTACAGAATTTAACAAGTAAAAGTTTCTTTAAATTTTACTATAACAAAGTCGGTTAATAAGAAATAAAAAGAAATTCAAAATAAATAAACTTTACTTTTAATACCAAACAATTACTTGTCGAACTTTTATGTTATTTCATAATCAGCAATTCACGGAATCTGATAGCTTACGTTAGAATAAAGGTTTTATTTAAATATTAATTGTATTGATTCTCTTGGAAATTGCTAAATTAATTTGGACTAAAGTAAAGCTGAACTTTTCTCAATTACAATAGAAACATTCAAGAAATTACGATTTTTTTTGTAAAAGGTAACTTTTTTGCAATGTTATTTTTTTATTAATATGGAGATTCTTAATATCTCTATGATGTTAATAAGACATAATTTTTCAGAATGAAAATATTACTTTTAGAATTTTCGGATACAGATTTATTAATTATTTATGTATTTACATATATGGGCAAATTTGAAAGAATTGTAGGTTATTTTTAGATATTCTAATATTATATTTAATTTTTGGAAAGATCTGGGACATTTGGCAATGTTCTCTCCTGAAGTCTTTGTTTTATGTGGATGAGTTACTCACAGGTATTTGTAGTACACTCACATTAACTTCCTGTTGGTGATTACGTAACCCATTCATTTTATTTATCATTTTTATAAAACAAAAGGAAAGATTTTATTTAAATTTAATATTCATGCACAATTTGTTTTATCAGATAGAAGGAATTAATTTGTATAAAAAATAAATAAGTAAGAATTTTGATTAATCAAGATTTATGCTCCATATAAAATGCATGGCGTGCTGGTTAGTTTTTATAAAAGGATTATGTCTACCTATTTGGAGGTATGGTATCTACTTTTAGAATTAAAGAAAGTTTAGCTGACTATTTAACAATGACACTAGTACTGGACATATATTTATTATACCTTTGTATGGTAGATATTCTGAAACTAATGGGACGGACACGGTAATTTACATATTACGTCATAGTTTACTAAATTCACCAGACTCTCTTTTAAACCCAATGGCGGATTTTCAATAAATATAGCTGCTAAATTTAAATAACTATGTTTTTTATCCATACTTACTTTTACCATTATTCCAGGTTCGTAACTAAAGGGCACAAGAAAGCGTACTGTCTGTTCTAAAAAGTTAACATTCAGTTGCTACAATTTTACCAAATTTGAAAAACAAAGAAAATTATAGGATTCGGATTTTTATGCAGTGAATATTGTTATTAGTTTATCGTGGGAGTCGGAGTATTGGTTTTCTATCCAGATTAAAGTTCTATTTTGCATATTTTAATAAATGTGTCTCGTTGGCTTAATCACAGCTTATATAAATTCTTATTTCAGTTTTCTGCTGTAAGTACACTACCGCTCATGGAAGTTCGATCACTTACATTATTGTATAAAAAAAGACTTAAAACAGTTAAAATTCTTTAATTTATACATAATTTATAAAATGAAATATGTTATATATAATCTAGTTAAAAAAAATTATAAAAAATACTTTAAAAACTTAAACTTTTCTTTCATCCAAGTAACCCCCTTTAGCAGCCAAAACTGCTTTAACAATACGAGGCATTCTTTGCACTAAAGCCACTAGTGTATCATGTGGAATTTTACTCCATTCTGTTTGTAAAAGTTCCCACAGATGTTTAGATGACGTTGGAGCTTTAGTTCTAATGCGACGATCAAGCTCGTGCCATAAAAGCTCAATGGGATTCAAATCTGGCCATACCATTATCTTTAATTTTTTATTGAGCTGTTGTGCGTGCTCCCAATACTGTTTGCATACTTTGGCAGTATACTTTGGACCATTGTCCTGCATACACGTAAAGTTCTCCCCCAAAAGTCTTAAACCTGAAGAAACTGCATGATTCTCCAATATGTGTAATACTGTTCTTTACGCAATATTCCTTCGATTTTCACTAGGTCACCTGTTCCTTGTTGTAAAAAACATCCCCAAATTAGAATAGAACCACCCCCGTGTTTTACCGTTGGCACAATGAACTCAGGTAGCATTTTTTTATTAGTCGCCCGCCTTATAAAAACTCTTCTATGTTGTCCAAAAACTTCAAACTTACTTTTATCTGTCCAAAGTACTTTTGCCCAGTGTTCTGAGGTCCATTCACGATGTGATTGTGCCCACTGAAGTCCTTTTACTCTATTACCACGCCGTAATAATGTTTTTTTAAGAGCACCACGTCCATGCCGATCTACTTCTTGTAAGCGACGTTTTACCGTACTTATCGATATTTTATTTTCGCAATCGCGATTGAATTTTGCAGTTATTTGAGGAGCTGTCAATTTGCGATTTTGTTTACTTATTAATGTAAGATGTTGATCATCTGCAGTTGAAGTTTTTCTAGATGGTCCTGGATGATGGGGATCTTCCAAACCCCCAGTTTCTGTTCGACGTTTTAATGTATTTTCAATAGTGGTGTAAGCAATTTCCACTTTTCGGCTAATTTCACGAATCGAATAATCTTCTTCACGAAGAGTAATAATCTGCGCACGTTTTTCAATACTCAGAGATTTCCCTCGAGGCATTATTCAAGATAAAATTTTGATAACTTTAAGGCGTCAAGTTTGAAGAACGATTAAAATACGACAAAGGGTTAACGGTACAATAAGGCCGATAGAGAAGCAAGTAATCTTCAGGTAAACCCCAGATATCTTTTACAACCACCCGACATAACATCTGTTTAAAATTTCTAACGTTTATCGTTATTTTTATAATAAATATTGTTTGTGTTACAAACAAGGGAGTAGTAAAATGATATATAAAGGCCCAATTATTTTATTAAAAATGTTTATTTATTTATATATTAAACATATATATCCCACAGTACATGAACTAATAATAATAAAACTTTTTGAACACAGCATAACTTTTTAAATACTTACTTTATTAAAAATTATTGAGTGATCGAACTTCCATGAGCGGTAGTGTATATATTTGCCGAACCTATGTAGTTTTTTTATGTTTTTTTATCTACTTATTTTTATTTTATTATTGCATATTTTGACATTTTATATTGCATAAAAACCTAACTACCCTGTATGTTAAAAAAATTAATTTTTTGTTAAAATTTTGACATGTTAATTGTCGTAAATTCGAGAGAAACATTGCACACATCATTCAAATATACACATTTTCTTAATCTTGGGATTTGTCTTTAAATTATTTTTTATTTTTTAAGTTTTTTATTTAAAAAATATAATTTAGCTTTTGGACTAATAACATAGTATTACTGATTTATATCAATTTTGAAAATTAAGCGATTTCTGAATTTGGACCAATAGTATATTTCGTATCTAAGGAGGAAAGTATGACATTCGGACTCGCGTGGTTCTGTCCCCCGAGACGAAGGCAAGGGCGTTAAAAACGCCGGCTGGGGTGTCATATTTTTATCCCGTAGTGAATGTGCAATTTTTTATCACACCGATATTTCTTCTAAATCATTATCACATGAATTATCGGAAGTACACATTTTTAATTTTTTGACTTAAAATCATTGGTTAAAATAGAAATGTCACTTATGTTTTATTATTTTTTACTTTAACAATTAATTGTAAATAAGTCGTTTTAAGTAACATGAAAAAGTTTGAGGTACGCGCAAAAAAGTTGAAGGATGCCTATTGGGGAGAGCACGTGCCACTTTCGTCCCACAAAATAGAGTCCGATACCGCACTTTCGGTCCTGCTGTGATAAAAAATTATATAAAAATTTGAAACGGTTTACTTGGCCTTTTTGAATTTCAGTTCTGTGTTTTCACATGCAAGATATTTAAATTATAATATCTAAACTCTAAAAATTGTAAACGTTTATATAAATACGCACATATAAACACACATTATTTCAGAACGTTTATTATTGCTACTTGAAATTTGTTCGTACTTACAAAGCGAAGTAAATTGTGATTTGCAATTTGCTTAGGTCTAATAAATCTATGTAAATTATTCCACCAGTGAATAACATGGATTCAAATTTACAATCAAATTACGTGAGAACTTGCATTTATACTTTGTTAAAAAGTAATCGTAAGAACTTTTACGTAGGAACAATTTTAATTTTACGTTCTTTTTCAGATCGAGTATTGATAACCGTTTTAAAGACCAGTAAATAACAAGTAACAGGGTGTCTTGCAGCTGACTATAACAAATAGAGGATATTTAAATAAGTAGATACACGAAAGAGTGTCACTAGTTTAAAAAAAAAACTCTTACTTATAAACGAAAATGGCCGTGATATAAATTACATTCTAAAATTTACATCTACCACATTTTATTTTGTTAAACTACCTGTCACGTACAGCTCTTGTCAGAATGATGGTGTCTGTGTATGTTTGTTGCTTTACATAAATGTTTATAAAAAATTTAATTACGTTAAAACTCATTTCGAACGTCCGTCGTTATACAACCTAGAAATATATATTTAAAAGAAAATTATTTTGAGCGATAAAATATATAAAACTATCCCTTTAGGATATTTAAATCGCCATGATAATTGTAAAAGCAAATATTTGTTAACATTTTGAAATGGAAATGTAATATATTCAAAAGCTTGCAGTTTTTATTGAGAGTTTATTTTAAATAAAAGGTAATGCCAAGAAATAAATCAGTAACATTTTATTTATAGAGTTATCACCGTATTGAGCTCGAATATCGTTAACAAATGGGTGATCATCCTATATTCGGACAATAGAAATTTTTGAGAAAATCTGGAATTATCAGATTCGGGTAAACTGAAGGGGTAATTGATGTATGGTCTCCAAATGGTATGAGAAGCATTAATTAATTATTAATGGTTTCAAAAAATGTTGTATGCAGGGTCGGGTCTATTATATAGTCTATAGACTATTAAAAATTTTACAATTTTTGTTCGACGAAAAGAATACCCAATTTTACAAATAGGAGGTTTTCCAAATTTTATTTGAGCTACTATTAATTTTTTTGTGGTACGTAAAATATTTATGACAGTTCTTCTAGGTTCAGCTTACCTACCAATACTAAACTATAAAAAAACGATCGGTTAGAATAAAATGTGAAATAAAGGAAAGAACAAACAGGGACTTTCATCTATAAAATGTTATCGATTGTACAAAGAGGAAATTTAATAGGAAATCGTTCAAAAATTTGGTTGGTCGGTAATACTTGAACATAGATATCTAGGAGTTAAACGATAATAACACTTACAAATCTAAAATTTATATTCGTTTTAATTTAAAACTAAAAGGAACATAAATTTAGGATTTGTAATTTTCTACAGTTCTCGTGTTGTGGAACATGAATAAAATATGTATTCAAATAAAACGGATTTACTATATAAATATATGTAAGATAATAATCTGATATTTCAGTGTAGCTGTAACGTTTGTAGGAAGTGCTAGATTTACATTTATTGGTCAAGTTCGATAGATAAACTAAAATTGCTCGTTTAACTTGTGTGATTTTAGAGAAGCTCGAATTCACTCCTCGAATTTGCATATGCACACATTTTAATCGGATAGGGATTATTTTACGTAATTGCTCTTACGTTATGAGTTATTTACCGTACATATAAATTACATAAGAACAATTACACTTCGAACAATGCACATAATACGACTATTTATCGTATGGAAATTTTGCCCCTGATTTCCTTAGCGGTGAGCTGGTTAAAATGTCAGAAAAGAATAAACTAGAGCAATATCATCGAAACAGGTCATACGAAGAGAGTGAAAGTTTTTGTTGTCTCGCTTTGAAATAAGTTCATTCTGACTAATCTGCTTACGTAACACAGATTAAGATTCGCTTTCAGACTAGTCCATCTCTCCTTTAAATACAGTGGAAACTCTGTTATCCGGACTAACTATTGTTGCAGCTCATTCGGATAATCGAAAATTCGGTTAATTGAATATATAGAAAAAAACGAATTTTAGCTATATATAATGTGACCATACTTCGTGTTTTGAATGAAATTGTTCCATTTTCAGATAATTTGTCCCGTTGTCTCCAAGCAATCATTCGGGACGCCAAAATGTCCCGTTTTCAAAAAATTGTCAATTACGATACCGAATATTAAGAAATCCTAACAAGAATTTCATTCTTGCCTCTTTATTTAAATACCAATTAATTTCACGGCAATTTCTCAATGAAAAAAATAAAAAAAATTGAAAAATAAGCAAATCTCCCAAAGGAGACATTTTGAGAGCGCAACTACGGTTTTAGCATTACTTGAATTTTTTTAAGGTAAATTGATCATTGTTAATCGTATTGAAAAGTGGAGTGTGCACATTCGAGCTCAAAGTGGCACATTCCGATCTCGGGAAAATGAAGCGCGCCGCTCCGCGTCGCGCTTCATTTGCTTCCCTCGCTCGGAAATGTGCCACTTTTCTCTTGAATGCGCACATCTTCGTGTTAATCAGATTCGACTATATTAATAGCAAATCCTTCAAATCCAGATTTTCTATTCGGAAAAAGTTTTCGCTTGAAAGTGCACATACTCCTTAATAATTGAATTTGCCTAACTTATTCTCTCTTACAAATAACATTAATTAAATCAAACTGAACTAAATTTACCACTTCTCGCTTTTTTTTAATTAAAAATTAAAGTGGGGTATTTTTACCATAAACCACATTTATAATTTAGTACTTTTAAACTAGATTAGATGGAAGACTTCATCGTACGTGACAAATTGTTTTTTAACTTTTTCCCAATAAAAAATACTTTAACTTTTTCCGAATTTTGACTTTTATTTTCCTACCTTTTTTTTACATACCACACCCAAGTCATTCTAAAATTTTCATGCACCCCTTATGTAACATATAAATATTTTCTTTTATTTAAAAATTGAATTAATCCATAAATGAAGTCTAATTACAACAGTGTATACAAAATGTGCCTTAAAACTAATTTGTTTATAATTTTTACAAAAATGAAAATTACTCAAAAATATTTGGAGACATTAATTTTGACATATAAACCTTCAACTAGTTGATTTTTAGTGGCCCACTTCAGAAAATTTGACTCGTATACAATTTTAATTATTAAAAAATGCGAATTAGTAAACATTCGAAAGTACATCTGAAAATATTTTTATTAAGCTCGCTACAATTAAGCGTGCGGAAAGGCACCATGATGACTTATCAAAAAGAATAAAATATCTAACCATTTTCAAACAACAAATAGATCTAATTTATTCGACTTTTAATTTTTTGAATTGAACAATGAAATAATAATATAGGCAAATCCAATAAATACGAGGATGTGCGCATTCGAGCGAAAAGTGGCACATTTCCGAGCGAGGGAGGCAAATGAAGCGCGACGCGGAGCGGCGCGTTTCATTTTCCTGAGATCGGAATGTGCCACTTTGAGCTCGAATGTGCACACTCGGTTTTAAGCACGATTACCAAGTGTCCCGTTTTAACAGGAAAAAACTTAGTCAAATTGTTAGGTATATGTTTACAAAAAAGGCAACAAATATTAATCACTAAATAAAACAGTGACACATTATCTTAAAATCAACAAAGCAAAAAAAACACTGTTTAGTGCGAAATAAAAAATAAAATATTTAGTAAGAAATACCGAGGTTTACTTTTCGCAACGAGTCCGAACGCGGTTGACAATCCGGATAATCGCGAATCCGTATAACTGAGGTCCGAATAATTGAGGTTTTACTGTATGTGAACTAACATCAAATGCGTTGGCTGGAATATCGAGTTTAATTTATGGCCGTTCCTGAATCGCCGGTCACGTTTGTGATGTTGTCCTCTTTTTGCTGTTAGTGGGTTTTACTGATAGGCAACGATAACCTGCGGAAATAATGTATATATTACATCATTTGATTGAATGTTTTCGGTTGAGTTGGCCACGTTTAGATTGGTTGTCAATTGTCTAGATAAAACTTTTTAAATCAAAAGATTTACCCGAGATTTATTTATGGCAATAACGATACTTTGTCATAAATCATTTTTCTCGGAGAGCTTTATGAAAAGCTGCGTTTTTATTTTAAACCATGAAACTTAGAAGGCTATCTTTTATATTTAAATTTTTCATGTCCCAATATCCGGCTTTTTCTTTTTATATTTTTATTAACGCGGCGCCTTAATGATTCATGCAACGCAGGTTTCGACTTAAATTATTCATATCAGGCTCTTAATCGCGATTTACTGGTATCTTAGTTGAAACGCTATAGCTAATTTTATTTGATTATGTGCGTCATTTCAATATCATACTTTTTTTGGCATATGTAATCTGCAACGCTGTTTCAATGGTTCTCATTTTCTGTCGTAGATATCAAAAGATGCCAAAATTAATTTAATGGTTGAAAAATGTAGACGTTGCCGTTTTATATTTGAATTTCGAAAAGGTTTTTATTGAATGTTTAGTATGTTTTATTTTTATGTAGGTACGGATTTTTAAAGGTTAGAGTTTAAAAAAAATCTAAAATTGGAAATATGTATGTGGTTATTCAAAGATATTTGAAGAAGATTATGATACGCCAAATAGTAAAATTATATACTTATATGTAGGTGTAATAACGGCCATGCCGAATATGAATTTACAGCTTTTTTTATAATATTTTTTATAAGAACTTTAAAACAATTCCGTATAATTTACTTAGAATATTGGTTTTGGTGAATATTCATTTTAATACCCTTTGTAAACACAAATGATAGTAAATCTCGACACATCCTCAATGTTGCACAAGTTGTGGCTGAGATCAGAACATTTTGCGGTGTAAACATTTAATTTGCTAATGTCAGAAAGAACGAGGTAATTTCAAATATGTAAAGAAGCGATATTTCTCTCGGAACTAAGTTGCCAGCAATAACTTGTCACAATTATTGCTGCAGTGTAAACAGATACGCAATTTTATCGTGCAATGGGTGTCTCAATTTTATTTCTTCTGTGTTAGGAGGTATTACAATTGAATTTGGTTATTTACTTATGGTTGACAGTTTAAAAGGAACCATGGTCCAAAAACCAATTGCAGAGGTCGCAAAGTTGGTTTTTGTAATAGAGGACGTAATGTTATATTTTCACCTGTTGTATAACTAGCCTCGCTCTTCCCTATCCTAATATAAAGGAAGTAGCTCAAGCGGGTTAAATAATATACTACAGGGTGTAAAATAAGTATGTTTTATTTTTGATCATCTATTGCACAAAAACTATTGATTTAAAAAAATCATTTTTGGTCCCAAATGTAGAGAATATTAAGGGCCTGTTTCTTCATGTAAGAGATAAATTCGAGTTAGTTATTCGGCAGATAAAGTTACTCGGAGTTAAAAATTTCGATGCAGTCTACGACCAAAAAATTAACCAGAATTATTTTACACCAAGAAGATTGGGATTATCGCAGTTACATAACTACTTTTTGAAGTGAAACTTCTTTAGGCCCGGTAGGGCAATAGGGCAAATATGCCTGGCTCGGTCAAAAAGTGATAGGCATCTCCTTCGACTTCAGCAGTTGGAAGAATCGTTTCTACTCTTTCGAATGCGTCATAAGCACTTTACACGCACGCGCAATGCGTACTTGGTGTATACGCTGCATTTTATCTAGCTATGGTAGATCGAGTCGAGAATTGAAGCAGTTCTCTTTCTCCGACTCCAACCGACAGTCTACAACCAGATCAGTTACTGCCATCGACGCCATATTGTCTCGTTATTTAGAAAGTTTACCGTCTAAATTATTTGTATCATACTTCGGCTACCATAAACTTATAATTTCTTTCTTATAATATAAATTTATGGAAATTGATGAATAAAAACAATACTTCATATAATTAAGAAAACTTTTTTTCATATAAATTCTACATAACCATTTCTTAATCCTGAAATAATAAAATCTTCAACAAACGCAAAGAAGTTTCACTTCTAACGGGCGAGAGTTCCACGCATTTTTTAAATTTACATAGGCATTTTTTCGAAAAGAAACATTCGTTCAAAATAGCATTTAGAAAAAGCAAAAATGCCTCTGATTTTTTTTAGAATATTTGCAGTAGATATTCCTAAAATTTTACTCACTTTTAATAATTTTATTGTGTGATAATTTAATATCTACTTAAGCTACAATAAAAAATATTCGTAAATATTAAATTTTTGTAGTAGTACTTGTAAGACTTTAGCTACAGTTTACTCCATGTTGAATCTAAATTTGCCTTTGCTCACTGTTTGAAGTACTTTTTCAAATTAATATATTTGGATTTCAGTTAATTTTTTTATGTGGCAGACATTCGTGTATTTCAACTGGATATTTATCTTTTGACGAAAATTAGCAACGTTTCTCAAATGCTTCGTTTCTTACGTCTACCTTTAAATAACTTCATTAGTAACAGTAAGAAATTGCTTCCACTTTCTTATTTACATTTATAGAAAACTAAATATCAAATTTCTGAGCTTTATTCTATAATTTACTTTCATTCAAAAGCAAGCAATATGGACTCCATGTTTTATGTACATCAATATTGTATTTATCTGCTTGCTTGTCTATTAATATTTATTACAACCCTTCACGAAATTTTAGAACACACAAAATTCACAATTCGAAACTTTTAGCAAATAAAAAGTTTATAACTTAATATAAATATAAAACGCAAGTTTTCGTAGACAACCATAAAAAAAATAAAAGAAGCAAATTCCGAAGTTTGAAAGTTTGTTTGTAGACTTTTTGCCGATTTAATTTAAATAAATAATAATATAGGAGTCTTTTAAATGTAATTTTCCAATAATATTATGAAACGTTATACAACCAAAGAAGCTTCGAAGTAAGAAAAAACAATTTGTTGAACAACACGAACTCAAAGGCATTCAAGCCGCAAAAAAATTGAACCGACCAAATTGGAGCTAATTTTAGTTGGAAAATTGTTGCATTGAAAATGAGGAAATGAGCAATATTAAAAATAGTTGATGTCCTTGTAAAACGTACCTGGGTTTTTGAACTGTTGATGGATAGTTGTTTTGAAAAACGATTGGCGAAATACAAAATTATGCACGTTATAAATAATTTATATGCACTTAAAGGGTCAATCTTTGTAAAACACTATGTTCTAAAAACGACAACAATCGTTCCCTCTTGTGTTTTTTTTTTTTAAATGCTAACGTGAAATTAGTATGTTTTTTTCTATTACTGAAATACGGTGCTTTATTATTTAAGTCAATGCGAATTCTTGGGATTTGACATATTATTTGGTTCTGCCGGATACATAGAATTATATACAATTACAATGGACATGCAATTTTCAGAATACAGCGCAAAATCCTTGCAAAACAACAAAAAATATGAGGTATGAGGTGTGTAAGGCCATAAAGTTAGAGTGTAAAAGAGTTACATGTGTTGGTGTAAATAAAAAATAAAGATGACAAAACCCGAAAATATATTTTAATTGATGATTTATAGTTCTTTTAAATTAAATTAGCATTAAGGAGTACATAATGAGTAATTTGTACGCATAAATCAGTAGAATTATGTAACGTTCATAAAAGAACATGTGTTTTTATTTTCTTTTTGTCTTTCTTTTTTAACTCATTCTTTTTGTGTTCTAATTCTTAATTGTTTTCAATTACCGATGTTCCTCAACAAAAACATTTCTAATGAATGTATTTACTAAACACAACTTTCATATTTACTTTACATAATTATTGTATTATTATACCGATTTTTATTTTACGAATGGTACAGCATTGGATATTAATTTTATTTTTGCAAAAATAATAGGCCTTTCTAATCTTAGGCAAAAAATAGTATAATAGTAGGTAGTAGTATCTTATTATCGGATTCATTGATGATTAATGATTGCACATAAACAGTACTAATGAATGTATTTATTATTTGATGTTGCAACAAACTAATTAATCAGAAAACGGGACTTGTAATTAATAACATTCATAGATTATTTTAATTTAAGACATTACATTTAATTACAATTTTGTACTAAATGCTACGACCGCATCATCGATGCTTATTTATTAACGTCTATGATTTTACATATCCGACCTCCGCGCAGATCGGAATTATTAAAATTTACACGCTTTATTAGAAAAACAGTTGCAGGGTTTCTTTAAATAAATCGAAGTACATATTTGATGCAATCATAAATATAAGTTTGTTAGTTTAACTTCGGAACGTGTTTATTTGAAAATGTCTTCAAAAAGCGTGGGCTACTAAAACCAAAAATATACACTGTTAGAACAGTGGTCATACAATTACAATTGGCTGTTAGTATAGCACGGGCCAAAAATAATCATGACAGTTCTGGGATTTATTTGATCCAAACCGAGAACGACGGCGATCAATCAACACATCATTGTGTACCTTTAATATTGTTCTGATTTTTATCTTTTTAAATGTAATTTAGATCCTCTTTATTCATATTGCCTTTAATGTAGGTAAGTACTTGAGCAAATTAGGTAAACATTCTCATGGGAGTTTATTCTAATGAGTTTTTTTATGTAAAATAGTATAAATAGTTCAAGTCTGATGTGTTTATTGGTTTTGCAAATGTATTCAAAGTTTAAAGAAAAATAGTAAAAAAAATAGATCCGAAATGTCGATAGAACTTAATTAGAATACACTACGCCACGGTGCACCTGCCAAACATCGACCAAATTGTTTACATTGTTTGCAAATGAGTTTGGGATGTTGAGTTTAGCAAATTTCAGTTTTACTAATAAAACATTAAATTTCAAATATTTATACGAAACAGTTCGTACATTAATTAAGCAGACCGGCTTATTATAATAGCACGATTTGATATGCATCTTTTACTAATTTAATAGTCTGTCTGTTAGAGATAAATCGAAAGCTTATGTAAAAAAATGTTTAATTTCTAAGAATGTGCAAATAATCAGCAGACACTATAGCCTGTTTATAATATGAACTAACATGGTTCCAAATTAACAAAATTTTTGATAGAGCATCGCAAACAATATATCTCAGCCAAATATGAGCTCTTAATGTTGACATTTAAAGGTGCCTATTTAATTTTTTCCATTTTCTCTTTAGATAACAAAATTTAAAAAAAAACGGAAAATTTTTGTTTTTTTTTCTTGTTAACGGCTTCACTTATAAACCATAGAAATACAGATTTTTATAGGAAATTATATAAAATAAGACGTTAAATTAACGCTTAAACTGTTGTGAATTTCAAGATGATGCGATGTTTATAGGCGAAACATCTTTTAATAGGTTCGAGTTAGGAAAAATTTATCTGAGTAATTTTCCATTTTTTTCCATGTTATCTACACTGTTAAAATATTTGTAATATGTATTACAATATTTTTACAAAACAAATGTATAGTGTATTGCAATGTAATGTTAGGATACATTTTTAGCAATATTACACTACTTCATAGTAAAACTACAAAAATTAATGATTTTGCTAATCATTTGTTCAAATAAATTGCCAATTGTACTTTCTCCATGAAGTATAGCAGTTTCACCTGCCGAATTGAAAATTGTAAAATTACAATACCTACCAGATTTATTAAATTGCAAAATTGCTTTGCCTAAAAACTTTCTAAGCATTTTGTAAAAATACAATAGAAATTTTTAACAGTGTAAAGGGAAAATGGAAAAAATAAGATAGGCGCCTCTAAATATCAACATTTTGAGATGCTTTATTGAAATTTTGGTGCGCGTTTGAAAAACAAATTGTTTTTCGGAACACGCTGGTGTATATATCACTAAACTTAGAGTGCACGCTAATTTATTTGTCGAATTTTGCATATTCGAGTTATAATTGTAACGTGACCAATTTTTTCCTGTTAAAACGGGACGCTTAGTAATCGTGTTTAAAACCGGGTGTGCACATTTAAGCTCAAAGTGGCACATTCCAATTTCGGGAAAATGAAAAACGCCTCTTCGCGTCGCGCTTCATTTGCTTCCCTCGCTCGGAAATGTTCCACTTTTCGCTCGAATATGACATCTTCGCATTCACTGGATTTATCTACTTTATTGGAGAGTGCATATACATGCTTATGGGACAATGTATCCTGAAAATATACTCGAACACAACTACCTAGTAGGGTTGGCCTCATCCAGACCTGATCGCTCGTGGACAAAACATACAAGTTCAGTGAAAAAAATGATTTCAATAACTACAATAAAACCGTTTTCTAATTACTATATTTCACTTGGAGTTGCCAGATTATGCCCTGGTAATTTTACTATTAACAGTAAAGTTGTGGGATATGGATATACAAGTTTAACCGTAAATAAGTACTGAAACTTAACCAGCTAATATTTCTAACTAGATTGAACACTAAAAACTTACGATTGAAAATTTCTAACAGCGACGGGATGTTTCTTTTGAACTGATATTGCGGACTCGCAGGAGCCCAAGGGGGATGACAACTACGCCGCTCCATCACTAACACATAGACCATCTAACATAGTAACTTATTTTTGTCGACCGACTGGTATTTTTGTAAAGAGAGGGATGCGGTCGAATTTTTTGGCTTACCATATTCGACCCAGGTACCTTATCTGGCTCGCACTCTTTCCAGTCGTATGGAAATTAACGAAAACGGAAATTTGCCATTTTGATTTATTTTGTACATTCAGGTTTATTTATAATTTATCTAAAACAATTATTAATTTGGATTAAGAAAATTAAATCCCATTCATTCAAAGAGAAATTAATCATGTCCATGCCGCGGACCAGTAGCGTTATATTCCAAGCATTGATTTATTACAATTTATGAATTTTTATCGCTTCTTCTTATGAAGATCTAGAAACGATCACTCTATCCGCTTTACTTTAAGTTTTGTCCTGCAAATTATCTACTGTTTTACTTATTTCCGAAAAAAGTTAATTACCTATGACAAGATTAGATAAATAATGAAATAAAAATTTTTATTGCTGTTTTAATAATTTTGATGGCTTGTAAATAAAAGCTTAAAGAGTTTGTATGCTAATTAATGAATGCTTATTTAATTCTGTGTCTAATTTTATCTATTTTATTGTTAAAGACGAACGTTTTGGTTGTTAATTATTTTTACACAACAGAACATCATATTATATAATGTTAATATTTCTTAAGATTTAGTACATACTAATAATGCATACTTCTCCATATTTGTAGGAATTAGATAATTGAAGATCTGTTTAATAATAGCTGCGGTTTTATGAAATAAAAACATTTAAATACTTACGTACACATTCAAAGCTCAATTATTTACAATGCAGAGAAATAAAATGGTACTATATAACGTTTGCAAGTGTTCTTATACCAGATGATTAATTTACAATGATAAATTATGAATAATTGTTACGGAATTTAAATTGCTTGCCGATTGTAACGAAACATTCACCTACCTCTCACGCCTTTGTAATATTTTTATTATTAGATAGGAAAATTGCAACACTTTTCGTGTAGGATAACTAACTAATTATTATTTTCATAGTTGTACCTAAGCGAATATTGATTAATTAATTACATGAAATAATCTTGAAATATTTCTAAAACTCGTGTTTTATAAACTAAAACCGTTTCCTTCTGGCAAGGTAATAGTAATCTTAGCATCAGGTGTTGAGTGTGATTACCATTTGTCGTGATTGTAATTACGGACTCAAATTATTAACGATTTACCTTCTATTCAATATCGTTTTTAATGTTGAAACCATTAAGAGTTAAGAGTATTGTTTGCAACTCAATATGTTAACGTTAATTAGAGATAATCTGATTGCGGACTTGAAATATTTAAGTTTTGCAAACTAATTTCTAATCTTTTATTGTTACACTATTATTAGAGCGATTCGTTTTCATGGTGTTAACTAATTATCTTGTCTTAATGTCTTAAATTTATTTAGCAACGTCTCAAATTTATGTTCTTAATAACACGTTATATTGAAACTTAAAAAATGGGCAAACATTAATCATCGTTTATGTTTTAGCAATATCTATTTTTTGCGTGATTTAACGTTTGATTCAATTTTTTTTTCTCTCTTAATACAACCATCAGTTGCTCTTCTATTTAGTTTGCGAATTTGTGGAAAAAAATGGCAAAGTGTCATTATTAAAATATCGTTTGCAGAATGTTACTGCTATTATCTTGGTTCTGTGTAATTTGCTAAATCAAAATTAGGGTACAATTAAGGAAAATATTTAGTGTAACTGGCATGCAATAATAGTGTAGCCACGAGCCTACATTTGAGGCGATATATCAACGTAAAGGATAATTTTGTATTAATATTCATTTCTGGAATGGATAATTACGAATGATTAAGCGTGAACATTAATCAATAATGAATTGCAAAACAAGGAAGTCTTTTAAATTAAAAATTAAGAAAATGTTTTGTATACGTATTATACGCATTGAACGTCACTGGTATTTAAAAAAAAATACGATTCTATGAATTATCACACCTAGTTATTTTTTCATATAGATACATGGTGCTTATGTGAAGGGTGAAAATTTATAACCTTGGTTATTTGTTTGTAATTTAAGTGAGGGTGCTGAAATTCATGATACAGTAAAACCTTTGTGGCGACTGGCGACCATCTCTATAAGGAGATCACCTCTAAAAACGGGCAGTAGGTTTCAGAACAGATAGGTATATCGTAATTTAATACTTCTTATAAATTTCTCCCTAAGGCGACCACTCTCTAACCCGACCGCGACCGTTAATTACGCGACCGCTAATTTTCAAATAATTTAGGCCAATAAATTAGAGGAAAAATCAGTAGAATAATTTTAATCGGTGTCTCTCACTCGTACTTATGAGATTGTTGTATCTTTTTGCTAGCTCGCACTCATTGCTATGGTAATAATACATTTTTTGGAACAAAATTGATATTTACCGAACTAAATTTAATTTTTTGATTTTGAAAGAGGATGAACAAAGTAGATAAATTTAATAAATACGAGGATGTGCGCATTCAAGCGAAAAGTGGCACACGAGCGAAAAGTGGAACACTTCCGAGCGAGGGAGGCAAATTTTCCCAAGATCGGAATTCGTTATTACATTTGCATTGACTATCTTTGTCTTTCCCTCTAAGACGACCACCTCTACAAAAGACCAATTTGAGCAAGAACCGACGCTGGTCGTGTTAGAGAAGTTTCACTGTATATTGTCAGACAGTTATTGCCATTTAATAACTTGGAGCAGTACTGAGGTGCATATCGTGCTTTCTTTCTTTCTTTCTTATTTAATATGATCTGTGAAGCTGCGGCGCGCTACTCGAGCACAATCACAACATTTTTATTAAGAGTTGGATGAATTTTCGCAATTTACTTGTTTCCACAAGGAGGGTGCTACGAGTAAAACTGCTCTTGTGTGTATTATTACAGCTTTAAGATAATTGTTTTTAAAAATGGCGATATTTTTAATAGTTTTAACTCGATAACAGCATGTTTAATGACTCCCCTAATCTATTTTTACTTTTGGTGTTCATGTGAGTCCCATGCGGCGTCTATCCCAATAAAGAGTTGCCGCACTATGATTTGGGATAGTTACCGGATCATTGAATATAGCTTATGTGTTTAGTTTTACTATGATTAGTGCGCTTATGAACAAAATACCATTCAATCTTTTTTTGAGTTATGTTGCAATTGACACAATGTGTCATGTCTCAGCGTTATATGGGGGAAAATACGTGTTATACGAGGGACCTGAAATCGCGTAATATGAAAACGCGTTATAAGAGTGCCGCTGTTATAGGGGAGATTAATGTACAGTAGAACTCCGATTAACCGAATTAATTGGGACCGGGGTCGATTTGGATAATCGAAATTTCGGATAATCGGACATAGACTGGCAATAAAGAAAAACGAACTGTCACACATAGAATAAACTTTATTAAGTTTATGTACGGTAATAATTTTATATTCGGGATACAGGGTATTACGCTTAGGACCGATTCGGATAATTGGCAATTCGGTTGATCGGCGTTCGGAAAATCGGAGTTCTACTGTACTTTAAAAATTGTTATACTACCATGCTCAGAAAAAGTGTTTTTTTTTGCCCTAAAGACTTCTGATAATATTAAGTATTATTAAGTAAGCCCAAAATTAATTTTTTAGTTTTATTTTTTAGTATAGAAATAAATAACTAAGCGCTTCGCGTTATATTTGAGTTAATCTTATCGCACTTTCTAATTGGCTCTTGCGATATTAATCATCTTCGTGTGATAGCTTTTGATAGGAATTCTTTTTTTAATATAAATGCATTATAAAGCATTAGAATAGCTATTTTGCCGATTTTCAAAAACCTTATATTATACATACCTACTAGTTTAATATGAAAAAAAATCTTTTTATAACTATTCATGGCTTTTTAGTACTGAAAATACTACTGAGGCACGTATGTACGAGCCCTAACTTAGGAAAAACGTTTACCTGTCGTATTTTTCAGTTCACTTATGATACTTGTGAAGAATGCAAGATCTATAATTGTTTTTATAATTTTAAAAATACCATTATACTCAAATTATCTTAGACCGAAGCATAATTTTTAATTAAATATATTTTAAATGATTATTTAAAAGTATAAATGTAAGTACTGCTTATTGCATATTTTTAATCTAGTTTTATTTTATCACAATCATTAATCAGAAAAATAAGAAGCCAGTTATTTTGAGGAATTAAATATATATCTAAAAGTGACAGTTGTTAGATTGAGAGGAGCGGTATGCATCAATTTGTGGAGTTTGGGAATCTGCTACTTTTCGTTCGCATTGCTCTCCCTTTACAATTGTACCAAACGAATTAGATTTGTCTACAATTTTTAATTGGTTTAATTACTCGTTCTTTAATTTTATTGTCTTAATTTTTCTGAAAACATTATCCAATCTAGAGAATTACCTGGAAAGCGCATTTTTACGTTTGAATTATTACTTTTTTCGACATGAAATCTAAAAATCAATTAATTAGCCGATTATTTAAACTGAATATTAATGATTACATGAGCTCCTATAATCAATTTTTTTTTGATATTTATCGATTTTGTGAATTTAGTTCAGTTTCGAGAATGACGTTTTTTTACAGTAAAAATTGAGCTCCCAATAAAAGTGTTCGTAAGAAGAAATTCCTACAAAAAATGTTCAACTTTAAAGTGCGCCTTGAAGTTATATTTTAATAAAACTTGAATTATATTCGCTCGAAAACGTATAAGAAGGAAATATGTTCGTGCAACTGTATCTTCTATAATTTTAAAGTTTTACTAGTTTCTGCTTTTGATGGCACCGATCCAAAATTATAAAGCGATGCAGAACTGTGTACAGACGCACTCTCACTCTCAAAATTCCTTAATGCACACATCATTAAACACAAGCCTTTCCGCTTATATAAAATCAAGGTTTGATGACGCTTCTGCTTTTCTGTGTTTTATAAGAAATACAATTTTTATGCACAATTTAAGTTTCTACTAATCACGAAGCTATAATTAGTTGCATTACGTTTTGTCTCGCTTTAACAATGAGCGCTATTCAAAATGCAATTTATGGCGTCTTTCGCAGTTTTCACCAAACTAAAGATCAAAGCAGTTTTTGCAAAAATGCAATGTTAATATTATTTTGCACTTTGCAATGCTGTTGAACTGTGGGGCGTTGGCAGACATTTGTTTTGGAAGTATCTACAAAAGATAAAAAGCTGTCACAATTAGTAAAATAATTTATGCAAAAATTCTTGGTAAAGATATACGATGCGCATGTAAAGTACCGACACACGTACGCCATTTACAGCCCAATAAAAAAAAAGAACAATTTTCTTTTTATTGATGTATGAGCTTGTTTTTGTAACAATTATGTTTCTCTCGCTAAAAGTGTAGGTGATTTAAAGTACAATTAAATTGTCACTTGAAGCAAACGGTTAACAAGTCGTCATTATCTCACTTTCGGTTGACAGGGACAATTTAATTCTAGATCCGTAGTTAGATTTCTTTACATATATATAAAAAAAGGTATAAAATCATTTACAAATGTTTGAAGAAAAAAAAGAAGAAAGCTTATGGCTAGGTGTAAGAAAACTCGAAGAGAAAAAGGTGAGCAACGTGTTAAGTGTATGAACATAATAAATTTATGTTTTCATTGGTTAAAGTTTGTATTTCAACTTGAAAAACGTTTTACACCTATGCTTAAAGTAATATGAGAACGGAATATGTAAAGCTTGTAACGCAAATAAATTTTAAGCTTCGTGTAATCTGCAAAGTTAAGTTTAAGTTACTAAATTAGTAGGTACTCATTCTTTTTATCCAAAGCTAGAATGTAGAGGTTTGGTTTGTAAATAACGATTAAAACAAATTTTACGTGGGCTTAATTATTTAAGTTACCATTTCTTGTATTTTCTTTCGTATTCTTTTTTTTTTTAAATTTGTTTTATTAAGGTATTGTTCGAAGATTCTCTGAATTTTTTGATGTAACGTTACGAAATTAAAAAAATTAAATATATTTTATTTGGACAAGATGTAAGGGATTTTTTAAATTAAAAAATATCTACGTGTAATTGCGTTTGGCGTTGTTTTCTAAGCTCGAGCTCAAAAATAATTAGGTATATTTTTAAAGTTTTTTTCGTTGACAAATTGGCAATTAGTATTTAGAGAATCGGTAACTTTGTTTCGAACGTATTTAAAGTTGTGTAAACATTTTTGACGATTGTTTTTTACAAAGTTTTGGATTTCTAATAAAAAAAAAAGAATTAATTAGCAAATAAGATAATAATTACAATGTAGAAAATAAAAAATGGAAGGGAATTTTGTTTGTACATTTATTTGAATTATTATTTCTGATGAGAGTAGGTTGCCGGCGTAAAGCATTTGGTTATTAGCTTCCAGAAGGTATTACAAATAACAAATTATCGCTAGTCCCAAGCTAGTTTCGTTTTAAGCACCTGTATCCCTTTTCAAACTATTATTCATTCTCACTTTAGCGTTATTGTTAGCTATCTGAAACCGTAGAGCTTTAGTAAGTTAAGTTTATGCTAACAAATCTTTTCATTTTACAAATCCTTAAAATACCTTTACATATTTTGTACAATTTACAATTTTCTGGGTATAAGCGGAGTGGGATTTACCACAAGGCTAGAAAGGCTATAGCCTAGGGCGGCAAATTTTAGGGGGCAGCAAATGTTGGAGTTAAAAAAGTTAAATAACAAAATAAAATCTAGACAAAAAAAATCATATGAAAAAATACAATATTTTACATACAAATACATTCATAAGCCATATACGACGCATCGATCTTACCTAACGTGACCAATTTTTTCCTGTTAAAACGGGACGCTTGGTAATCGAGCTTAAAACCGGGTGTGCACATTCGAGCTCAAAGTGGCACATTCCGATCTCGGGAAAATGAAGCGCGCCGCTCCGCGTCGCGCTTCATTTGCTTCCCTCGCTCAGAAATGTGCCACTTTTCGCTCGAATGCACACATCTTCGTATTTATTGAATTTGCTTAAGGGGTATTCTAGTCTAGAAGCATGAATTTTGGCCGTTTTTTCAAGTTCTGTATAAATAAAACAAAGAATATATTTACTATCCATTTTTGTATCATTTGTTTATTGATACTTTAAGAATTCATAAAAAAATAAATGAAATAAAAAAATTCAAAATTTAAGAAGTTATGAGCTGGCAAAGTGGAGGGTCAAAAAAAAACTGACCTGGCGTAGAAAGTTTAAACCCTTCTGGACGTCTAAAACAAAAAAATTAAATGTATTCTTAATTAGTAAAGATGTCGCTATGGCCTCACCCATGGACAAGTCGAAAAAAAAATTATAACAAAATTGCGGCCGTTTGAAAAATAAAAATTTTTTTGCACGTTTTTTTAACAATTCCGAATTTTTTAAAAATAGCAGAATTCAAGATATTGACTTTTCGGTGGGTCACACCATAGAGGAATGTATATAGAATGTTCATACTAAATTTCAAATAAATCGGTGCAGTAAAACTTGAGATATCTTGTACGCCAACTAGAAAAAAGTAGTTTCGAGAAAAACGCGTTCTGGTAATTTTACTCATAGAATGATACGCTATACTAACATATTTATAATAGCTGTAACTTTTTAAATATTCAAATTTTGAAAAATACTTTTAAGAGCCTATTCTTGAATGTATAAACTTCAGAAATATAAAAAAATATTTTTTTGATTTTTTAAAATTTCTAGACTAGAATACCCCCTTAAGGTAAGTAACCCGTCTACGGGACAATTAGGCGTCCAGTTTTATTAAAGCAATATTAATAACCAATATATAATTAAATTTATGAAAAATTTTAAAGATCATACCTTTAAATTCAAAATAAAAAAAGAAAAGGTCAATAATATCAATTAGAACGTTAATAATAAATGATAATAGTATAAATTTGCGATGTCCCCTCTATTCGTACTTCTGTCCCCTCTATCAGCCACCTTTACCAAAATTTTATAAATTACAAAACCAATCATTATTTAATAAAATTTGTTTTGAAAAAGTAATCATTATTATTGGAAAATAAATACAATCGAATAAAAGAAGTATTTTCAATTAATCTTATAATTTATTTAAGTTTTTTTTGCTCTTTTAGTATTCTTTTGATTGTGCATGCAAAGTCAATTTTATTGTACGTATGCTCGGTCACATTATTTTTAGTTTAAATCAATAAAAAATTGTTAATATATTTATTTTTTGAATTATTTTACCCTATACAAATTAACTCAAAAATATTTTTTAATTTTATAGTTGTTATTTTAATAGCACTTGTCAAAAAAAAAATCTTAACCTACCTTTTAAGAAATCAATGTTGTAGCAAATTGATGAACAAATTTTTTATTTTTGATTTAAAAATCACTTGTTAAACTACATTCTTTAAACTGAAATTGGCATCTATTTGTGATTGTACTTACATTTTTGATTTGAAAGAATGTCGTTGATCCTGAAACTTATGCTTTTATTGCCAAACCAATTTACTTAAAGCTGCATGCATTCCGTTTATTATAACCAGGTGTCTTAATTTGGAAGTTCCTGTTTTAAATGTAGTGTTGACCCTGCTTCAAATTTCCGAAACGCATTCCTTTGCGTAAGGAAAAGGGATGAGTGGGCAGGGCAAGTTAACGATAATGAAATCTTAATGATTATCGAGGGCTGTTTTTTCTCTTCGAATGTTCTTCTTAATTTCGTTTTTTATATTTCTTACTTAATGGTAATTGAATTAAAATTAGTAAATTAGGGGATGAACTTGAAATAGAATATAAAACATAAGTCTAATTATTTTTTGTTGAAAGTATTGGAGAGGAGGAACTGAACCTCAGTAAAAAGGGATATCTATGAAGGTGTGCGTATTTGATGAAAGGGTTGTGACACATCTCACATTTTTTAGATGCAATCAATAATAAATTTGTTTTCAAATTTCACCAAGGACATTGTACATTTCAAGATTAGGAATGAGTTATTATATTCTATTTAAACGTTAGAAAATTACATTATTGCGATGACGTGAATCATGTAAAACCAATGAAAACATTACCTACTGTTTTTGAGAATTAAAATATAACTTTTATTTCGCTTTAGAACATGGGTGGGTAATTTCTTTCCGTTGGGGACCGGATAAACACTTATAAAACGATTTGGGGTAAATAAAAATATTAAAATATATTGCCTTCTTTTATTCGTTCAACACGGCGGTAAAAAATTCTCACTTAGTGAAATCGGGCAAAATCGCAGATTAACAGCCACTGATTTGGTTTCAAAATTAAAACAATTTACTGGCAAGGAAGTAGATTCTTTGTTAATAAGAAAAAAAATAATATTTAATAATCATAATTCATGTGTTGCAAGAAGCAAGCAACTACTAACTGAAGTGAATAGAAACAAGAGCCTTCAATTTATTAAATTTAAAAAGAATGGAATAAAATAATTAATTCTATTACAAAAATCTGGCAAAATCCAATACAAAGCGATTAAGGAATGCAATTAAACATAAGGGATACGACACTAAGCAATAGGTAAAATTTGGAAAAGTTTTAAAAATTAAGTATTAATTTTTATACAATTTTAGAAGAGAACAATGTGGATTTCCAAAAACTTTTGTCACAACTGTTCAAGCAGCACTTAAACTTTATATTTAATTTTGCAATAATAGTTAAGTAATTTGTTTAAATTATTATTGTAATAGGTTTAATGTTGTTTACTTATCAATACATATATAATAAAAATACTTTTGTTATATCTCTAAATCATTTTATTATTAGAGTTTTTCTAACTGGATTAGTAATTTTCAGTTACTTATTCACAGCACTGTATTACAAACGAATATATATACGAATAACCAAAATATGAATAGAAATATATATGTTACGGTTAAAGTAACTATTCTGTTATTATTAATAATAACCGGTAATTATTAATAATATCCAAGTGAAAAGGTCAAAGTGATTAATTTGACAGAATTTATCACATAAACCGGCAATTATTAATAATTCACATCTATCTTCGGTAAATGTAATAATAAAAAGTGGAAAATATTATGTCTAGTCCCCATCTTGCGTTAGTTAGTGTGTGGGCTTTGCACTTGGTTCTACGCATACGATACGTGCACACTGCTATTGTCTTTTGCAACGCACCAGTTGTGACTTATACCAGGTGTGCAACCTTAAAACGGCCGTTTTCTCATAGATGGCAGTACGCGCGCATTAGGCATTAGCCAACCTTGCCTGCCATTTTTTCTCATTTCTTTGATCTTTGCCATTAGTAAACAAAAGACAATGTCAGCTATTTCGGACAATAACGTGTCCTTTGATCACGATAAACATGTCGAATTTTGTGCCAGATAAAGAGCATTTGCGGGGAGCACTGCTATTCCTTTTCAATTGGAAGAAATCCGCCGCCGAAGCGCATAGAATTCTTGTGGAGGTCTATGGCGACAGTGCTCTTAGTGAAACTCGGTGCAGAGCGTGGTTTCGGCAATTCAGAGACGGAATTTTTAACGTCACCGACAAGAAGCGCAAAAATCGACCAAAAGTTTTTGAGGACACCGAATTGCAAGATTTATTGGACGAAGACGATACCCAATCGCAGAAACAACTTGCCGCGAAGTTGAATGTTAGCCACCAAGCAATTTCGAAACACCTTTTTGCTATGGGAAAGATCCAAAAGATCGGGAAGTGGGTGCCACATCAATTGAACGATCGACAGATGGAACGACGCCAGACCGCGTGCGAAATCTTGCTTGATCGGCACAACAGAAAATCATTTTGCATCGAATCGTCACTGGCGATGAAAATGGATCTTTTAAAACCCTAAGCGCAAAAATCGTGGGGGACCCGGAGAACCCTCAACATCGTCTACTAGGCCAAAACGATTCGGGAAAAAGACAATGCTGTGTGTTTGGTGGGACCAGAAGGGGGTGGTTTACTACGAACTGTTGAAACCTAGTGAAACGATCAATACTCAACGCTACCAACAAAAAATCATCGAATTGGATCGTGAATTGTGCAAAAAAAGACCCGAACACGCGGATCGGCATGAGGGTATCATTTTCCAGCACGACAACGCACCATCACACACAGCAAGATTGGTCCGGGATACATTGAATGCACTTGGCTGGAAGTTGCTACCCCACCCGCCCTACTCTCCTGATCTGGCTCCTTCAGATTACCATTTGTTTGCGTCGATGGGACACGCACTTGCTGAGCAGCACTTCAATTCTTATGAAGATGTTAAAAAATGGCTCGATGGGTGGTTCTTATCCACAGGGGATGAATTCTTTTGGGTGGAATCCACAATCTTCCTCGAAGATGGGAAAATGTATAGCCAGCGAGGGCAATTACTTCGAATAAAATATTTTTTACTTTTCTGCGTTAATTATTGTGTTTTGCTAAATAGAAAAACAGCCGTTTTAAGGTTGCACACCTGGTATACGATTGAAGTCCCTCGTGTCAAGTTGTGTGTCGAAAAGCGAACTTAAAATGAGTGATCTGGAGGATATGAAAACACGTTTTAATAATGAAATTCATAAAATCAAATCTGAAAAAGGAAAGAATCACCAATTGTTTACACGAGATGAGTATTATTCATTTTTAACGAAATTGAAAGCAGCAAAACATAAGATTACAAACAAGAAACCTGAAGATTATCAGAGATTGGCGAGATACGATGTAATACAAATTGGAAATGTACAAAAGCTAATTGTTCCAGTAAAAGATGAACGAGATCCAATTATATACTACACATATTTAGAAGAGGTTTTTGATATTATTCACGAAACTCATGTTTCTAATGGACATGGGGGGCGAAACAGAATGATGAGGGAACTTAAAGAGAAGTATAAGAATGTTACCGTAGAATTAGTAGTCGTTTATTTAAATTTGTGTCAACCATGCCAAAAAAATGAATATTCTAAAGAAAGGACTTGTTGTTAAACCCATTAAAAGCAGTGAATTTAATTCGAGTTGTCAAGTCGATCTTATCGACCTGCAATCACAGGCAGACGGTGATTTTAAATTTATCTTAGTATATCAAGATCACCTCACAAAATTTGTGCAACTCAGAGCACTGAAATCTAAGCGTGCTGAGGAAGTTGCGAATCATTTGTTGGATGTGTTTACAATATTTGGCGCACCATGTATTTTGCACAGCGACAATGGACGAGAATTTGCCAACACAGTAATTGAAGAGCTGTGTAAAATGTGGAATGAACCTAAAATTGTACACGGAAAGCCACGGCACAGCCAATCACAAGGTTCAGTTGAAAGGGCGAACCAAGACATTGAAAAATGTTATTTACATGGTTGGAGACAAATAAAACCACAAAATGGTCCGAAGGATTAAGATTCATTCAGTTTATGAAGAACAAAGCTTACCATTCTGGAATCAACCGTAGTCCTTATGAAGCAATGTTCGGTTGTAAGGCTAAAGTAGGTTTAAAAACCTTTTGACCAGCATTAGATAAATTATCGGAAATAACAAGAGAAGAAGATATTGAGTTAATGTTAGAAGATCAGTCTGAAAATAATCATGAACCTCTAAATATAATTTTGGGTAAGAACGTGGACGTTGGCAAAGAGAATAGTAATGATAAATGCGAACCTCAACCAAAAGATCAACAACTTGCTGTCGATACAATCTATAACGAAGATATCGTTGAAGAAAAAAGTAATGGTAAAAATAAAGAGTCCGCTTTCCTACTTAATGAATAGGTACAAAAAATTAAGGAGGCTCGAGATTTGGCTAAAAGTCACTAGAAAAGCAAGCCGAAAAATGTTGATGCATTCTAATGCTAAATTTCCTGTTGCAGAAATAGGACAAAGTATTAGAATAATGGTACCACTTGTAGATAGAGCCAAAGCAGACAGCCGAAATATAATTGCTGTAATTATTTCCGTCGAAAAAGAAAGCCTTTATAAGTTAGGAACCAAACATGGCATTTTAAAACAATTGTATTCGAGAAATGAATTCACCGTTTGTAAAGAAAAATTCATTTCGACTAACGATGTTCCAGAAGTTGACATAACTCTTCGAGAATGTGCAAGAAAAGATTCAAATTTTGGAGGACAAGGCTTTCAACATTGTAATTGTACGGGTGAATGCAATTCGAACCGCTGCAAATGCAAGAAATCACACATTCTTTGCAATTCGAAGTGTCACAAAAGTCTATCCTGCAAAAATAAATAATTTTGTTTATTTTTTTTAATGATTATATTTTTTTGTATATTTAATAATGTTTTTTTATTTTTATATTTATAGAATTTAGTTTCAATAAGTAGTTAAAACAATAATAACAAAACAGTAAATAATGAAAAATTCTTATTTTTATTAAAAGTAGGCTTCAGTCAATTACCTGTCTTTTATTACATTAACCGAAGTGTTTAAAGAATTATTAATAATAACCGGTAAAAATGATTATTCATTACTTTGACCATTTGATGCGGTTATTATTAATACATACCGGTAATTATTAATACCTACCGCATTTATTACACTGACCGTAACATATACATAGGTATACATAACAAAATTTATTATTTGTTTAATGAAAAATAGTCAGTAAGTAGTATTAATTTGTTTAGTTTTTTTTAAGGGAACAATTGGAACAATTGCATTAAAGGCGAAGATAAAGAAGTTTTTTTTTGTAAATTAAAGGTATAGATTAATTCCGCCTTAATATTTTCTTATAAGCGATATATTTTCGTAGAAAAAAAGTCAGTCACTAAGACCGATATGTTTCTATTAACGATGTTCTTATAACCGGATTTTTTCTACATTAAATTACATTAAAAGCGACCGGGACCTAGTAATGCCGTTCTTTTAAACGATACGTTCTTACAACCGGTGTTCTTATAACCGATTTCTACTGTATTTGTATAAGCTGATGGAAATGAACTTATTATCGAATTTATTAAATGAGACATTTACGTATGATTTAATAAGTTTTATTATATTTTTAAAAGTATGTAACTAATAGGCTAATTTTCTGCATAATGAAAAAAAACACATTAGTTTCACTAACAATGCCAAAAAAGAAAATATATTTGTTGTCAATTCATTTCAACAATTAAACCTCGTATTTTATATAAGTATAACGCGAATAGCATACCTAACAACCTCTTGATTTACTTTGATCCGCATTTTCAAGGACTAAACAATACGTTCAACCTGTAGTACATTGTGCGGGTTCTTTTTTACGATTGGCAATAAACGCCCCACAGCGTCACAAAAGTATCGTTTTTTCACTGTACGAATTGTTTTTACTAGCAATTTTCTAAAAAGCGAAATGAATTAGAAACGCAAAGCACCGAAACGCATTGATAATTTTATTGAGAGAAAGATCACTCAGCGTTTTCGTGCGGTCGGTCGTGGAGTTCGTAGCTCTACGTCGTCGACTGTTGTGCCTCTAACGGCGAGTAAAGCGTCAAGAAAAACATCAGTTAGCTACAAGTTACTGCGAAATAAGTTACGTGCGGGCATTTTCCGCTGTAATACCGGCTTTTTCACATAAAACGTGCCCAAAAAATTGTGACTTTATTAATGTTTGTTAAATAAAAGCATATTCTAATACCTAATCGACTTGTATACGACATTTTTATTCTTACGAACTATTCAGTGTCGGTTTTAAAAAAAAAATTAAATAAAATAAAACTCTTGTTCAATGAACTGCAAAGCAATGTGTGCTTAAGTGTGTACAAGTTTATCTGCAAACCTTGTGTATAATTTTGTGCGATCGACGTATAATCACGTTTCCACTTTTTAATAAAGTTTCCATGATAAACTACCAGTGTGATTTTCTTGCATTTCGTATGTTTTTTGTTTGAATCTGTGTTAACACCTGGTGTTTAAGTAACACCTGCTACGTTGTATAAGATTTTAGATTTTTTCTCTTTCTATGCGTATTCCAATAACACGTGAAAGAAGAAGTATTTTTATGATTCTGTTTTGGGGCTTTTATCCGTTAGCCGATTCGCATTTGTAGTAACGTTTGGAATCTACACAAGTATTTGTTTACTTTGCCGAAACGTAGTAAAGAAAAATTATATATTTATAAAAACATTCAGGCATCGAAATCCGCGTTAAATGCTCGTAAATCTTTTTAATTGCGAATTTCATTCTTTTGTAAAGACGGCTAGCCTTAACACTTGATGTAGTTGTCGAAATTTATTTGCTGGCATCGCATTATGCTATTATTTATTTTTTAGGAAAAAGTAGCATCGTTGTTCTTATTGTCGCGATGTCTCTAACTTTGAAGTTCTCTCACTCAAGTTAGACCACCTAGTTGTTAACTTTAATTGAAATCAGAAACTAAAATTGAACATAAAATCAGTGTTAACATCCATTCATCTTACTGCCCATCTAAAACTGGATTAGTAAAGTGAAGAAGATATCTGTTCTAAGCAAACTTGCACTAGTGAACGTGACCTTCTTAGTTTGTTCACCTAGTTATGTCTGTGTTATTGTGTACTTTACTACGGTAAGAGACGTCGTTTTCTTATAAAATCGAAAAAAGGTGTGTTAACTTTTATTAAAGTGTTTGTTATTACAATTAGTGAAGGTGTTTTATACGTGGAGACGAGAGGGTGCCGTGGACGGCCCTAAAGTCGTGGAGTTGTTGAGTCAGGACTACCCAACAACGGCGGAGGCGGCGGGTCCAGCAGTACTCCTCGGGTCTTTAGACCGTGCAGATTACCTGCCGCCCCCCGCCGCCGCCACTGCACCGACAGATGTTGCCCACATGTGCATCGGACCCACCGAGAATGCAGGGTATGTTGATTATTTATGAACGGATGTTTCTATTCTGCGGCATTAAAACGTTCAAAATTGCTTTATTCCATTATTAAATGTAATTTTCTGATAATTTAACACATTAAGTTGGTTATTAAAGTTTTAGTTTGCTTTCTAAGCTCCATAGTTCATATACTGTTTGTGTAAAATGCTTCTTCGCTTCAAAAAGCGCCAATTACTCTCAACGCTCGTATTTCTCAGCAGGAGCGCCGAGTTTGGGGTGAAAAAGTATTTAAATATATTGAAATTTGTTTGGGTTTGCACATTATGCCCATTGTTGTGTTTTTCTATTTCGCATTGTTTTCAGTGGTTTTAACGAATTCTTGGATTGGTAATCTACAAAAATCTACTTATTACATATTCGCAATAATAGGCTTTTGTATACACCTAATTAACATGTTTTTAGGTATTTTTGTGCAAAAGTTTTGCAAATTGGGGTTCTTGACACAATTTAAAAAATGCCATAATTATGTTATTATGTTATTTCTACATAACCAAAAATGTGAATAAAATACAATGACGAAATTTCGTATGTATTACCTTTTGCAATAATTTTGCAAATCAATATCTTATTTGTGATTTCTTTCGTAAGATAAGACGTAAACAAGAAAAACGTAATACTCTTACGAAACATTAATCGGCTTGACAAGCGAAACAACTCAGGTATCGTTTCATACGTAATTTTTACCTAAACTTTGTAAGTAACATAACGCTTATTAAAGTTTACATCAATAATTAATCTTCCCCGGTAATTTTTATGGAATTTGATTAACCTGACCAATGTCTTGTTCTTGTATAATACTGATTCTTAATCTTTGTATACTTGTGGTTCTAATTAGATAATTAGTGAAGTTTTTTAATATTGAATTTTATTACTTTATTATTACAATAATTAAGAAGCTGATGACAACTTCAAGCTTCTGTACAATTGAAGGAACATAATCCGGTAGCGCATAAATTTTATCTGAAAATATCGATTTGATTTTAAAATCATAAAATTAAAAAAAAAAATGCTCAATTTTTTTAAAAAAGTATTGTTTATGTTTCTCGTGTGTAAGTCAACGTTTGTCAATTTTATTAATGTTGATTCTCATTCCTGTGTATCGCATTACAGGCAATGCATATTTTTTCTATGAACTTTTTTTAAAGATATGATTATTTCGTGATTTTTGAGATGAACTTCGAATCAAAAAGTGTCAGCATTAGATTAAACTACGATTTTTTTTAAATTTTTTCAATATAACCCATTCATCAATAGCAACCTATGATCCAAATTTGGTTAACTTTGAACTTGTAGTTTAAAAGTCGTGGGGTACAGATCCATCTTAAAATATATTATAAAATCAAGCTGAATTAAAACTGAAAGGACTAACAACCTGAAAATTAGCTCGAATGTTATAGCATTGCCAGGCTATTCAATTTCTATTTCATGCTTTTTGCAGGTTATACAGTCCGAAAATAGTTTTTGAATTAAAGCTAGTTTCAAGCCGAATAACATGCAGCTTTTAAATTCTGCTGCTTGTTAATGCCTGCGCAGGGTTTTTCTTCAATATATAAGTATCGTATAAAATTTCTTACAAATTTAGATATTAAAGAATAGTTTTGGCAATAAGTACCCCACTGCATATACCCTGATTTTTGCTATCTTGAAATTCTACTTTCATTACTCTTTGGCTTTAAGACGCCGTAATTCTGCAAGTTTTAAAATACTGCTACAAGTGAAATAGAACTTGTGCACTTTTCTGCTTTGGAAATGGTTCATAAATCAAATGAACCATTCGAACAATGTTGAAGAAATTTCAATAGAAAACTATCCTTTACTAATACATCTTACTAAGATTAAAATTAATAATTATTGTAGGTTTCGATAATTTTTATAAAATGAGTAAAAAATTCAATAAGGTTTATATTTAAAATTATTGAAAAGGAAACTTCATTTTTTAAATTTATGACAATGGGAAGATAATGCAGAAATCGACTCGAAACCTGAAATGGGTACAGTTGGTTTCATTCTACCGTAATCTCACTTATTTAATTTATTTGATTATTTCCATTTAAAAATAGTAATATAATCAAAAATTACTTAAAATGAAAATTCTATTTATATTTTGCCGGGAAACCATTGATTTAGAAACACCATGATACATAATTCCCTAACGAATGATAAATATATTTTAAATAATAAATAAACGTATGAGTTAATGTATACAATTTTACGCATCCCCTGTTTTGTACTCATTGTCATTTTTATAATTTTTTAGTAGCACTAAACAGGCTCACCCAAACCCTCTCTTAATAGCGTTGCGGCATTTCAAATATTTTCAGGTACACCACCCTTGGTTTATCTAAAACCCAACCAGCAGATGTTTACCATGTAAAGCACTTACGAACTGACTATGTTTTGGGGGTTGTAATAATCATATGTCATTCCTCGCAGCCTGATATTAGTTTCCGTCTCCTCATTGCCGATCGGATGTTATTTTGTGGAAGTTGGCTTATCTAATCATTTTGTCTTGTTCCTTTATTGTTAGCAAACATTGACATTCAATCATTTCTTATGCGTACCACCGATTTTTTAAATAAAGCTTTCTGCCCACCGAAGTCGTAAATTTTTCTAATATGATTATGCGTTTGATAGATTTCGTCAGTTTCTATATTGATTTTCATGAGGATCGTCCGACGTAAATGTTACACTTTATTAAAGGACATAAGTTATCATCTCACGCTTTATAATAAATCGACGTCCAACTCATTTCGTTTAATTTGATAAAACATCTTCCATATAAGGGATTCACATCATTTATTGCTATCTGTGGACAACACTTGGTTTCTCGCAAATGGTCCATGAAATACTATACTGTCTTGCTTGTCTATGCGAACAAAGGTTCGAATTCCTGTCGCGTCGACTTGAACGACATCGCCGTATACTAAGAGTTTAAGATTTCTAGCTGACCAATTTTATAAAATCTTTTGTGATCCGCTTTTATTGAAGTTATACTTCTTTAGGCACATTGAGAGTCAAATGTGAACAGGCAACGGAAGTTGTGCGCGCACAGCTAACGCAAAATCGACAGTACATAGTTAGCCATCTAAGAAAGTAAATTAATTATAGTTAATTACGCTTAAAACCGTGTGTGCACATTCGAGCTCAAAGTGGCACATTCCGTTCTCGGGAAAATGAAGCGCGCCGCTCCGCGTCGCGCTTCATTTGTTTTCCCCACTCGGAAATGTGCCACTTTTCGCTTGTTTGTGCACATCCTCGTATTTATTGAATTTGTTATTAATTTTTAGTTTTAAAAAGAAAAGAGCAATGTTCCTAAATAAAACGAGGTATGTGCATTGTGCAGATCCGAGCGAAAAGTGCATATTTTCCCGAGACCAAATTGTACATTCGGATTTTAACCAAATTGTACAATAATTACTACATGTATCACTCAATTTATACCTTACCGGTACGTAAGGTATAAATCAAGTGAAGTATGTTTTACAAAAATAAAAATTTTAATAATTTTCAAGTATGAAAACGATTTAAAACATATTTTTCGTTTTTCGCCGGAGATATTTACCGTATAAATCGGGGAATAGGTGAACAGCGAGGAGGCAGGACAAGATTCGATTTTTTTAAAAGAGACGCAGTAACAAATCCAGTAGATGCCGCTTAATTTTGGTACCTAGATAAAGTGATAACATTAACCGACTGATAAAAATAAGCGCAATATACCAGCGAAGAACGTAAAACTTTCCGATTTTGGTTGTCCTTTTGCAAACAGGCTATTTCAATCCCCTTTCGTTGTTTTAGAAGTTTATTTATCAAGGGCTGAGAAATGTTTTACTTATTTGCAGCGTTACGCTGACTCATCTCGGTTGATAGAAGATCATATGATTTTAGGATGTCCAACTGCGCCAAAATACTAAGATCACGCCGTTTGGCAATGCCCAATTTACGTTAAAAAATTAAATTAAAAAAAAAAGGCCAAACAACTTCCAAAAAATTTGACAAAACGACTCCAAAATGATTTAAACGACGAAAAAATACTGTGCTCTGACCGCGGTTTTTATAGTAACTAGGGGATAATCCCTTTTTTTGGAAAAAATCGATATTTATTGAAACACCATCGTTAGCTCCAGTCGTTTTGTTTCTTTGAAAACGATAAAAAAAATAGTGTCTCAAGGGTCTACAGGATCACAATAAACGAACAAATTTTAATGCTTTTGTATTGATTGGACAGGTTCTAAGCCAGTTTGATTCACTAAGCGGTTGATAACATCAACCGTAATCACATTAAGCAGTGTTTACTGTAGTTTGGAAACCACTGGTCTAGCTATACACAACCGCGGGTGCGCAACATACCACGTGGTTATATTTAATTTACTCATTCCAAAGAAGTATAACTTCTAACGCGCATACATCAGTACACGCGCCGCTTTTTTTTAAGACTTGACACACATGTATCGGTTACCTTATATTCAGTCTATCGAATGGATCTAAATTCATTATTTGTCGATTTATGGATAATAACGGTAAGAATGCATTCGTGCGGATATTGGTGAACTTTGTACTTTAATAATTTTATGGAAATAGTTTATACGGATTCATTTTTATTTGTTAGACGCTTAAACAAGTTTAGTAAAGCGGCATATTGTATAAGCACAACACACTTTGGTGTTTTAATAAATCATTTAACGGTCATAGTTTATCACATTTTCAGGTAACGTGCTTAGATTATAACAATAATTATTATGCAGTGGTTGGTTTTTTATGTGCTGATTAATATTAATGGTAAAGTTTCAGCATGCACGTTCAAGAACTAAAATGTATAGAAGAAAATGATTATAACTTTTCGCAATTTACAAAAAAAATAATGGAAGAAACCAGTAAATGATATGTTTAAAACGGAGTCGCTTGCTTGAGGAATCGCTAAAAATAGAGTTTAAATTTGCAAAGTAAAACAACGTAAATGACAGAGAGGCATTTTTAAAGATCGAATATCTGATCTTTTAAATTCAATTAGAACTAAAATATAAAAACGACCGCGGAAAAAATTGAAGACGAATTTGTGGGCGAATGAAGTGACAGATTTTTTAAAATGTGACGTAAGCTGAAGTCATTGTGTGTTTCATGTCCAAAATAGAATAGAGTTACGAAACTTGTATTAAGAAATACACGTGTTACCCTTAGTTGAACGTATGATAAATGATGGGAGAGCAATCTATAAGGCCAACGCAAGAGCAATATTTGGCGTCATTTCTAAAAACTTTTGAAGTTATACTTCGTTTGGCGATCAAGGCAAAATTTTAGGAGGTAACGGAAGTTGCGCGCGCACAGCGAACGGAAATTGAACAGTTGGAAGTTAGCAATCTGAGAAGTACTAGGGCAGTTTGATAAGTCTGTGACTTTTTGAATAAAAGATAATTTTTTCGGCAAATAACCGTTTGATTTCTCAACATAGTCTCCTTTTAGCTCGATACATTTAGTTCAGCGTATTTCCAATTTTTTTATTCCTTCCAAATAGTTACAGCGTGTTTTTTTAATAACTGTTTAAAAGCACTAAATCTGATATTTGGTTATTCTGGTATAAATACAGTCTCGTAATTTTTAATTTCAATTGTTCAGAAAGTAAATTAATTATGGCGAATCATGCTTAAAACCGAGTGTCCACATTCAAGCTCAAAGTGGCACATTCCGATCTCGGGAAAATGAAGCGCGCCGCTCCGCGTCGCGCTTCATTTGCTTCCCTCGCTCGGAAATGTGCCACTTTTCGCTTGAATGCGTACATCTTCGTATTTATTGGATTTGCCTATATTAATGTCTATTCTTCAATTCAAATAATTAAAAGTAGAATAAATATGGACTTGTCGGTATAAGGATTTTTCTGAACCGATTTTCTTAAAATTTGATGTAATAGGAGAAATACATAAGATGATTAAATAAACGGAAAAAAATTTCTAAAATAGTTCGAAACAAAACGGGTGGCTTAATAATCGTGCTTAAAACCGAGTGTGCACATTTGAGCTCAAAGTGGCACATTCTGATCTCGGGAATATCCCACTTTTCGCTCGAATGTGCACATCCTCGTAGTTATGAATGTATTTATAGTATTTTTTACACGAGGTTATATTTAATTTTGTTACGCCAAAGAAGTATGACTTCTAACGAGCGTACAAAAGTTCACGAACCCGTTTTTTTTAACTTGTGAACTTTTCGAATTCATAAAAATTTTATTAAAAATTCTTGCAGAATAATCCGTATTGTTTCTTGAAAATTTGTAACAACCCCGAGGTGTTTGTTCTATTATTCGAGTAAATCAAAAGTTCCATTAATTTTAAACGACTGTTTTACTGTTCCATCTACCCTCGCAGCTATTTATTTGATTATAATAGGCACTATAAAAGTTACAGTTGTTTTCGTATTAAATGCTGCAATAAACTTGTTGAACAATGTTATCGATTATCGAAGTCGAGATCGTTTAATGTTATGAGAACATAATTTGTTGTTTGTAACAAAACTATTTTCGGAAAATGCATAGATTTTTTTGCACATATTTTCAACAATCATTAAATTCGAATGAGATATTAAAGCGAACTTGAAGGTGCTTATGCAATTTTGTAACCAGTTTGTTTTCAAATAATAAAAACCGGTGCTTATACTTATGTATGCGCGTTAGAAGTTATACTCCTTTGACGTAACTAAAATAAAAATAACCACGTGTTATGTTGCGTACCCTGCCTTGGTGTATAGCAAGCATGTCGAACATGCGGCCCGCCAATACATAGATTGCGGCCCGCCGAGATGTTTTAAAATTTTTTGGATAAAATCTATGAATTTATTATTTAAAAGTAAATACATAATATAATCATTCTAACAATCGTATTTTATTAATTTTTTGAACAGTAAAAACATGCGGCCCCCAATTTAGTACAAAATAGATCATGTGACCCGCAATATCATATGAGTTTGACATGCCTGGTGTATAGCTAGATCACTGATTTCCAAATTGTTTGGATTAAATCGTGTAAATCGAAAATAAAGCAAAATATGTATGTATAAATTGGTCAGTTATTTTTGAAAATAATATATTAATAAAATAGTTGTAAATTTTATATCAAAAAAATACTGCGTATCTATGTTGTAAAAGTGTGTATACGTAGTTTTATTTTACATTAAAATATGCATTGAATTATGCACATTATATTTTTTTTTATTTACAGTTTTTTGAGGAACTCATCTTTACGATTTAGGAGTATTTTAGATGATTTAGTTTTTGTGTGTATAAAAATAGAAAGCATTTCTTGTTTTTTGGCTATAATATCAGTGTCATAAACAAATTGTCTTACAAAATAACTGAAAATAAACATCTTGTATAGCAAAAATGTATATTTTAAATAGTTGTCATTTTTGTAAACCGTATAAAAGGAAAATTGTGAAAAACAAGTAGCCCGTTAATCGAGGGATAGATGTGGTATTAGTTGTAGATTTTGAGAAAAGCAGAGTGTACAATTTGGTCTTGGGAAAATATGCACTTTTTGCTTGAATGTGAATATAAGTACGTCGTTTACTTGAGTACATAATTTTTTTCATTTTAAATTTAAAAATTAATGTAAACAAATACAATAAATACAAAGATGTGAACATTCGAGCAAAAAATGACACATTTCCGAGATCGGAATGTGCCACTGAGCGCGAATGTGCACATTCGGTTTTAAGCATGATTCACAATAATTAATTTACTTTCTAAATATTTTTAAGTAAAAATTACAAGAATCTATTTAGAAGTTAATTTCATTTTTAATTTATTGTGCTCAATTTAGTAAAAACAGAAAACAGACAAATCTGATGAATTTTACACTCAAGCCCCAAAAGAAGTATAACTTCAAAAAAAAACCGTATTACGCATTTAAAAACGCTTTGTAAACAAATTGTAAGTGCAGTAACGACTTGAAATGCTTAAAAATGCACATAACATTTTTTTTTATTGTTCAACTATTTATATTGTTAGAATAGAAGAAGAATGCTTTGTGTACATAATGCTAAAATTAACACTATTTTAATGTTTGTAAGTTTGTCTGGTGTGCATGTTGAATTTTTGGATAAAAATAGTTTAGCTGGATCAGGAATTTTCAACTTGTTTTGTTTACACAAAATATATGCCATATTAAAATGGGGAGAATAGGCATGTGATAAACGTAACCACTATAATAGAGTTAAAGCTATGAGTTTTGAATTATTATTCGAAGTTATACAATTGCGCAGCTGGTGCGATATGTTTTGTTTCTGCTAAAATCATAATCCAACGGCAGTATATGTGGATTACACATCAAGATACCTACCAAAGAAGTTTTATTTATACACGTTTAACTGGTTTTTGGGAAATTATTGAGGTTTAATTCGCTTAATTAAGAAATTGGGATGTTTCCAAGCATTCTGTTTTCCCATAACATTCGATACTAGTTTATTTTGTTACACAACAAACCAAAAGAATTTGATAAATCTCGATATTTGCAATGCCAAATCTTAAAATTTTATCAAAGAATAATATTTATAAAGATCTAGCGCATTCACATGATTTATGTTTCTATGTACACGAAACTAGTTTTCTGCTATTAATATTTGATTTTACAAATAAAAAAGAAACCGTTATTACTTTTATTTGTTGTTCAAAGTACTACGAGGAGTTTTAATGCGATTTAATTGCGAGCGATATGAAAAAGTTGATCAGAATTCATCGGAAACAAAAAGAAATAAAAAAGTAAAAATTATAACTGCTTTTATATTCAATTTTTTCATAAATTTTGATTTAGTAGAAATTACGTTTTTAATAATTGCTTTTCAATTATATAGGCGTAATTTAATTACTGGTTTATTTTATAAGTGCTTTAAACGTAACGCAATTTTACATAAAATAGTTCTTTACAACAAAGGAATATTAAATATGCAATTATTCAGTAAACATTTAGAAGCAATAATAACCCATAATTTTACTTTTATGATAATGAGTTGATATTTTTACTGGCGTTTTACAGAAAAAAGAATTATAAAAACAGGCATACTTAATAAACTAATACTATTTGCGTATGACAGGATTGAAATTCGCTTTCTGATTATAATTGGAGGCACTTTTATTTTGCATATTATTAGTAGGTAGAAAGCTGATTATTTTTTTGCATTATAAAATTATGGTAGCAATCTTAAAGGTCAGTTGTCAATCTGAAATAATTTCAACTTTATTAAGGAAACTTAATGCGTATTACTACCTACTTTCTCACGTAAAGGCGTATGTTTGTCGTTACTTTTAAGTGTCAAGTAAGTGGAAACATGTGCGGTGTATTTTTATATTCTGAGTTTGTATTCGAACTCAATGGATAATTGTGATAAGTTCGTATAACAACCGTAATACCCATTACGCTTTTTAGAAGCATCTTTCATATTCAGGAAGTATTTTAATTAATAGCTATTGCAACAAACAGCTTTATGGCACATGGAATGCCTGCTTAATATTTGTGAGTTGATGCCCGGTTATTAATATCTATCTGAATTTTTTCCGGGATCTGCAGTTTTGGGGCTTTGTTAATAATTTTTTAAAAAATTTTGGTTACTAAATAATTCGTTGGTTCTCAAAGCGTGTGCCAGGGCGCACTGGTGTGCCCTAGAAGAATTCCGGGTGCGTCCTATGGTTTACCCGAGAAATATGTGTCCAGATATAAAAATCAATTATATATTTGACTCAATTTTGACTCTATGCAGTAAATAACAAAAAATCGTGCAATAAAAAATCAAAACGTGCAGTTAAAATATTCAAAACTGGTTTTTGAACTTTATAGTATAATAAAGGAGCTTAATAAAAAAACTATTAATGTAGGGAAAGAATCAATTCCATACTTTTTATAAGTACTTATACATTTTAATTATTTAAACTTTGTAAAAATGCACGTTATACATTTAAAATCAATTTCAAATCATTCATAAATTAGTTCAGTTTTGTACGTCAAAAAACTATAGCGTTTATTACTTTTAATTTGTTTAAAAACACTACTTTTGAACAGTTCTGTTATATTGAATTAAAAACTTCAAAATTAAATTAATGCTTTGAATAGTGCTTAAAGTCGAGTGCGCACATTCGAGCTCAAAGTGGCACATTGCGATCTCGGAATGAAGCGCGCCGCTCTGCGTCGCGCTTCTTTGCCTCCCTCGCTCGGAAATGTGCCACTTTTCGCTCGAATGTGCACACTATGCTACTCAACACGATTAACAAAGATCAATTTAATTTAAAAAAAAAATAACTAATTCTAAAATCGTAGTTGAGATCTCAGAATTTTTTCTTGGGACCAAAATTTATTCAATTGCGCAATTTCGTGCTATAAAAGCCATATTCGCGCAGTTAAGCTCAAAATGTGCAAAATAGGCACTTTTATGCAAAATAAATTTACAGAATGTCATTCCTTAGGTCATGAATCGGATAGATATTGGTTTTATAAGGCGCGAGACCGGAGCAAACAAAATGTGCAATAACACAGAAATCCGGTCTCTAATTATAACACATTTCCAATAATTTATATATAGTTATTTAAAGGATTTTAAATGACTAGACTTCAAAAAGTTTGAGGACCAGTGATCTAATTATACACATTTAAGGTAAATAACTAGTTTTATTAATTTTTCGTAAACTTGACGAAATTATTTGGATTGACGAAGTTATAGACATATATGTATTGTTGTAGCTTAAAAAATAATAGTCATATTTTTTGAAGTACTTTATTTGTTCATATAAATGCACTTGAAAATGATTGTGTTAATAAAAAATAATTTTCAAACAATTACATCGATATTATAAAAGCGTCTATAAAAATTGATACAATCAGATTTTATTTATTATAATTTTTTTTTTCTTTTTGGAAGGCGAAAATAACTGACCTGCCATAATTCATGGTTGTTAGTGATTTACAGAAGCTATTATTTGTGCGCTCTTACAAAGATATGATAAAGATATTTTTTTTAATTTTTGTTTATTTGCTTTGGTGTTAATATACCAAAACAGTTCAACAATATAATTACGGTTAAACAATAAACAATTTTCTTACGGAATTATTTAATGAACTCTATCTATAACGTGCATAATTGATGAGCTTATGTAATTAATAAAGAAAACTTATTTTCAAAATGATTTTTTTTAAATCTTACGTAGTAAAAGATTAATTTTTTCGAATATGTTCATATTCGACCGACAAGAGACACATTTTCAATCAATTTTGTATGTTTGGAAATGTGCTCTATTTCTCTTAAACCACATCCTTTGTTCCTCTCCACGATCTTATAATAATTATTTATATTTCAACAATTACAGTAGAACCTCGATAAGTCGAATTCATCGGAAACAAAAGAAATAAAAAGTAAAAATTATAACTGCTTTTATATTCAATTTTTTCATAAATTTTGATTTAGTAGAAATTACGTTTTTAATAATTGCTTTTCAATTATATAGGCGTAATTTAATTACTGGTTTATTTTATAAGTGCTTTAAACGTAACGCAATTTTACATAAAATAGTTCTTTACAACAAAGGAATATTAAATATGCAATTATTCAGTAAACATTTAGAAGCAATAATAACCCATAATTTTACTTTTATGATAATGAGTTGATATTTTAACTGGCGTTTTACAGAAAAAAGAATTATAAAAACAGGCATACTAAATAAACTAATACTTTTTGCGTATGACAGGATTGAAATTCGCTTTCTGATTATAATTGGAGGCACTTTTATTTTGCATATTATTAGTAGGTAGAAAGCTGATTATTTTTTTGCATTATAAAATTATGGTAGCAATTTTAAAGGTCAGTTGTCAATCTGAAATAATTTCAACTTTATTAAGGAAACTTAATGCGTATTACTACCTACTTTCTCACGTAAAGGCGTATGTTTGTCGTTACTTTTAAGTGTCAAGTAAGTGGAAACATGTGCGGTGTATTTTTATATTCTGAGTTTGTATTCGAACTCAATGGATAATTGTGATAAGTTCGTATAACAACCGTAATACCCATTACGCTTTTTAGAAGCATCTTTCATATTCAGGAAGTATTTTAATTAATAGCTATTGCAACAAACAGCTTTATGGCACATGGAATGCCTGCTTAATATTTGTGAGTTGATGCCCGGTTATTAATATCTATCTGAATTTTTTCCGGGATCTGCAGTTTTGGGGCTTTGTTAATAATTTTTTAAAAAATTTTGGTTACTAAATAATTCGTTGGTTCTCAAAGCGTGTGCCAGGGCGCACTGGTGTGCCCTAGAAGAATTCCGGGTGCGTCCTATGGTTTACCCGAGAAATATGTGTCCAGATATAAAAATCAATTATATATTTGACTCAATTTTGACTCTATGCAGTAAATAACAAAAAATCGTGCAATAAAAAATCAAAACGTGCAGTTAAAATATTCAAAACTGGTTTTTGAACTTTATAGTATAATAAAGGAGCTTAATAAAAAAACTATTAATGTAGGGAAAGAATCAATTCCATACTTTTTATAAGTACTTATACATTTTAATTATTTAAACTTTGTAAAAATGCACGTTATACATTTAAAATCAATTTCAAATCATTCATAAATTAGTTCAGTTTTGTACGTCAAAAAACTATAGCGTTTATTACTTTTAATTTGTTTAAAAACACTACTTTTGAACAGTTCTGTTATATTGAATTAAAAACTTCAAAATTAAATTAATGCTTTGAATAGTGCTTAAAGTCGAGTGCGCACATTCGAGCTCAAAGTGGCAAATTGCGATCTCGGGAAAATGAAGCGCGCCGCTCTGCGTCGCGCTTCTTTTGCCTCCCTCGCTCGGAAATGTGCCACTTTTCGCTCGAATGTGCACACTATGCTACTCAACACGATTAACAAAGATCAATTTAATTTAAAAAAAAAATAACTAATTCTAAAATCGTAGTTGAGATCTCAGAATTTTTTCTTGGGACCAAAATTTATTCAATTGCGCAATTTCGTGCTATAAAAGCCATATTCGCGCAGTTAAGCTCAAAATGTGCAAAATAGGCACTTTTATGCAAAATAAATTTACAGAATGTCATTCCTTAGGTCATGAATCGGATAGATATTGGTTTTATAAGGCGCGAGACCGGAGCAAACAAAATGTGCAATAACACAGAAATCCGGTCTCTAATTATAACACATTTCCAATAATTTATATATAGTTATTTAAAGGATTTTAAATGACTAGACTTCAAAAAGTTTGAGGACCAGTGATCTAATTATACACATTTAAGGTAAATAACTAGTTTTATTAATTTTTCGTAAACTTGACGAAATTATTTGGATTGACGAAGTTATAGACATATATGTATTGTTGTAGCTTAAAAAATAATAGTCATATTTTTTGAAGTACTTTATTTGTTCATATAAATGCACTTGAAAATGATTGTGTTAATAAAAAATAATTTTCAAACAATTACATCGATATTATAAAAGCGTCTATAAAAATTGATACAATCAGATTTTATTTATTATAATTTTTTTTTTCTTTTTGGAAGGCGAAAATAACTGACCTGCCATAATTCATGGTTGTTAGTGATTTACAGAAGCTATTATTTGTGCGCTCTTACAAAGATATGATAAAGATATTTTTTTTAATTTTTGTTTATTTGCTTTGGTGTTAATATACCAAAACAGTTCAACAATATAATTACGGTTAAACAATAAACAATTTTCTTACGGAATTATTTAATGAACTCTATCTATAACGTGCATAATTGATGAGCTTATGTAATTAATAAAGAAAACTTATTTTCAAAATGATTTTTTTTAAATCTTACGTAGTAAAAGATTAATTTTTTCGAATATGTTCATATTCGACCGACAAGAGACACATTTTCAATCAATTTTGTATGTTTGGAAATGTGCTCTATTTCTCTTAAACCACATCCTTTGTTCCTCTCCACGATCTTATAATAATTATTTATATTTCAACAATTACAGTAGAACCTCGATAAGTCGAACTTCAAGAGAGAAGTGAAAAAATTCGAGTTATATGTAGAGGTTTCGACTTACTTATAATTTAAGACTTGCTTCGGTAAACCTCAAACAAAACTCACAACATTAACAATAAATATCCATAATAAAATCCTTTCTTAGAAAATATTTTTCGAGTTATAGAGAGACAATATGCACTAAATATCTTCTAGGGAAATACTGATTATTTCAACTTATCGAGGGCTCAAATTTCGAGATGGTGGTATTGGGACTTGAAGGGAAGGGAACAAGGGTTTCCTTCGAGTTGTAAAGGTTTTCGACTTATCGATGTTCTACTGTATAATAATTTAAATATTTGAGTCTTAAAATCTCTTGTTTTTATTATTAAAAAAGATCTTTTACGAAACATCTTTCAATCTTTTGGTAATCGTACTCCGTAGATTGAGAATCGTTGGATTAGATAAATCCACAACCTATTGATATCTGTAAATGTCGTTTATCTTTCAATTCGGAAACAGAAAAAAGTTGAATATTAAAATTTAATAATTTATCTCTAACGTTTTAATTCGAAAATGATTAGAGAGCAAATAATTCTGGTATTATCAATGATATCCCTATTATATACATTTGTATTGCACGTCACCACCACGATTTAATGTAATGATTGTGCGTTACATTCAAATAAAATTACAAATAAATATTACTGTCTTTGTTAAATGGGCTTTTATTTAAATAGATTATAGAACAACTGCCGTAGAGCCGAACATAAAGAAGAAAAAAAATTCTAGTTTAAATTTTAAATTTGTCGCATTAAAAGAACTTGAGAATTTGTAATAACAAACCTTGTATCGATACCTCAACAGAAAATCATATTAGATATAGTTTGTTATGGTTTATGGTTCAAATCAATTTTTTTTCTTTTACTAAACTAGAGTTTCTTTATATTTTGCGCAACCTATAGGTATCAGTAACGAAATATAAACCTCAACGTTACGTGATAATACTGCTTTCAATGTTAACTCGTTAGATATCTGCTTTGGTTTAATTACAACATTGCGATATACTGACTGGTTCTGCAGAGGTAGATAGCCTTGGAAAATCAGTCATGCAATCGAGTTTTAACTTTGAAGGGATTGCGTAGTATGAAAACCCTTTTGGCTTTTTTTTTTAAATCTGTTCTCTGTAATAACCTCCGACATTTAGCTTTTGATGATTTGTGGGAGTTTATCTTTTCGAAATTTTAGCTTTTTCAATCCTATTACCTAATGGATTTTGGAAAAAAGATGTGAGTACTGCTGGAAGGAAGTTTGTTATTACTCATAAATCAATCTTCGATAAGTAATTACCCATTCTACGTTATAATTTTGTTGTGATTAGTTGATTGGTATTTTGTTCATAAATATACGTAATAAATAACCAGATATTTACTACAAACGTTATACTTACTAGGAGTATTTCATTAAACTTCCATTAGCAAGTAAAATAGAAGCTTTGCAATATCCAAACTACTAGGTTTCGTTAATAGGATTTATTATGTGGCAATACTTATTTTCTAATAAACAACGTGTTAGAAATTTTCCATATAATAAACCAAGCTATAATTTATAAAATACACAATTTATACTTTAATATAATTAAAAGCTGTAGAGATTTATACGGTTTTAAATGAATAAATTCGTCCCTCGATTGAGAGCGGTCTCAACTTCACACCATTTCATTTAATGCGATCCAACACTAAACCTTTCCACGATATTTATGCAAATTTAGATTTAAAGCAAAAATTCCAAATATTTCTAACAGAGTAGCAAAAAAATCTAATTTCTACAATTGTGGGATGAAAATAGTTTTTTGAATAATTTATGTAACTATTTTCTTCAAAGGATTTCGAATAGAACGATGGGCTTTTTAGATTAATATCGATATTACACACTGTAAACTGAGATTTACTTAATCATAATAGGTAAATCAGTAAGATTCTAAACACCTTCAGACTTATGTCAGATCCTTCAAATTCTTTTAGAGTTAATAATCATACCAGCGATGTTTAAACTGTTGGGAATGACTACTAAGGAAAGACGAAATCTTGAAAAGAAGCAAGGTGACAACCAAAATTGAGATAAATGAAAAAAAAAAACTATTAATGAAAACAACAATTAGAACTATTTTTTGTATCTTTGGAGCAAATCAGTGATTCTCAAACGATTAATAAAATGGAAATATTTCATTTTTCAAGAGAAAATTATTGTAATTGATAACATTTATAAATAACTTGATAAAATTATATATGAAACAAAGGAACATTAAATATCGATTTAAACAAAAATATTTATTAGTAGCTACAGGACAGTGACGCGTCGTTAGTTTTAAGGTAGGGGGGCTGCGGTTATTTTTTATACTTTTTCCCACTTTATCTTTTACTATTTTTTTTTAATATCGAATATATCTTACACTTGATTCATGTTTAATTATGCCAGATTGCAGCCTTGAACGGTAGAAATGCGGTGCTTGATTTTAAATGAAAACTTTTTTAGTAAATACGAAATTAATGATTGTGAATCGTACTTCATTCTGAATTGGAACTTTGGAGCACAAAGTAGCACTTTCCGATCTTGGAAAAATTTGATTCTCTCGCTCGAATCTGAAAATTTCCGATGTTACTTTATTAAGTTACCTTTATTAATCTAATTAAATCTAATAAAACTAGACTTTTAATTTTTTTGATTTGTAATTGAGAAAATTGATATAGGTAAAATAATGAATGGCATGGTACACCTTTCAGCGAAAACCAGTACATTTCCTAGCGAGGAAAGCAAATAAAGCGCGACGTGGAGCGGCGAGCTTCATTTTCTCTAGTTCGAAATGCGCCACTATAAGGTCTAATATTCACAGTCGACTTTATGTACAATTTACAATAATTAATTTTCTTTTTAAACATTTTTAATTGAAAATTAGAAAACTGCAATAAATCGCCTTTTTGTTCAATCTATTATTTGTCGTACTTTTCCAAATACTGTTTGAATTCTTTTTAATTAGGAATTAATAAGGCAGTTCATTTGTATTGAGGGATGGGGGACTGCACTCTTGGATGGTAGAAATATGTTGTTTAATTTGTAATTGAAACTTTTTTAGGAAATAAATTAATGATTGCAAATTGTGCTTAAATGTGAATTTGCACATTCGAGATAACGAACATTGGGAAAATTTATTTCCCTCGCAGGAATCCACACATATCTGGTTTCATTGGATTTACTTGTATTAATTTTCTCTTTATATATTAATTAAAAATTGAATAAACTAGATCAAAAATTTCGTGATTTGTAAGCGATAAAATTGATATACCTACGCAAAACAACGAATGCAAGGTAGGTGCACACCCAAGCAAAAAGTGGCATATTTTCGAGCGAGGTATTAACATTTTCCCGAGATTGAAATGTACCACTTTCAGTTCGAATGTGCACATTGGACTTTAAGTCAATTTTCGATAATTAGTGTAATTTAAAATTTTTTTTAATTAAAAATGATAAAACACAGGACAACCTTCTATTATTTTTTTATTTAGGAATTGACTTAATTTCTAATTAATTACGGGTGGCGGTGTGCAGTCCAGTAGCCCTTCTTTTGGATACGTCACTGCTACTACAAACAGGGGGAATAAATAAATTGTCAAATACATGATTTTTTTGCACTGCAATGCCCGATTTCATTATAGATGCTTACCGCGTATCCGTAATTAAAATTCAAACTCCTGAAACTTTTAATGAATATAGTAATTATAAAAAAAATTTACGGTAACCTTAAATTGCAAATTTCGTCTGAGATATTTAACAATTCATTTTTTTAATTAATTTATTTTAGATTTTATAACGCGGCATCCGGTGAAATATTTTCGACATTAAACGAATTGTAAAAAAATTACCAATTATAATGTGGACGTTTCGATGTTGTACCTCTTTATGGCTTATTTTTTCGTTTGTTGTTATATCTGTGTAATTTTATAGCTCTGCTTAATATTCATTTCGAGTCTAATAAAATTTTATTCGTCCGTGTTACTTCGCTATTTCTTCTCTTTTTCCGAAAAATGCAAATTAAGCATTAAGCTTTTTATTTATCGCATACCTCTAAACAAAAGTTGCATTCTTAGGATATTAAAATAGATTATTAGTTACACTTTGAAGCATAAAAATTAAGCCTCTTAGAGTTGATTGCTTCACTAACTTTACAATTAATGGGGCATGTGTTACAACTGACATATACAAACGAATAGAAGTTAAACCGCCTTCATGTAGGAATCAGTTATTCTTAAATTACTAAATCAAAATTTATTGTGCAATATAATAACGCGCGTTTAATACAATCGTATTTTTTTAAGAATTACTTTAATTAACTCTGGAAATTCTTGCAATAACTCGGCATCTTCGGAGAATCCTCAAATATCATTTCCTTACTTTTTTTTAAAGTTATGCTTCTTTTGGCGCGCTGGGAGCGAAATTTTACCAGGCAACGGAAGTTGCGCGCGCACAGCTAACAAAAAGTCGTTAGTTGAAGTTAGCTGTCTAACAAGCAAAGGACACGATGTGGAAGATGGAGTTGCGCGATAAGACCTATACCATTCGATAGCTCCTTGAAAAACAAACTTATGGCGAAATTTTTAGGTGCAATGGGCCAAAGGTGCGCGACTTATAGGGCTTTCAAGTTAACCTAACCCAAGTCAAAACTAACTGTTTAATTTAGTTGCCCGTGGCTTTACCGAACGAGACCTACGCCATTTGATAGGGCATTAAAAAGTACTCTAGAAACCGTTTTCAAATTTTGCCAAATGATTCGGGTTACGACAAGACAAGCTCCAGAAGTTTGTGTTAATCTGTCAAAACTAATGTCCGCTATTATACACTGCGAATTGCGCTTTAATATAATATGATGCGGTGTTCGAATGGAGAAGGTACTCGCTCTCCAACGTTTTTGCATTTTGTCGCCGCGGGTTCTAGTCCTCGAGTGAGCAAAGTGATTATTACAATTTTTTTTTTTTTGAAAGAATTGTTTATTGTCGTTTATATAACGATTGGATGTTCTTTTCGACAAAATAGGTATATACAGTGTAAAATCCTCGGAAAATATGTAAACTAAATTTAAAAATCAGGATAATAAAAGAATAAAAAAACATCTCGTCCACACACCGCAAATAATTTTGTCAGTATGTGTAACTATTGTTAATACAACCCTGTTAACTTTATTGCATGTAGATTTTACCACTTGGAATTTTTAAATTAATTTACATATTTTGCAGGGATTTTGCGCTTTATATACTTATTTTTGGTCGAAAAAGACGGCCATTTGTTGTATAAACGACAATAAACTCTCTCTTTCAAAAAAATTTGCAAAACTCTAGAGGACTAGAACTCGGGGCGACAAAATGCAAAAAGATTGGAGAGCGAGTGTGTTCTCCACTCGAACACCGTCTCATATTATATTAAAGCGCAATTCGCAGTGTATAATAGACGACACTAGTTTTGACAGATTAACACAAACTTCTAGGGCTTGTCTTGTCGTACCCCGAATCATTTGGCAAAATTTGAAAACGGTTTCTAGAGTACTTTTTATCAAATGGCGTAGGTCTCGTTCCGTAAAGTCACGGGCAACTAAACTAAACAGTTAGTTTTGACTTGGGTTAGGTTAACTTGAAAGCCCCATAAGTCGCGCACCTTTGGCCCATTGCACCTAAAAATTTCACCATAAGTTTGTTTTTCAAGGGGCTATCGAATGGTATAGGTCTTATCGTGCAACTCCATCTTCCACATCGTGTTCTTTGCTTGTAAGAAAGTAAATAAATTATTGTGAATCATGCTTAAAACGGAGTGTGCACATGCGAGCTCAAAGTGGCACATTCCGATCTCGGGAAAATGAAGCGCTTCGCTTCGCGTCTTCTTCATTTGCTTGCCTCGCTCGGAAATGTACCACTTTTCGCTCGAACGTGCACATACGTCGTATTCATTGGATTCATCTATATTAATCATCTCTCATCAAATCAAAAACTTTAAACCGGATATGTATGTGTATTTTATACAAATAAATGATATCGCTGTTCATTGTGTCAACTGTGAATTGAAAAAGTATAATAGTAAATACGCTGCTTGTAAAATATTTGATATGAAAATAAGAATTTTTATTTCTTGCTGGTAATATTTTATCAAACAAAAGATTTTTGCATTTATTGAAATAATAGTAGCCCGTGTACCATAAAATGGCACGATTATTTTCACCCATTTCTCTGGAATTGGAAAAAAAACTGTAAAATTTGTCTTGGGGCAAGATGACGAATTCGTCATCTTGGCCCTATTGAAACTGGCATCTTATTTTTTTCCTCTATTCTTAAACTATCATATTCTTTTCTATAACAATATATGTACAGGTAAACGTCGTTTTACGCCGGGGTTCCGTTCCAAGAGACACGGGCGTAAAAAAAATCGGCATAAAATGAACACAAATATAATGGACGATATAGGAATTACTATCTATCGCCTTAATCAGTGCTTTTAATGTTATGCGCAAATAATACGCTTTAAAGGTAAAAATTACCGCCTGATCCATGGGTTGTAATACGGGGATAGTGTTAGGGGGCATGTAAATTATCTTGACGTCTAATCCCGTGTCTAAGGTGTCAAGATTTTGCGGATGTGCTGGGGCATTTTCTAATAGGAGGATTGCTTTCTTTGGAATCAAGGGTCACAAAATTTAAGCACAGTAGGGCAAAAATAATTTTTATACCAGTTTGTAAAATCTCCTGAGTGACCCAGCCCTTTTATTCGATCTCCAAAAAAATGGCAGGGAGCTTTTGTTAAGACTTAAAAACCCGTGGATTCTGGGAATCATACACTACCATTGGCTTTAATTTCTGTCTTCTGGTGTCGTCGGAACCGGGGAATCCCACGCTGGTACCAACCGGTGTAAGTGTGAATGGGCGTATAACGAACCGGCGCAAAACGGCGTTTACCTGTATATGCAAACATTTATAATAAGGCCTACTGAGTGTTAAATATTTTTATTAAATAAACTAAGAAAATTCATAACATAATATGAATTCTAAGTAATTTTAACAATTTTTTTTTTGAAAATAATTTATATTTAAAAACAAAAAAACTGAAAACACATTATTAAACAGCAAAAACATATACACTGGTGTTTGGGCCTTATTAAATGACCAGGCTGATAATAAGGCCCGCCTTAAAATACAATGGCAGATATTAAGGTCCTAGTAAAGTGTTCAATTTAGGTGTAGCAACTTTGGCATATAAAAGGTGATTGATCATCTTTCGTAAGTCCAACACATTCTTCATGTACCCAAGTCTTACATAACGTATCTCATATCAGCCACAAAATCATGGTTGCAGACGGAACACATCCAAGATTTTTTCGAGGAGCGAGCAATATTGTAATTTTACGTAACCCTGATTTTGATTTTAAGTCACGACCCTCAACCATTTGCTTTTTTACTCCTTGTGCCCTATAATAGAAGTCTTTTTTGCGTTCTATCGTCCTGGAACCCGCTCAACTACATTACTATCGTTTTCATTTGTGGTAAAGAAGTATAACTTCTAACGCGCGTATAAGTACAGTTACTGGTTTTTTTTTTAATTTAAACTAAAACTACATCAAATAGTCATAATTTTTTCTGTTGTAAAATTAACGAAGATCCTGGTTGGATACATGAAATTAACAGAAGCATAATCGCGGTTAATAATTTCTTTTTCTAAACAGCCTGCAGAGGCGACAAAACGAAAATGAGCTAACGACGTCAATTTCGACATTAACCGGGAACGTTTAACGTGAAATTCTAAGTAGCTTCATTTAGCTAGGACTGTAATTCATCAATCATTACGATTAATCATTTGCACGTAATATAAAGATCTGTAATTTGAAAGAAACCACCCACTAGCTACGTCATTTGATGCGGTACTTGTATGAAATTGATTTTAATCGACAGTGGCTCCTGGTTATGTATACAAATGAATTTATGAATAATTTGCATAAAGAGTAGGTGTTAGAAGGTGTAGATACAGAGAACAATTGTATTATTCGATGTTATAAGTTTAGGTGCGTTTTTTTATGTGGGAGAATGAATGACTGATAATAGTAACACGTGAAAACTATCTCGACCACTTTTCATTTTGGTAATTCGATGGAACGAATGATTATATTAAATAGTTTTTATTATCTCATAACGCACACAAAAAATACTAGCTGTCTATATGTACGCTTTTTTATACCTTATTAAGAATGGTTAAAATCGTATTCAATAGGAATTTATCTTGTTAGACTTTGAAATATTTTCAACATATTAATTAAATGATTTATATATTATGTAATTCAATTTGTTTAAATATTAATCAATGCAAATTTGTTCTGCGATAAGTTAATAGAAACAGCGAAGGAGAAAGGCTTGTTTTTTAGGAATTGTTGAGATTTTTGCGTTTTAAAATCAACTGACAATTAAAAGAATATAAAACCTAGTTTTCGTGTGGAATCCTTGGGTAACAAAATGGTTTATGATAACTAGTCTAAAAATAACTAATCGTGCTCAACTAAATGGACTTAACGGCATTAATCTCTAGCACGTGTAGGATAGGTATGCGAATAAAATATTGATAGACCAGACTTAGGTATTTCAATTATGAATATTTAGATCTATAGAATAACCTGCATCTAATTTATATTTTACGAGTCCTCTATAATGAATCTGTCATTTTAGAGAGAAGCTTAATGGATTCTGTGCTTAAAAATTGCATCTATTTTATAAAATATTTTAACACGTTTGTTTGGAAATATTTGAATTTAGTGTTTAATTGATTCAATTTATTTTGAAAGAGTAAGTATTATTGGTCCGCATGCTCATCACTAAAAGAGGACGAGAGTTAATAATTGTTGCTTAAAAACGTGTTTTTTTTGGTCTAAAATAATGATAAAATTTAAATTTACGTAAATACGTACGTATATAACGTTCAAAACTTGAATTACCTAAAGTAGATTATAAATAAACTATGAAATAAAAACAATAAATATAGAAATGTTTTTTATTATTTAGTTTTCAAACTTATACATATTTAAAAATAATGCAATATTTGTTTATCCCAGCTGGGGTTTCATCGTATATCGTCTCATATCTCATATAATCTCGTATCAGATTTTTTATAATTTTACAGGAGCAGTAAAATGTAACTAAAACAATTTAAATCTATCTTATTTCTTCTTTTGCTGACAAATATATTTTTTTGTTATATCTAACAGAAAAATATTTGTCAAATCAAGAAAAATTAAGTTAAGTTTATTGAGTTACAGTTGCATTTAGCTTCTTTTGTAGAATTATATAAAAACCAGATGTCATTAAGTTAATTAGGGGGCGATAAGTAGTTAATCCCTGAAACTGCAAGAGATCAAATAATTATTTTATGCACTTAATTTAAATGTGTTGCGTTGTTTTTAGTATAATTTGAACGAAACTCTTTAAATAAGAAAAAAATTGGATAGTTTCATTTGTTACCATGGTTTATAAATTAACCAATCGGTAATTCTATATTTAAATTATCTGGCTAAGTAAATAAATAACCTTATTATTAAGTCATTTAATTTTCATAAACGAAATTTTACTAAACCATAACAGAAAATTTCTGTGAAATTTTTAGTGATTTTTAAAAAGCCGTAACTCGGTGAAGAATGATTGTATCGAGAAGTTAAAAAAAAGGTTTTTGCTCCTTGAAGATTCTAGTTACTAAATGTTTTAATGAAATTTCATTTAAGGATGTACGAGCAGGGTACTGGGTGGGGATAGACCGATCTGGGCGCGGGGTAAAAAAGTTATGAAGATCACGTGGCCGCAGCATTGAAAATGGCAACACTATGATTATTATAATTATTAAGGCAATGTTATCAGTAAATTTTAAATAAAGGTTGAGTATAACACGTGCGAATATAAAATTATAGAAGGTGAAATGAAATAGAAAACTATCTATCGGGATGAAAATTTACCAGAATTCCTAAAATTAGGTTAGTATTTTTGACACTTACTTTGCTTTAATGGTCTGTAGTGTTGCCATTTAGTTTAAGAGCTAACAAAAGTAATCTAATTTGCGTAAATATCTTTTAATTTAGTCGGTTTAGTACGGTTTTTAATTTTTTTAATATCTTTATGAATGTCTTAGCTTTTAATTAGATAGTTTTATTTTCATATTCTAGGACGAATTTGGGTGAAAATTATGAAAACATGTCGTCTATCCGTCACTTTGCCATAAGCCTATTGTTAAATATGCTTACTTTTGAAATCAATTATTTCTTTAAATAGTCGGTCAACCCTCTTCAAATTTTGAGAATTTGTTTAGACATATTTAAACTACATATAAAAAAAAATCAACCATTTTGGGAAGAATCACTTTCGTGCTCGTACATCCTTAAATGTGTTCCCAGACTTAGAAAAATTTTTCTGGACTTAATATGTATAATCTGTAGATCAGTTTACTTGCATTAACCCTCTAAAAAAAATATTAAATTTTTTTCAATCTCTATAATTATCAAATGATGTTTAAGAGCAATAATTATGGTTCTTTAATTCTTTTTCAAATTTTAACCAATCCGGGCGGAAAGACCGATTAACCGATCAATTTGAAAATTTACAGAGATTTTTAGGACGGTACACTGAGATGAAAATATCCTGCGAATATTCAGCTTTTCATCAATATTTTTAAAGTAGCCGTAGATTTTCTAAAAAAGCCCAAAAAGTCATTTTTTGTACTTCTTTCAAGTTAATAATGAGGGTATAAAATTTTTTTTCTCCAAAATCAGTCATTGGCATTTATAGATATTTTTGGATGGAACTGGAACACCATTATTATCATATTATCTAACATTTTTATCAAAACTCGAAGTTGATTGATTAGTTTATCAAATCTTGCAGAATTTTGCATTTTATGTAAAATTATTTATGCGTTAAATACCGGTTTTTACATTTACACGCTTTAGATGTAACTATGACATTTTAAAAAAATTCGGTGCTTGTACTTATGTACACTAGACAGCCAAAAAATCGACAATTTTTTTTTAATTGAATATTTAAAATATTATTTAAAATTATAAAAAAAAGTTAACGTCAAAATTTAAGCCCTTAATTTTAATATTAAGAGGTCTATCATCGAGCATTAAAATTTTTTTACACCACAAGCATATTTCACTCAAACTTTCTTGACAATATACTTGAAAAATATAAATAATAGATATTTGTGAAATAAATTGAATTCTTTACAAAAAAAGCTTTGATTGCAAATTTTCGTACGTAAAGCCGTTTCCACGTATGTGTGCCTTGCACATTGATCTGTTTTTGCGATTTCATATTTCAGCTTTGGAATTTTGTAACTGATAAACCAATCAGCATCTAAAAGGTCTGATTACCTTTTTCCTTAAATTCACTTTTTCAAAAGTTATTCAAAGTTCAAGTTTGAGTACTGCCTAAAAGTAATGCCTAAAGGCCACTTCCGTTGTCTGGTAAAATTTTAATCTCAAATCGCCAAGAAAAAAACAAGTTAATAAAGCTCAAAATGACTTGAAAGATTAAATATTTATAATAGTAGTGTTACTTTCAACATGTTTTATTGAGTCTCTTTAAAAATGTAAAATGCAAAATTTATTCCGGAGCGACATATTTTACCGAGATTTTATAAAAGAATCGTATTTTAAAGTTAAACTGCAACTTTCATAAGCTCTACCTGACAGAAAATTTCTGAGAAGATATTTGAATTGAGCAGAAAAGCTCCAGTGTCATTTAGCTGAAAAGCATTTTGAAAAAGCGTGTAGGTTTTGTTTTTATGTAGTACCACTCGAAGATCTTCATTCTGTGAGCTGTCGAGTATGTAAAAAATGAAGTGTAACTTCTTAAACGATCCGTGCTGAACCTATTCCTCTTCGTTGTCAATCGTACTTGTTCTTTGCAGTATAAAAACGTTAGCAGTTATTACAACATTCATAGCGCAATAACTATAAGAATTTAGTGCTTTTGAAATATTTTCTAAACCCGTTCTTCTAAAGTTCCGTCGCTCATTTTATTGCTGTATTTCGCCTTTTGTCTGGTCGACTGCGCCTTCATAGAATGTTTAATTTTGTTTGTGACAATGCATGAAGGAATGCGATTTGTTTTGTACGTCTTGTTTTTATGGGTTAGTCTAATGAAACGTTTATGCATGGTGCTTGATAGCGAGCTTTATAGAATTCTTTTGTAACTTCATTTCGTGCTTCCATCGCGAAAATTCTTACAAGAGATTCCACTTTGAAAATTTATAGTTTTCAAATCTTTTATAATGCATGTCTTTCGCGAAGCAACTAAACTCATACACGACACATCGGCGAGCCAGCCGGCTAACCGGCTATTTTTAAAAATTAAATTCTTGCTTAATACCATTGCAGCTTTTATTACTGTAATCCAGTACTTGTTAACAATGACTGCTTTGTAAATATTTTTATAAACTGCTATATCGTACAATCGGTACCATTGTTGTGTTAACTTTAAAAAATTTATGGACGTTATATTTTTTACGCAGGCATCGAAAAAAAATTAATACATAATTAATTGTATGCATACCATTTTACAAGCATAATATAGAAAAAAAAATTATATGCGTTTATATTATATGCATTTAAAAATAAAAAATAATCAAATAACTATAACATTATCAATAATCTTCTATTGATAAAATAAATAAACTTTAATCGATACGATATAAATATAACGAAATATTATAAGGGTGAACCAAAAGTCTTTTCCGATTTTCTATGTCTTTTTGTTTCATTGTTTTTCTACGTCTTTTTGTTTAATTGTTTTTCTACCAAATAAAAATGTTTTATAGACATGTATTATATATCATTCTAAAGCCCTTGAAGTGCTCTATCATAATATATATTCAAATTTGTAATTGATCTTTTACTTCAAATTTTGTAACTTTTAAAACAATCATAAAAAAATCTAAAGTTCGCGTCCTTTTATATCATTACTGGACACAAGGTTTCAACGCAACTGCAGCAGCAAAGAAGATATGTGAAGTGGAAGATGACAGTGTGATCTCGGATCATACTAAGCGAAATTGATTTAAAAAATTCGACAACGGCGACAATGGTCTCGGAGACAAGACACGCTCAGGCCGACCTACGACTGTGGATTCCGAAGGCGTCATTCACTTCGAGCTGGTCCAAATGGTTGGACCATCAAAGGCAGACCTCTATTGCACCCAAGTCGATTTGATGTATGCAGTGCTCAACGAAAAATATCCAGCTTTGGTCAATCAAAAGCGCGCACTTGTGCAGAAAAACAACGCAAAACCACATATCACCAGGAAAATTCAAGAAAAATGTAAATCCTGGACGCCATTGAACTTCTTCCACACTCAGCTTATAATCCAGACTTTGCACCATCTGACAATCACCTTTTCTGCTCCATGGCACACTTTCTTTGTGGTCGCAGCTTCAACAAAGGTGGCGAAGTGCAAAACGGGTGCCGCGAGTTTTTTGCGTCTAAGAACAAGGAGTGATACCGCAGCGGGATCCAACAAGTTACCAATAGATGGGTTTGAACCATAAAATCAAATGGTCTTAAATTTGAAACTTAATTGTTTTTCACTTGTTGCAAAATTACGTTTAAAGTTTTAATAAAAAATCGGAAAAGACTTTTGGTTCACCCTTATAATTTATACTATTTCTGTAAAGTTACCAATTCAATAAATAACTACTTTTCTGAAGAGCAGTAATTGGATTATCCTAAATTAATCCATGGATTATTGTTAGCACAGTTTCTGCTGAAATTGTAAGTGTGTTGTAAAGAGTAATTTGCCTAGTGGAACAGTAATTTTTAAGTAAATTAGGCTTTAAATGGAAAGGTTTTAAGTTAAAAAAAAATTCCACGTGTTATAGGTTTTTTTAACCATCGGCAGTTTAAAAGAACACTGCAATTGCATTTAATACTCTTACAAGGAGAAGCTCAGGTAGGCGAATCACAATTTTTTTTAACATTTGTAGTATTTGAAGATAAGGACTTGAACATTAATTTATCAAAGCAGTATGACGCTAAATTAATGTCAAAATAGTGCTCTTTAAATACTCTAAATTTAAACAAAAACTGTGATTCACCTTGTTAATAGTATTACCTTTTCATAAATAATAGTAGCGCACATTGGATTGGAATTTTCTTTGAGATTTGGAATACGATGGCAAAAGCAAATATCACAAATCAAATATTTTTCTGTAAACGAATTGTGTCAAAATATTGTCAATAATGGATCTCTCTCTCTTTCACAGCCCTTTGTCGTTCACTCTTGGACATAGGCCTCCTCTAGTCTCTTCCATTCTCATCCGCATTGTGCGATTAGAAACCACGTCTTCCCGCTTTTTCCTTATGTCGTCTATCCAGCGGTTTTTAGTCTTCCTACGCTTCGTCTATGTAGTCTTGGTCCTCACATTACTACATGTCTCGTCCATCTTTCGTCCTCTTTCCTGGTGACATGTCTTGATCCGTTTTACTTTGAACTTGCTATGGTTGCCATCACATCTTCTACTTTGGTATATATATTGTCAAAAATATGATTGTATCTATTACCACTACACCAGACTTTATGGTCGGATTATCTGGTAAAGCAATATGTATATAAGTTGTGTTGTACGATTTTTCCAAATATCAGGAATATGTACTTTAGGCAATTTTAAACAAAAAACAATGTTAACGCAGGTTTGGTTTCAAAATTTTTCCTATATACATACGTATATTTTGCAACTTGCCAAAACAAATACAATAAATATGATTTGTAAAATTACAGTACCAGATTTATTAAATTGCAAAATTGCTTTGCCAAAAAACTTCCTACGCATGTTTTGGAAAATTACAATAAAATTTTTTAACAGTGCATTTAATATAAGAAATTGTTGATTGTAAAATTTAGGAAATAATGAAATGTATCTTACAAGTCAGTTTTACTATTCATTTGGATCTTCGATATTTTTTAACAACCTCGTGAAATTCAGAAAAAAATAAACAAATACTTACTTTTTTTTTAATGGGATGTGTTATGTGGATGTTCGAGCTTAAATAGAGGAATACGTCCGGTGTCTTGCATAACATTATTTACAACCACAAGGACAAGTATGCACTGTACTTATTTATTCCGAAATTAGTTGTTACCTACAACTTTTAAGTTCGAGTATTTTTCACAATTTGTTAATTTAAGATCAAAAACGTGCTACATTTAAATATTATTTCACACCGGGTTTTTACATGATTTTCTATAATTACGTACATTTATAATAAATACTGCATTAATCTATTGGCTGAGGAAATTATAGCATCCAAAAATTTAACTATTTTTAAATACTTATACGAAAGAAATAAATATATGTAATTGAAAAAACTACATATGCCATTAAGCTGAATCTGTTTCTCCATATGTTTTTAAAATACGAAAAAATAATAGAATTAGATCTCTATATTAATTAAAATTTGCAGTCAATTTTTGTAAGAACATTTCTGATTAGTAAATAAAAATCGGGGAACTATCAATATCAAGCCATACAGGGATCTTGCTCTATTTGATTATAGAAGGTTTTTAGGTGGGGAAAACGAGGCAAATTTTGATTGTGTTGAAATAAATGCACTAAATTTTCTGTTTTACACCGTTTTTTACGTAATGTAGTTTTAACAGAAAAATCAGATTCTTTCTCAGCAGTTTTTGATTTGAAGTGATTTTTTAAAATGCGTGGCACGCGTATAGGTTAGTTGCCTCTATAACAGTCAGTAACACAAAAAAATATTATAAATTAGTTTTTCTGTATTAAGAAAATTATTTTTATTGTGTTATTTTGTGTAATTTCTTTAGCTATAAAGAAAAATTATTCGTTTTTGTAATTTTTATCGTTAAAGATGAATTACGTTGTTAATTAATTTCAGTCTGAGTTGTTACTGCTTGTAAATAATGGTGAATAATAAAACGTATTTTTTGACGTCGAACGAAGAACATTATTTTGATTTTTATAGCAGCATACTTTAAATATAATTCTACCTACATATCGACTAAATTAATGGCTGTACATTTCAAGTACACACAAACATAAAACTGATGATTCAGAACACATAAATTATTCCATTTAGAAGCGTTCTGCACCGGCGTTTTTAGGTAATTCTTATTCCGAAATCTACAAAAATATTTGAAGAATTTATTAAGCGTACTTGAAACACTGACCTAAGTCATAGTTTATTTTAAAGACATAATTCACTTAAAAGATAAATGATATTAAAGTAAATACAATGTTTGTGGATGTAAACATGTTTGTATTTATACTTTTCTTTTAAGTATTATTGAAAAATTTATTTTGATTTGCAAACAGAAACTGTTATCTGAAATTACTGGCGAGTTTGCTACCTTATCAATAATTTAATGTGAGGCTCACTGCAGGAGTTACTTTCGACCAATAACCTTTTCTGCATTAGATTTAAGAAAATCTTTCCGTTATTACCTAATTACGAAAACTGCGTAACAAATTTGAACCTCGTTTAGGTATAACGTTGGCCAGCCCAGCCCGAAAGAGTTGAAAAAAATCGTGTTATGAATACTACATATTCAAGTATTCGGAATAACTTCTTTAATATTCAACCTGCGAATTCTAACCGGATTAAACATATGACTTTATTTTATTTTATTTTCTGCACTGTGATTTAAAGGCATGTAACGAGGTTTCTGGTTATTTATAAACGTACGAGCTCCGAAATTATTCGAGTTAGGTTTTCGATGGCATTCCTCCCGATATTCGTATTCGTTTTGCTAATAAATATTTTTATTCTCCGACTAAATTATGGAAATCGAAAAGAAATAACCCGATCTTAATCAAAATGAATTAGTTTTATCTTTATATTTTAGTTAACCGAATTGGCAAAACAAAAATTACCCATCAATAAATTAGCGAGTGTGTTGCATTTTTTGGTAAATTTCGTAGGTGTTGTCGGGTTTACTAATCGAATAAACTATGGGAAATATTCAAATTTTGTTTGATATTTACTATTTTTATTATTTGTAACTCTATATATGTAAAAATTAATTTATTCGTTTACAAATTAACAAATAGATCGATATTATACTAATAGCTGATAAAAAAACTGGTATTAGTCCTATTTCTATTTTGGGTTTAGATTTGAATAAACATGCAGTAAATACTTAGTTTAATTACAACTATTTTAACTGTTAAAGAGACTTGTAAAGTCGGAAAGACTCGCTATAATGTTTTTCGATGTTGTAAAATTCCATTTGTGTTTCCGTACAATAAAATTTTATTATTGAAATTAATTGAACTTCAAAGAAATTAAATTTTTTATGATTAATTTTTTTTTCATAAATGAGATTTTTTGAAATTTTTTTATCGTTAGACAGCACGACCCCTTTGATCAAACGCCTTTGTAAGGAGTCATGTCCATCACATCCGCAACCGGCATTCTTGATATTTTTTATACATATTTGGATTAATATTATGTAATTAAATAAGTATGTGATCATCTAATTCTTTATAATTAATTTTTTTATATATCAATTAGATTTTTTTAATTATTATTGATTTATTATAATACTAGATGACCTGTTCTTGTTTCGCACGGGTTTGTGTTTTTTAATCTTAAAAAATTGCTTTGCAAACTACGCCTCATTTATTAATACGAAGTAGAGTTTTTTTTTATGTGCACACAGCTCCACCAACTTTAGATGCATTTTCAAGGGGGGTGTCTGGTGCAAGTGAAATTGAAAATGTACACTCAGATAAAGAAGTTTGTTCGCGCGAATATTTAAAATTCATAAATTATTTTGTCCAATTGCAGTCACGAAACATAAAAAAAAGATTATTAAGTAAGAATTTCTGGAATAAATTTACTAAATAATAAGTTCAAACGAAGTTTATTCAGAAATATACAAAACAATAACAATCACAGTTATTGAAATAATAATAGAAAAATTTCAAAATTGATTTTAACTACTATTGAAGAAAAAAGTTTTGACTCCTGATTTTGAATACAAATAAAATCAAAAGTTAGCGAGTGAATTTTTTTTTAAACTTTAAACTCAGCTTTGTACTCCGATAGTAAACTAATAATCACTTTCAATTTCATTTTTGGATAATGATGATATGTCATTGTCAGAATCACCAGTATTAACTGTAAATTGTAAAATAAGAAATAAAAGCACATCTTAACCTAACAAGTATTTACGAAATATGTTAAATTAAACGATGTAAAATGATTTATTAAGCATAGCAATGAAGTTTTGTTCTAAAAAGAACACTTTTTTGTAGTCAATAAAACTCGAATAAAAATAACACAAACAACCACAACAAATGTTAACATACGCAATGATTGGTAACTTTTTAAAAGAATGTACTTGAAAAATATCTTGACGTTTATTGGTTCATTCGAATATTTATCAAATTATTAAGCATATTTTCTGAATCGTTTCTGAGGTTGGTGGATCTATATCGTATGGTCAAAAAGTTTTTGGATCGCGATAGCCATGAACTATCTAAACAACTATTTATCTCTGCTGTCCGTAGTTTGATAATTATATGACTATCTTTGGTCATTATAGGGACCGTGAATGAAGAATATGACGCCGTCTAGTGACTAAATTATCAAACTTTGTGATGGAAGTCATATGGTTTATACATTCCAATTATAAAATTTAAATTTTTCGTTAAATAAATACAAAAATTATTTAAAATTTCTTCATGAAAAGTAACATGTTGTTTTTGAAACTGTTCAAATACTCGGCGTCCCAATATTGGAGTTGATACAAAAATTAAATTTTATCGATTATAATAAATCGGAAAATCTTTTTTATCCATCTTATTTACCTAGGATTTTGCCTGGCCAAAAAATATACTAAAGAGTAAGCATTAGATACCCTCGTTTGAGCTACCACACTACCAGTTATCAATACTGGATTCTTTTGATCTTATTTTTCTACAACGTTTGTGTCGAGTTCAATCATTTTTGCCCTTTTGACTTCCTAACTAGGAACAAAATCTTCAATTATTTTTTGCATTATTTACTAATGTTTGATTTATTTATTAGATTATTGTCATCACAATGGTTAGTCAACTTGACGATAGAGAGAGCTTGAGAATCGGCAGTAGTGCTGGCTCTACAGTTAACGCGCGGTTCCTATAGATTCATATATACGTTACAGTTAAAGCGTGTGTACCAGTCAAAGTGTAGGCGCACTAGATAACATGCGATTACAGCCTTTTTAGTAAATGTTTTACTTCGGCCGAAAGGAAACTTCTACATTGACGAAGTCTGCAACGTAACCCAACAATGCAGAAGCTTCTTTTCAGCCGAAGTAAACACATACTTCAACTAAATCAACATTTGGACTGTAACATATACACCTATATCTGCCTCAAACGATACTCTTTAAAATAGTGAAAACCCTATTAAAATCCATGCATTGTTTGTCGAGATTCACGCGATAAAACGCTTACCGAGGATTTTAATTTTATACTATTTATAGATCATTGTGTTTTTGATCTAAAATATCATTAATAGCTATTTACAAAATTATATGCGATATTTGGTAGAAGAATATCTTTTTTAGCAATCAAATCAATGTAAATTGCTTGTGCATATTTCAAATATATTTTGCGTTAAGTAAGATTTCCTAACGGTTGGACTCGATCAGAAAATTGCGTGTTTTCGCTGAAAAGTGAGCACTTTTAACGGGATTCTTTATAAAAAAAAGATATGTATTTATTACAAAAACATGAACTCTTTTTTTTAAATCATATCTAGTCACTTCTATTTGCATCATTTTTTTCTGTATTTTTTTTTGTGAATATCTACATATATTTTTTTTGTTGCAGGTAAGAACACAGTACTATAAAATCTAGTGGGACGTTTTTGTAAGTAAAACTTTTCTTGTGTTATTAATCTCAAAATAAGAAATGCAGTCCGAAATAATTAAAATATTTTGTTGTTCGCTTAAAAGGCAAGGGAATGAAGTTCAGCAAGCTTTTAGCAATTATTAAGCATTTATAATTAATCTTAATAGCTGCGTAATGTTGTTTCTTAATGAAGGCATAGAAAAGGATTATATATTATTAAGAATTTTCATCTTAAAGACAGTTCACATTAAAATTTTAATCCGTTTTAAAATATCGGAAAGGAGGTTACCAAGAAACCTTGAGTATGCACAGAAACCTTGTTAAAAACTGTTACTACAAGCCCTAAAAAAAAACAAGAATTTAATAGTAATTATTATTCGTGCTATAGTTAATTCAATAATTCAATTATTTTTCTAGTTTACTATATGAATATGCATACGTTTAATTACCCTTTTGGAAATAGAATGCAAGTGGGAAGCGAAATAAACACAAAATTACATGCAACTTAAAAATAACATCATATTCAAACACAATTATGCCACTGTGTGTGTATATACATATTTCCGTTTGTTACAACTGTAATAAACCGCGTTTTCGTAGTATATCTATTACTTAACATTGTTTGCACTAGCCATAAACCAACAACACTCACAAACATAATGATGTAATAGAGGGGTGTTATAAGAAATGCAAATTAACCGTTAAATTGTTAATAACTTGATTTCAATTGAACCGACAAACGATAAATTACACCGTGGAATTGCATCAACACTATTTTGTAATTATTCGAAATCATGTTTAATGAAAAATTCGCGTTTTGTTGTTGCCTCGTTGATTCGTATTTAAGAATTTTTTATGTCCAAAACGGTAACAATCTCATTCAAATTTAAAAAGAATCATTATTGGAAAATTTTGTATGAAACTTCTTATTTGAATAAAGAAAAAGAAGAATGTATGAAGGAAATCTGAGTTTAATTTTCCACCATTTAGTTCCAAAATGGTAAGACCTTTGTTTTTAAAGAAGTTACTTTGTTATTTATTGTTTACGCATTTTAAGATTTTTTTGTGTTTTTTAATCGAATTTTTTACGAAAAATCTTCCACTATAATAACACTGGCACACAAAAATAAAAAAGTGGTCAGTACTTTTGACCAGACCCACCTAGGGTTATGTATTTCGATGCCTGAATTCGAATTTGAGGTCGGTTTACCCAATATACCTCTAAAATTTTGAGTAAATTGCAAAAAACTACAATTTTTAGCCAATTGAAGCAGTTTTTTGCAATTTATTCAAAATTTTGGGGTTATATTGGGTAAACCGACCTCAAATTCGGATTCAGGGCATAGAAATACATAACCCTAGGTGGGTTTGGTCAAAAGTACTGACCACTTTTTTTGTGTGCTCGTGATATTTTTGGCTATGTTCTACTACTTTTTTACTATTTTTTACGATTTTTGATAAATATATGAATGATCGAGATTAAGAGATTTTGAATTCGGATTTATTTTATCAAAATATACATATCAGGAAAATTTGATCTAGTTTAATCACATTTTCTTCATTGTCATAACTGCAATTTTTAGTGGTATTTTGCGATTTACCAGGAGTGTTAGTTGAAGTTTGCCGGTTTTTTCAATAAAGAAAACACTTAATTCTCAAGGGAATCTCAAAAATTTTTTATTCAAAGTATTGACCATTGGATTCTACACATTTTGCCCATCTTTCAGGCAAATCATGGATACCATTCCAAAAAAACTTTTTGTCTTTCGAGACAAACCATTCGACGAGCCATTTTTCGACTTCTTCAAAATTGGGAAAGCGCTGCTCTGCGAGTGAGTGTCCCATCGATGCGAAAAGGTGATAGTCGGACGGGGCGAGGTCTGGAGAGTACGGCGGGTGCGATAATATTTCCCAATTCAATGCTTTTAGAGTGTTCTTCACCACTTTAGCGGTGTGAGACGGTGCGTTGTCATGTTGTAGGATAACTTTCCCATGTCTTCGGGCCCATTCCGGCCGTTTTTCGATCAACGCATGATTCAAATTGATAATTTGTTGTCGGTAGCGATCCGTATTCACCGTCTCACCAGGTTTTAATTACTCGAAGTACACCACACCACACTGGTCCCACCAAACACAGAGCATTGTCTTACGGCCAAAGCGATTTAGCTTTGGAGTCGATGGGCCGGCCTCACCAGGTGAAAGCCATGATTTTTTCCGCTTCGGGTTCTCAAAATAAATCCATTTTTCGTCCTCCGTGACAATTCGATGCAGAAAAGATTTCCTTTCGAATCTTTGAAGCAGCATTTCACAAATGGTTTTTCGATTTTCCATTTGTCTATCGTTCAGTTGGTGTGGTATCCATTTTCCATACTTTTGGATCTTTCCCATGGCTTTTAAACGTTGGCAAATTGCTCCTCGGACACATGTAGTGTTTGTGCCAATTTTGTTGCGATTGGGTTGGATCTTCATCCAATAACGCCTGCAATTCCTCGTCTTCGAACTTTTTCGCTGCACCAGGATGTTCATTGTCTGTTAATTCGAAATCTCCACTTTTAAATTGACGAAACCATGTCTCACATATTCTAATCACTGGAGCATGTTCACCATAAGTTTCTACCAGCAACCGATGAGCTTCAACTGCTTTTTTCTTTTGATGAAATAAGAAAAGCAACGAATGCCGCAAATGCGACTTACTTGGAACGAAACTCGACATATTCACTGAGGTAAACAACTATGACGCTATTATTTTGGCGGACTGTAACTTGTATATTTTTTAAGGTTAATGTCAATAGAAAAATATGACATAGATGCCAAATCATAGCAATGTACACATATCTCTAGCAACATCTATGAGTAAAACCGGCAAATTTCAACTAACACCCCTGGTACTCAAAATTTTAGAGGTATATAACCGACTTCAAATTCGGTTTCAGGGCATCGAAATACATAACCCTAGGTGGGTTTGGTCAAAAGTACTGACCACTTTTTTATTTTTATGTGCCAGCGTAATTGTTTAGAATACCTACAGAAAATTTTCGAAAGTAGATACAGTAAAACCTATCGTGGCGATCACCTCTAAAAGCGGGCAGTATGTTTCAGAACCGATATATGGTAATTTAATTCTTCTTCTAAATTTCTTGTAAAATTTGGTATAGATAATAATTGTAAAAGCGAACGTATGTTAAACAAAATTCATTTACCTACATTTTTTATGATTCTAAGCTTGTCTGACTTTTTAATTCTTTCATTGTCTGTAAAGAGAAAAAATATGCAGGCGTTTTTGTAAATTTGTAATTTTACTTACTGACATGTTCTTTGCAAATTGATTCCTTCTAAGAAAGCTCTAGAATAATAGAACAACTATTAACCCTTAGAAAATTCTGGAATAGTCAAATCGTAAAAAAGTCGTGGTGCATTGTTTGGGTGTACATATTTAATAAAGAATATTTTCTTGCTTATATAATTTTGAAAAGCAGACGTTCGCGCATTTAAAGGTTGCGGACCGGTTAGAAAGTGGTCGCCTTAGAGAAAAATTTATAAGAAGAATTAAATTAGTTTATATCTGTTCTGAAGTACACTTCCTCTTTAAAAAGATGGTCGCCACGAAGAATTTTACTGTATAATTTATTAATTATCTATATTGTTTCTGTATATAGGTACTTATATATAAATATATAAGGAGAACTCTATTTATAATAACTTTGAGTTAATAATAATATGATTCTGATAAATAATAACTGCATTTAATATAATGCACAATTCGTTATTACATTTGCATTGACTATCATTGTTCTTCTCTCTAAGAGGACCACCTTTACAAAAGACTAATTTGAGCAAGAACCGACGCTGGTCGTGATAGAGAGGTTTTGCTGTAGTTTTTTTTAGGAAAATAAGCGCCACACCTTTTTTCGAATATAAAATCTAAATTTGCGTTTTTGATATGAAAGAGAGATGATTAATATGGACAATTCTATTGTATATGGGATATGTGCACATTCGAGCGAAAAGTGGCATATTTCTGAGTGAGGGAAACAAATAAACCGCGACGCGGAGCGGCGCGCTTCATTTTCTTGAGATCGGAACGTGCCACTTTTCGCTCGAATGTACACACTCGGTTTTAAGCATGATTCTCAATAATTCAGACTACTAAATTAGACGAAAAATCAGTTGATTAATTTTAATTATTTTCTCTCGCTTCCATTGGCGAGATTATCGTATCTTTTCGCTCCCTTGCACTCATTGCTATGGTAAATACGTTTTTCGACAATAAAATCGATATTTACTAAACTAAATTTAAATTTACGTTTTGAAAGAGCGATGGATAAAGGGACAAATTTTGAGAATGCGGGGTATGTGCAAATTCGAGCGAAAAGTGGCACATTTCCGAGCGAGGGAAGAAAATGAAGCGCGGCGCGGAGCGGCGCGCTTAATTTTTCTGAGATCGGAATGTTCCACTTTGAGCTCGAATGTGCACACTCGATTTTAAGCATTATTTACATTAATTAACTTACATCCTAAATAATACTACTTTAGTTATAATAACTTTGATTTAATAAGAATACGATTTTGATAAATAATAACTGCATTTAATCTAATATAGTATTCGTTATTACATTTGCATTGACTATCTTAGCCTTTCTGTCTAAGACGACCACCTCTACAAAAGACCAATTTGAGCAAGAACTAACGCTGGTCGTGTTAGAAAGGTTTTACTGTATTTGTTTTTTGAGGTATAAATTTAAATAAAGTGTCGGTGTTTTAAAATTGTTTGCTTTACTTTATGGTAAATTTATTGGGCCATCAATATTTATTTTGAATTGATCGGAAATCATATTTGGGTAGATTTTAACTGAAATTAATAGCATTCGATATGTATATTCGCTTCGAACATTTATTAATAAAAGTACTTCAAAATATTCAAGGATTCTTACTGGCTGTAAACTTTTTACATTAATTTTGCATTTCACCTGAAAATAAAAGTTTTTAGAATCATCTCGTTGCCGGATTAAAAAAAAAATCCTTAAAACGTACCGAGGTAAAATTATATTTCTTCAATGGAGTTATAATTAATTTATTAGGTTCTGCTTTGTATTTTATTCTGTTAAAGGAAATTGGAATGTGATAACCGTCACAATTTAATTTTACTTTCAGACAGATTTTCTAATAAGAAATGTTTTACATAAAGCTTTACCGGACTTGTGATCAGTGAAATAAATTGAAATGTCTATCTAAACTAGCAGGGTTAAAAGAGAGAGAAATGATTAGGTTTAGTTGGTATATGTAATGTTAAAATATTGTAACGAGTTCGCTGCGGCACGAACTAGCGTTGTGAATATTCAAACATCGTTAATACCTTATTTTAAGTAACAATTAAATTAATTTAATAATGAAATAACAACTTGATAACTGATTTATGTGTCTTAATAAACAAATAACTTTGTACATATGGTTACATTTAGATCGAATATAATTGAAATACCATAATCAGCTATTTATAAAAACTGTCTCTTTTATACACACCTTCCTCTACATTTCTTGTACAAGCTCTTATTTTCGAGTAACACATAATTAGATACAAATATATATATTTTTTTATTAAACATTTTCAAGTGACGCGTTCAATTTTAACCCTACGTTATTCACCTGAAATATCGTACCGTGTTAAGTCAATGGAGGTGGTCTACGATTGTAGACCAGGTGACTAACGGAGGGTTAATCGATATTATATATTAGGTAGCCCAAAAAAAGGGCCATATTAGAATTACGATAAGGGAAAAACTATGTTGTACCTACTGTACTATCGGGTTGGAAGAAAGTAATATCGATTTAATAGTTTGAAAAAAACTTCAATTTTTTTATACAAAGTTTGAATTTTAATGAAAAATGTATAAATGCACAATTTCCTTTAACGACCTTTTGCCATTTTTCTGGTAACTTGATGATTCCACGTTTGTAGAACTTCTGGTTCTTCTCAGCAAAAAACTGAACCAAGTGCGATTTCAGGATGATCATTATTAGTGAAATTTTTACCATTTAAGGAGTTTTGTAAAATCAAAATAAATGGTAATCTGTTGGTGCAAGATCGGGGGCTATGTGGTGGATGTGACAACCAAGCTCCAATAATTTTTCACGAGTTACTAAAGATGCGAGACATCTAGCGTTGTCATGGTGAAATATAATGTTTTTACTGTTGGGCAATTCTGCCCATTTATTTTTGATTATATTTTATCAGTTGTTGACAGTAAACATCGGAATTGATCGTTTGGTTCTATAGATGCAGCTCAAAAGCCACAACGTCTTTATAATCTCACCTAACTAAAAACATGATCCTATGTTGATGCAATTTAGCTTTTGATGTGCCTTGTACTGGTTTGACACGCTTCGACCATGATCGTTTTAGATTAATGTTTTTGTAGACAACCCATTTTTTATCACCAGTGGTGATTCGTTTTAAAAAATAATCGATTTTATTGTGTTCTTGGGTTGCATATCACAAATACTCATTCTTTGTGTTAAATGAATCTCTTTAAATATATGTTGCACCCAAATGCCAAGCTTCTTAATAAGTCCAAGACGTTTTAAATGATTGTCGCTAAGTTATATGGCTATCTGCTTTAATTTGTTCATTATTAACTTCAGTTGGTCGACCAGAACGTTGGTCATCTTTAAGAGAAAAATTTCCAAAACGCATGCGTTCTGTTTAGCATTCATCACCGTAACCTTCACAAAAATCTTTATAAGCCTCGGAAGTTTTCTTGCCTTTGCTGAAATAAAAAAGCAAAATTTGACGAAAACATTCGTTTTTGCGCTCTATGTTAAATTTTATAATGAACTAACAAATGTAAACTAAATTTGTTTCTAACGTAAGCTACACGTCATTACTGTCAAATCTGTAATATTGACTGAAAGAATTCAAAAAAATTGGAACCCCATCGTTTTGTGAAAACCGAAATTGCTTTCTTGCGAATCTAATAAATACAATGAACGAAAGTAACTTATATTATTCATACTAAATGGAGATGGGCAGGTCACATTGTCGAGTTGACTGACAATAGGTGAACCAAGACGATATAAGGAGAGGACAGGATATTGCATAAACAAGATGCAGAATAGGGAAATGAAGATAAATTTACAGCCCAACAGTGGAACCATACGGCTAAGGAGAATGATTATAGTTAAAGAAGTACTACCTTCTTTTCCAGAAACTTTTCTTCTGAGGACTTTCTTTCTTATGTTGATTGAGTGTTTCATTTTTACTATCGTAAACCATAAATTTAATTTGAAATATCATTTTTTGCTGATATCGATCGCTTTGTTCGATTATCACAAATTGACATGCTTGAGGCACGGTTATCTTGATTAAATTACAACGAAGAAGACGAATTAAACTTGGGTTTGTAACATGAATGTGCATTACTGCATATAAAAGAAAAAATAATTTAAAAATACAATTTATTTTCTTTCTGTGGTTCCTGGCATTTTAGGAATTACAATTGTAAATAAATACCAAACAAACGCGACCTTGATTAAAGTTATTGAGCTCACAAACTGTACAAGGACGGACATAGAAATTTGCAGCAAATAACATAATAAGCCCGTTTTATTGAGGAGCATCGCAATTCTTTGTTATTGTATTTCGTTTTTTTTTAAATTTTATTTCATACGATTCCATTAATCAATTTAATAAATTTAATTGTGATCTCATAATTCCAAGTACAAGTTAATTGCACCGTTTAATTATTTTTTATTGAGCTTTTAAAACGATTTATCAAAAACGCAAAGATGGCTATTTAGATTTCTGCAAGTTGCACCGCATACTAACCATCAATCAAATTAAAGCGTAGATAAAAAGTAGTGGATGTGCAAGAGGGAAACGCGCAGAGAAATTAATTAAAGTAGTGGAACTGTCATGGGATTTTAGAAGATGGTACCAAGGAATTAGATAAATCCGTCATAGATTTCTAATGTGAACTGGAAAACATCCAATTACGCCAATCTTTCTAGTTTGCGTTTGAAACATGTCATTGTTATGTGTGCACGTTCCTTAAAATTCTTTCAGATTCAAATCTAATTAATGAGTTATGACAATAACAATTAAAATCTTAGGTTTTGGACAGTTTTAAAAGTTTATTTGAGCTTAAAATTAAAACAACATTATGTAGATTAATAATTGTGGAATAATAACTTTCCCATTTTTGTTTAGATAAATGTTGTTTACGGCTTAGCCTTGGCCTTGACGCGGTGAGTGCTCCCAATGCCCCCTTCTACTTAAAACGCCAATACTGCCCCAGTGGCCCCCAATCCCCACACTGTCGCTGCTCTCGCTTTTGCGATGTTTTTATAACACTTCATCATTCGCTCCCACGTTAATTGGTATTTCAGTTTAAAGATTTCTTTTTTATTTTTATTATCTATCTTAATTAGTGATTATTAATTATTGTTACACCAAGTTTGCGCAATCTTTAAATGTTTTTCTGATACATAGTGTTTATCCAATCGTTATTTTTAAAATTGTCAGTGGCCGGTAGCAGCTTTAAATTTAGATCCCATTTCCTATATGCCAAGTGTTCTGTATCTGACACTTTCCACGCCGAACTTGGATTTTACATTTTCTCGACTTTATCTAACTTTAATTTCAAATCATCTTCGACATCCTTTGATATTGTCGTCTATAAACTTTAATTAATAATTAAACTTGTACTAGAAAAAACATAGGTATAGGGGTAAACAGTACAGTTGTTGGCCAGTCGACAATGATTGGCCATATTTAAAAAATACCTTTACCTAAAATTGTTTTTGGGATATAATTTTAATTGAATTACTTAAACAGTAAAAAAATCGTATTTCACATTATTGAGAAATGGATATGTATTTTTAGCCAACGTGGAATTTGTTTTCCCTATTCCTCTGAATTTGGTATCTTCTTAAACGAAAGCGAAAGTTAATCTTTTATAATGAATTTAAAAAAAAACAGACTACCCATATTTATTATTTTTATATACCAAGAGATAAGATACGAATGAAATGTGGGTTGAAAATCTTTAATATAAAGAAATCATAAATCAATGTCGCGTGTTTGATATTGGGATAAAATATGCAAGAGCTAAAATGGTTTATTTCATTTAATGAAATAAAACAAATACTAAAATTCACATAAAAATGAAATATATTTTACATGGTTTTACGGTGACGTTATTGATTTCCACGTACTTGTAAAAATCGCAGGTTTATACTAATTTAATTACGTCTATAAAATTTTTAATTTTTGTACATATTTGGATTTTGCCCTTGGATCGGGTTTAATATTGTTAAATGTTCTAAAATTTATGACAATATAAAATTTCTAATTGTATTTATAGTTGAAAAAAATTTATAGTAGGCTTTTTCTGTAATTTAAGTACCGTCCTTTTAAGTAAAAGTCCATTTGCATTAAATTTTATGTTTTAAAGTTACAAACAACTGATTTTTATTTCTAACTGTTTCATTAAATTCAAATTGTTGATTTTTATTACATTTTTGAGGGCATAGACAAGTCGTATAATACAGGGCGGTTGGAAAGGCCACCAAGAGTCTTAAGCATCGTTCTCTTTGATTTGCTAGGCTAAGCTCTTAAATTTGGATACCATTAACAAAGATATAAATTATATTAAATTAGCTGTATTAAAATTCTAATTCGCAAAGAAAGACTTATAACGATTTCAATATAGAATTTGTGAGTTATGGTGTGGGACAGCGGTTATCAATTTTGTGATGTGGGTCGAGGAAGATTTTATGGGGGCTGTTTCACATTTATAGAACATTTAAAAATTTTTGAAAACATTTAAAAATCTATAAATTAGAAGACTGTAAATCAATTTTATACACTTTAAGGAGCCACAAATATATTTTTAAATGTTTAGGGTGCTGAGACTGCAGAAGAACTGGGTGGTCAGGAACCTAGGCTTTGAATTTGAAAAAAAAAAGTTTTATCTCGATTGATGCGGCAGTAAACGGGTATTAAAGGTAGGGGTTTCAGGGCCGGTTCGTTCCTACTGGTTGGATGTTTTTAATACATTGGCAGTTTATTTCCATGAAACTAGATCTAAACAACAGTGGCTTTTGTCTTCTATAAGTAAAAAACAAAGAATATCAGACAACATAGTTTCAAAAACAAAGCCACAGACCCTGAGCCTTCGAATAGACTCAATAACGCAGTTAAATCTCTTTGTTATGCAGAAAAAAGATAATCGAAGAAAATCTTTACATATTCTGACAAAAGACTTCATTGATAAAATCGGTTAAAAGTATCAGTTCATGGCGGGCTTAAAAATATGTTCTTCATCGCTATCGACTCTTACCGTGGCATACCACGTTAAGTTGATGGCCAGGGATCATAGTTTTTTAGATCACTTCGTCAAATTTCCTTCTTTTTTCGCGTTCAGAGTCAACGAGGCTATTTCAGTAACTGTTCTTATAATTAGATTTTCTCAATGAGCAATCACAAAGATCCAAAATTGATCAGGAAGGAACTTATCCATTTTACAGCTGATTGCTCAGAAAAAGTTTTGTTTAGAATCAGTTTTATGGAAATATGCTGCCAATGGAGTAAGAACATGCGCTCATTAGGAACGCACCTGATATGAAAACTGAGTTTCTTTCGGCAAATGTGATAATCTGGGGGAAAAAATTTACTTGGGTTCAAATTTAAAAATGGTTTAAAATCAAATTTAAATAATAATTAATTCGAAAAAAATTTATTGCAAAAAAACCACTTTAGTACAGGATTATCGCGCATTCGATTATTGCGGTTTTGTATTTATTGCATTCCTAATTCAAATTATCGCGGTTTTATATGCAGTTCAGCTGCATTTACGCGAAAAATTATATTGACATTGGCGTTTTCGCTCAGAAGTAAGGGAGCGTTCAAGTATTACGTAACGCGGAGGAGGGGGTCCACCATCGCGTTATGCAACATTTTTTTTTATTTAAATAAAAAGCTAGGGAATTAAAATTTCCCAAGTGGGCAACCCCTTTCGTTTATGTATTACGGGAAAATGGCCACTTGCTTGTTACGTAACATTTATGACTGGGGGAGGTCTGAAAAACGTTACGGCGCGTTACATGGGGGAAAAATCTTCAAAAATTGCGTTACGTAATACATGAACGTTCCCTAAGTCTCAGATACTTTTATTAGCAAATTTATAAGTTGTTGTTCTAGAACCTTTATTTTATGCTGAGAATTGTTCTTTTTAGAGTATTTTAGGATATAAATTGCAAAATTACACAAAAAGTTACTAGTGTCCGATTCCGTTTGATATTTGACTATATTTACCATGAAAAATGTTCCCCACTTTATTTGAAAGAAATTTACAGCTTTTGGCAAGGATGGGTGAATTGTGCACGAGTTGCTTCATTTAAGGCCCCTAATATTACTACTAAATAGGTTAATGACAAACAGCAGTTTTTTTTTAGTTATGTAAGAGGTAGCTAATAAAAAAACATTTTACATGTTTTGAAATTTTCGGATGCCAAATCTGGATTGTATCCAATAATACATAATGTATTCCGACTTCATAATGGGAAGTTACGATATTTGACTCATTTCGTTAGTACGTTGGTCAGTCCCAGACCTAACGGAGCCCCACTACTCAACAAGTTAAATTAACCTGATGAACTTTTCTTTTCTATTATTTCGCAGAATCGAAACAGATTCGGTTTTTAACCTGGCGGCTTCCGACGAGGAAACATTTTTATTGTCGTTTAAATTTTACCAACATTTTGTTTTTTAAAAAACTTAGCAGTCAATTAGCATGACACATTCTACGGTTTAAATTCACACAATGAAGTAATTGCTATTAAAAATGCAAAGCAAGAATTAAAAAGTTTTTTCAACAATTACAGGTGTTGAACAACCATTCCGTAATATTTGTAAATGGCGATTAATTAATTTAACTCGAAACGTGATTTTAACTTATTTAGTAATTAACGATAATATATAAATAATTTATCATAATACCATAAACATGTTAAGTAAAAAAATGGTTATTTTAGTTAATTTAGATATCTAAAAACAGTCATTTAAAGAGGAAGTTTTATAATTAGAAGTATAATTAATCTTTTGGTTACATCTATATTTGTTGATAGACACTCTTATTATGGATAAGTGTGGATTTATTGCGGTTTTTAAATGATATTCAAACAGGTTTTTAGCTACATTATTGGATATTAATTTTTGTTTTACAATATTTATTACATTACATTTCATGGCAAGAGAAATTATTATGGTGTTTCTTTTTTTGCATTTTGGAAGTACCAATAGTTCCCTTTAAGTATGAGTTGTTTAACATGAAACTAATTTTACTATTTTGACTAAGGGATTAAAATATCAATGATATTAAAAAGATTTCAGTGTTTTTAACCCAATGTTTTGAACTTTTTCTACATATAACTACGGGAAACTAGTCAAACTATTGTTTTAAATGAAAACATTTAGATTTTGTTAATTTCTAAAGAAAAACAAAATAAGTAAATCTCTTGATGAAATTCGTTATTCCTTAATATCATTTTCTTATTTCAAATGCAGAGATTTAAAATTGGCGTCGTTGTTACAATCGTGTTATTTTATATCTCATAACTAACAATATATTCGATTTTTATTTAAAATCGTTTTTATAAATATTTTGCAATTAATAAATAAAATTTTGTTTTTATGTTTATGTTCAGGTATACCTGCATACCTAATACTCACTCGTATTAGTCTACATACATACATTACTTAAATTGTAAAAACGATATAAGATGAATCCAAGTAATTTTTGTAAGCTAAACATTATGAAACTAGTTATTCAATGTATGTCAAATGAAATGATAATACTCCATCAAGGCATGCAATTTTCTAATTTTGCATGTTGTATTAAAATTTTATACAGTTCTTCGATAGTATATTTCAGTATTATAAAAACGTTAATAATAGTTATTTTGTGAATTAACTATTTAAAAAATAAATGTTTTATTACATTTGGTAAGCTTTAGAACATAGGTATGATTTTTTTTTGGCAGTGATATGTGCTTCGGGTTATTATGATTCGTAAACATTCACTCTCCAATAAAAAACTATTACTTCTATAAAATTAATAAAATAAAATGCATTAAAAAAGTACTCTACGTACCCATCTAAAAATCGAAAGTAAAAACCTAATCACTATGAATCTAATTGTATTGCACCTTCAATGATGATTATGGTGATGATGACAGTCTTATAAACTAACATCGCATAAAGAAATAATTTTCAAACTCAATTTCGTTGACTATACAGGGTGTCAGACGTTTAGGTACTGAGACTTGACCGGGTGGTACCTGATACCAATTTAAACAATAAAATTTTGTATACAATATGCCTTAAATTTAAAGAATTTCGAGAAAAATGTATTTTAATTTTCTAGTAAATGGTAACACAACATCGTCTCCATATGCTCTTAAAAGAGAGTGAAGTCATGTAGTACGTGGTTTACTACTAATTTATTTTATTGTTTGAATATTATGTCTTACAATAAACGTCGATTAAGATTGTTTATTGCACATTTATTTCATCGTTTAGATATTATGTTTTAGAAGAAATGTGCGGCACTTTGGATTTTAAATATCTTACGTTACCCTTGAAGTGATTCAGACAAGCAACTTTATTTTGAGGTATTGATCCAAGCCTCAGATTTCTATGGTTTTTTAAATTTAAAAAAAAAATACATTTACATTGTTATAACAGACTTAGACATAAATTAATGAAATATTCTAAAGTTATTTATTACACATTTTTAAATCGAAATTTGTCACAAAATGATTCCACATAAGGCTACTTGACTTGGAGTATGTTTTAGTTCAGTTTTGGGTCATTTATAAATGGGTCAAGTTTTAGTACTTTTTCGTCTGACAGGTTTGGAGAACCTATCAAAGTTGCATTTGATAGAAAAGAAAAAAAATAATTATAGCTAAGTATCGTATTATGCTTTCTTAACTGATACTACACACACGAATTCTTGTAATTAATATTGTTTTACATAAACTAGAAGCTTTTGCTCCCATAAGTTTAATTTTTGTAATAAGTCGATACCTTTTATAATTTTTTAAACGAAGTTTATTATTAGTAAATGTTTCTCTAACTTGAAGTTAAATTTTACAATCTTTTAAAAAGAATTTTTACCTCAACGCTGAGCTGCCTTCTGTTTAATGATCAAATTACATAATTCAAAACATTATTAAGAAAAGTATTCAACGTAATCGGTGAAAGTCATATAAATAATGAAAATTTTTAGTGGGAAATATATTAACTAAATCAGCGTTTGCTTCAAAAAATATTTTAGCAAACATTGAATGAGAATGTATATTAAATTTTTGTGGCCGAGTCATTCTTTATTTTCTACATTTAGCACTTACTTACACCAAATGAATTTTTCTTTCTCTGGGAAATAGCTCCCAATTTTTCAACGCTTTGATTAACGTTTTACTTGTATTTTATTTTACAAAATAAGAAACTCGAAATTTTCTCTCCCTCTCAGTTTTACGTTGAAAAGGTTATTAAATTTATAATTATCTGGTTTCAAAATAATTACAATGTCATTTGCACAACAAAATCTCTAATTTTGTAGTCATTTATGAAATCAATGATTAATTATTTTGCCACTCCACAAATTTCGGCGTTGCTTAGCACAAAGGGGTTGAACCGACTGTTGAACTCTTGTTCTATTCAAGGCTCTTTAACCGCTATCATGACAAGACTTTTTATCATAAATCATTGTTCCATTCTAAACACTAATAATCATATAGGTAAATATAATATTTTTTTATCCAACATTTTAATCTCGAAAGTTATCCATTTTTTTTTAAATTGTGTATTTTTTTTGATAAAGTTTTACCCATTTAGTGTACGTCAAAAGGACCCTTTTGTTAATTTGCTATAAACTTAACAAATCAACAGCAATCCGTTATTTTAAATAGATCAATGCCAGTTTTGCAAATTAGTGCATTAATTTATTAATGCATTTTCATTAAACTACATTGCACGTTAGATATTATAAATGGCTTTATAAAATGACATTGCCAATCTCTGTCCAATTATTTACACCGATCTGTGATACGGGACTCTTTAATTGACTTTTAAATATTAACCGAGTCCGTCAACAAAGCCTTTCCTAATTCAGATTGACACACGTCTAAAAAGTCCCCATACCTGGTTTAGGTCTAATTTGAAATGTTATTGATGTGGATCCATGCCATTTGTCGAATTTAATATTTATTTTCTGCTTGAAGATTGTGTTAATTTTCGGTTTCGCAAGTAATTAGTACTTTGTTATTTACCGTTTATTTTTTTGATTTGCATAAGTATCTGAAATATTTAACGTTTATACCGGTTCGTGTTGGTTATATAATTTTTTTCACTTTATATAAACTATCATTACGTTTATTTAACTTCTCAAAATCACTTTAGTTGACTAAACATTACGGTTATTACCTGTCTAAGTGCTAAAAGATGATGAAGAGTATTTTTCAAGTGTCATTTAATAGTGTATGACTTGCAGTCCACTTTTTGCTTTTATTCTCTTTCATAGTGCACCGTTCTTACAAGTAAATAATTTATTTAAGAAATGGCAATAGTTTTTTTTTTTATTTCCAAATTTTGGACCACTTATGTAAAAGCAGATATGTCTAAAATTTAAATTAGGAGCAATGAACCACGATTTTATAAAAATGCTTTTCTTAAATATCGATTTAAGAAGAACACTGTATAATATTATAATTTTTGTACTTACAAGTCAGGAAAAACTAATCGAGGAAGATAAGCAATGTCTGAAATTGATAGGGCAAAACCAATATCATATAAGTAGAACAATCCATCCTTCAGCCACTATCAACCTTGTTAGCAGTATAATTAAAACATTATTATATCTCGAATATCAACCTACTAACATTGGAAGTTGACTTGTCCAGTTAGATCTCTTAGAACCACCGATACAAAATTGTAAATATTGAGTTACGAAGACACCAAGGTTCTTTTTTCCACTCCAGTTGTATTTTTTTTTGACCGAGCAAGGATAGTCGTGACCTTTAGTGGTAAACGCCTCCATCGATGCATGGAGAGAGATGCATATATGGAATCGCTTGTTTTAGGAGATAAATCCTGTCCCTGCAATAACTTTGTTTTCTCTCTCCCTGATTACGGTAGTCATATATTTTGATCTAGGATGTTCAAAACTAAAGAATGGAAGAGTTATGGTCACCGGATCCAATATATTGGTTTGGCCAATGAGTAATGTCGTAATTTTTGGTAAGAAATAGCGTTATTTTTTAATACGGAAAATGTGTTTAAATCACCTATATATTGCCGATTTTGTTCTATAACCTTTTGCCATTTCATAGGTAGCTTTATAATACCATCCATTTAAGATTGCCTATCTTTTTCTGCAAAAAATTCAGTAACATGCATTTTACAGACTTCTAAAGAATTAAAGTTTTTCTATTAAGCGAGTTTTGCAACGAACGAAATAAAAGGAAATTTGATGGTGCCAAATCAGGTGAATGTGGTGCATGAATAAGAACATCCCAATTAAGCTCCATCAGTTTTTGCCGAGTCTGTAATACGGGAAAACGCCTTTTTCCTATGCAAGTTCTGATAGTTTTTCGGCAATTTTTTCTTTTGGTCTATCCAATTGCGTACAATACCTCTTAAAATTAATGATTACGTTAAATTTCAGAACCTCATAGAACAGTATTTCTTTCCAATCCCACCATACGCATATTACCTTCATGGTGTGTAATCCTGATTTGTCAAAAAAATGTTACGTAATACTTCAACCTTTTCTAATGGTTTTGGCCAGACAAAATTCATTTCTTTTGTAAGTAATGTCTGAAAATTATTGGATTCTATAATCTGAGAAGACTGAGGTTAGTTAAGTTTATTAACAAAACTACTTTAAAGCAGAAAATTTAAGAAAACACTGACATTAAAATTACATTGTTAAAACTAATTGTAAAGATAGTACCTTAAATAAGTATATATGTTTATATTTGCAAATATTAATTTTTCGAAATGTTATTAAAGACGACTTAAAATTTTTAGATTTTTGAGAATAGGAATAGCCTAAAAATATAAAAATGAATTTTCGTACAGAAATTTTGCTTTGGAAATATGTAATACAAAATTATATTTAAAACAAATTTGTTTAATAAATATCATAAATGTTGACCAAAGTTTTGTCAACAAGGATCGTTTTTGTTATCTGCAAATAAATCTAAATGTAACTTACACAAGCTGGTCAAACGAGAAATTGATCTCGGGAAGACCGACTTGGAGGATTTCAAACGACAAGGGAATTGTAATACAATTACATCCCTGGATTAAGTATAATTTACCAACGTCCTTAATTCTAAAATTGCACTGCAAATTGCGAAAGACCTATAACATTTTTTGTGTAATTTAATTGGATCGCATTTCTTATTGTTGATATTCGATATTAATTAAATAGAATCAATTTTGAACTTTACGTAGGCAGTAATAAAAACAAGCTAACTGCGGTGGGATTTCTAGATATTAAACAACAAGGAGTAATTCTTATATGGAAAAACTATATTTGGGAAATGCAATAGGTACTAGTTAAAAACATTTAAGCAGATTGTCTATTTCATGTGAATTGTTTTTGTGCGGTTCAAATCGGCGAAAATTAAGTTTTCTTGTATTAAAAAAAGATTGCAAGAAAAATCCATATAAATTATACAAAAGAATTACTTCGCACAGGTTAACAAAAAATAACAATATTTTAGAAACCCTAAACAAATTTTATGGGTTGTCAAAATCTGTGATATAATTCAAAAACTTTTTCTTCTTCGTTGGCTCAAAGTCACTATCCTCATCAAGTGGTGCTTTGTATTATTAATGTTGATATTTATAGATGACGTTTTAAACGTCTTCTCTTTTGATAAAAACCTACTTGGCCGCGTAAAATAAGATGACGTAATTTAAGATTACGTAAATGAAGGTTTAATTTTTGGCGTAAGAAAAACCGTGTATGAAAAATACTATGTAAATCGGGGAAGAGAAGTACAGTAAAACTTCAATTATCTGGACCTCTGTTATACGAATTCGCGATTATACGGATTGTCAACCGCGTTCGGACTGGTTGCGAAAATTAAATCTCGGTATTTCTTACGTAATATTTTATTTTGTATTTCGCACTAAACAGTGTTTTTTGGTCTTGTTCATTTTAAGATAATGTGCGACTGTTTTATTTAGCGATTAATACTTGTTGCGTTTTTTGTAAACATATACCTAACAATTTGACCAAGTTTTTTCCTGTTAAAACGGGACGCTTTGTAATCGTGCTTAAAACCGAGTGTGCACATTCGAGCTCAATGTGCCACATTCCGATCTCGGGAAAATGAAGCGCGCCGCTCCGCGTCGCGCTTCATTTGAGTCCCTCGCTCGGAAATGTGCCAGTTTTCGCTCGAATGCGCACATCCTAGTATTTATTGATTTGCCGTAAATAATCTTTTCACTTTAAAATCAAAAATTTAAATTTAGTTCAGTGAATAAAGATTTTATGTTCAAAAAATATATTTACTATAGCAATGAGTGGAAGCGAGTGAAAAGATACGACAATTTTGTAGGTGCGAGTGAGAGAAAACGATTTTTAATTAATTAATTTATTGTCTTAAATTTTGTAAATCATGCTTAAAACCGAGTGTGCACATTCGAGCTCAAAGTGGCACATTCCGATCTCGGGGAAATGAAGCGCGCCGCTCCGCGTCGCGCTTCATTTGCCTCCCTCGCTCGGAAATGTGACACTTTTCGCTCGAATGCGCACATCCTCGTATTTATTGGCTTTGCCTATATTATTATTTTATTCTTTAATTCAAAAATTTAAAAGTCGAATAAATTCGATCTATTTTTTGTTTGAAAAAGGTTAGATATTTTATTCTTTTGATAAGTTATCATGGTGCTCTTTCGCACGCCTAATTGTAGCGAGTTTGATAAAAATATTTTTAGATGTACTTTCGAATGTTTACTAATTCGCATTTTTGATTAATTAAAATTGTATACGAGTCAAATTTTCTGAAGTGGGCCACTAAAAATCAACTAGTTGAAGGTTTATATGTAAAAATTAATGTCTCCAAATATTTTTGGGTAATTTTCATTTTTGTAAAAATTATAAACAAATTAGTTTTAAGGCACATTTTGTATACGCTGTTGTAATTAGACTTCATTTATGGATTAATTCAATTTTTAAATAAAAGAAAATATTTATATGTTACATAAGGGGTGCATCAAAATTTTAGAATGACTTGGGTGTGGTATGTAAAAAAAAGGTAGGGAAATAAAAGTCAAAATTCGGAAAAAGTTAAAGTATTTTTTATTGGGAAAAAGTTAAAAAACAATTTGTCACGTACGATGAAGTCTTCCATCTAATCTAGTTTAAAAGTACTAAATTATAAATGTGGTTTATGGTAAAAATACCCCACTTTAATTTTTAATTAAAAAAAAGTGAGAAGTGGTAAATTTAGTTCAGTTTGATTTAATTAATGTTATTTGTAAGAGAGAAGAATAAGTTAGGCAAATTCAATTATTAAGGAGTATGTGCACTTTCAAGCGAAAACTTTTTCCGAATAGAAAATCTGGATTTGAAGGATTTGCTATTAATATAGTTGAATCTGATTAACACGAAGATGTGCGCATTCGAGCGAAAAGTGGCACATTTCCGAGCGAGGGAAGCAAATGAAGCGCGACGCGGAGCGGCGCGCTTCATTCCAGATCGGAATGTGCCACTTTGAGCTCGAATGTGCACACTCCACTTTTCGCTACGATTAACAATGATCAATTTACCTTAAAAAAATTCAAGTAATTCTAAAACCGTAGTTGCGCTCTCAAAATGTCTCCTTTGGGAGATTTGCTTATTTTTCAATTTTTTTTTTTTTTCATTAAGAAATTGCCGTGAAATTAATTGGTATTTAAATAAAGAGGCAAGAATGAAATTCATGTTAGGATTTCTTAATATTCGGTATCGTAATTGTCAATTTTTTGAAAACGGGACATTTTGGCGTCCCGAATGATTGCTTGGGGACAACAGGACAATTGATCTGAAAACGGAACAATCCCATTCAAAACAGGAAGTATGGCCACATTATATATAGCTGAAATTCATTTTTTTCTATAACTATGGTACATTCAATTAACCGAATTTGCTGTAACAATAATTAGTCCGGATAACCGAGTATCCACTGTACTTATTTACAATTACTTATTATTTTTCTTCAGTACTACCAAATCAACGTAAACTTGAGAAAATCGATCCATCTTTTGAATTGGAAATATTAAATTGTACGTTTTGTTTCTATAATCACAGGTCTAAATTGGTCTGGAAAGTACAACTTTTATTTGAAAACAACGTTTTCGTTGGACATAACGCAATGTATCATTATGTCAGCATAGATGAAAATCAGGTTGACATAAACACCGACACTTCATGCGGAGTGATGTGAATATGTTTATAATCCTGTATACATACACATGAGTTTGCGGGCGAGTTCCCCAAAGGCTGGTGCGGGTGGGGTTGCAATGGACCATAGACACAAGGGCCACCCAGTCACGATCCGCACGAGTCCTGTCTATATCACTTCATAAATAAAACGGCGGCGGACACTTAACCCACTTCCTTATTTGTTTTTTAGGTTTTGATTTTCATGAGCAGCTCTTTACGGTATTTGCGCTTCGTTTTTGTAAATTCGAAGGTGTAATCTAAAAAGCATCATGTATGTTACAGGAAACAAGTTTGAGTGGAAGGTCAGAAATCGACTACTTAATTATAGTAATTTCATTCCGTTTTTGTTATTTATTTTACATTAATTTATAGCACTCGGGACCATGTTCGTAATTGCTTTTATGTGTAATTGTGGAACGCAAACTTTAACATGCGTTCAGTGTTATTTTCAGCTTTCGGTGTTTTGATTTCTTTTTTATTTTAATTCGTATAAATTGTTATGGTTGTTTTTTTAAACTATAAGGTATGTTTCACGTACAAAGAAGTAGGGGAGAAATTACTTATTTTACGTCTAGTGTTGACTACTACTATAGTAACTTGATGTAGTTTTTCGAATATCTATAATTTTGTAGGACTTCTTAATTGGATTAAAAACTGGTGATTATTATGGCATTTTTTTTTTACTTAGCCCAGTCCTTTAGCAATTTGGATAAACCTTTCGAGTCAGTTTTACATTGCATTGTAACAACTGGAATAAACATTATTTTATTAACCTATGAAATCATTACTATAGTGAGAATGTCTTGAGACGTAAAACTACCCATCATATCAGTAACGCGATGATCAGGTTTCATACCATAACTTGGTGATATCTTACAGTTCGGTAAATATTTTTAAAATTCACAATTTTTGCTGATGGTTATCGTACTTTGTCTATTTTATCAATTTTGCATTAAACTTGAATTCAGCTCTGAATTACAGTTTTTTGTAACAGTACAATTTACAGATATTACCAATGGGTTACTCTGCTTTTATATTTTATTTATTTTTGATAAACGACTATTGCATATGTTTTTCTAGTTTTCTGCAGTGCTTCTATCGCTAATACAACTTAATCAATAAGTTTTATTTTTTATTTTTACGATTTAGGAAGAGGGCAAAAAAGGAACTTCCTTTAATGTTCAAATTAGTCCTATCAATTTTTTTGGTAGAATTCGTAAATTTGGTGAATTTATTTTTTCAGTGACATCTTGTTGTAAGAAGACAATAATAATTTTAGTATTAATTTATGTAATTTAAAATTTTTAAATGTCTATTATATATCTCGATATGTTGAAAAAAAATTACCTAATAGTAAGTAGGGTGAGTGTACCAGTCCCAAACCAGTTAAGGACAAATTTTGACTTTGAAATGCTCTGAACTGGTATTATGTAGTTTTAACGTAGAAATGTATATATAAAATTGTTTATTGTTTACTAACGCTGCAATATTGATAAATTATTTGAATCTAAATATTTAAGGTTTTTATAGATTTCGTGAACAATATCAAAAACGGCAATGCACCTAAGGTTGACCACTGCGCTCATAGCTCTTAAATAAACACTAAATTTTTAAGATATGTTTGGAACGTTGTTAACATTGTAGGCCACGTAACAAAACAGTCGAATTCTTCAAAAATGCCCGCCATTTCTTAATTTATTCAATCGAACATGCGAGTGGTGAACTATTGGTACCTGGTTTGGGACTGGTACACCCACCCTATACAGACATTCCTCTAGTTTACATGAAATTATTTTAACACGACGTAATTGAACGAAAATAAAATATCTATTTTGTGCAAAAGTGAATGAACAGGCGTGAAAGATAATATATACGATAACTATGTTCTACAAAAATTTGAATAGATTCTATTTTTCGGTTTCCTATATTTTAGTATTAAGAGAGTTAACAAATCACCGAAGGAGAATTATTATGGTTATTTTATGTTAAAACTGAATAAAATTGCTATAATAATAGGCATGTATTTTTAAGAAAACTATAAGAGAAACAAATTATAGATATCAAAAATAAATGTCAAAAATTAACAGGTATGTTTTGATTGTATTTAAACGGCTTTACATTCTTTAATATTTAATTTATGATTAATATCCGATTCAATTTTTAAAAACCTGCTAAAGGATCATTTTATACACCGGGGTGTCCAAAATGATCCCTGTGCTGTGCTAGGCGATCCAGTCAGCAGACCATCTACGAAAACCATGTGTTTGGTATATTAAATAAAGAAAGCAAATATAGAATTGTTAACAACGTTTTAATCAAATAATATGTGAAATAAAATGTCACTTTTCTACAAAATGAATTTCTTCTTCTTAAGATCAATTATTTCTAATCATAGATATTTGGAATGACTTAAAAAATCTTTTCTAGCGCATAAATTAATCGATCCAAATAAAGCTTGCTTATTTTTATCTTTTGACGTCTTTTTAGTGACATTAAAGAAACCCACAAGCAGAAAGATCTTTTTAGCCCTAACCCAACATTAATATTTAAAATTGTATCAACTAATTTTCAACTTTTATACGGTTACTGCGTTACGTTTCACTCAAAATTTAACATTTTAAGAAGCTGCAAATATAACAGTCATTGCATAAAACTAAATACGAACAAAGTTGACTAGCCTCAAAGTTAGTCTTATCTTGGATCAGCACCACATAATTTTTATTTTTTCACTTAACAAAATACTCGTCGCTCACATCGCCATGCCGGTTTAACAGGCCAAAAGGTAGGCCGATATTGACGTATTACCCAAAAATTAACTAGATTAACGTTAGCAGTTTCATCAGAACCAGAGAGGATCATTTTACACCATGGCATCATTTTGTACCACTTTCTTTTTCTCATTTTATTGAATTTTAAATTAAAAAAAAAATAAAATTTGTGATAGTTATAAGTTATTTATTTCAACTAAAAATAAACTCTTTAAATACTTCGATACAGATCACGCCACAAACAATTTTATTAATTTATTAGTATTTTTATACTTTTTCTGATACAATCCATGAAGACTACAGAAGGAGCACAAACTCAAATTGGATAATTGGCAGAACATGCCCACCAATATCATACGCATTTCGTGTTCTTTTTCTACTACTAGCGCCGCTATTTTCTTTTTTGTACTGATGTGATTTTAGCATCATAAATACAAGCAAACATTTAAAAGTGATTTAAATTTGCAAAGAGGATAATAATCTAATGATTCAAATTCTAACTTAAAAACGACCAATTTTTGGTTGTGTGGGTTTTATTGCCATTGAACGGTCTGTAAAATTGTTGTTTTTCGCAGATTTTGGCGTTTAATTGTTTATATGATTTATCTACACTTCTGGGAGGCTAGTGAGAGAGAGATTACGGATAATAACTGTCATATGAAGACTATAACGATCCAGATATATTAGAAGGTTCTCTTGTGTAAATGAATAGAAAACTGTCTTCTGCAACGTATGCCGCAGAGACATTAATAATGTAGACCTTCGTAGTACACCACAAAAGGCATACGTACAGCAGAGGGAAGACTGCGTTTATTACTAAATTAGAGTGGGAGTTACTATAATGATTTCAATAGAAGGAAGTGATGATTAATGATCTCGTAACACCGTAGAAAAATTTGTAATAGAATTAAAACATTAATCTTTATTTATTGATTTTTAAACGCAACCGAATTGCACGAATAACGTTTATTAGCTAACAAACAGAACGGTTTACATTGAAATCTGCTATTAGCATTATTTGCGTGACAGTTTCATTGATAATATTTGCCTCCAACAATTCGCTTAATACTAATTATTCGCATTAATTTATCTCTGTTTTAACAAACTCATGTTGCTGATATAAATTAATAAAGCTGCGTTCGACTACAACACAAAACTGCTCTCCTTTTTAATTTGATAAATTTTGTTGTTACGAATAGCAATCATACAAACTAATTTTGAAACACATAGGAAAATTATATTTTAGCTAAACCTGACATGAATATTCATTTTTGGAGAGTCTCTTTGTTCTTAATTTATGGTTGTATCACAAATTTTAGGAAAAGCAATCAAAAATAATTTGAAATTCTTAGAACTATGATGTGTGTCGAATATTATTTTAAAACGAAGGTCTTCGGTGATACGTAGTTTGCATGTGCACTTCTTTGTTTTGTTGAAATGTGTGGTTTCAACCCACATTAAATAGGATGCGCTTCAGTTAATTTAATTTATAAGCCGCAGTGTTGGTGTGCAGGTAACAATAATAGCAATTAAATTTATAGGATTATATGTTGATAAATAATTTTCGTTAAAAAATTTGATGAATCATTAAGCGTGCATTTGAATTTTTCAAAGGAGTCTACGATTTTTAATAATAATTTCAAGAGTTATTTTAAAAGTTTGGCTTGTATGTTTCAATTATTATCAATCAGATTTAATTTTGTATATTTTGACATTAACTTTATGATTTTTATTTTGTTTTTAACTAGGTACTTACAATTAACTTCCACAATGTAATACTATTGAGTTCGAATAATTGTACTGCGTTCCTTTAAAGATATTTTTATAGGAAAATTACTTTTTTCATTGTATTTACTTTACCTTAAAATACATAAGGCTTGTTTGTTTTTGTTGTGCATTTCGTTAAAAATAATTGTTTAAAACAACTTTTATAAATAGAGGGAAATGAGAATTTAATAATATTTGTTTTAGACAAATAATGCGAAATTTAACCAACTTACGAAAATTTGCATGGAAATCTCCACATTTAATATAGAGGAACAAGCAATTTTTTATGACCTAGTGATACCTGTTAAATCAGAATAAAGCATGTAATTTTTTAATAATACCATTTACTTATTTATTAAAGGTAATTTTATTAATGATATTGGAACGTTAAGTAAATAAAATTACTTTATAATTTATACTTTTTTGAAAATAAACTAATTAAATCGAACCTTATAAACCTTTCTAGTTGAACCCTATTGAAAACTTTGATTTTGTTCTAGCTAAAGGTGAATAAGCAAAGAATTAAATTAAACTTTTGAAATAAACATTTACAGAACAGTCCCGTTTCTCCGAGTTATTATAATGTGGACTGATGGTAGCTTGGATAAATGAAAACTCTGATAATTCCAAAAAATTAAAAAAGATTTTTACCGCAAAAAATACGGAATACATAATAAAACCTCGTTAATCAAAAGACGCGGTTTTCCTAATTCTAAATAGAATTATGTATTATTAAATATACAGGAAATATTAATATAAAACTAAATAACAGTTACCTATACGAGTTCTGTTCAGGAAATACCCGAACATCATTTTGTTTTATTATTAATTAATTATTAATGGTCCTTGTCCCCTTCTAAGTATTTCACTCCCCTGTTGACACTTTTTCTAGCACTGTTTCCATTTTGCGAAGCAGTCCTGACATTTGAGATGACTTTTAAAGTCTGTGACGAATTTGCTTTCTTGTCATCAATACTCTGAAATACTTTAGAAATAAGAAAAAATCGCAAGAAATTAAATATGGCGAAGTAAGAAGACTGCGGGAGGACAGTCATCTGATTTTTGGCACAATACTGACGAAATGACAAAACTTTTGTAATATTATGCTTTCTTAATTTTTTTAGATAAATGAACAATTTTGTTGTTTTGATTTCCGTAATTGCACTTGTGTTTTTGCGCTTATTGTCGTTGTACCTACTGCCTGTTGCATTTTATACGAAAATCTCAAACATGTTTTTTAAAGTTATTAATATGATATTGACCATTCCTTTGTGAGACGCCACTGGCAACTCCTGTCCAATAGATCTCATCCAGTTCTATCAACAAAGAAATTAATTAGTTTTGCGCCAAATTCAAAAGTTCTCAATTGTAAAATATTATGATATCATGATAATTATTATCAATGTTAGAATTGAACTTTTTTAGTTTAGTTATTTATATTTAAATCGTTTATTATGAAAAAGTTAAATTAATTTAGTGGATAATGATAAGACTTCTTATAGCAATTTTGTTTATTATTTTATTGTGGCGTCGATTTTTATTATATACATATTGTCGGAAAACTTATGACTAAAATTATATGTGGAACAACCTAGAACTAAGAAGTTGACTAATATGGTGTTTATCACCAATGACAGAGTAAATGCGTTGTTAATTATTTGGGATCTGATAGTGTTATACATGGACTTATATTATTTGCCATAAAAATTTATATTTGACTGTTTATCTTGACAGTACACACTAAGCGTTTAGCCCAAATCAAACAGAATTAGACAGAAATTGGAGTCATTTTCCTGTTCGCAGATTGCTTTGTAGTGCTTATTACTTATCTACTAGATATTATAGGTATGTATTAGTCTAAAATGGTCAGACTTATCAAAATTATTTAATTTACTTTATTATTTTCTAATAATGGTCCTAAATAATGTATTTACCTATATAGACTTTTATCTGAAATCATATCTATATATTTTGATATATTAGTTTCTTTCTCATTGCGTTTATAATTTCTTTGCTATTACTCAATTTTATAAGAATGATGAACAAAGTCATTGATCACAATTTTTTCTATTAGCTCTAAATTTGTTACTGCCAAGTGATGAATTGCTGCTAATAAATCTAACTTGTTTCTTAATTTATTTTTTGTACATTTCGGAATTGATAGTGAAAGCGTTTCTTAAAGTGGCGAACATAAGTGTTGATATAATTATTGACCGTATCGATTTATCTACTTCGGCTTTGTTTTATAATTGTTATTTAATTCGATACTGGATGAATCACAAGAAGGATGCTAGACTAACAAGTTGTAAGACTGCATCTAATTATATTTTAAACTTTTATTTCTTACATTTCTAATGTATGTGCCTATGGAGCAAATATGGTGTTTAAACATATATTTTAGGTTGTGCTATATGTCGAGAATCATTTATACCTTCGCTTGATATCTTTTTGTATCTGTTTAAATTTTGTTGCAAGTTGTTCTTTTTTTTTAATATTTGTAGCAAATTAATAAATGATTCATATAAAGGAAGACCAAGTGTGCATTTCATGCAACAATTGGCTTGTTTTGATTTTATAAATTTTTTAAATGAAAATGTTCAAAGGCCAAAAAATTAGAACCGGATGTCCTCGATTGACTGCCAGTTGAACTGTTCTGTTATAATATTTAAAGGCATTCATTCAAAATTTACTCTTGTCGCGCACCTACATTTTGGTATTCTTTGATTTTCATTATTATTTAATGAGTACCTATAGGAAAAGAAAAGGAATTACTACACAGTTGTAAAACTGCAATTTTATAGATACATCATAATTTCTTAGAGTCATTGGCCAAAACGATTGTAATTATGCGATTATTTTATAATTGTTATTAATCTTTATTACAATCATAACATGTAATAATCTTAAAGAATAAAACATCATAATTGATATTCTAGGCAAGGTAATGTTAAAAACAACTAAAATCAATAATTATGAAATCATTAGTTCTGATAAATTCTTGTTGGTATCCTTCAACTGCGGAAGTACTAATTTTAGACCACACCGAAATGTCCTAGACTAAATTTCCAATTTTCGCTAGAATTGTTGCGATTTTTTTTAAGGCACACCAAAAACACCGAATGTCTTCAAAACACAAAAGTCATGTAGCAAACAACTTTCATTTTACCATTTTAATCTACTACACAAATTAAACCTGCCTTAATGAATACAGTTAAAGAGCAGACAAGAGCACTAATTATGTTGATTTATGAAAGCCTGCAATGTTAGCAGTAATCCCAAGCTACCTACATCCGGCGTGTTGCATGCGACTACTACATTCATGACTTTTATAATATTATATCCACACAAAACCACTGAATTTTGCAACAATTTCACTATCCACTGCATAAATAACGAGTTATTAAAAAAATCTAAAAGCAAACCTAAGTCTGTCTATTTATAAGACATAATTCAACACTTCTAATTCATTACAATTACACGTAGATTACTAAAATTATTATTACACTTGGAAACGCAGTAATTTTCGTTGAAAATTAGAAAAGAACAAATTGTGTCTTTATTTGAGGCGCTTTTTTAATTGCAGAAGGCATAAAATAAAGAAGCAACGTTATAAGTGAAGTAAAAAAAATAGAGTTATAAATAGCAGGACATTTTATATTAATTAACCGCAAGTGTTGGTTAGTGCTGGTTATATATTTTTCTGCAAACATGAAAATGCAGCAGCTATTTTCAGATCAAGGTTAGGCAACTTTCTATTTTACGTTGCAGAATCTGGCAATTTCAATTTTAACAGTACATGTAATTATTTCGAGTGCGTGACTACTATTACGATTATTAGGTACGCTTTTTAAAATCGTAAAAATGAATAACATTTTTTTATTTTGATACCGACGTAACACAAAGTTCAAAACAAAGCAGGTTATAATTTTGTGTCTAAAATTGGATCAAACCGGACTAAAGAGAATTCTGAAAGGAAATGATTAGATCATTGCTGGATCAATCTAAAGGTTGAAAAGCTGTAAACTGAAGATTGAAAATTTCAGCACTATTCTTTATCGACCTCCAGCTTCGGCTATTTTAAATGTAGTTGCCTCATCTGTACTCTTCGCCGCATTGTCATATCAATATCCCAATATGAGTACCAACAACACAACAGAATTAAAGGATAATAGAAATTATACCGGTATGCTACTCCCGAAGGACAATCGCGTCGAGTACACGCAGGTGACGTCACTTGTGAAGAATATAGTTCATTCGTAGCACGGTGTTGTGCAGAAATCCTGGTTTCCATTTAAATAATACTTTTGCTACACATTTGTTAGAGTTGGAATGTGAGATTTTGTTTCATTTCATTTTATAATTACACGTTAAAAATTAAAAAAATTTAGAGTAAAAATCAGAAATATTGATTATAACAATCCTTATTTATTAACAATTATTAAATATTTGTCAACCTTATATACACTTTTTTAAAATACATGTATTTATTTTGACTTTGCAACATAATAAAGTCTAGTAGGTGATCACTCAATGATTTTAGATAGGAGCGAATTTTGTCACTCAGTTTAGCTTTACTATACCAACTTAAGTATTACTCGTCCAATGTAGCATGATATAAGAAACATTTGTCGATGGTGCGCAAACTAGAAAAGAAACGAAAGGGACGCAAGATACGCTTCACCGAAAGTTTATGACAATATTTAGTCGCTTGTTGCGGCGCATCGAGTGGGGGATGACGTATTGGTTATTTTCATATTCGAGTAGTATAGTCCCTCAATTTCTAGATTTTTAATAGTTATTTTATGTTTTCCACGTTATTAACTGCTCAAATTCTGGTTGACTTGCAGATGATTTTTTAATTTTGACAGCAGATAAGTTAGAAATTTTTATTTATTATTATTATTTCCAGGGTAACCAAATTAACGGCATTAATTTTGGAGAAATTCATTTTGATAAGTTGTCATTCACAGTTAAACCGCATCTGGCAAAATTGGGCATGGTAGGGGGCAGAAGTGACCACCCCCCTGCTATAGTCAGCCAAATTAGTAAGCCACGCCTCCAATCGGTCCATCGGGACTTTTAAATAGCGAAAATTGCATAAACAGAGTTTACATTTTACCGAAAGGTACGTCCGTCTGAAAAAGGTCGGAGTTACTCTTAATTCTCGCCCAAAGAAGCTTTACTTCCAAAAATTATTCATTAAATTTTAATAACTTTTATTATAGAAGGAAAATTACAATAAAAACTTGCGTTTTAGTTTTTCTAATCATAAACTTAAACTAGTAACTTCAGTTTTTATTGCAAAGGAAATTGGTAATAAAAAAGTGAAATTTTAATTAAACATTTAACTTTTACCAGCGATAGAAATTTGAAGCAGCACTGGAACTTGGTAACTTAACAAGGACTATTCTGAAGATAAATTCAGAAAGCACTTGATGAGATACATTCTTCAGAAATTGCAGTCTAGAGAAGCGTCTTTGCGGCGCCGCGGCGCTTGATATTATCGCAGGACTATCAACTGCAATGCACAGTGAAACACCCTAAACCTAGATCTGGGGATTTATATAGCGGCAATAGACATTCTATGGTAATTCGGGCGGTACTTGCGGCTTTTCTAAGGCGTTATTTTCTTTGAGAACGTTCCTGAATTAATTGACGAATTTAATTTTCTAATATCACTATTTAACGGTTTTTTTTATAGAGCCGTTTTTTTATTTACATTTTATAATTGCGTTGCGTGCGGAGCTTTCTGATATTTATCAATTAAATGAAAAATAATTAATTTTAACATTTGGTTTTTTAAATTGTATTTTAGCCTTGTTTTGAATTCCGTTGGTGCAATAGGAGAACGAGATTTTAAACAGTCTTTTTTTTTTTGAATTCGCACGTTTAAATTCGTGAATTGCTTGCTTTTTTGTGTATTTAAATAAAAATATCCGGTTGTTACGACATATGATGAATTGTTTTGAAAACTCATAATCGCCGATTGACCTAACTTTAATTATATAGCGTGCTAGAATTTGCATTGTATGATTTCATTGTCCTTCATATAAATCCATGAACTTGGAGCTTTAAAAATGGTAATTTTTTGCTAATGTACTCCTATAAATATTTTCAAGAAGTAAAAATAATTTTAAAACATTCTTATCGTTTACTAAATTAACAAGGTAATAAAAGTTGATCGGTAGGGTATTTTCAATCAGAAATTAAATAAAATCAATCTCTTATTTATAATTAGAAATTGACCAATTACAAAGATGACTAACTTCTAATTTAATTAATAGACCATAACAATCGATTTGTAATTTAAAATCTAACTTATTAGATTTAATGTCGTATTACGTTTTAAATTAATTTTATTACTATTATTGAAAATTTTAAATTACAGTCTCGGGTGACTAATGACCATTAATTAATTTTTACGGTGAACAACAACAATGTATTTATGTATCATAATTTAAATTACAAGATTCCAGCCTTTATATAAGAACATATTTTAGAAAGGAACAAATGTTGGTTCTTATGTTTCTATGTCTGAAAACACTCAGTTTTAGACACATACATAGCAAAACACTTTCCTGAATTATATGGTTTTTTTTTTCAAGTTTCTTTCTTATATTTACATTTTCATGATTTTCAAACCAGACAAGTGTGTATATTTTAGGAATCGACTTTTTCTTCTAATAGAATTAAAGACTAGGGATTATTTTAAATCAAATACAGTAAAAACTCGATTATCCGGACCTTAGTTATACGGATTCGTGATTATCAGGATTGTCAACCGCTCTCGCACTCGTTAGGAAAATTCTACATCGGTGTTTCTTACTAAATATTTTATGCATTTATTTGGTATTAAACGGTACTAAACGGTGCCTTGCTTTGTTGATTTTAAGAAAATGTGAGACTGTTTTATTCAGTGATTTTTTTTAATACATTACGATTTTTGTTGATTTTAGGATTAATATTTTTTCGTTTTTTATAAATAAATATATAACAACATACAGTGCTGTGAATAAGTCGTTGCAAATGCTTTCTAGAATAATACAATCAGCAAAATAATGGAGCATCTTCGTAAATATAATAATCCAACAGACATTGTGAACCTTAAAATACTTATAGAAAAAGAATCGAATAAAATGTCTAATTCTATTACTAAAAAACAGAAAAAAATCCATGTCATAGCGATTAAGGGATGTAATTAAACATCCTTATGTTTAATTACATCTCTTAATCACGCTAAGCATTTGGTAAAATTTTACTAAATATATATTTTACTAAATTGTTAAAAAATTTTAGAAGAGAATAATGTGGATGTCCGAAATCTTATTCACATCTGTTCAAGCAGCACTGAAACTTTATATTTAATTTTTGGCAATAATAGTTAAGTTTAAATTATTAGTGTAATATATTTTATATTTTGTTAACACATCCTATAGGCAAATTCAATAAATACGAGGATTATATACGTAAAATTTGTTGAATAATTTTAATCATTTCTCTCATTCCCATTTGACATGATCATCGTATCTTTTCGCTCCCTTGCACTCATTGGTATGATAAATACGTGTTTCGAATATAAAATCGTTATTTACCAAACTAAATTTAAATTTGCGATTTGAAAGAGCGAAGGACAAGGGGGCAAATTCTGTGAATGCGGATTATGTGCGCATTCGAGCGAAGGAGGCAAATGAAGCGCGACGCGGAGCGGCGCGCTTCATTTTCCCGAGATCGGAATGTGCCACTTTGAGCTCGAATGTGCACACTCGGTTTTAAGCACGATTACCAAGTGTCCCGTTTTAACAGAAAAAGTTTGTTTTTTCTGGCCATTCAATTAACTGAATTTTCGATTATCCGAATGTGCCACAACATTAATTAGTCCGGATAACCGAATTTCCACTGTATTGCGAAAATTATATACAGTTACCAAAATAATTTTTATGCAACAATACAGAACTGATTACTGAATGTGTTGTCACAAAAACAATTTTTACAATTCCACATTGCATACGATTATGTCGACATAATCCTATTCTTTGTATGACAAACATTTTCAGACGTGTTTGACGTAACACTGAATAGAGTTAATCATAATTATACATTGTTGTGTGTAATACTAATATTTTTTTCTTTCTTTTTACAGGTAAACAATTTTTGAATAATTTTGAATAGTGGCTGGAAGTATATTTGACAAACGTGAGTACATAATTATTTAAATTTTCTTATAAGTTAAAGAACAAGCCAACATGTAGTGGAAATAATAAGTTAATTATTTGAAGTCGTACATTACATCCTAAATTAAAAAATGAATCCGTTTAAATAATGCTTTGTTTAATGTGTAATTGAAATATTTGTTAGGGCATGCGTTTACACGAAAAATTATAGTTATCCGAAGCGAAAAGGAAAAATCTAAAAAAATGTTATACCCGAATTGCATTACCGAAATACCTATAAAATATGGTAATGAACCTGTTAAATATACATGTCAGTATTTCATGTCTGTAAACTCAGCTTTGCAGTTTCCGAGGTATCGAGGTATCATTTAAAAATACCTCTTTAAAAATTCCCATGCACAAGACGTGAGTAGGCGTATTGATCATTACACGAGTTTTAACGTTTTAGAAGTTAATGTATGTTAAAAGAAACGTAATTAGTGGTAATTCTAATATTTGCTTTTTAATTAAATACTATCGATGATTTATGACTATTTATATAACTCTAAGGTAAATGAAAAGTAGGAACTAGAAAATTATTCAAGTTCCAGGCGTTTCATTCAGTAATAACCATATCTTTAATTAATAGCAATGTAGATGCCTACTTATGTTAAATCTTAAAAATAATATATTCCAAACTTCTTATTGAAATTTAAAAATCTTTTTGAATTATGAAATTAAAAACGTTCGTTGAACTGAAATCTTGAATGTAAGGTAATTGGATAAACACATTTTGTAGTAGGGCTTCCACACGTATGCAAACTATTATTTACTTTATGGTTCTTCTATTTTTATTCGAGTTCTAATATTTTTATAAATTTTCGGTCAAGTTATTGTTAGCTGAAAAACTAGCAACAAACGGCTTTATTCGCAAATTCATATTTACCTTACATAAAGTTTTTGCTAAATAAAAGTCGACTATATCATAGTTTTCTAATTTCCAACTAAAATATTATTTTTAAGCTAAAAAAATTCTTTTGAGGTAATATGCAAAAATAATTTTAATAAATTTTTTATCCAATTGTTGATACGTAAAATATACAATGTTTTCTCAGCAGTTATTATTTTACGTTATTTAGGAAAAGGTGGACTTATAAAATTTGCCAAGCATGATTTATCAGCCTTTCACGATTTTGTGCGTAAAAACTTTTAATCTAAACAAGTTAATAAAAACGGCCAATGATGCTATCTTGCCGTTTCTTTGTCGACTTGCAGATTTATTTAAGTAAAACCTAATTTCCCATAATTAAAAGCTCATTAATATAATGCTCGTAGAAATTTATGGTAAATTAATAAGTTTCTAATTGATCTTTTGTTGATTAAGGATGAATATTATTTTGTGTATCTTATATTAATAATACTGTTAGTAAGAAAATGCCAAGGTTAATTACAAATTTAATAGAATTTTATTAGGAGGCAATATTTCAATAAATTTAATAATCTTCCGGTTTTCTCTAAGTGTGAATTTATAGGTATACTGTAGACGTTTCAAAATTTTCCGGGTCCAAGATTTACTTTTATGAACACTAGGTAATTTCTTAGGATTTATTTGTTTGTAATCGACATATGACAAAGAAAAGTTTATTCATGGTTTATTAGTCTTTGAAAAGAATCTAAATTGCAGTTTTTTGAGCTACCAAATGTTAGCTTACAATTCGCAACTTGGATTTCTGTCGAGTACTTTGGATTATCTGGATTTCAGTTATTCATTATCTGAAACAAAGTTAAATTGAATTTTTCTAATTTAGACGAAACAATTTTTACGAACTTTTGTAACTAAAACAATGCTTTTTGAAGTTATACTTCTTTTGGCGCGTTGAGAGTAAAATTTTAGCAGACAACGGAAATAAATTAATCATAATCAATTATTTCTATTTTTATACGCACAAAAAGTAATTCATCTAAAATACTTCTATAAACCCCGCTTTACGGTGAAGATAGATTACTCAGAACCTGTAAATCGACGAAAAGTAAAATCTGTATAATTCAATTATTAATTTTAACGTGAAATAAAAGTAGATAATTCATATACATTCGTATGGATTATATATAGGGTAGGGTGGTACAGGAGTGCGCACTTTCTTTGATTAAATTTAAAAGAATAAATTCAACGATATCAGCGAGGATGTTATACATTGTTTATTGTTCTACAAAAAAATGTATATTAATTATCTTATAAATAACGCAAAGAAATTATTAAAGATAAAGTAAGTCGTCAAAATGCGTACTCTTGTACTACGGATATGGACAAGAGTGCGCATCGCTTACAAACGGCACATTTGTAGTGAACCATGACCTGAGTAGAATGTGTATTTCTCATACCACCAGTCTCAACAAAATCATAACCTATCCGTCTTAAATTTTTATCAGTTATGTCGAAAAAAATTGATCCTAAGGGTGTGAATATATTCAAAAAATTGAAGCTCTATTTGAGTGGAAAAGTACATCTATATCTTCCTAAGAATTGCCATACAGTCTTTTTTTTCAATATTTTTCTTATACAAGACTTAAAAGCATACTAAGTAATTTCGTTAACTTTCGTGTGCTTTTTCTATCTACAATCAATTTACGAGCTTCTTCTATTACACTTGGACCTTCATTTTTTCTGTGTTATTCTTTATCTTCTTAACATTCTGAAAAGACAAAGTTGTATAAACTTAAATGTAAATATACTTAAGTAAAGTAAACTTATAAAATGATATGCTGGACAAGAATGTGCGCACGCTCTGGAACTATCCTAACTAAACAACTTTGAAACATCACAATTGGAAAGCATTGGTCTAGCTATACACAACATAACACGTGATTATATATAATTTAACGACGTATATTCTACACACACCAGTTTTTTTTGTACAATCAATATTTTAACTTTCCTTACCAATCTTATAGATGAGCAGACACTTGATTCTGTAAACCACTAGTTTTGTATTGTATTGCAAATTGTATATTTTCTTCTTAATTATCGACACTTTGAGTTATATAAATATATTTTAAGATTGGTAATATTATATGTATAATCGGGAGTTTACTGTAATTTTATATTGTCGCATAAACGTCTGGAATATAAATTCGTAAATAAATAAAAATAAACGCATGGACTACCGATTGTTCTAAAAAATATTTGGACACTTTAAAAATGTTAATTGTGTGGTATTGTTTGTAAATTTAGGCATTCTATAGAAATAAAGTGTACCGAAAAACAGTTAACTAACGTACTTGTAGATCGTCGAGCATTAACACAGGAGCATTTATTGCAAAATGGCCCGTCCCTATTAAATTTACTAGTTTTACAAGCTCATAGATATTCGATAAGCAACAGCAATTAACTTTTAATGACTATCAGTTAATGTTATCTTCTTTTAAAAACTTATTACATTGTTGTAGATCTTTCTGCGTTGGGTTATCATAATTTCCCACGTATTACGTGCATTGGGTGTGTACAAAAGCCCGAAGATATACCTGCATAATTTCAGTACAGTTATGCGAGAATTGCTGATGTGTATTCAGAATCCGATAATATCCCTTAAGGCTTTTCAAAAGTAATACATTTCGAATACGTTACGGTTATTAAGATATAAAATCTTCTCGGGGTCCGGTGTCAGTTTAAAAGACGTGCACCGGCTTGAAAAAATACAGAAAGATTAAAATCTCGTTAATATTCTTCCAAGATGCGATTGTAAGAATTAGTTTCGTAATTTGTGTTTGCTTAGCCTACTCCAAAGTTTCGCTTGGCATCGTTTTTTATCGTTTTTTCTCAACTTCGACCATTAAGATCCGGAAGTATAAAAATAAAAGATTTTAGTTATTGCTAGGAAAAGGCGTTGCAACTTTGTTAATCAGATGTGTCGTAGTTTCAATTTAATGAGCAGAACTGTTACCTTTTAATAGAGTACTTTTATCACTTTTTACACAGAAATGCAGAAATTGGCTGTCGTTCTGTTTTTGATACATTTTAACAATATAAGTGCTTTTGTCAACTTCATTTGCTGAAGAGAAACAAATGTGTATTATTTCTATGTCGTTAAATATTGGATTTTAAAGTAATTCTTCTAAACAATTAATTAAATAATTTTATTTTTTTATGTGGAATTAGATAATTCAAAATACAGTTAAACCACTATTTTCGACCACTTCTTACTCTTCAGAACGGTCCCATAAAGAGATTCTCTCACGCTTATTTTAAAACGTTTTATTTCTCAAAATTTCAAATGGAATGATCACTTGAAATTTGTTTTACTTCTACTAAATTTCGTGCTTTATAGGATAGTGAATAATTTTTTTAAATTTAAGATATAAAGCAAAAAAAAATTATTAAGAGCTGTGAGAGTTTTTCTCATCACGTCAATAGAACTGGTAACAAAAAAGACCCAATTCAGATGACTTCGTTATACTTCGGCTATCTCCGTATTATTAAAATTTACTACAACTATAACCTCACATTACTTTACCAAATTTGAAATTTTGCTCTTCGCGCTTGCGCAATAGCGGCCATCTCTCAAAACGGCCAGTTTTCAAATTTACAAACCAATTATATAGGAATGCCTGTAACAATAACCCTCTTAATAACGGCCATCTTTCTAATACGTCCACGGCCACTTTTACGATAATTATTTTTATTCTATAAAATACGCACTTCAATTTTTAAGTGTTTTAAAATAGGTACACATGTGTACCGTTTAATGCTGTGTTTTGAGTTTTTGGACTCTGGCGTAAGATTAAAAATGGCCTCTAAATTTCATATTATGTGACAATATCTAAACACAATTTTATCAAAATTACAGTTTTTACATCCTCAAAGAATTTAAATTAAAAATTTTTTTTATAATATTGCTAAGGCATTTTTTGCAATTCGGGTCCATGTGCGGTGCGATCATGTGCTCAATTATAGTTGCGCTAATGACACTGGTCCAGGATTAAAAAAAATTTACTCGTTTTTCTAAGGAATCTTAAATATTAAAAGTATCTATCTTTTACAATATATATAAGTATAATATATAAGGTATACAAAATAACACGTTTTACCATATTAGTAAAAAAATGTAACAGTTCCATGCCGCGCTCTGTGAATTTTTCAAGTTATAACTGTCTTCATTTGCTATATATGTTTTTAGCATTACTATTATTGTTACTGAGAATATCATCCTGTCTATGAGGTTACAAGCACTAAGTTATGTACTAAAAGTACTGTACACACTAGTTGGAAATTAACGTTGTTTGATGTTTACAGTAGTTCTTGTTAATTTAGTCAATAAAACCTGTTTTAAATTATACACAAAATTGAACAGATTTTGGTGCGATTACGTATAAAAATTAAAATAATATCCACTAAATTTGTTCTATAACTCTATTGTGATCGGTGATACAGTGGCGGTTCTGGGATGGTGCAACCGGAACGGGCGCCGCTATAGAGGGGCGCCAAAAATGCAGCAATAGATCGTCTGCGCATAATGATGCATAAGCGATTGCATATTTAAATATTTAATAGTGACTTTAGAACAACAGTGATGATTATTTTGAATTATAACAAAATCATTATTTTGGTATTCTCTTAAATGAAAAGTTAAACAGTTAATTATTGTTCATGTTAAATTGCTCTTTGAAAGATTGTGACTGGTAGTACACTAAATCATTTTTACGTCGAATAACTCATAATTAAATAAAATATATGATAGGACTACGTAGTTCAGTTTTTCAGTGATGATAAAATAGGTACTTTGTTATAATCACTGATGCAGATCAAATTTAATAAAAAAAGGTGAAGATTAATTAAATTAGTATTAACAAAGCTGCTATATAATGGTAATTAATCGTTTATTGACAGTTAGACGGCCGCATAATTAATTCCCTTTCAAGCGAAGGGAAAAGGGTATTAATTCACTTCATCGCCCACAAATTGTGATGCATCAGAATGCACACAGCAAGTTGATCAAAGAGCGATACAACACCCACAGATGACGTAAAAGCCGGCTAGACGAGACTGACTGCATAGCATTATTAGAATTTCTGCTCTGTTGATGGTACAAAAAGGGGGCACCTACGCTTAGAACAATTACTGTACGCATACACATCGATGTGTAATAGCATATTACTGTACCTTTATAAAACTTAATAAAGTGTTAGACATTTATGATATGAAATATTGGGTATTTGCAAAGGTTCTACGCCTTTTTAAGCAAATAAATAAAACAAACAATTTTGGTTGATATTTATTTTGTATATTTTAAATACTTGACCAAGTACATGAATTCGTCTTTCAACTGTGGATGTTGGTCTATTATTATTAATCCAACCAAATGTTCTTCAGAAAACTCAGTAGGGGAAAAGTGGCATTAAACAGCCAAGTTTTGAAAGAGCCATTATCAATTACGCGGTAGTTTTCATACGAATCGTTTATGTATTATTATTTTAAGATAGCAACACTAGCCAGATATCCCCCACAAAAATTTGACCGTTCACCGCCAATAAAGGGCGCCGATACGCGATATATTGAAGATTTTGTCGTCAAAAAGTAAGGTTTTGAGTTCAGTTTATTTGTTTTCTAACGCCTATACGTACAAAACTAATAATAATATGATTACACTATAATTTTATAGATATATTAGGCCTTCTAATAACGTGTATATATTTTGTAGACTAATCTTTGATTTCATAGTAATTTTCGGGATTTTGTTTCTTGAGAGAATATGTTTTGAAAAAGCCGGACTGCAGTGTAATGAAAGAGCCACCTTTTAATTGCATGAAATGCAATAATAATTGTAGTAACAGCAGTCAAGAGTGGTACCGATGCAAAGTTGTAATGGTTGGGCATATAAATCCTGTGGCGTAAAAGGGAAATTGCATTATTTTTGCTAAAAACGTTTTTTAGTTTTTACAATGATTGATCTCAAACGTCAAATTTTTTGACAGTTTCTTAGATTTATGTAAGTCAATATTTTATCCAGAATTTGCGTTATTTAAAACGTTTTATAATTATATAAAATCTACAATTATAGCTTAAGATTATTATTAAATAATATCTTAGTTAATGTGCAGTTTTAATCTTGTAATAAGAACATGGCTTTTTCAAAACTTAGGTTGGCTCTTTCAATACCTATAGGTTATGAAAAAGCCAAATTTTATTTTTTTTATAAATGATTAGAAGTTGAAAAATATCGTTAATTTTGAAAAATGTTTTATGACATTACGTACATAAATGCATGAACAATTACAGATTAAAAAAAAATTGATTTATTTATGTCCTTCTATATTATTGATTTCTTTTTTTAAAACTGGCTGTTTCAAGCCACTTTTCCCCTAGGTCTTACAGTCTGTTGCTGATTTTCAACCAATATGTCTCTAGAACGAAACTTTGAAAACCATGACGAAAAATGCCTTTATTTGCATTATCTTCACCATTAACTAGATGAATATTGTTACAATATACAGGAACTATTGCCTTTATTAAACTCGTAAAATAAATAATTTTTAATATGCTATTATTTTTCATGTATTTACGGTAAAAATCTTTGTATAATGACAAATTATTAATTGTTTTTCTCACTGAACATAACCTAATGTGTTTATTTATATGGTTAGCACGATGTAAGTAAATCAATAAAGTTTAAATTTGCTGCATTAAAAACAGGTAAAACCTTTGCATATATCTAATACAAACAAGCAAGCATACAAAATAAAAGTAAACTCATATAAATTTTCATAATACGTCCACCACTCGAGATTGTTTTTTGGGTGCAACTAAAGGTTCTAAATTCGTACCTTTAATTTGACTATCTGTTAAATTAATATTAGACTAAAATCTACATTGTTAACCCTAACAATAACAGTACGCCTACAGACCAGAACTGTAGATTTTCATATTTTTAATCAAAGCGAATGCACATACTGAACATCAACACAAGAGTCTGTAGTTAGATTCACTTAAATGGAAGGCCAGTTCGGTGGAAGGCCTGTACTATACAGGGTATACGCTGAATAGGTACTGGAACTTAACCCACTTATAAATGACCCTAAACTGTACTAAAACGTACCGCATGTCAAGTGGCCTTAAATGAAATATTGTCGAGTTATAATATCATAAACTTAAATTTCAATGTTATAACGATGTCATTAAAGCCATATGTCGAAATATATTTTTTAATTTAATAGAACCATTGAAATTGCAAATCAAATATATACAGTCGAACCTCGATAAGTCAAAGTCGAAGGAAACTAAAAAAAATTTGAGTTATCGATATAAAAATATTAACGTTGAGATAGGCAAGTCCTAGGGAAACAAGTTCGAGTTCGAGTTTCAAAAATTCGACTTATCGAGGTTCGACTTATGGAGGTTCGACTGTATTTCCAAATTGCATATCGTTTGCTTTAGAAATAATTGATTTATAACATATAAAATTTACACAAATTGAAAAACATCAAAAATATGGGAGCTTTTTGATATATGTATATTAGAAAGTCTCCTAAACGGTTGTAACAATATCAAATTGCCATGTTCTAACAATAATGTACATAGATAAGCCATTAAATTATAAAATTCTGTCCTGTTTTGGAAATACGACTTTTTAAAGTGAGGTGGCAATACTTTTTACTTCAATAGAGTAGTCGCGGGTAAATAATAAAGATTAGTAGGTAACAAATGAACATGTTCAATTTAAGTAATCAGATGCACGTGCTGATCAAATCTGCAGTAGCCTATTGCGTTCAATTTTCTAAATGTCTTATAATATAATGACTACGAAACTACCAACATAATCAACACAATAAAGTTGCATCAAAAAACGGTCGTCATTGGACGCCACGCTGCGAGGGAAAAGAGAGCTTTAGGCTATTTCATTTAGAACTTATATCGCCAAGTCCCGCTATTTCATTTGCATTTCTTTTTAGCTCATATGCAACGCAATTCATAACGAACGATGCATAAACAATTCTAGTTGCGTAATTGTGATTATTTATATGGATACGCGCCAACCTAACTAGTTAAGATATACTTATCTTTGCTATGTTTACATTATTTATTCTGAATACGGCATCATTAATTTCATATACAACTTTCGAACGCAATTTGTATCAAAGTATTTGCAACAAACGAGTACTTTTTTTTTCAAATAACAAAAAACACTTTGATTCAACGTTAAAAGTGCACAACGCATGCATCTAATGTTTTATTATAAAATTTCTTTTAATAAAAATCTTTATCTTATACGTTGGTCTGCTAGAAACTAAAATTTCAGCTCTGAATAAATTTTAGTTATATTATTAAGGCGTTTCATTTTCAGTTACGAATAAAAACTTGAATTTATTTTTTCTTCTAAATTAATGTAAGCTACGAATTAAAAGTAAAACGTTGTTGAATTACGTTCTGCTAAATGTAGACACCCTTCGTTTTTTGTCTTTATTAAATGCGGGCACTAAACATAATTTTTGTTCCATTAAGCTTTTTCAGAATATGAATTGCATACTAATTAATTATGTTTCATCACGCACTTCATAATATTCTAAATTATAATTTATAATAAAATTTGCGCGGAATTAAATATTAATTAAGAGCTGTTGAAAACGGTTAAAACTACGCATTTCAATTTATAATTAATGGAATTGTAAATTTAGTCTACTTAACTAGAAAATGTAACAACGGATTCGTTTTTTTCTAAATCACGAAGACTAATTATTAAAAAATGGAAGCCGTAATTAGCAGAAAACTTTGACTATTATGTAAGTTACAAGGCTTTATTTTAAATTACGATTGTTTAACTGGCCTATAAAACTAATCTTTTATTGTTGTAATATTAGATACTAATCTTACATAGAAAATGTATTTATTATTCTCTTTGTGTGATGTAATTATACTTTATCTTACTTTTTAAACCGTTCTCAGCTTTAAAATTAATATATAACCCAAAGGAAAAATAATTCAGATAACTGTTTCTTTTTTAGTAATATTAAAAAGAAAAACGCATTTAATAAGTAATTAAACTTTAAAAATAAAACGTATGGATTAAAATAATTGATAATTTTTTTTTGCACGTTAGTGGTATAAATTTGGAGAAAAGCACAATAACTAGTTTGAGTGAAGACTGTAAAATTTTGGAAAATTACATTCTCGGTATCGTCAAAATTCCTCTGTTCTTGAATATGCTCATATCTATACAAATAAATAGAATTGAAGTGTCTGTTTGTGATTGCGAAATAAAAGCTCATATAGTTATTTGCACGTGAACGAAACCCAAACACGCGTTTTAGAAATTTTTGTCTGTCTGTCGGGCTGTTTGTCCTAGCTAATCTCTGAAACGACTGTACTAGGCATGGGTAAAATATATCGATATTATTTATAAAATAATCGACATTTTTATCTAGATAATTAAATCGATAATTTTTTAAATTCGATTTTTTTTGTTTGAACGCAGCTCAGTATTCAATTTCATACAATGCATGCATCTATTGGATGGGCACATATCCGATCTTCTGAACGCGTTTTTAAACTTCTACACGAATCTTTAATTTTTTGAATTGAGACTACCAACTTTGGACAAAATTATCGAAATATCGATATTTTTTTCGATAAATATCCATACTTTGTAAATATCGATACGATATTTATGGATATATAGTTTTTGCTTGTTCATTCTTAAATTGAACCGATTTTGATGAAATTTGCATTGGCCAGTAGAAGACTTTTAAAGAGTCTTCTAGGCTAATTTTTATTCCGGAAATATTTAGGATTCTCGAGAAAAAATTGAAAAATTATAGAAATTTTAGGAGTCATTGAACAAATTTACATTTATTTTATAGATAAGCCACGCGAACGAAGTCGGGGGTAATCGCTAACTAGTAATAGGATTACTTTTCAAACCTCGATCAAAATTATTTAATGGGTAAAGTGAGATCGCTTTAGATAGGTACCCACATATTAATTTTGGAACAATAATTTTGGTGCATATGTAAATCATTCTATTAGACGATATTTGTTAATTACGAATAGCACTTAAAATAAAAATGTTGAGAGGACTCTTTCATCATATTTTACAAAACGCCGGTAACATTTACAGAGCATTCAGATTTCAGTGCAAAGTCAACTCTTGAATCTCTGAACTTCTACCTAATTAAAGTAGTATATTCTGTTCCCTTTGCAACAATACTACTCAACGTGCGCTTGACACTGAAATTGATATAGGGTAAACGCAGGATAGATGACCTACATTTCAAGTTATTGCTATATTTTTAAAACTATTAAGACCTAAGTAATAATTTATGGCGAAGAGTTCGTTTAGTTTATAATAAATTGTAATTACTAGGTTTTTCTAAAAAAAATACTATCATAAACCACATAATTACAGAGAATAAAACGAGTGTAAAAGGGGATAGATGCCTAAAGCCTGGATTAGATGCCCCACTACATAATGTTTTCGAAAGTCCAACTTTTAGACAACGACAGGGGCAACTATCCTGAGTTTACCCTAAATGCTATATACAGTCGAACCTCTATATGTCGAAGCCGAAGGGACAGCAATAATAATTCGTCATATCAAAAACTCGAGTTACCAAAAGAAGTTCAGTTAAATACTTCCGTATATATATATATCATTAATTTTTTATAGAAAATAACCAAAATTGATCTACAATCATTAACATTATTTATTTTTATTAAGACCCTAAAAAATATAGTTATTTACATATTATTTACTGTTAAATTGAAAGTAATCTAAAATTGTCTTTTGCTTCATTGCTCCAAAAATGTTGCGTTTCTACAAATTTTTCCAATGATCTTACCGATGATAATATATCTGTAGGAACATCTTCTTGAGCACATAGGAATAGAGAAATAGTATCTATTGCATTGTAAACTTGAGTTGTTGTAGGGATGTTTACTGTAACATCTGTATCACTTTCAAATTCACTTTCATTTTGACTTTCACAGTTTTTCTTATTTTCTTCTAGCACTTTACTTATAATGCTTTCATCGCTAGGAATTTCAGCAACTTCCAAATCTTTATCAACGTTGACATTTGTCATTTGTATCTTTAGCAGCTACAATTAGGTCTCTGTTTTTTAAAATGATTGATAAAGTGTTTGCGGGAATACCAAAATTTTGAGCTATATCCTTTTTTCTTTTGAGCCCACGTTCCACTTCTTTTATAAGATTAATTTTCTCCTTTATGGTTAAACTGTTTAATTTTCGTTTACACTCCATGTTAATACGTAAATGATTTTATAAAAAGTATTAATTTTTTTTAGATTTTCTGTTATACTCTGTTACAAGTTATAAAGAACGTAAAACACATTTGTTCGTGGTCGTACCCAACCAATGACTGAAATTAAACTGAAAAATAAAATGTAAAAATAGTTGCTTTTGTCGTAAAAGAAACGGTAAAACCATATTAAAAACCTAACTGTTCAAAATGCATTTAAACATAAATCAGTATTTAAATCCAATTGAAGTGCCGCCGTCAAAACAGCTTGAAGTAAAAACCTTTTATTTGTAGTTAACAATGGAGCTTTTAAAGCACAATAAGACCAAAACAACTTGTCTAATCCTTCAGGTAGAATTTTTATAAATACAGGTAAACGTCGTTTTGCGCCGGTTCGATTTACGCCGATTCACAATTACGCCGGTTGGTGCCGTCATGGAATTATCCGGTTCATTCGGTTCGGCCGTGGGATTCCCCGGTTCGGCCGACACCAAAAGGCAGTAGGCGCCGCGATTTTAACAGCAAACACACTTTTACAGGTTGTTTTATTCTATTACCGTGTATGCGAGCAGCCTATTGTGTGTGTGAAATTGTTTCAGAGTTAGTTTTCGTTTTGTTCATTTTACGCCGATTTTTTTTACGCCGGTGTCTCGCGGAACGGAACCCCGGCGTAAAACGACGTTTACCTGTAGCTGTAAAATTTAACTTCGGGTCATCGAACTATTTACTAATGGAAACTTGAATTTAGGGAATTGTAAAACGCTTCGATTAAACGAAAAAATCGATTTAGCAAAATTCGATTTATCAATATAAAAATATTAACGTTGAGATAGGCAAGTCCTAGGGAAACTGATTCGAGTTTGAGCTATCAAAAATTCGCATTATCGGCGTTCGACTAATGGAAGTTCGACTGTATTTGCATCAACACCGCAACTCGAAATATCATCATCAAGACCAAAAAATACATTAAAAACAACAGAAAAAATGATAACATTAAATAAAAAGTGCGAATATGATCATTCCACAAATAAAAATGACCGGTTTTTTGATCTCAAAAAATTGAAGTGCTCGGCTTCCTGTCAATTGCTTCCTTCGGTCAAAAATATGCCACTTCATGCTTATAAATGTGCACTCTGTTAATATTTGCATTATTCATTATGCCCGATTCAAGATTATATTCAGTGGAGCTGACAAATCAGAAAGGGCATATCAAATGTGAGGTGACCACTAATTATTATTTTAAACTACACAAAGGAACAATCATTCTGCTACCACGATTTCAAGAGACTTTTATGAATAATTTTGTGGTCCTGATATGTCATAAGTTAATCCGAATTGGCTTTAGTTTATGAGATCCGCTTAAGCCTTAAATATTCATATATGATAACAAACAAAAAAAGAATATATAATAAACGTAGGTAAATATGTAGATATATTTTTTTTTGTTAGAATAAAATATTTTTACGTATCTTTATCACCGATTTAGGCGGTAGATCGGTTTCGGAGAAAACCGTGTAATTCGAAAACAAAGCAAAATATGCATAAAATGGTCAATTACGATTCATTCAGAAATTCATTAATTATTTTTGTAAAAAAGATAGTTGTACAAGTTTTTCGTGCATTAAAAAAAACAGCATACCTACTTATACCTATATGATATTAAAGTAGGTATATGTAAATAATTCGCAATAAGGTATTCGTACTATTTACTGTAATTTAAAATTAAATAACTGACTATGTATATTTTACTATTTTGTTAAATTTGTAGTTTTCTGAGGAATCGATCTTTACTGTAAATCGGGGGATAGCTGTATTTTCAAATCGCTCTGTATAATAGAGGGCTTTATAATAAAGAGTGATTTACTCGGATAAGTAAAACGATTGCGAATTTCTATCGGAGAGTACTTCAAATGATTTGGATAATGTAAAACAGTGTCCAAGAGACCTTTTCCAGTAAAAGTGGCTGGAAGTGGTTGAGGCCAAAATCAAGGTCGGATCAACAAGTTGGAAAACCGCTCTAGAAGTTGAAATTTATTTCGCTCTTGTTGAAAGTTTGTGTGCAACTGAATAGTGCAAGAACTGCAAAATGGAGGAAAACCGTGTAACGTTAAAAGACGATTTGCTTTCATAAATATTTTCAGCGGATTTCTAGAGTTGCGACGAATAAAATTCGAAATTTTCACCTATAGAATTATAACAATAAAGAATAGATAAGCTTAACAATTTATAACCGAAAAATTTGACACAGCCTAGGTTGAAATTTTATACTAAAACAAACTAGCAGTGGAAAAAAAAATTAAAACAAGAAATTGTAGTCAAGATATAAGATGACATCTACAAGATATTTTGAATCGCTAAAACTCCTTGTTCATCAAAGTTGCGTGAAGAGTAGATTTTTTGACTATACATTCTTTGGCTTATATACTTTTTTAGACTTTTCTCTTTTTGTTTTCATGAAATTGTAGTGATTATAGCAGCTGTTGCAGTTCTTTTTCTACGACAGTGAGACATTTTTCACACTAGAATATACTAATTCTTGCTGGACATATGCAGCACTGACTAAGGGAAATTGCTTTACCAATTAGCTTATATGCAAACGATAGCGTAAGTTACTCTCACAAGTGCTATCGCAATTTAGTATTCCGTATAAACCACGTTTAACACCAAGTAAATGTTGCCAGTTATATGACTAACAACGTTCTTTTTATTGTAATTACAGTAAAACCTGGTTAAGTGGTTCCGAGGTAAATGAGAAATCTCTACTACTGACTATGAGTTTCATAATGAGGCTCGACACTTTTGCAGCAAAGTACTTCTATTACCCCAGTAATATTAACCTTTATTTATTTTTATCTGATATATCGTTTTTTAATTTCGACCTTTCTTAATGGGAGCCTTTTGTAAATGGGACAACTGTTATTCCAAAGCTGGCTCTTTGAGAAACTGGGTAGATGGAAAACCTTTTTAAGTGAAAAAAAAACTAGGTACCTTGAGATCCCAGTTATCGAGGTTTTACTGTATTAACACAATTTAATTAATATAATTCAGGTCACCATAATCTTTGGTTCATACTAATACGAATATTCATATAAATGTGTTAATGGAATGTAACAATTTAGTTATGTTATGTATTATTGATAATTACTTACGTTATTTTATTAGATATTATTATTTTGATAGGTAGGGGAAGGTGGCCTAAAGCGGGTAGGTTCATCGATTAATATGAACCACTTCGGCTAAAAAAAAGTGTTTCTTTTTTAGATTTACGTAATACAATTATTAAACTTTAATTTTATAAAAAAAAAATAATTATATTTTTGCTTTAATTGTAGAAATAAATTCAAAAATATAAAATATCAGAAATTAACCGCTTTGCCCGACAAGTGGGGCCTAAAGCGGGTAGGCTCTCATAAACCAATCGGATTAATCAAAACCTTTGAAAAAAATTATCTACACTTGACATGTTCTTGACAGCAACGGAACCTTAAAATTTTTAAAAGATTGGATGTGAATATGTAGATATATGGATGTTTACAATAACCAAATTGAAGGAATGTGGAAGACAATCTTCATCATTTTTTTTTTTTTTTGAAAACTGTTAAAGTATGTTTGTGCAGCAACGCAGGAGCTTTTGTAACATTTAATGTAGGTACAAAACATATCATACTGCGTAGTTAAAAACTTTGCCATTTTGAATTATTTATAAGGTAATAATTAATATTATTTAAAAAACTTACAATATCAGTCAAAAAATAAATATAATGACCTTGGCTTGTATTATGCTGTTTTATTGTTCTTTGATAATTCATGGCTACTTGATTTTAAACAGAAAAATTTAATATTGTTAATAATTTTTTATTTAAATTTGGGTTGTTATACATGGTTGAAAAGAGAAAAAAAAATGCTATTTAACTATGTAAAAATCCAATATGGCGCCTATTTAAAATAAGAAAGTTGGTATCAATATCTTGGAAACCGCCATTTTGAATTTAATTTTGACTTAATTTCCATCTGTACTTTATGAAACCTAGTAACTTTTGTATTAAATTTTTTTTTGTAATTTTTATAATTACAAAGTTATTTGACATTAAAGAAAATGACAATTTTCAGTTTTTTGACCATAACTTCGGAACTATTCGGAATTTTAAAATTTTCTTAACAGAATCTGAATGGGCACCTAAAACTGCAAAACATTGCCCATTTAACCAAACTTCTATCTCCACTAATAAGAAAGATACCCATGTTAGCCTACTCAATTTGGGACACACTGTATAATTAAAAAACGATGCATAAACGTTGGAGTATAATTCTAGAAAGTATGCCAAGAACTTAACAAAAATTCAAGACTATTATTGTGACGAAGGTGCGTGGTGTTGAAAATTTGATTTATGAAAAATAGGCGAATATAAAATAATAGATGGTTTCTTCACCATTATAAATGCCGCTACACCTAATATTTATTTGCGAGGGCGTCGTGACACTACATTTGGTCATCGGCGCAAGGTCGCGGTCTACAACCTTGCACTTGCAGTCTGCACTATGCAATGCGTGGGATCATAATTGCTATTTGTCTGATAATGTTTGTAGCATCCACTAAATAAATGTGTCTGGTCTAGGATTAAGGCAATCAAGAAAAAAAATTCCCACGAGTACTCGGCAAAAAACTTATTATACGTTGCTCCTACGAATTTCTTTAATTTTCACAGTCGACTGCAACGTAAACGATGCGATTTACTGGCTACGTTCCTGCTACTTCTTAATTTTAGTTACTGTTAGGCTCTAAGGAATTCAATCTAAAATTTTATTATACAGTTGTGTATACGTGTGGAGTAACAAGTATTAAGTTTATTGGTGACAGCTTTAACATTTTATGATAAATATTTTGATGGCGTGTTTGAGGATTGTTTCAAGCGAATAAACATGTAAAGTTGCAATTTACGGTTTTAAAATTAAATCTTATCCTTTTATAGAAGAGCCAGGACTAAAATTTAAGGCAACCAAGCAAATATTTAGGTTGACCAATAAGTTTTTCATTTCTTTTCGAACCACAGGTTTATTTTGGTCGCAGTACAGTGAGTTAGAACCGCAACCCAATAAGAAAAATGAAACTTTTATTTTACAAGTTTGCTAATTGTCGAAAATGGCATAAATATTGATTCTAGCATTTTTTTGTACTGGTCGAAAAAAAACTCGACGAATCACTGTTGTGGCACGAGTTTTTTTATATTTCTGCAAGTTTTCAAAAATACCAATTTTGTGTTTAAGAACAAAAACATAATATGATCAGGAAGATTTGTATGTTTTGGTAAAAATTGGCAAATATTAGATCGAGTTTAGTGCTTTAACAATTTTATACGATCGGACATGTTTTACTTTTACCTCAATAAATGTGTACACTATACTTTTTCGTACAATTTACGATGGTCAATAAACCAAAGTTGTAAAACTTTTAGAAATTCACTTAAAAAATCAAATAGGTCATACTATGTGAAGGTTAATTTCAATCCATGTTAAAATTTACTTTTTTTCGAGATTAATAGTTAAAATACTAAAGGACTCACATTATAAAAGACGTCTTATTTTTTATTACAACAACTATTAAACATATGGCATTGCTTAAAAAAATACTCGATTTTTATAACTGGCATCGGACACATACCTAGTAAAAGTATCTTTGTAGGCAACTATACAGGGTGCGCACGGTATTTAAGAACATATTGACATTAAAATTTGGCTAAGGTTACGGTTAGGTCCGAACAATTGGCTTCAGCTTTCGCTTGGTCCAAAATCTGACCATTTCTCGGACGTTAACGGTCACATATATGAATGAATGTCTTCAAATACCGTGCGCAGTGTAGATGGGACCTAGAATTGTGGAATATTAAGGAAATTTTTAAAAATTTATAAGGCACGGGAACTCATTTGTACCTACATTTTAGTTTTAAAAACAAAAATAATACATATTGCGGGGTTACATTAGGTGAAATAAAGCCGATTGCTTTTTTTAATAACTTGAATATATACATTTTTCAAAGAGTCTTTTCTGATCTATATATGTGTCTTATTTGTTTCACAAGATTATTCAGAATCAAAGATTTAAAAAAAGAAACCTGTTTTTGTTAATAAGTTGCTTTTTATCAATCGGAAATAAATAAAACTCGTATATCGCGACGTTCTCTACAAAAATTTTGAACGGTTTTTTTTAACGTAAGACAGTCTACTAAGATTGCCGAGTTTAAAAGCATCAAATCAAAGCTTTAGTTTCTGGTAGAAAAATAATTCTGTAATTTTCACTTCAAAATTTTACAAACGTAAATTGATTGATGTAGTTCATGTGGAAAAGCCGAATGTGCATTGCCAGCACAATGTGGCACATTTTCGATTTTGAAAAAAAGCGCTTTGCTTCGCGCCGCGTTTAGTTTACCTCTCTCACTCGGAAATATGCCATTTTTCGCTCGAATATGCACGTATCCCGTATTTTTCTTCAAGTGCCGTGCCCGAATCCGGGCGTAGGCCATTTCCCCGCTTGTGCCTTTTGTTGTGTATGTCATAGTGTATTACAAAGACACAAGGGATGTTATTGGGGAAATTTTTCTGGGGCAGTTTTACCCTTGTTGGTTGCCCACTGCCTTACAGGGGCAGGGAGGCGTATAATTATATGATGGTCTTAGCGTGGGGTTGAACCCAGGTCGCTTAGCGCATCAGTCCACACACTCCACCTTTGCGCGACGCCACTCTCTACCCCGTATTCATAGTGCTCAATTTAGTTTTTTGAATTTAAAGAGGGAAAATTAATGTAAACAAATCCAATTGATTGAACACTCGGCTTTTCATGGCGATTTAAAGTAATCACTTTGCTTTCTAAAAAGTATTATTTGAAAATTGCAGGACCGTGTATTTATTAGGAACCAATTCTCTGATTTTTCTGACCTTGTGAAATAAATAAAGTTGTGTTCTGAAAATATTTGAGGGGTTGTTTAAAAAAATACTAGAAGTGGTTTTAAATAAAAAACTGGTGCATGTACTTATGTACGCGCGTTAAGTTATACTTCTTTGGCGTAACTAAATTAAATATAACCACGTGTTATGCTGCTCAACTTGCATTTGTGTATAGCTAGACCAGTGGTTTCCAAATTATATGTCACTGCACCTCTCTTAAAAAAACCGAATCTTTCTTCACCTATTTTCCGATTTACTCGGAAAAATTTTATTTGGGTACATTATTCTTTTTTTTACATCTAAAAATTAATATAAACAGATCTTATTTAAATCTTATTAAATATCTTATTTATTCGACTTTTAATTTTTTGAATTGAAGAATAAAATAATATAGGCAAATCCAATAAATACGAGGATGTGCGCATTCGAGCGAAAAGTGGCACATTTCGGAGCGAGGGAGGCAAATGAAGCGCGACGCGGAGCGGCGCGCTTCATTTTCCCGAGATCGGAATGTGCCACTTTGAGCTCGAATGTGCACACTCGGTTTTAAGCAGGATTTACAAAATTTAAGACAATAAATTAGAGAAAAAATTAATTAAATCGTTTTCTCTCACTCGCACCTACGAAATTGTCGTATCTTTTCGCTCGCTTCCACTCATTGCTATAGTAAATACATTTTTTGAACATAAAATCTTTATTCACTGAACTAAATTTAAATTTTTGATTTTAAAGTGAAAAGATTAATTAAGGGAAATCAATAAATACGAGGATGTGCGCATTCGATCGAAAAGTGGCACATTTTCCCGAGATGGAATGTGCCACTTTGAGCTCGAATGTGCACACTCGGTGTTAAGCAGGATTTACAATCATTTAGACCAGTATTTCCCAACCATTTTTTTACCATTATGTAACACATACAAGGAATTAAATGTGTGGCCAACTTCAATTGTCGAATTTTCGTTAGCGGTGCGCGCAACTTCCGTTCCCAGCTAAAATTTTATTCTCAACGCGCAAAAAAATTTAAGTACAAAAATAGTAACCTCTATAATTTTTTTTCAACCTAAAGTCTAAAGCGACTTCTGTAATGTTATGGTTCGCCGACAACCTGTCGACGTCATGGCCACCCCTGCTGTATAAGAATATTGAGTTTTTTAAACTTTTTAAATTCGATGTTTTTCATGTATTCAATTATGAAAGTAATTTAGATTGTGCAAAAGTTAAATCACGTTCCGACTTATTCTCTTTATTCTTTGCTACTCATTAAAGAATTTCCGTCATTTGCTTTTGTTATGTAACTAGTTATACACAAAGAATGTAGTCTTGACCTTAGCACTACATTATGGTTTAATTTATGTTCTTGTATAACTTATGATAATGTAGTTCAATAAAAGGTGTGGTAATTCTTAGGGAAATTGTTTTCTTTTGCTTATTCAGTTTTTTCTTTTAAATTCAAATATTTAATACGATTACGTTTTTTACTTTTTCAAAATATTTCGAGTTTGTTCTTTGGCTTTGCGTGGCAAATTTCGTTATATAATAACCGTTAAATTCTACCTTTTAAAGAAGATAAGATTTTAAGAGATATTTTTCTTCGTACTCAAAACCGGAATATACAAAACAATATATCGCAATAATGCCATCTTTAGCGTCAGCCTTAAGGTATTTTAAGGTGTGTACATGTAAGTACTTCTGAAACGTAATAATGCCAAAGTTCCATAAAAGTTTTCTACAAGTTCAAATCGCTTCTTTATTCGCCCTTATCATTTGCATTTTAAAATATAAAGGTTTCGCTATCAGAAATTTTTGAGCTTCGAATAACTAGTTTATCAATTTATTACTTAAGTGGATATCTCGAGAAGGTGGCAGAATGATTATAGCCCCTCGTTAATAACAATCATGACCCGCCCGTATGTGAAGCAAAAGGGTCTTCAACCCAAACCAATCGAAGACACGTGCGTTTATTGTTAAATATTATTTCAAAGTTCCATTTGCAATAGTGTTGCGCACTTTTCCGCAAATTAATTAGTTCCTGGAATAGTAGGTATAGTGTGTATTCAGTTTATAGAAATATATTTACATAGGTATTTTATAATTAAGTGTTCTTAATGAGATTTTTTCTTTCCAGTACAGACAATAATTAATCATTATAAGTTGATTCATTTTTTCTCTGACAAAAAAAATATAAACGCTACATTGAACAATGGGTTTAACCAGAATTTACTAAGCTTCACTTAACTTTTTTTCCTGCTGTTTGAAAAGTTTTTGTTTGCAATAAAACCGGGGTATTATTTTTTAAAATTGTTTCAAAAGGTAATTCAGTTTTTTACGTTTGTATATATTAAAAAATGTTTAATTAATGTTAACAAACGAAAATTACAATTTTATAAAAATAATTTGAAATTTAAATAACTAAAATGATTTTTGTAGCTTCGTAAACGTTTTTCCTTTTTTTTAATTGTTATTTTTAGATTGTTTTTAGTTTATCTTTTAGTAATTTATACGTTTTGACTATTTTTTTGTTGTTACCCAATTTTATAAATTTTATTTCTAATGTTGATGTACTTTTGTGTGACTGAACCAGTGAATTTTACAATTATGACCACATCCGTCTGAAGTAAAATTAAAAACTGGACTGAAGTGAATAATTACAATTGTAGTCCTTAAAAGAACACTGGACATGCAATAATCACTACCTACGAGATTGAATAAGATAGTAATTTCAAGCTATCGGGTTCGTCTCGTAAGGAGGTTGTATAATATTTAAGTATGGACTGAACAACACGTAAACGCAGAAGTTCGATTTTGTTAATTACTTGATAACTAAAGTTTAATTTATTTTAATAAAATTACAGAATAGTTGATTAGTGTAGCATCATCTAGAAAAATAAATAGCTGCATATTTACGAGGTGTTACACATATGTAATATCCACATTTTGATAATTTTTAGGGTTAGAAAAAACAAAGAAAAACATCTCTTTTACACCACATAAGTCAATATCTTTCCATGCGGAAATTTATTCTAAAATAAGGACACTTTGTCATTCTCCGTTGTTTTTTTTTAATTTGAGATACTTATTTCTAAAACATTTAACATTATAAAGTTTTTTCATTTGTAGAGTATTTTTCTTAATATCGGGTTGACAAAAAAGTAATTTTGTTATCTAATTTGAAATAAAACTCAATTTTTTTATACAAATAATGTATTATATATCAATTTATATGGAACCCAAATATCAAGCTTCTTAGCAAGTCCAAGACAATTTAAATGATTTTCGATTGTTGTGTGTACATACAATTAACTTTTCTGCAATTTCTTTTACAATTATACGACGATCTTTTATTTGTTCACTATTAACTTTAGTTGATTGACCAGAACGTTGGTCATCTTGTAGTGAAAAATGTTCAAAACGAAAAGTTTTGAACCCTATCTGACAGATGCATTTTCTTAACCATTTAACGCCAAAAATTACACATAAGTTTTTGTAAGCCTCGGAAGCTTTCTTTTCTTTACGGAAAGAAAAAAATCAAAATATGACAAAGATGTTCGTTTTTGCGCTCCATGCTAAAAACACTGAACTAATAAATGTAAACCAAATACAAAGTTATTTTGTTTCTAAAGTAAGTTAAAAGTTACCTCTGTCAATTTGTCAAACGGAGAAAATGATAACATTGACCGAAGCGATTAAAAAAAATTGTAACGCCTTCGATTTGTAAAAACCGAAATTGCTTTTTTCTCAACTCAATGCTACGAAGCACATCAAATAATTAATAAAACTTTATATCAAATAAAGTGTGATTACAGTGTTTGTTTCGTATGGATTCCCAAAGTTTTAAAGTAAAGCAAATACTAAGAAAATAAAATTAATATTAAGCACACCTTTATAACTAGAGAAATTCACGATTATGAATGTATCGATTGACTTTGTGGCCATCTAACTTTTAAATTATGCGATTATTCACAAAATGGCCATAAAATTATGACCACTGTCGCTGCTTGTCGGTAATGAACAAAGAAAAAAAATTGCATGGTTTCTCACGGGCGAAGAAAGGGTACTAAAAATAAATATAAAATATCTTACTCCAACCTGAACTATAGCCGATTTATAAAACACGGTTTTCACGCGGTTATAACGAGTCGTAAGTCCGTTATAAATGGTGTGGCATACGTCAAACTCAACATAAATTAGGTCGCTACATTAAATTCGCCTTTATACAGTAAAACCTCGTTAACACGAACCATTATAACACGAATTTCGCTTTAGCACGAACAAAAGTTTTGATCTCTTGAAAATAACATGGGCTTGCATAGGGAAAATTCGTGTTATCCGAATTCTTTCATTAACACGTACTTCGAACACATTTACGAGTCCCCACGATTAAGAAATTCGTGTTATCAAATCCCCACCTTCAAATTTTTCCCGGCTAGCAGATAGGGGAGCGTTCGAGTATTACGTAACGCAATATGGGGGTCGACCATCGCGTTATGCAACATTTTTTTTAATTTAAATAAAAAGCTAGAGAATTAAAATTTCCCAAGTTGGCAACCCCTTTCATTTATGTATTACGGGAAAATGGTCACTTGGTTATTACGTAACGTTTAGGGCTGGGGGAGGTCTGAAAAACGTTACGGCGCGTTACATGGGGGTCAAAATTTTCAAAATTGCGTTACGTAATACTTGAATGCTCCCTAGAGCGTTAGTCAGTCCGCCTTCAACATGAAACGGAAACAGACTTCTATCGATTTGTTTTTGAAATTGAAAATTTTAGAGGAAGTTGGGAAAGGCGTGAAATCAAAAACTAATATAGCGAAAGATTTTGGAATACCAAAATCGACTTTGTCAACAATTTTAAGTAAAAGGAAAAGTTATTTCAAGCTATAACTGCGGGTTCTGTGAAACCAACTCAAAAAACAAAGCGAATGAGACTTGCAAAACATGAAAATCTGGAGGCTCAACTGTTAACGTGGTTTAATAATGTTCGAAGTGCGAATCTTCCAGTTAGTAGTCGTATTATTCAGGAAAAGGCCGAAAAAATTGCAGAAGACTTAGGAATAGAAGGTTTTAAATGTTCCAGTGGTTGGCTGCATCGTTTCAAAAATCGACATAACATAGGAAGTGTTGCACGAACCAATTCGTGTTAACGGATAACACGAACTAATTCGTGTTAATGGATAACACGAATTTCGTTATAACGAGAACAAATTCTCTAGTCCCGTCGAATTCGTGTTAACGAGGTTTTACTGTAGTCGATATCGTTATAAACGATATAAATTCAATATAACTATTTAGAATTTTAAACTGCATCATGAAATTTTACCACTGCAACAACTATACATCGTTACAGGCAATGTCGTTATAAACTGTTTCTACTGCATTTAGAACGATGAATGGAAAATATATTTAATAATTTCAACATCTTTAATTATACATACACTTATATTACATATTATTAGGTATAAACTTGCACAAATTTAAGTACAGAGAGCTTTGTTCTAAAGTTTTTGAAAATTGAAATTTATGATAGTCTTTCAACATATCTATTTACAATTTGAAGCTATTTTTAATTTAAAATTTTCAATTCTGAATTCGAAATTGATTGTTTCTAATTTGAATTTGGTTAGTCCCATTTTGAAGTTGAAAAAGTATCTGTGCTTACAAAAACGTTATTGGATTACTATTATATAAGCGTGTGTCGTTTCCCAAAATGATATTCAAACGTTTGTTCATTTGTTTGTATTATTGATTAACATTGAAAAAGATCCATTTCGAAGAAAAATATCTACATTTTATATCAGGCATACGCGAAACTACCAAATGGATTTTGAATTAAGTGAAATATTATGATATAGCATTTTCGTAAACTTTTTATTTTTACTAGTTGTTGATTTTTTAGAAAATCGTGAGGATAGTGTTTCGAAGAGGGTTTGTTGCATTTAGTTAAAATACGTCCGATGTAGAATGTTTCACTAGATTCGTATAACATACGGTACGCTGCACACCCATTTGAATTTACTTGTCTAGTTTGCCTCTATCTGTCCATTTCCGAGATGTTGGGTAGCTGTTACATCCGTCGTTTCCCGTGCTTTTACGTTACTGTTTGAAATATACGCTTGAATAGTTCAGTTTGCAGTTTTTTCTTCGACGCAACATTACCTACGTATCCTTTAAAAACTTTAAAGTCTTACTGGGAGCACTTTGTAACATTAGCATTCGGTAATTCACATCAGAAACGAGATTGGATGTAATTTACAGTTCCTGTTTTATCTACAGACACGCATAATCCATCAGAAACCAGACGGGTTCTACATTTTAAGGTAACGGCTGTAACGGTCAACTGATGGGATTGATTTTTTTAAAACCAGTCTGCTTTGTATCTTTTTTATATTCTACAAATACATATTTTATTAATGACCGTAAATTAGTTACTGACGTAGTTGATGTAATGCAGAAGCATCTTAAGTAGAAATTAACTTTTTATCCATTTTTTAATGACAATATTTGGGTTCGGGCTTAATGCAAAAGTAAAATATGTAATAAGCAGCTCTTAAGTTGCTTTAAAAAATTGTACGAAATGAATTACATAATTTGAATATAAATTTATTGAAGTTACATTTCTTTTGGCGCGTTGAGAGTAAAATTTTAGCACTCAAGGGAAGTTGCGCGCGCACAGTAACGAAAATTCCACAGTTGAAGTTGGCTGTCTAAGAATGTAAATTAATTACAGTAAAAACTCGATTATCCGGACTAATTATTGTTGCAGCCCATTCGGATAATCAAAAATTCGGTTAATTGAATGTATAGAAAAAAAAACGATTTTTAACTATATATAATGTGACCATACTTCCTGTTTTGAATGGGATTGTTCCGTTTTCAGATCATTTGACCCGTTGTCTCCAAGCAATCATTCGGGACGCCAAAATGTCCCGTATTCAAAAAATTGTCAATTACGACGCCGAATATTAAGAAATCCTAACAAGAATATCATTCTGGCCTTCTTATTTAAATACAAATTAATTTCACGGCAATTTCTGAATGAAAAAAGTAAAAAATTATGAAAAATAAGCGAAGCCCAAAGGAGACATTTTGAGAGCGCGACTACGGTTTTAGAACTACTTGAATTTTTTTAAAGTAAATTGATCGTTGTTAATCGCGGCAAAAAGCGGAGTGTGCACATTCGAGCTCAAAGTGGCACATTCCGATCTCGGGAAAATGAAGCGCGCCGCTCCGCGTCGCGCTTCATTTGCTTCCCTCGCTCGGAAATGTGCCACTTTTTGCTCGAATGGGCGCATCTTCGTGTTAATAATCGGATTCGACTATATTAATGACAAATCCTTCAAATCCAGATTTTCTATTGGAAAAAAGTTTTCGCTTGAAAGTGCACATACTCCTTAATAATTGAATTTGCCTAACTTATTCTCTCTTACAAATAACATTAATTAAATCAAACTGAACTAAATTTACCACTTCTCGCTTTTTTTTAATTAAAAATTAAAGTGGGGTATTTTTACCATAAACCACATTTATAATTTAGTACTTTTAAACTAGATTAGATGGAAGACTTCATCGTACGTGACAAATTGTTTTTTAACTTTTTCCCAATAAGAAATACTTTAACTTTTTCCGAATTTTGACTTTTATTTTCCTACTTTTTTTTTACATACCACACCCAAGTCATTCTAAAATTTTCATGCACCCCTTATGTAACATATAAATATTTTCTTTTATTTAAAAATTGAATTAATCCATAAATGAAGTCTAATTACAACAGTGTATACAAAATGTGCCTTAAAACTAATTTGTTTATAATTTTACAAAATGAAAATTACTCAAAAATATTTGGAGACATTAATTTTGACATATAAACCTTCAACTAGTTGATTTTTAGTGGCCCACTTCAGAAAATTTGACTCGTATACAATTTTAATTATTAAAAAATGCGAATTAGTAAACATTCGAAAGTACATCTGAAAATATTTTTATTAAGCTCGCTACAATTAAGCGTGCGGAAAGGCACCATGATGACTTATCAAAAAGAATAAAATATCTAACCATTTTCAAACAACAAATAGATCTAATTTATTCGACTTTTAATTTTTTGAATTGAACAATGAAATAATAATATAGGCAAATCCAATAAATACGAGGATGTGCGCATTCGAGCGAAAAGTGGCACATTTCAAAGCGAGGGAGGCAAATGAAGCGCGACGCGGAGCGGCGCGTTTCATTTTCCTGAGATCGGAATGTGCCACTTTGAGCTCGAATGTGCACACTCGGTTTTAAGCACGATTACCAAGTGTTTCGTTTTAACAGGAAAAAACTTAGTCATTGTTAGGTATATGTTTACAAAAAAGACAACAAATATTAATCACTAAATAAAACAGTGACACATTATCTTAAAATCAACAAAGCAAAAACACACTGTTTAGTGCGAAATAAAAAATAAAATAATAAAATATTTAGTACGAAATACCGAGGTTTACTTTTCGCAACGAGTCCGAACGCGGTTGACAATCCGGATAATCGCGAATCCGTATAACTGAGGTCCGAATAATTGAGGTTTTACTGTATGTGAACTAACATCAAATGCGTTGAATTTGCCTATCTTATTCTTTTCTCTTACAAATAATATTAATTACCTAAATCAAACTGAACGAAATGTACCACTACTCGCTTTTCTTTTAATTAAAAATTACAGTAGGGTATTTTTACCAAAAACCACAATTCTAATTTAGTACTTTTAAACTAGGCTAGATGGTAGACTTCATCGTACATGAAAAAAAAATACTTTAACTTTTTCCGAATTTTGATTTTTATTTCCCAATCTTTTTTTTTACATACCACACCCAAGTCATTTTAAAATTGATGCACCCCCTATGTAACATATAAATATTTTTTTTATATTTAAAAATTGAATTAATCCATAAATGAAGTTTAATTACAACAGTGTATACAAAATGTGCCTTAAAACTAATTTGTTTATAATTTTTACAAAAATAAAAATTGCCCAAAAATATTTGGAGACTGAAATTTTGACATATAAACCTTCAACAATCTTCAAAAGATGATATAAAAATCAAATAGTTGATTTTTTGTGGCCCACTTCAAAAAATTTGAGTCATACAATTTTAATTAATCAAAAATGCGAATTAATAAACATTCGAAAATACACCTGAAAATATTTAGATCAAGCTCGCTACAATTAGGCGTGCGGAAGAGCACCATGAGAACTTATCAAAAGGAATAAAATATCTAACCTTTTTCAAACAAAAAATAGATCTTATTTATTCGATTTTTAATTTTTTGAATTGAAGAATAAAATAATAATATAGGAAAATTTAATAAATACGAGGATGTGCGCATTCGAGCGAAAAGTGGGACATTTCCGAGCGAGGGAGGCAAATGGAGCGCGACGCGGAGCGGCGCGTTTCATTTTCCCGAGATCGAAATGTGCCACTTTGAGCTCGAATGTGCACACTCGGTTTTAAGCATGATTTACAAAATTTAAGACAATAAATTAATTAAAACGTTTTCTCTCACTCGCACCTACGAAATTGTCGTACCTTTTCGCTCGCTTCCACTCATTGCTATAGTAAATACATTTTTTCACTGAACTAAATTAAAATTTTTGATTTTAAAGTGAAAAGATTAATTAAGGCAAATCAATAAATACGAGGATGTGCGCATTCGAGCGAAAAGTGGCACATTTCCGAGCGATGGAGGCAAATGAAGCGCGCCGCTCGGTCGGAAATGTGGCACCTTTCGCTCGAACGTCCACACACTTCACATTCATTATATTTGTTTACATTCGATTTTTGCAAAGAGGTACAGTGACATATAATTTGGAAACCTGTAGTTTAGCTGTAAACAAACGCAAGACACACAACATAACACGTGCTTGTATTAAATTTAGTTTCGCCAAAGAAGTATAACTTCCGACGAGCGTACATAAGTACACACACCGATTTTTTTTTTAAATTGTAAAGCCCAAAGCTCTTACATACCATTTGTTAAAATTGATAATTAAATACGAGCATAATTAATTATAAAAATCTGCAAGTAAACATTAAGGCAAGTTGAAAAAAGGAGGAAGAGCGTTTAAAGTGTGCTCGGGAATAAATTGATGAGATAAAGCTTTAAATTAATCAGATCCATTTTTCAATTAAGAAGAACTGTAGCGAACATATTATCCTAATACAGTTTACTTTTTGTAGTCGTGTCAGTTATTTAACAAAGTTGGAAGCAGGCATTATTCATCTTACGTCAAAAAGGCGCAAGAAATGAGCGCACGACCGTGACGATGCTACTAAACCTCTGACCTCGAGATCACAGACTTTGATATACTTACCTTATGTTGATTGCTCTACACTTGTTTGAACGCTGAAAGCTATTTACATTTCTGTTGAAAACTTTGTTTAATTCGTTTTCCGATCCGCTATGCTCACCGACAATGACCTTCCCTAACATTTACCTAACTGTAAGCTTCTGATTTTCGAAATCGTTTGAGGGATACTCGAAGGAGTTGCTCTAAAAATAACTTTTATCAATGAAAAGCTCTTGCTCGGCCAGATTTATTGGTCCCTATTTGTTCCCTATTATTCAAAATTAACCTTTTGTTTAAATATGAGTAAAATAAGTAAAAAAAAATAAAAAGTTGGCAACTTGGGCAAAAAAATGTTTTTTTTTAAACTATAAATATAATTAACCAATATTTAAAAAAGAGAAAGCGTGGCGCAAGTGGTTTAGTCTTTGGGCTGCTGCGCTAAGGGCGTGGGTTCGATTCCTAACAAAGATACAAGCGGAGAAATCCCCTAAACACCCGACTCTCAGATTTTTTTAAAAAATCTAAATTGTTCACTGCTTTTTATATAATAAAATATCGCTTTAAAAAAAATATATTTGGATGAGTCGATTATAGATCAGAATTCAATCATTCTCAACTACTGTGCCGCGGCACTTTTGTGTGCCGCGAAATTCTAAAAGTGTGCCGCCAAATTTTAGATATATAATTATATTAATATTATTAAATAACTATTTTACGCAGTGTGTTATAGGTAAGTAAATAATTTTTAAACATCTTTTTTGTGTGCGCCAAATTTTGAAATCATTAAAAGTGTACCGCAACAAAAAAAAGATTGAGAATCACTGGATCAGATGGTATCGTTAGGTCAAGAAAAGCAAAAGTCTCAATATTTGCCGTTTTCAACTATTTAGAGGAAATCAATTCTAACTAAATTGTACCTGAGATTGAAACTAATCCAGAAGTCATTGATTTAGAGCAGCGGTCGCCAAAATTTTTAGAAATAGAACAACAGTGAAATTTTTAAATTGCTAAATGGAGCAGATTTCAAAAAAAATATATGTATATACTTATATACAAATTATCATCAAATTTTTGGTATTTTAATAAGCATCAAAGAGCCGGACGAAAAGCACTCACGTGCGGGAATTCTAATGTAATTTTGTTTTATAATATATCATTAATTTATTCTTATTTTGGATAAAAATAATAATCCCGCGGTTCAGCGAACCTCATGCCTGAAGTCGGTGGTTTTGCCATTTTCAGTAAAAATATAAAAATGGCCATTTGCATATGACTTTAGTATGGTAGGTCTATGTTTTGGTTTAAAACTTTTAATTTTTTTTTATAATGACGTATAGTGATTCGAATCGCTCAATCGATAAATTCCTATAATAGTTTTACTAACGTGTAGGTAAATCTTAAATTTAATGTTAATAATAAAAAATTATTTTAATCTCTAAACTTCATTAATGTCAACCATTGAATTTAAAATTTATACCAACATAATTTATTTGAGGAGAAAAACAGTTGGGGAGTAGGAAGTTTATATTTGCACGAATCTTAAAATTACTCAATTTAAAATATGAAAATATGAAAAAGCTTAAACATATGAAAATATGATAACTTTACACTAATTATTTTATATTTGACAATTTATAAATTTTTTTAGAAATATTTTAGGTATTGAATTACAAAATTACGTTAAAAGTTACAAGAGTCCGATTCTTTTTTCTATTTCACTGTATGGAGATTGAATTTTTTTAAATTCAGAATGTGCAATTTAAGAAAAAAATAACAAGTTTAAATTCTTTGCTAGTTAAGGGGTGGCCGTTACAGGTTTCTTGTCTATTACTTCCCTTTATCTGATTGCGAGATATTCTAAATTTTATTTATATTCTTTTCTTTCGCTCACTTATTATTGAACAGAGGAGGTAATCTTTTTCACTGGAAAATGTGTATGTGTTGCCTAAAGCTCTTATTATTTAGTAAAACTGTAAGTATTTCTTAATTCTTTGCATTTGCATAAATTGCATTTTTTTGTTTGGATTTTAAATATTTAGGACCAAAATACATTCGTATTGAATTTAAACAAAACACCTGTTACAGTTTGTTTAAATTGCATTATTGATTTCAGTAAAATGACTAAATGAATAATCAAAAATTTGCCAGCTGGCAATAAGCCAATTGTGAAAAATAAAATTATCTTTGATTGCATGCAATATCAAGTCAAAGTTAATTTGAATTAAACAAGAATCGTTAGTTTTTCATTCTTTTAACAATTTAGTACTAAATCAATTTATTTACGGAATATGTAGCAAGTTCATACTAAAAAAATATGTAGTTTCAAAACAATTTTTGATACAATTTAATTGTAAACAGTACTTAATCCAACTGGAAAAAGAGAAAAATAACTTCTTTGTACACGTATTTAATTGTTCGGCACACTCTAGGAAATCCAAACAAAAACAACCCTCTTAATTGCTATTGTTGGCAAGTAAAATTATTATACTGGAGATCGTTGGTTACTAACAAGGCCTAACAAGAAAGTTTGTTTTACAACAAATTCCTTTCACCTCGCATAAATAAATCCCGTTGTTGTTGAGTGCAAGCATATCTGGGATTTAATTAGAGTAGCCTCGGGATTATGTCGTGTTGAGTACATCTCTTCCAGAATCGCAACCTCAAGATAGAGTGTGGTTGTTAGACGATGCTTGTATCAGTTTTTTATCGGTTTTTCTTCTCAAAACCGATCTAGTAACAATGGCAGCTGTTTAGAATTGATTTTCAGAATTTACGTTTGCCTGAAATCCAAAGATTGTCAATGTGGATCTACAGTTTAATTTAGGAAAATCATTACATACTTGATTGTGATATTATTTAAACGTATTTTTTTTTTATAAAAAGCAATCAATTAAAAACAAATATTTTGTGATTCTAACATATTTTTGAAGTTATACTTCTTTTGGGGTTCAGATTAAACTTTTAGCAGGCAACGGAAGTTGCGCGCCCACAACTAATGAAAATGCGACGGTTGAAGTTAGCAGTCTAAGAAAGTAAATTAATTATTGTGAATCACGGTTAAAACCGAGTGTGCACATTCGAGCTCAAAGTGGCACATTCCGATCTCGGGAAAATGAAGCGCGCCGCTCCGCGTCGCGCTTCATTTGCTTCCCTCGCTCGGAAATGTGCCACTTTTCGCTCGAATGCGCACATACAGGGTGGATTTTGATGGACTGCGGATACGGAAACATTGATTATGAAAAAACGGTGATATTTATTCACATTCTGTAAATTGGATATCGAAGAGGAACAAAAGAACTAGTTTATAATATTTTCGAAATGTGTTCTCTTTGACCCTTCGAACGCTTCCAAACGCTTTAAAAAATTGTCGATAATATTGTGTATTTTTGGACATTAATCGCCATAATTGTCTCTGTGATGCGATTCTTCAGGTCATTAATATCCACCATTTTGTCTCGATTTGGGTGGTAAACGATATTCTTGGTTAAGCCTCATAATGAGTAGTCACAGGGGTTTAAATCGGGTGGCCAAAAAATTGAACCCCCTTTTAACTTTGCTCCCAAATGCCATGATATTTGGCACAAAAGCTCTTGATATGATGTCCAATGTGAACTTCGGCCCTTTGGCTTTTTTCCAGGCCCTGACCGTCTCATTCGGGTTTTTGCCGTTCAAAACCCACAATTCAATTATTTCCACTCTTTTCGAGATCGAGTACCTCTCGTTTGCCAAAAACATTTTGGTCAAAATTTTGATGACAATGTGTTTGGAAATAGTCAGACTACCATTGAGTTGAAATTCAATGTGCGGGGTCATGTGGTTTGAGAGTCACTAGCGAAAGTGTACTTGCATCACATCAAAATCTACCTGATACAAGATGTATAGTTCTAGTTATTTTTTGAGGCAATTCGTTGAATTACACTGATATATTAGCAAAAAAGAGAATTCTTTTTATTTTTATGCAGAAAAAAAGTAATTCATCCTAAATACGGGACCTCTATTATATGGGCTAAACGGGGCAGATTTACCACTCGACCGGTATACTAGCACTGGAACCTTCGCAGATGATACTGTCATTTTCGCAACGAATAAGAGCCAGCAACTGCCAGGAGAAATCTAATTAAAACCCCTAATTAAAATACAAATATGGCTCAATAAATGGCGAATAAAGATCAATGAAACCAAATCAGTATAAGTTAATTTCACTCTCAAAACAGAAAGTGTTCTGAACTACATATAAGTAGCATAAAAATACCTCAGTCTCTGTCCACCAAGTACCTTGGTTTACGTTTAGATAGTAAACTAACTTGGAAAGAACATTTAATCAAAAAAGGAAACAAATAGACCTAAAAATGAGAGTCTTATACTGGCTAATTGGAAGAAAATTCAACCTGTCCTTAGAAAATAAAATTCTTCTCTACCAGACAATAATAAGCAAGTCCACATGGGTACCTATATGGAATCGAACTTTGGGGATGTGCAAGAAAATCAAACATCACAATAATTCAGAGATGTCAATCAAAACTACTGCAAACATTAACGTATGCACCATGATATGTATGCAACCACACGCGAAATACCGACTTAAAATACCATACGTGAAAGACGTTAGAAAGGAAAAAAGTGTCCAGCAAAAAATTAGAATACAGGTAAACGTCGTTTTACGCCGGGGTTCCGTTCCAAGAGACACCGACGTAAAAAAATCGGCGTAAAATGAAGACAAATATAATGGGCGATATAGGAATTAGTATCTATCGCCTTAATCAGTGCGTTTAATGTCATGCGCAAATCATACGCTTTAAAGGTAAAAATTACCCCCTGATCCATGGGTTGTAATACGGGGGTAGTATTACTGTAAATTACCTTGACGTCCAATCCCGTGTCTAAGGTGTCAAGATTATGCAGATGTTCTGGGTCATTTTCTAATAGGAGGATTGCTTTCTTTGGAAGGTTATTTGGGTCACAAAATTTAAGCATAGTAGGGTAAAAATAATTTTTATACCAGTTTGTGAAAATCTCCTGAGTGACCCAGCCCTTTTTATTCGACTTCCAAAAAAATGGCAGGGAGATTTTGTCAAGACTTTTAAAAGCCCGTGGAATCTGGGAATGATACACTACCATTGGCTTTAATTTCTGTCTTGTGGTGTCGTCCGAACCGGGAATCCCACGCCGCTACCAACCGGAGTAATTGTGAATCGGCGTAAAACGAACCGGGGCAAAACGACGTTTACCTGTACTTCACAAATGATGCAATTCGGCCAATTTTATAATCACAGCCAATTAGAAGACTAAAAAAACTCTGACCAACACACCTAAAGGGTGATTAACGGGGACTCCTCAATAGAGAAGTACCTCATCAAGTCAATAACGAGCTCAACTGCTTTGGTGTCAGCAAACTGACATAGAATTTCGAAATTTTGATTGTCGAATAATAAAAATTAGAATTAAAAAAAAATTAAATAGTTTTATATCTCCTTTTTACATTGAGGATAGGTTCCTAAGAAAACTGTAAATCCAAAAAAAGAAAATGTGCATAATTAAGTCGTTTCCAATGTCAAATAAAAGTAGATAATGCGTAGACATTCGTAAGAATTAGATAAACATACTTTTATGTCATAAATACGTAGTATATTTTTGACAAAAAGATGCACTAAAAAAATTTACAATTATTTTACGTAAAATAATTAGGTTAGAATCACGGGTTTTGGACACTGTATCAGTTGTGGACATTTTCCACTTTATTTTGACAAATGTGAAACATAAGAATTATCGATACTGCTATAAGTGTAATTAATGTATCTTTAACTACGATAGAAACATCAGCGATGTTTTTTCGTATTTTTTAAGTTATTTTATTAAAGTTACTCAAGTGTCTAAATCTGGGCCTAACGTGTCCAAAACCGGTACTTTTACCCTATACATATATTCCTAAAAGTAACTGACCAATTTATTCATATTTCGCTTTGTTTTCGAATTACACCGTTTCTCATACAAAAAACATGATTTAGATTTGCACGGTTTTCTCCGGAACCTATCTACCGTGAAAATCGGGAAATAGACGACAAGATTATATTTTTTTTTATGCGAGGCGCAGTAACATATGATTTGTAAACCATACACAAACGCAAAAAACCTAACTACATGGTTACAATTAATTTAGTAACGTCAAAGAAGTATAACTTTCAACGCAAATACATAAGTAGAGATGATTGACTCGAGACCAGTGCGCGAAGAACCAAAACAAGCCAGGTTACCTTTTCTACTAAAGAAAATACCTACTCCTCAACCTAGAAATATCCGCGTTAAAGTGGATTTATTTTTATCTTTGTTCGCGTGGTCTAAAGATCCATTGCATAGTGGTTTATTTATATTGATTGTATTGATTTTTTATCTGACTTACGTTTATTTAAAAACAAACTGTCTTTTTCAAGACACTTTAATTAGCACAGCTTCAGTATAACTTTTTGATTTGTATAGTACTCTTCCACCACCTGTCCCTTTTTCTTCTTTATAACACCACCTTCGCAACTTAGCCTGGCCATGAGTCTTTGAAACATCTCTACGCGCTTCGGTTTTCTTTTAAATTAGAGAAACAAGGGAATTTTCTCTTATATCGATTTAGAAATAAATTTGACACTCAAGCGCAAATCTAATTGTCCGTTAACTGCAATAATGCATATAAGTATGTAATATGCAAGAAGATAATAGAGTTCAATGAAGTTCTCAATCAAATATTGGGCCAATAATAAGGGTTCGACGTTCGGGTCGGTTACTTAGGGTACGGTCAAAGACCCACACAATGCACCCGCGACTTCGCCTGCGAACTGCCAAAATGTATGCGGTTTTATGTTCATGTCATAGCTCTGTTGTATTAAGTGCTAATTATTTTTTTATAGTTTTTATTAGCGCAGCTATAAAATAAAATTAAGCAATTAAATTCATTGTTGAACTTTTATTATTTTTTGACGAATTTGATTCGTAAAAAATTACGTCAAATCGAAAGCATTCAAATAAAACAATGCGACCGCTTTGCTTGCTGCAAAGCGAAACTGCAGTATTTTTATCCCCCCATAGCAATTTATTTTGTACGTTTATTTTGAATAACTTTGAACTGGTGGCTGTTCCAGTTGATTTCGTATCAAATAGTTACCAAGTTAGAGGCGACGTAATTATAACTTGGCATTTGATCGAAGTGTAAATTGCTGTTTCCGAAATAGATTCCAATGCGACTAACGCTGCAACTATTTTTAACGTTTTGTTATGTAAATAGCGGAGTCTCTCACATTCGTTTAAAATCTTTCTAAAGACTTTATTTTTCGAAAGCGTAAACAAATTTAGCTTGTTTATAACAACAATAATAATATATTTAGCGGTCATTTTCAGATTGTAATCTTGGGTAAAACGAGCTTCGTTTTTCCACCAAATTTCCATGCATGGAATTGTAGACATTAGATAAAAAGCCGGCGGAAGTTATTCTCTAATTTGTGTTCCGCGCCGACTAACATTTTATTTTCCTGGAATTTAATAGAAAAAAATGGATTTATAAATTGCTTTGCAGTCTATTATCTTTGTAACAATTAGTTGAGGTGTTGAAAATTTGGCTTTATGTAATTAACAAATTACCGGGATAATTATTATAAAGTTGTCTTGAAAGCGAGACTATTGTTTTTGTTAGTTGGTGTAATTATACAGTTTTTACACATTTATTGATCCATTACTTTGTTTTTCTAGTGAATCTGTATTTTTTATATAAATAATAATTTTAATAGTTTTAAGGTTAAATAAAAAGTTAAGTGGTATAGTTACTTCTTAGTCATTTTTTAATTTTATAGTAGAGACGTTTATATAAACCTTTAGTAATTATTACATTATAATTTATACTTTATTTAGTATCTATAAATATGCAGATTGGCTGATATTAGTTTAGTGCATTATCTTGTTTGACATTGTCATTGTTGGACGAAGGCTCGTAGAATAGGACAGTGTTTAATTTGAAATAGTGAGGAAGAAAATGTCCAGTACGTTTTTTTTGTTAGAAAGCACCTAATGCACATTAACTCTTTTCCTAATACTAAATTGTCGATTTTTTTCAACAGATAGAATTACTCGTATATTGTTGTATATATAATTTGACATTTTCATTATTTTGTTATGCTGCTAAAGTGCTTTATAACCACACACGTTTTTTTGAAAAAACTGCTGCTGAAGTTTACCGTATACTTCAGGAAGCTTATGGTGAACATGCTTTAACTCAAAAAACTTGTTATCGCTGGTTTAAACGTTTTAAAAGTGGCGATTACAATGTAAACGGCAAAGAGCATCCAGGACAAAGAAAAAAAATTGTATTGCCAAACTCAAAAGCAACTTGCTAATATATTACATGTTGTTCAACAATGTACTTCCCAACGCTTAAAAGCAATGAGAAAGGTTCAGAAAGAAGGATAATGGTGCCGCATGAATTGACTGAACGATAGATAGAAAACCGAACGATGAACAGCGAATTTTTATTGAAAAAGAAAGAAAGAAATAGCTTTTTGCATGGAGTTGTTACAGGTAAGGAAAAGTTGATCTATTTCGAGAATGCAAAACGCGAAAAATAATATGGTCGTTTAATCAAGCACAAATTGAACCAGTCTGTGATTCGAAATTTTTTAATGCGGACGCCCCAAAGAAGGTTTGATTCAGAACTAAAACTGTGAAGTTCTTGCATTCGCACTAGAACCTTTTCGTACAGTTCATAACCATTCGACAACTCTTAAAAAGTCTGATGAAATACAGGACTAGCAGTTCTTAGAAAGAATAGTTTATTTTAATCTTGGTGAAACGAACCTAATGGGTTATAGTTGGAGAAGCATCGACATTGACGGCAAAACCCAATCGCTTCTGCAAGAGAACAATGCTCTGTGTTTGGTGGGACCAGAAGGGGATTGTTTAGTATGAATTGTTAAACAATCGTTCAGGACAAACTAAAATCGCTTAATTGGGATGTTCACCGATTATTACTTGTTCCGATCGATAGCCCATGGATTACCTGGGGAACTTTTGCCAATTTCGAAGAAGTGAACAATCGGGTCGATTTATGGTTGCCTCAAAAGAAGAAAATTTTATTGCGACGGCATTAATTGCCTCAAAGATGGGGAAAATGTGTAAATAACGATGGCAAATATTTGGAATATACCATTTTAATATTTCTCTTGCAATTAACGTGTTTTCTTCGACTAAAAGTCATTTTCAACTGGTAACCCCAGTATATACCAAAAACCAAATTCTGAAATTAATAAAGCACTTATCAACATAAGTATAGGTATAATGTTTGAGTCCAAATCTTGCATTTATTGTTTTTAATTTGATTTTTATTATTTTTAAGGATTACTTCGATCGTAAAGGGTCTTGATCCTTTTGATCGAGGTGTGGCGGGATCTGTATATTATGCCTATTTAATTTTCACGGACAAATAAAAATACATTTATTTTTAATGAGAATTTTTTTATCAAAAATTATGCTGTTTTTAAGTTTGTGCTATAATACCGATTATATCTTACTGGTTTTTATGTAAATAAGCTAACTTTGCATTATAGCTAGATATGATTTTTTACAGAATTTATGGCTTCAGGATATACATAAAAAATATATCAATTAATTAACGAGTCATTCGAAGTACATTTAATATACAAATTAATCAATGCATTGAATCTCTCCGTCATAAACACACCCATTTTGATGATAGTTGTATACGGTACGCATGTGGTTGGTGGTCCGAGAATTCCGTTAGCTCAGAATTGATGATCAACGCTAAAGTTCTTATTCGTAACCAACCAAGTACGTGGTTTGATGGCTCATGCCGCATGCCGACCGTTGGTAATTACACATGTTTAGAGAAGACATGCTAATGGCTTTAGGAGGTCTGGGCTAGTGTGTCTCACGGTTAGTGATGGCTCGAGATATTCACCGTTAATTTTATTAGATTTACTATCTTATAAATGGCCATAAGTGTTCACCTTTATACTTTGCTTGTTTATTAATCTCACCACATTCATATAAATAATCATTGTCATTATACTTTATTCATTTCTATACCTACATACGGTGCCCTCCAAAAGCCAGTTGAAATTATTAATTCTTTTCAAACGATAATATTTTCTATAATTCTTTTTTCAGCGATGTTTACATTTTTATATAGGTTTCATGTTACCGTATTTTATTATGTTCCGCAAGTTTTCCAATAATTCGTATCGCCGAGCTTAACACAAAAAAATACTAATAATACCGCATTCGAAAATGGGACACCAAAAGTCAGTATTAAAACTCATAGGCAAGTTGCATCCGTGTTTATACCTGCACAAAAATAATTTTTAGTGATATTAGTTTTCTATTGTATTCGAGTATTTTTTAATATAACTTAGTTGTTATAGATTTAATAGTCCAATACAGCTTAGTACCAAACAAAGACAAAAAAATTGTACATGAATGCGAAAAGGCTTGAGAACTTTAGACAGGGTGCTAAATTATTTGGAACTATTGTTATAGGAGTTGGAAAATAATTTAAAAAAGTAAAAATCAGGGCGTCCAAAATCACTACTTTTAAGGAAAATTGACTTATCCTGCGGCTATGCAAGAAAAACCTACCTATATCATGAAATAAATTCAGGAACAACTGATAGAATCAGGTTTTTTAGTTTCTCAAACTACAATAACACGGATTCGTGTTAAAAAATTAAGAAAAACTACAGGGGTGAGACCAGCAAAACGCTGGATACAGTTATGGGTGTCGTCATCTGACAGCTCAATAGGCAAAATCGACGAAAACCAGGAGATAAACATAATTAAATAAGAAGAAGAATTAACATTGTTTTTGTCTATAGAAATATTTTTGATGTACCATTAATGTGTATTGTACATTTACGCATTTCGCGAGTTTATTATCATATAGGGTAAAACTACCGGCTTTGAACATGTTCGATTCAGTTTTAGACACTTGATTAATTTTGATAAAATAACTTGTAAAATACGAAAAAACCGTAACTGATGTTTCCATCTTAGTTAAATATACATTAATTACACTTATAGCAGTATTGATAATCCTTATATTTCTCATATTATATAACCAACCTTCATCCCACATCTAAAAATTTTGCACAATTTGGTGGCATCAATACCGCGGAGAGTGAAATACAAAATAATAGTGTAATACAAAGTATTTAAAAAAAAATTGTTTTTTAATATTTTTTCCATTCCACCAACTTTTGGTGCTGCATTTTACTTCTATATGTTTTTGTTTTTGTATTTTTATTTTTATTTTTCTTTATGAGTGTGGTTGACTATGAGTTTAAATTTTATATTATTTAATTGGTCAAATAGTAAGTAGTATTTAACATCGCATATAAAAAAAAATCAAAATATGTTTAATTAAACTAATCATTTCATCTTTCATGTTACAGTTTCAACTAACTTTTGAAAGACACTGGAAATAATTAATTATGTTCTGACTAATTTTATATTTCTATTTCGAAAAGTTATCCAACATAAGTATATGTAAATAAGCAATGAATAATAGAAGATTATGGTTTTTGATACTGCTTTCAAAACACCTTACTTCAAAGATATCATTTTTTTTAAATACAAGGCACCTGCCTTGTATTAAAAAAAATGATGTACCTATTGAGATTAAAGTCTTGTAATTGCAAGAGACGCAGGCAACAGATTTATCACTTCTGTGGTTTCATTATGAAAAAATGTTACAAAGCACACATTTATGAATAACTTTTTTTGTATGTATCTCGAAAGAGTGTCGTATAAGTTGTGAAACGTTGAAACAATGCAACCGTACTCGCAACTTTGTGAAATTATAATCACAGAAAAAAAAACTATAATCTGTGGATTTCTCAGGATGCTATTCAAACGTTTTTTTACAATAATCCATTAATTAATCTTAGAACAGTTGCACGAAATTTTTGTGTAAAAGCTTTGTAAACTTTTAACGTATTTTTAGAAGTCTTCAAATAATAAGGATAAAAACAAAAAGTTTTAAGACGATTTTAATAAAGGCTTTTAAAAGCCTTTGCTCAAGTTCCTTAAGTTTATGACGATTTTATGGCTTGTCCACATCAAATAGTTTTATCAAGTTTTATGTGAGTACTTTAAAGCTAAATTGTTTTACGAATTATAATTACAGATTCGTAAATTTAATTCGCGGTTCAGCATTGAAAATGCCACGTTTCCGCGTTTTGTAATAAATTACATGGTACAAATAAACCAAAAGTCCAGTCATGTTTTGAATAACTTTTTTGTATGTATCTCGAAAGAGTGTCGTATAAGTTGTGAAACGTTGAAACAATGCAACCGTACTCGCAACTTTGTGAAATTATAATCACAGAAAAAAAAAACTATAATCTGTGGATTTCTCAGGATGCTATTCAAACGTTTTTTTACAATAATCCATTAATTAATCTTAGAACAGTTGCACGAAATTTTTGTGTAAAAGCTTTGTAAACTTTTAACGTATTTTTAGAAGTCTTCAAATAATAAGGATAAAAACAAAAAGTTTTAAGACGATTTTAATAAAGGCTTTTAAAAGCCTTTGCTCAAGTTCCTTAAGTTTATGACGATTTTATGGCTTGTCCACATCAAATAGTTTTATCAAGTTTTATGTGAGTACTTTAAAGCTAAATTGTTTTACGAATTATAATTACAGATTCGTAAATTTAATTCGCGGTTCAGCATTGAAAATGCCTACGTTTCCGCGTTTTGTAATAAATTACATGGTACAAATAAACCAAAAGTCCAGTCATGAAAGTTGACGGATACTAATGAGAGTTCTGGTAATTGTTGGTAACAGTTATTTCTCTAACAACTTTGCAGAGCATTTGATGTAGATGAAAGTTAGAGATAACCAAAATAATTTATATTATTTAAATGTTGAAGTGTGTGTTATAAAAAATGGCTAATTTATTTTAACCTAATGAGATGGCCATTATTCTAAGTATGTATTTTTAGAACGATCCCAACACATACTTTCGTTCCTTTAATTGTACAAGAAACAACAAAAAGCACTTATTCTATCTCGCTATTAACTAAAATCAAATATGTATCTAAACATTAAATTAATGTTACTGCAAGAAATAAGTGAGGATTATTCAAATAACTTCGCATTTTTAATTGGAATCTATAAGTCAGCACGAATTTTGCATAACGTCAGAGCATTTCAAAGAGTCTTTGTACTTATTTTGCAATTAGTCGTATTTTTTGTTTTATGCCGTTTAAAGCGATGCATTTCTCAGCTAATACAAAATAGTAATTTCCAATTATCCGAATGTTTGATCTGCATAGCATAATAATGTATTATACGATGTACTAGAAAATTGTTTATGTACACCGTCCAATTAAAGTGTACTCGCAAATTAGTCACGAGTTTCTATCTCGTTTAGAAATATTTCATTCACGGTAAATTCTCACAATAAATTATTACATTTCTTATTATCATTTTTTTAAATTGAGTTTAGTTGATCACGCTTAGAAGAATCGAAATAAAATATGAATGTGTTTTATTACTAACAAATTATATTACAATGTGATGATAATTTTTTCTTTTTCTTTTCAGGTAAGCTGAATTTACGTTTTTTTGACCTCTTGACGCAGTTTATTTAGAATGTAAGTACTAATTGATTTAGTAATTGACGAAACAGTTACAAAAACTTCTTACGTTATACTTGACCTGCAGCAAGAACGAAGCTAAATAGAAAAAAGTTATTAATTTTTTACATGGAATTTTTTACATATTTATTTACACATAATCGGTCAACACATTTTTAGTTTGGATTTATTTCTTCCGGTAATGTATTGTTTTGTTAAAAAATTATATTAGCTTTACAAAGATTAAATAATTTATTCTGTAGGTAATGTTTTTTAGAAAATTTCTTCGTATGTAAAAAACATTTTCGGAAGAATCTAAAAAGTCATTTTTTTAAGTTAATAATGAGGTAAAAATTGTTTCCCTGCAAAACAATCATTGGCACTTATAGAGGTATTATTCAAGTTTTGAAAACTTGCCCACGATTTGCTATACGATCATTAGTTCCAGAGTTATTGATGATGAAAGACAAAAGGTCATTTTTCATTAAACCGCCGATATCTAATCAAAAAATTGTCGTTCAGAAATCTTTAAAAAAACGAATTAAAGCTGAATAAACAAGCTAAGTGATGTCTATATTAAGTCTGGAAGAATTTTTTTGAATCGGGGGAAACGTTTTAAAAAAAGAAAATTCAGTTAATTTTGGGCTTTTGATATTAAGTATGATTGAGAAATGCGTTATTTTATTGCAATTCAGTCTTAGAATTTCTATAACGGCTATCCAGTTATTATATGTACTTATTTTCCAAATCAAATAAGTTGTTTGAATTTGATTTTGCTCAAAGTAGCAAAACATGGTATTGAAAGAGTCTCGTTGTTAGCCAACGTAATACACAATTCAGGAGTCAAATGGATGGAAGACATATTTCAAATATACGTTGTGCTGACAATTTTTATTTTATGTGTGAAAATAAGTTTTGAATTAAATTACAAATGTACAAAAATTACCTAGGTGTTATTATTTGTTAAAAGAAATGCGTTTTAGAAATATTTAATCACTTTAAGATATTTCTGAATTAATTTACCTGCAGGTAACAGACACGTTCTAAGTGTTGATCCATTGATTTTAAAAATCATCTTAAGAATTTCTGAAAATTTGTAGCATTCCAGTGAGAAATTTAGAAATTCGTCGAAAAGTTGTCATTTCTCCAAGATATTTGTTGAAATATATAAACATTAAATTAATTGTTTTTGTGATAAGCGACCAAAGTATTATGTAACTTTTAATGAATCTATATTGCCCATTTTACCTTTGTTTTTATCTTGTTAAAATACACAACTATTATTTTTTGCTTTCGGTTTTTTTTGGGCTACTTCGAAAAGCACATTTTCCTAGACTTTATAATGTATAAAAGACAATGTATCAGTTGAGAAAACTTCAAATTCTATCATAAAACAATGTCTTAACTAAAATAAACAACAGTAAATAAAGAAAAATCTTAATATAAAACAATATTGAACTCCAAATATTATGTAATTTATTGTGAAAATCGTAATTTCATCTGAATTGTAAATTTATAAAATTACTTTTCACGTTTATAATTTCTATAATGTAGAGAGGGTGACTTTAAACCAGTCGATTTAGGTTTGAACTTTAAATGTTTCGCGCCAAGACACTGTTTAAAAAAAAACGAGTCAGACAAGATACTAACAAATTTTAATAAAAGGTAACAAAAAGATGCAAAAATACTAAACGAATAAACAGATAAAAGAAAGTACAAAGTATCAAAGACAAAAATACCAACTAAATAATTTAATGAACAACAAATTACAAAATTTGGTATATCCGCAACCGGTTGCATTTCGCTTTGTATTGTATGAACTGTTTCAATTTGCCCAAAGTGCTCAGAAAAGTTATAATGGGAAATAGTAACCTGGTTTTATTGTGTACAGTCCACTGATTGTGAGATCAACTTGCCGTTTTGATCTTCGAAATGCCTTTTAAAGAAGAGTCGCCGAGATTGCTCTTGCGACTTGATCCACCAGTGACACCTGTTGTGGGCGCAGTGGCCATTGTTAGGGATGTCTTCATAAGGGTGCACCGTGGGTGTGTGTCTTGATTGTTTCAATAGTAATATACTGATTTTTATAGCAAATTAATTGTAAAATGGAAACAAGATTCTTTTACTCTTTGGGAAAAAGGTTGTCAGTTTATACAAACGCATTATAGAAATTTTTTTTATGTTGAAATTTAGGGACATTTATTTAATAAAATAGGATATTGATCAATATTTCAAGAACATTGAAGAAAGAATTTATAATAAATTTTAATTTGGCACTTTGCGCTTAAATTAGTTCGTTATTTACAATTAGCAATAGTTGTGGCTGGGGATCAGTGTAACTAAAGTGTATTTCAAACAACAATTATCTATTTTGAAGTCTAAAAAAAATTAGAAACCACCAAAAATTTAAATCCTACTAGTTGTTAATTTGGAATTAACTAAATCCTGAAATTAATTTATTTAAAAGCTTTTTCAAATAAAATGTAATTTTACACTTCCAGTTTTATGACTATTTTTTTTACATTCAAAAATACATATGTAGTCTCAATAAATATGTAATAGGTACATAACAATTATTAGAAACTATTTGAAACGTTGTATATTTTATTTTTGTACTACAAAAACACGTATAACTTAATAACGGGTTTACTTACAAATTAGCATAAGTATTTTTTGTGAATCTAATTAAAATTCAACGTATATTTTACCCTACAGCATAATTTAAGAAATATTATACTTACATATTCCAAGTGTGTAAAGTTAAACTACTTGTGCAAGTGTTCTATAACATAAAAAGTAGATCGAAAGAATTCATTTCTTAAACAAACAACAGGTGTGCTTTATAAAATTTAATTTAAAAAAAAACTATTTTAATACCTTACAAAATGGGAAATCTATTAATCTATTGTTTGTTTTTATTTATTATACAAAAGAGTAGGCGTTAAAATTAATTTGGGACTAAAAATTTTCCAAAAATAAAGAGTTCGCTATACAGGAACTCCTTGAGCATTATATTCCGAACAAATGGAAAAATAAAGTCCAGCTGTTAATTGTATACCAACAGTATGCGTCATATGTAACAAATTTATATTTAACTGTGTAGCCTTTATGAATTTCTATCGTTTAATGCGGGCTTTGCCTTGGTTGAAGGTTCATTATATTACTAACATATGAGGTGTACTGACCATTTTTATAGTCTACCATGTGACTAAACTACCTAGAATTAAGTTCTACACAAATAGATACGGACTGTAAAACGCAGGAGGCAAGACTCACCGCACGATAACGACGATCCATAATTTAAATCTGGTCTGCACTGCTAACGTGTTGAATTAATTAGAGACCATTAGGAAATACAATATTGTTCAGCTTCTGAAATATTTTGTGTAATTATTTTCACTCTGCGATTCACAATTGTTTAGCTTTTATAATACACTATAATTAAACTTTAATTAAAAATTTTACAAATACAGTAGACTCACGTTACTGTTAAGATTTTTCATGTTAGTGAACCTAGACCAGTGGTCGACAATCGCGGCTCATGAGCCGCATGCGGCTGTTTGACTCCTGGAATGCGGCTCTTCCACACTCTGGGTTAATTTGAAAAAAATCTGAGAAAGCAACCAATGTTTTTTCCCCGTTACTATTTTAACAATTACATCATGAAAATTTGGTGAAAAGAAATCTTGGGAGTCAAAGGGATATAGTTGTACGTATGGCTCTTTGAATAAATTTCAATTTTGTATTGTCTATATTTGTCTCTTTTGGATGACAAGGTTGCCGACCACTGGCCTAGACTAACGTGACCAATTTTTTTGCTATTAATACGGTACGCTTGATAATCGTGCTTAAAACCGAGTGTGCACATTCGAGCTCAAAGTGGCACATTCCGATCTCGGGAAAATGAAGCGCGCCGCTCCGCGTCGCGCTTCATTTGCTTCCCTCGCTCGGAAATGTGCCACTTCTCGCTCGAATGTGCACATCCGTATTTATTGAATTTGCCCATATCAATCTTCTATTTTAACAGAATTTAAATCTGCATGTTACCGTTGGTTTTTTGATAGAGACGTTTAAGTTGTTCAGATTCAATATTAATAGTATAGTCAAAATTAACATTTTTTTATTTTCCTTATTGTCTTATTGTGTTTAATGTTATTCTGATTTTGTTATTATTATATTAATTTTAATACTCACTATGTATATATTGATATCTTACGGCCCTTAAGGAACACTTGTTCTAGGGTCGCTTTCCTTTTAAATAAATAAATAAAAATAAATAAATTCATCAATTCCAAAAATTAAAAGTCGAAAAAACTTTGATTTATTTTTTGTTTGAAAAAGGTTATAGATTTTATTCTTTTTGATAAGTTAGCATGGTGCTCTTCTGGACGCCTAATTGCAGCGAGCCTGATGCAAATATTTTCAGGTGTACTTTTGAGTGCTTACTAATTCGCATTTTTGATCAATTGAAATTGTATATGGGATGTATCGTGTCAAGTAAAACCTTTCAATTCAATATTTCAGTCAATCCATTCAGGAAATTCTAACAATAAATAAAACTCCCATACGGTTTATTGTATTTAATTATACCATTCAAAAATCTTCTAGCCAAGCATAGAATTATTTAACGTTTGACAATATTGCAATAATAAGGTTCACATTGGGGATGTCTATAACCATCTTCTCTTTTTCAAATCAAACAATCCAATAAAGCTGACCAAAATAATAGTTTGATTTGAAACATTGACTATTAACATAGAGAAATTCCACGAATGCAAGGTATGTGAACATTCGAACGAAAAGTGGCACATTTCCGAGCGAGGGAAGAAATGAAGCGCGACGCGGAGCGGCGCGCTTCATTTTCCCGAGATCGGAATCTGCCACTTTGAGCTCGAATGTGCACACTGGGTTCTAAGCACATTTTACCATAATCAACTTTAAAAGCAATGGAATATGTACATAATTACCTAATTGAGGCAATTTTGATTATTTTCTCTCACTTGCACTTATGGGAGTTTTGTACCTTTTCGCTCCCTCCCACTCATTGCAATGATTCACAATGATCAATTTACTTTAAAAAAAATTAAAGTAATTTTAAAACCGTAGTTGCGCTCTCAAAATTTCTTCTTCTTCCATAATTTTAGCCTTTTTTTATTAAGAAATTGGCGTGAAATTAATTTGTATTCAAATAAGGAGGCAAGAATACAATTATTGTTAGGATTTCTTAATATTCGGTATCGTAATTGACAATTTTTTGAAACCGGGATATTTTGGCGTCCCGAATGATTGCTTGGGGACGACGGGAGAGATGATGTGAAAACGGACCAGTTCCATTCAAAACGTGACGTATGGTCACAGTAGCCTAGCATATAATTATGACTATGTTCTTGAATAATACCTGTCAGTTCTTCTTTCAAAAGATTAAGAAGCTCTGGTTGTGATAATAGCTTTTCGCTACAACTTTTCAAAAGTCTGACACTATATCGCATTTTAAACCTTTACAAACATCCATTGCTTGTATTAAATTTTCCGCATTTACATTTCATTTTGCATGCCAAACTACGACCGTGTGTTTTAGCATATCACCAGTAACTGGGGAATTTCTTTCACGCTGTTTCTTAAACCATTTATTTAATGCAGCTTCCATTCTCAGGTTTTCGGAATTTATTAAAATGCGTTTTTGAATTTTACTTGGTTTTACGTTTTGGCGGATAATTTCCATAATTTGATTTTATTTATTTTTAATGGAACAGGCAGTAGATTTAGTTACTCCGTATTTCTTCTACAAAGTGGTGACACTCTTTTCTTCTTTATAATTTTGTATAATTCCAGACTTCTCGTATAATGTTAAACACTGTTTTGCCTTGGCCTTTTTTAACATGCTATTTACGAACAAGAAACTTTATATATGAACTCAAATGCATAAACTGTCTACAGTATGTCTGTACTTGTAGTTGTTATTAGTTTTGCGCATAATAAGGAGAATCTTCCATGAATATTACTGTCTGCCTAGCTTATTCGTCTCCAAACTTTTTTGTCTCATAAACTACGCGTCATTTTTTCTGTTTTGCGTAGATCAGCCGCTTTCTTAATATTGAATTTTTACAAGTTATTACAATTTATTACCTAAAATAACTACACAAAAGAATAAATATTTTTAACGGGAGAAATGAGCCTTTTGCTTTAATGTAAAATTTTCAAGATTTGGGTTCAATTTAGTTTGGTTTAACCTTAGATCTACTCAGTTAGTGATTTTCAATCTGTTTCCTTTTTTTTGTAAGAAGATTGACAACTGCGCTGAAATCACTTTCCACGAGGTACGAAGATAGAAAAGCTATCAAAAAATTTCTGGCTATACTCCATAAGTAACAGTTATAGCTTTTTGAAGCCAAAATTGCTGATATCCTTTTCTGAACTGTATCTCAAGTTTTTGGTAACTACTAATTCCGACCATTTCTCCTTGTAATAAGATATGCATTTGTTCAATGTCACCGTATTTTACTGTGGCAGTTTCATAATCAAAACTTCTCCAAACCAAGTTATGAAGTTCTCCGAATATAGCTCCATATATTTAATATATGTTTAATTAACGACCAAATTTCGAATTTTGTATTTACCTAGTGTATTTTTTTAAGAAAACGCAGTTTGGCAATTTCAATGCACCGTAGCCTATATTTCTGGCGTAGTGTATGTTTCAATACTCATAAAAACACATTTGTTAAATATTGGTTGAATTCGCTTAAAATTTGCGCTGCATTTTTGCGCCTTGCAGTAATTGCGCTTATAACGGGATGCCTATAGAAATAATTGCTAATCATTTTGCGTTATTATGTACAGGGTGATTTTTTAAGATTGATGACATTTTGAATTTGTCACACCACTAATTTGTTTTTATGTTGGTAGTACTGGACAAGATCTGTTGAACAGTAGTTGTCAGTGACGTCTCGAATAGAGATGGTCAAAATCATACATATAATAAATGTAAAAAACTTGTTTCAGATCACTTACTGTTTTCATACAAAATGTAACAAGCACCAAAATTATAAACGAGAATAAGCGCAAAAACACCAGTACAACTACAAAAATCTAAACAAAAGGGTAAAACTTTTAATAAACATTCACGAGTTGACCTGGACATTTGACAGTGAAAATTACCAGATTCTTACAATTTAACTACACTCAAACTATGAAATGCACTAAAAACTCTGGCGCCAAGTTCAAAACGTTCTCTATCTTAAAAAATACTGTATATGTGTAGAGACGTTTGATATTATTAAGATCTATGACCTTCCAAATATCTGCGCTAAGGCGGAGGTCCAGAGACGGATGAAAATAATAAATGCAAACTTACGGTGAATAAAAGCGCAAAATATATATACTCTTCGAAAATAATAAAATATTAAACGGCAAACTCAAGAACAAACCACAGGTACTAACAACTCCCTTACATTCCAGAAATAAAACAAGAATGGTGATGTTTTCAGGTCAGAGTGTAGCGGCAAGCTAGGACTATTTTCTGTCTTTTGCACAGGCATGACTCATAGACCATGAGAAAATTAAACATCTCTACCATAGTATGCATGTTAACTAGAAATTGATATGCCGCTCTGTACATTAGTCCTAGTTACGGTTCTAAATTCATATTCAATTTTCTTATGTTTCTATTTTTACATATCTAGAATGAACGAACAACTTTACTATGTCAACATTCTTGATGAAAGTAAACTTACGCAGGGAAGTAACAAAACGTCCCATTTTATGATCAAACACGATAAAATCGTTAGACTGTCAACTTATACAGCTGTTGTAATTTTTTCAAAGACATTATGTTTGAATTTTTACGCATCTATTTACTATTTTAATTGGCAAACAGTTTTATTTGTGTTGACTATTATATTTTGATTAAATATTTTGCTTTTTAACGGAAAGCCTTGTAGAACAGATTTATTCAAATTTAATAAATGATAGTATAATAACGTTTGCGTTTCTATAAAAGCTGACATTATTGTTTGTAATTTAACAATAAAGTTCTCTTTGGAAACGTTCAAAGCGTTGGTGATATCACTTTAAGTTTTGATTAGTACCTGCCTTGTTACCAAAGTTAATTACAACTTAAATCTTCGTATCAACATAATTTATAGGCTTAGAGCATAAACTTCTAAGCTGTGTTATTAGTTTTCCTCTTATGTTGCATGAAAATTACAACCTTGAACGTAATTGTTATTATTATTAGGGATTTATGGAAAATTTTCCAGCTTTAACTTGAGAAGCCAAATGAACCAAGAGTTTTCTAAATTATTATTTTTTTTATTTATAAAATGAAAACGTTAACAGTCAAAGGATTTATTTTTTGTGATAATATCTCTGGTTCAGACAGTTTAATCTAAAGCGTATAGTATTTTTCTTTCGAATTAAGTCGGACAAGTGGAAACGTAACTAATGAAAAATAAGCAAACGAATTGGTTTTTTTTTCTAATTAACTTTTTTAATTTTATGTGTGAGTAAGCTAATTGTGTTGATCATCTTTATTTGCTTGTATGAAAGTTTTTTTTGTGCCTAACTCAGATATCAGTGAATCCCAATTTGTGAAGTTCGACTTCTAAATGAAATGTGAAATAATAATAGAGAAAGGGTTAAAACCAAATCTAAATTTAAAAAAAATCGTTTCTTGCAACAATTCCATTCTTGAAAAGTACTATGTATTAGACAACTTTTGGTTTATTTAAATGGAAGTTGCATTTTGTACTAAGGAGATATCAAAATTTATCCATGATTAAACAGTATGTTTAGGATAAATGTCTTTTCACCATAGATTACGTTTATCTACTTTTCTTTACGATCTCTTCTTTATTGTAATTGTTTTGGCTTTGACTTTTGCCGGTCAATCTGAGAACTATTACATAACAACTTTAAAAAATTATCAAATACTTTAATAATGAACAAATTTTAGATAAATGCTTAGTAATATTACAACAAATATTTTGTGATATTCCTAAACCGTGTTGGAATAAATTGTGTAATAAGAACACCATTGGAATTTTTTACAGTGTATAGTGAAATTTTGTAATTTTTTAACAAGGAGACGTTTAGAACTCTAAATCACAGATGTTTATCTTTGCAGTATTTGAAGATCATTACGTCATCATTAATTCCTGCAAGCACTATTTAAAAATAATGGAAAAAATGCAAATGCAAAAACAAACTTTCTACGCATGTTTTGTAAACTTACAATATAAATTTTTAACAGTGTATGTATAACACACATGCCAAATATATACTCGAATGTGGGATAATTTATATGCAATTTTATTTTTCACTTGTGCTGCTTAGTAATTTCGGTACTTTATGTGGTCCTCTTCTTCAAAAATTTGAAACCGTCTGACTTTAAGCGGTTGTTACTTAGTTTAAAACTTACAAAGCAGTGATAAGAGAAAAGCTGGGATAGTTCACTAATTTATTTAAGGAAAATGTAGTACTAATCCAAAACCTATCTATTAAATTGATTACCTGATATAGTAATACATATTATTTATATAAGTGGTATATACTGTTATTGGACAATTATGTTTTGTTATATAAAATCTCTTGAATATAAATTGTAATTGAAGAATTTTATACATAATCTATAGATCTAACATAAATTCGTACATATGATTTTAATTTAAATATATAGGTAATTGTTTCGTACATAAAGTATGAAGATATGCAGTTTTTTGTAAAAAAATTAATAACGTGTTGAGAAAAACACTATCTTAAACAACATTAAAAATAACAAGTTTACGCATTGATGTTGGTCCACCTACCCACAAATTAATTGAGTTGATTTAAAAGAATTGTATTTTTGTGTTTCGCGATATTCGAACGACTGAAGTAGTAAAAGCTATTAAATATTAGCATATTTTATAGGTAGCTAAGTAGTCAGCACCTACGTACTACTTCTTCCTATTCGCAACAGAACAATATTTGCTACTAAAATATTTATTTATTCAAATTGGGAAATTCAAAAGGCTTATCTTTACTAGTTTTTTTATAAATTGACGAAGTTGCTTAGGTTTGTACTTTATAATGACGAATTATAAACATTTATAAATTAATTATCAATCGCTTAAGTTGACTGAGAGCTTTCAATTTTAAATTTACAGAATGCTGATTAACAATTCAACAATTTGTTTTATTTTGAATATTTAGATTTTTTATAAGTAACGATATATTCATAATTTTAAAATAACCAATGGAATTCTAAAAGGTATGCTAATCGTAGAGTAAACACGAGAATAAACTAAACTAACGTAAGAACTACTTTAAACTAATTTTAACATTGAAATTGATTACTTTCTACTTAAGCTTTTATAATTCTGTTTGTTTTAGAAGCGAAGCACGAGATTTGTTAAATGGTTAGATGAGTAATTATCGTAATAATTGGATTAAGTAGAGTGATTGTAAAATAAATTTTCAATTTGTAATCGCCAGTAGAATGGAAATTAGTTACAGATAACGGTTCCCAATTAGAGTTTTTTAGTTTAATAATTTTACATTCAAATTTCTATTAAGAAAAATTATTATAGGTATTAAATTAAGTAAAGAAGAGAAATGGGAAATACGCCACATGTAATTATGAAAAGGTTAATAGTCCATTTCGAATCAATTAATTGGTGTTATTATTTGGGTAATTTTCAACTTCAGTACTTTGTACTTAATTTATGTAAATATTTATTAATATTTTGTATTAAACGAATGTGTTTTGATGAAAGTTTTTTGCTCTCTAAAGGTAGTTTAATTTCATAAATGAAATTAATACCGAATTCTGGATAAAAACATGAAAATGGCCAATAATTAGTTTTATGAATATTTTGCAATTTAATATTACGGTTATTATTTCAGCGTGTCCTTTTTTTTAGGAAAAAAATCAGATATAGATTTAGATATTACAAAAATAATTTTGACGTATGCATTTGTAGAGCTGCCAGCTTTATGTAATGGGTGGAGTATTTGTACTTTTACCGACAGCGAGAAAATAATTACATACAATTATAGAAAAGACACGTTATGTTATTTTGAATTTTTTTCACTTCCTTATTCGCATGTGCAAATATTTGAAAAACCTGTACCTTAAAAACTAAAAACTTTAATATTTAGAAAATCAACTTAAGAGCCATTTATATATCCGCTACATACTTAATTGGGAAACTATTTAAATATGTCACTTGAAAAATAGAGTATGTCGATCAAGTTTAGTTAAATTAAAAATAATGCAGAATAAAATAAACAAAATTATAGTTTCGTAATTTTTAACTCTAATGAAATAAGCCAACTTTAATTGCTTGTTTTTTTTTTTGTAATTTTTAATTTCTTGATATTTTAGGTTTGTTCCTGCAGCAATTGCAAACGGTTTGAAAATTTTTATGAAAACTAGTACCAAATTAAATTGACCACAAATTTGTTTTCTGCTAGAACGTAAAACATAGAACATAAAAAAATAACAGCGAGGAGTCTTATATCATCCATTTCTACAAAATTTAATTTACTTAAAATTCATTCAACGAGTGCGCAAGCGTCGGACAGTTGGCAATCGTTTGTGCCTTCTGCAGGAACAAACCTACTATTAGAGCTTATATATGATACTTTTGTAAATATTCCTTACATATCTAATCATTTATTACATCAATCCAAGATATATGATGAAGCTGAAAAGCTGTTTTATAGTTCTGGAATTTTTAATTTTTTGTGTTTCTTTTTGTTAAGCTACCGTGTATAATTAAAATATTTTTAGATATTCAATTCGATTTTTAATAATCTCGCCAATTGGCAAAAAAGGTGTTACAACTCAAAAACCAGTACTTTTTAAGTTAGAACTTGAATATTAATCTTTAGATAATTCAGCTGTAAAAACTGCTATGGTGCTTTGTTGAAGATTGCTAGAACTTTACGAGTAATTGTCATATCATTTTCCGTTAATACTGATTTTCTTTTTGGCACTCTTAAAAAATCTTGTTTTTGAGTTGTATCACTCCTCTTACCGAGGAGCGATATGTAGCTTGGACTGATTAAAAAAAATCGACTATTTTTCTTTTTCAAAGTCACATGTTTAATAGTTGCAGGAAGAGGGAATAAGACGCCTGTTAAAATTTGCGCCCTCAATATTAATATTTTGTGGTTCATGAACGCAATTTTCTATTTTCCATTTAAATAACCTGGGGAATTTCTGAATTTTGTAGTTCTGTAACGAGGCAATATACATAAATGTCCGATAGATACTTTTGTAGGGAATTTAACGGTCTACAAAAAAGGACTTTCGAAATTTTTTGAAAACTCAACTCTTCCAAAAGTTATTCACGGTCAAATTTGAAATTCTGTAAAAATTCACCTTTTAGAAACTAAAATATTGATATAGAAGTTTATATGATAAGAATATATATTTAAACTGAGCAATAGGTAAAGTGAAAATATTTTTTTTAATCTTTGGAATTCTAAGTAAATATTAAAAAATAACTTACCTAAGTATACAGCTTTTCGATTATTATTTTAGTTCCACTTTAGAATCGCCTTTTTCAAAAAAACATATTTGCTTAAGTTAAAAATTAATTGAATAACATGCTTTTATAGCGATTGAAATTCTTTACAAAGAAACCCACAATATATTGTGATTAGTCTAGTAAGTTCGTTGTTAATCTCGAAAAAATGTGAATTTTTACATGATTTCAACTTTAACCTTGAATAACTTTGGAAAAAGTTGAGTTATTGAAAAATTATAAAATAGGTTTTTTGTAGAGCATTAAATTCCCAACAAAAATATGTATCGGACATTTATGTACAATGCCTCGTTATTGAGTTACAAAATTCAGGAATGTTTAAAAAACAAATTCAATGTTATTGAAATGGAAAATAGAATGTTGCGGTCAGGAACCACAAAATATAAATATTAAGGGTTCAAATTTTAACAGGTGTCTTACTTCCTTTTTCGACACATATTAAACTATTTGAAGACAAAAAATTGTCAATTTTGTTGAATCTGTCTAACGTATAGTAATTATTTTGTAATATAAACATTAATTACGAAGAGAAAATAATTATCAAATCACAACCGCTTATGAGTATATGTATTATGAACAAAAGCACAAGCATTAGTAAATTTTGCGATTATATTATTCAATGCATGTCGTGGAAGTTTATATAATACAAGAAAGCTTTACACATAAACACAAACTATAACTCCCGATGAATATGTAAATAATTAATTATGTTGCGTAAGAATACACTGTTTGGGATTTGGTTCATTAATTGAATTAAGTTTAAATTACATCTCAACAACAAACGCATTAATCCCTTTATTAAATTGTGTTCAACTGAACGATTAAAGCGAAGAATGGAAATTTCAGCTTGTATAAATACGATTTAACTAACGTAAAAATTACTAATCATATGTAAATTTTATAAACTTTGTATTCACGTACTTAGCTTCATTAAAATTGTGACCAATAGTATTGTCAGGACATTTGTTGATACAGGAAATTCCATAGGCATTTCGTAATGTCTTTAACTTGTATAAACTACTTTTAGTCATAATTTGCAACAATTTTATGAATTACCTTTTTGTAGTTTGACAATAGCTTTATCATACGAAATGATGTTTTGAAGTCGTCATAACAAGCACTAGGACAACGAATGCTTTTTTTAAACAAGATAAAGCTCATATTTATAGTTACGTTTTTAGAACTTATTACATTTGATTGTCTGTTGAAGTCTATGGAAAATCTTAAGTAAAACATACAGCATATGAAGGCATAACTGTTACTTGGATAGGTTAATAGAATTAATGAAAAAAACAATTTCTATTGTATATTGCTATATATTTTTATTAGTTTTAGCTTTTATGTAGTGATGAATTGTTGGACTATTGTTGACTACGTACTTTTCTGAGGTTTCTGAAAGTGCGCACACTTATCCGTCTAATCGGACAAGAGTTTGCAGATAAGTGTGCACACTGGTACAATTGTAGAAAACAAATTTAACAATGTCGAAGTTAACTAAAAAAGTATTTAGGTATTTATTTTACAACACTTATCACAAGTGTTGTGCATTTTGGTTTTACTTTTCAGAATAAGATTATTTGTGCAATCTAGTTATAACAATTTAAATTAGTTTACAATGTTTAATTAAATATATTTGAATATTATAAATAAGTCAGCTAAATATTAAAACTTTAGTACTACCTCGGCAAGTTCCGAGGTGTGGGGACGTTGTAAAAATTAGTTTCGGCCGTGCCTTGGGTCAAGGTATTGGTGTGAAGGTTTGTTAGTAAGCATCTAAAAGTAGATTAAACGTAAAATATGGAAAAGTTTTATTAAGATGAAAATTTTCATAAAGGCTTTAGATAGTCAGAAAAAACTTTTTGGGGGGTTAGGGTTGTGCGAAGATCATAAAAATGTTAAAATTCGTAAGATACTGAGGTCGTAACATACAGAGACATACGTATGCGAACTCCTCTTTCTGTGCACCTCTATCCACTTTTTGGCTGGTGTTTCTTAATATTTTAATTCCCGGTATTTTTTGCTATTCTACCGATTGCCTGCAAAAAACAATTCTCATCTAACAGTATAATTTCTAATAAGTAATAAATACATATGTTAATTTTAATTGAAGTATGTTTTGAAGACGTGGTGTGTTAATAATATACAATCAAAATTTATTGTAGTACCTACTTATAATAAAAAACATTTTTACATAGAGCGGTATTAAAGTGACACAAGTCGCTTATTGACAACACTAGTGGTCAAAGGGTTAAAAACAGCAGACCCCAATATGTCGGTAAATTAATTATCGCTAGTTACTCATACTTCATGTAAATGTACGATTGCATGAGGTATAAAGTGCAAATTGTGAATTCGACTACTTGCAGTTGTTCATCTTAACTATTTTTCACATAATTAAAGAAAACAAATATAGATAAAAAGTTATTGAATTGTTCACATTTGAACTTCACTGATTTCTACCAAGTATGTAGTTGAAATACATGGTGGTTAAATTTTCTTTCTCCACTCAAGTACAACTACCAGATATGCTCAGAAATTAAGTTCCGGCCGTTCATAAGTTTTAGACAGGTTGAACGACCGCAACGAGTCTGCACCACAAAAATCTTAGTCTTAATTAAATTAGCATTAAACAAACCAAAGGCACTTTATAGGGCAAGTGTACAATTAATACATACATCAAACTACTTCCAAATGGGTACAATTATTGAATCCACGAGCAGTTGTAATATACAGTCGACAATTACCCAACTTAAGTTTTTTTTACAAATTACTTTTATAAATAGGAAGTTGAGTGTTTGTATCAATCTTCTTCAAATAAAATTATATTATCCAATTATCAATCATGAAAACGTCATAAGTTTATCCTTTGTGTTCTTTATTTTGTTTTTCGTTAATTATTCAACGTTGCGAGTTTCAAGATTGATTAGTAAATTAAAAATAGGAATAATTGATTTAATTACGAGTTAATTTGTTGTTTACGTCAGAAGCAATTAAATTAAGAAGCAACGGTTGGAAATGTCAGCAAGATAAAGTTTAATTATTTTCTTGGATTGTTCCTAACGCCACAGCATTGTACGTAACATAAGCTGCGGTTCAAGATATTAGGGAAAGCTCCGTAAGCTCTACTTCGGTCTGGGTAGAATATTGTACTTATTAAGCTTTAGTTGACCTTCTAAATGTACACGTTTAACTTTCCCCTTCGCAGTTTAAAAGACACCCGATTCAGATAAGGATAGCAGTGAAGAGATTGTTTTCTTATTAAAACCCACTTGAGATGATAAAAGCTCAAGCTTCCTCAAGGTTGACGCGAAATTGTAGTGGCAAGTTTAAATTAATTATTTTAATTGGCCATTGAAATTTCTTAAGCATGCACCGACTAACTAGTCTAGTTTATACAGATTTAAAAAAATGATGTGATGTAATTTTATGAGTAATAATCGGAAGGCACAACATTCGATTTCGTTGGACACGCGAGGTCAGTCTCGAAGAGTTAACTGTGTTAAAAATTTTATCTACAACTTGATGTGGTCGATCAATTAATAAATGCGTACATAAACAATAGTGTTTGTATTAAATATTAATAATAAAATTTGTTTAGTTCAATAAACGGCAGTAAGTACATACAGTAAAACCCCGATTATCCGGACTTCAGTTATACGGATTTGCTATTATACGGATTGTCAACCGCGTTCGTTTTTTCATGTTAAAACGGGACACTTCGTAATCGTGCTTAAAACCGAGTGTGCGCATTCGAGCGAAAAGTGGCACATTCCGATCACGGGAAAATGAAGCGCGCCGCTCCGCGTCGCGCTTCATTTGCCTCCCTCGCTCGGAAATGTGCCACTTTTCGCTCGATTGCGCACATTCTCGTATTTATCGGATTTGCCTATATTATTATTTTATTCTTCAATTGAAAAAATTAAAAGTCGAATAAATTAGATCCATTTTTTGTTTGAAAAAGGTTAGATATTTTATTCCTTAACCCTTTGACATACAATGACGTCTAGGAGACGTCAATCGTTTAGGGTGTCATTGTAGATTTTGACGTCTCTAAGACGTCAAAAACTGTATTCAATTTTATGTTCCGAAAAAGGTTTGTTTTCAACAATAATTTTGTTAAAAGGCACAAAATTGGCGATTTGGGAATTTTGTTATTAATATAATTCTGTAATATTTAATTGCGAATTGTCAGAGAGTAAATTAATTCTTGTAAAGTGTGCTTAAAGCCGAATGTGCGCATTCGAGATCAAAGTGGCACATTTCCGATCTCGGGAAAATGAAGCGCGCCGCTCCGCGTCGCGCTTCATTTGCTTCCCTCGCTCGAAAATGTGCCACTTTTCGCTCGAACGCGCACATCTTCGTATTTATTCAATTTGCTTAAATTACTTTTTGGATTTAAAAAGGAAATAGCAATGTATTCAAATAAAGCGACATATGCGCAGTAACATATAGTTTGATAACCACTGGTCTAAAACAAAACTTTATTCGGTAAATTTAAAAGGAAATTTTGATGAAAAAATTATTATGTATTTTCAGAAAACTCAAATAGAGTAAATACAGAATTTGTGGTTTTTCAAAAAACTTTGAAGATCATTAATTTACGCAAATAAAATTAATATTGGAGAAAACTCAATAAAAAAATTATCTTAATTGTTTTAGAAATATTAGATTTATAAAATTAAATACAGTCAAACCTCGATAGGTCGAAGTTGAAGAGAAACTAAAAATAATTCGCGTTATCAAAAATTCGAGCTATCGATATAAAAATATTTTTTAGTTTATCTTTTTAAAATTTACTTATTGTTTTTTTTTCTTAATAATTTTCTAGTGATTTCTTGCTAAAACCTAAATCTTGTGTCTTGAAGAAGTTGTAATTAGGCTTCATTTATGGAATAATTTAATTTTTAAATATAAAAAAATATTTATATGTTATATATTATATACATCAAAATTTTAGAATGACTTAGGTGGGGAATGTTAAAAAAAGATTGGGAAACACTGCTCTACATATTTAAAAATATTTTAAAACTATTAATTATTTATTTTATGTTATATGTGTATGCTCATAACAGTTAAGTTGAGCCAAATTAATAGTTTTTTTCGGACTCACAAAATTCGGTTTTTTTTGTATGTCAAGGGGTTAATAAAAATATTTTCGGGTGTACTTTCGAATGTTTAATAATTCGCGTTTTTGATTAATTAAAATTGTATGAGTCAAATTTTCTGAAGTGGGCCACTAAAAATCAACTAGTTGATTTTTATATCATCTTTTGTAGATTGTTGAAGGTTTATATGTCAAAATTAATTAATGTCTCCAAATATTTTTGGGTAATTTTAATTTTTTTGAAAATTATAAACAAATTAGTTTTAAGGCGCATTTTGTATACACTGTTGTAATTAGACTTCATTTATGGATTAATTCAATTTTTAAATATAAAAAAATATTTATATGTGACATAGGTAGTGCATCACAATTTTAGAATGACTTGGGTGGGAAATGTCAAAAAAAAGGTGGAGAAATAAGAGTCAAAATTCGGAAAGAGTTAGAGTATTTTTTTTCATGTACGATGGTCTCCCCATCTAGTCTAGCTTAAACGTACTATATTAGAAATGTGGTTTTTGGTAAAAATACCCTACTGTAATTTTTAATTAAAAGAAAAGCGAGAAGTGGTACATTTAGTTCAGTTTGATTTAATTAATATTATTTGTAAGAGAGAAGAATAAGATAGGCAAATTCAATTATTAAGGAGTATGTGCACTTCTAAGCGAAAACTTTCTCCGAATAGAAAATCTGGATTTGAAGGATTTGTTATTAATATAGTCGAATCCAATTAACACGAAGATGTGCGCATTCGAGCGAAAAGTGGCACATTTCGAGCGAGGGAAGCAAATGAAGCGCGACGCGGAGCGGCGCGCTTCATTTTCCCGAGATCGGAATGTGCCACTTTGAGCTCGAATGTGAACACTCCGCTTTTCGCCACGATTAACAATGATCAATTTACTTTTAATTTTACCTAAACATTTTATGATTTTATTTGGTATTTTTTACTGTTGATTTTATAATTCATACTTATTTGTTTCGTTTTTTTTTGTAAATAAATACCTAACAAGGTTTTGTTTTTTTTTGTCAATTATCCGGATTTTCGATTATCCGGACGAGCTGCAACATTAATTAGTCCGGATAACGGAGTTTCCACTGTACATACATATTTATTTAAAAAAATAATGTTGGTATAATATAACATCGTTTATATTAATGCATTTTTTTAGAAACATAATTTATATTTTTTGTAATTTAAATGGTGCTTTTTATTGAATCCCATGTCAAATGTAAAAAATGTATCCACTTTAAACCTCGTAATTTTCAAATAAATCTTTTCTATTTACATAAAAGTTGAGGTATTAAAATATGTTTTCGTCAAAAGGAAATATGAGTTATATCAGTTGTCTGGAATCATTTGTAAATCAGATAAAGTTACAAGGCTCTTTTTGTAATTTTCACTCTTTAGCATGTAAATAAAATCGGTTCTTTTTAGATGTTTAGATAGAGAGAAAATATGGTGGCTCGAGCTTTCGTAGTAAATTGTGCATGAAATTTACATCGACAAGCGTCAGTGTAATTGATTTGCATTCTAATATGTTGGTGATGATAACCATTGGACAGATAATAGAATAATATATAAATATAATTCGATATGTATGGATTATAATGTACAATGCGTTCAATAATTTACAACATCAAATGCCAGTATCACAGATGTTTCGAGTTATTCCATTATAAATCTTTCTTGAATGTTTTATGTTATGATCGTATTTGCTGCCCCTTTAGGGTAGTAAAGCTTTGCGTCTGAGATAACTTCGCAATAAATCTCCGAAGATGCTTATTGTGTAAAAATAACGGTATTAATGTCTTCAGTTTTATTCGTTTGACGAAAGTAATGGACAATAATGAATACGTTAAACTGGAAGAATTGAAAGAGAAACAGATTGCCTAATAACGGCGCTGCTTTGGCAGACGACACTGACAGGATTCACGGTTCGGAAAGTGAAAGCATATTTAAACCAAGGTCTGCATGTGCAATCTGTTCCTGCTACACAATGTTCTTTAATTTATTTCAGAGAATTTCTGTTTTTTTTGTTTTGTTTTTAATCGTTTCTGATGTTAATCGGAATTACACATTTACATTTTTTTAATTAATAAACTTTATTATCTTCCTAAATACTTCATTAGGAATTCTATGCTTTTGTTGTATAATCTATTATTGTAGATGGAAACAATAAATCTCATAAATCATTTTATAGGATGATTACCACTTAGTATTCTTTTTTCCAGATTAAGATTACAAAGATTTATTAATATTTTAAACATTTTGTACAGGTCATGTATTGTCTCAAAAGACGCTAATGTAAAATAATGAGTGGAGCTTGTTGAAATAATGTTTCTAAAATACACTGTTAAAAATATTTGTAAAATTACAATATTTTACAAAACAAATGTACAGTGCAATTAAAGAACTGTAAGTTGCAATGCAATACAGTGAAATCTCCCTTGAGCGGATTCCGATGGGATCATGTAAATGTGTCCGCTCAAGAGAGGCGTCCGTTTAACCTTCCGCATACTAGGTGATTAAATGTCACATGCCATACTAGGTGGGGTTTGTCATACCCCAAAAATAAAATGAAATAAAATCCACAAAATTGTACTTTATGACAGTTATGATAAGAAATATATTTTAATAACTAATAATGAATAGATTTAAGTAAAACATATTTATTTATGCATTAGAATAGACTTTTATTAATAAAACTATAAAAACTATTGAGTCTTTCCTTGAGTACTAAATTATAATGGCACGTGTCAATTACGATACTAAATATTAAGAAATCCTAACAGGAATTTTATTCTTGCCTCTTTATTGAAATACAAATTAATTTCACGGCAATATTTTATTGAAAAAAGTAAAAAATTATGAAAAATAAACGAAGCCTCAAGCTGAAATTTTGAGAGCGCAACTACGGTTTTAGAATTATTTCAATTTTTTTTAAAGTAAATTGATCATTGTTAATTTTGGCGAAGAGCGGAGTGTGCACATTATATATAGGCAAATCCAATAAATACGAGGATGTGCACATTCGAGCGAAAACTGGCACATTTCCGAGCGAGGAATCAAATGAGGCGCGACGCGCAGCGGCGCGCTTATTTCCCCGAAATCGGAAATGTGCCACTTATAGCGCGAATGTGCACACTCGGTATTAAGCACGATTACCATGCGTCCCGTTTTAACAAGAAAAAAATTGGTCACAATACTCATACCCCACCTCGTACACGGAAGGTTAAAGGAGGATCGTTACAATGCTTTCTTTATCTGCCAGGACCAGCTTAAAGGTCCGTTCTGGGGAAGTGTCCGTAAAAGGAGATTGAACTGTATTGGGATACATTTCTAACAATATTACACTACTTCATAGTAAATTTACAGAAATGAGTTGTACTTTTACTAATCATTTGTCAAGATAAAATGCTCGTTGCAATTTCTCAATAAAGTAGAATAGTTTTAGAAAAAATAGCGATGTCGCGTAATAATAGTACAGTAAAAATGTTTTGTAAAATTACTATAGAAATTTTTAAGAGTGTAGACCAAGCCTGCTTTACTAAACATTGATATAAAATGAAAAAAAAAACTTATCGTGTTTTATTTTTGTAATTTAATTTTATTGGTTATGTACCTATTTTATTTTTCATTTTAAATTATTTGCATTGTTTTTTTAAAATTTTCTTTTCATAAATAATTATAGTTTATTTTAGACTTAGGTACAAATTATTTGTTTTTAATAAGAGTTTTCATTTCTGGAGATTTTGATAGTTACTGAAATTTCTAAGTTATTAAGAATGAAATTTCGGAAAACAATATTTTGGTTTGTTTACTGGATTTCGCAGGCTTCAGTCTAGTCAATGAAATAAATAGTACTTACATCCAGAATATATTTAATATTAAGAAATTTTTTATTTACTCCCTATTCTTTTTATTAAAATCAGATACCCTTTAAGAATAACCCAACGTGACAATTAAAGTCGTAAAATTGCACTTTTCCATAATTCTGTAAAGAATTGTAGTATGTAATTAATGATCATTCAGTAATTTATAGAGGTATTAATAATTGATGAAAATTATATAGTATTTCGCGTTTTATCCAATAGAATTCGCAATGCGTTATTTTATTTAGCCTTTTACTTGAACATTAATTATGTAAGAACAATAATTCATTTCGCCATAAAGCGAACAGATAAATATTTCGTTTTTTCTTATTTGTTTTTAATTACTACGTGTATTAATATTTTCTAACTATCTGCTCATCATATTAAAATTGCCTTTTATTGCAAGGAACTATAAAAGGTTTTATTAAATTTACGTGCTCCAACTTTCTATCTAAAATTTGGCGTAGTATTGTTGATGAATTCTTAAGATGAACGTGATTGGTGTATAAACGATGTCTGTCAATTCAATTTAAATATTTCGACAACAGAATAATCGAATATTTAAATACACATCCTGTTAAACGGATGTTTTATGATAACTTATTGTTTTTGGTGTACGGTTCCAAAAAAAGGCTTCGGCAAAAACTTTTTGTTTATTTTCTACTTTTGCTTTTGTATATTTCGCATATTTATCTTTGTTTAATCTAAAAAGAATTTTAAATATTTTCATAAACATTAGGTGTTTTAACGTTGCCTTATCTTTAAAGCTTATTTGTGTATGTTGTTTTTATTGTTGTACATTTACTATTTTAATGTGACCTTTTGGCAGATTTTTTGTAAAAAACATTGTCGATGTTTTTTTAATTTTAACATTTTTTTTGTAATTTACAAAAAAAACTATATTTATCTATAGGAAATATTCTTAGCTGATTCTAAAGATATGAATAATAATTTTTTAATAATTAAAGAAAAATGTAAAAAAACTATAAGAATCTTTACAAGAGAGTTTATTGTACACGACGACTTGAAGAATTTAAACATAACTAAATACATAAATTTGGGTCACTAGACTATAAAATATTGAAATAGTTTTGTTCTTTATTTGGTAGTGTTACTTATCGTTATACATAAGTTATACAATATTTCTGGTGACAGTACTTTAAACATTTCAAATTAAATTAAGATTTATATAATACATATGTCGTTCAACTTAAAAAATGGCAGGTGCATTTTTTTTTATTGTAAACGTAGCGGATATGTTTTAGTTTTAATAATAGTCTATAAAAAAGGAGATATTAATGAATACTCGGAAGATACAGGAAATTATTATACGAAACAAGGATAACATCTATAAATGTTTTATTATATTGTAATTGAATATATAATTTTAAAAATAGTTAAGCTTTTTGTGAAATATATATTTTTTTTAATTCTATCTCATAAATTTTCGGATTAAAAGATGTAATAAATATTCCCAGATTAAAGGGTTTGGTTTTACATCAAGGCTTAAACGCAAACCTGGATTAAATTTTATGTAAGGGAAATAGAGTAAGATTTTAATTAAAATTATCTTTTAGAACACCTTTGCAGAATTAGGATTGTTGTTAGGAAGATAAGGTTGACTTATGTCAGTATTGTATGTTTAAGGTTATGATTTGACGCCGAAAAATGAACTCGACGTCATGGTAGGCTGTGCGGGAAAAAAAGAGAGTAGAGTTGTTTAAAAAACAAAAAGGGTTTTTGATAGTTTATTTGAAAAATATAGAATTGTAAAAACGCAAAGATTAGATTTCTTATTAGTAATCAATAAATTTTGACGAACAGTGACTGTAATTAAAATAGTGGGTAGCAATTTTAATTGGTCACAACATTTGGCGACCGTGACAGGACACGCGAAGAAGTGAAGTGCTGGGTTGACAACTCTGTTGTAGAAGTGCTTGTGACTGCTTTGCGTGGAAAATAGATTTGATTACAAAAAGTTATCTTTAAGGAATTTGTGATTTTATTTTTAAATGACAATGGAAGAGCTTAAGAAGCGCCGTACAGTTTTTCGTAGATTATTCACGCGTCTAGTGAAACAAATTGAGGGCGCATTGGTGAAAACTGAAAATGTTATGGAAATAAATGGGCTGTTGACGGTTTTACAACAAAAAATAGATGAATTAATGACTATTGATGACCAAATATTTGAGAAAATGATTGATGAAGATGCAACCGAAGAAGAATTGGTAAATGAAAGGACCACGTGTGATGATTATCACATTGAATATACCCGCTTACGATCTCGTTGTGAAGAAAGTGATCGTTTATCACGAGAAGGTGGCAATGTTGTAGGACAAAGTGCCATTTTAGTTGCAAATCAACGAAGATTTAAACTTCCACAGATTGAATTGATAAAATTTAATGGTGACGTGCGAGAGTGGTTACCTTTTTGGAGCCAATTTAGGAAAATTCACGAAGCTGCTGATCTAGCACCAGAAGATAAATTCCAATATTTATTATTAGCTACTACTCCTAAAACGAGGGCCAGAGATTTGGTTGAGAGCTTCCCGTGTACATCAGAAAATTACAATAAGGCGATCGACTGCTTAAAATCAAGATTTGGAAGAAATGATCTGCTTGTTGAAGTGTATGTAAGGGAACTGTTAAAGTTAGTGTTAACCAACTCTAGTTCAAATCAAGCTAGCTGTGTAATATCTACTCTATATGACAAGATAGAAACCCAGTTAAGAGCATTGGAGACTCTTGGAGTAAGAACGGATACGTGTTCAGCTATGCTTTACCCGCTAGTTGAGTCGTGTTTACCAGAAGATCTTTTACGTGCGTGGCATAGATCAACCGAATTTTCTGACAAGCCTGATGCTACTATTTCAAGTAGATTAGAGCGACTTATGCTGTTCTTAAAATCCGAAGTAGAAGGAGCCGAACGAATTTCACTTGCGATAGAAGGGTTCCATTTAAATGGTAATGACAGCAAGTTACGAAAAGGAAAACAGAAGACGTTTGAACGTGGCGTGCCTACAGCTGCTGGATTAATGAATCAGAACGCTGTTTTGGATTGTGTTTTTTGTGAAGGTAGTCATGCTGCGGAAAAATGTGTTAAAGCACAAGACATCCCTTTTGTAGAGAAGAGAAATATTCTTATGAAGAAAAAAGCTTGTTTTAAATGTGCTAAAAGGGGACATTCGAGTTGGAAATGTCGCGAACGGTTGAGGTGTGCAGTATGTGACGGACGTCACATTGTAGTATTGTGTTCAAAGTTGAATAAAAAAGAATGCCGAAAGTAATAAATTGGTAGAAACAGTAAAGCCGAGTGAAAACCAAAGAGATCCTTTAATGGAAGCGGGTTTAACAAATTGTACGGACACACGGGTGTTTCTACAGACATTATTCGTAAAGATTCGAAGTGAAGACAGTGAAAGAGAAGTGCGTGCGATTATTGACACTGGCTCACAAAGGTCGTACGTTTTAAGAGACGTGGCTCAAGAATTGCACTATAAACCCAAACGAACAGAAACTATAGTGCATACATTGTTCGGTGGCAGTAATACCGCTGAACAGCAACATGTGTGTTACGAAGTAAGACTGGTAAGCTTAGATGGTAACTACGCTTGTAAGTTTGATGCTTTAGATCAACCGAGCATTTGTAGCTACATTCCAGCAGTTCATTCTGGGGTCTGGATAAAAGAATTGCAAGAATCTAATATTTATTTGTCTGATACAAAGGGTCCTCAACCGATTTCTTTATTAATCGGATCAGATATAGCCGGAAACTTTTACTGGAAAGAAACAAGAACTGCCTTGTGGTTTAACGGCGATGGAAACACTTCTTGGGTGGGTACTAATGGGAAAAGTGCCAGGTAAAGCAAGATCTCAAAGTACCACCATGATTGTGAGCAACATGTTGAATAAAGATGTATCCATCACAGCCTTATGGCAATTGGACGTTTTGGGAATTACCGATCCAGGAGAAAGAAGATCTAGAATAGAGCTTGAAACAGCAGCAAAACAACTTTTGATGAGACTGTTACTTTTACAGAAGAGGGTAGGTACGAAGTCAGATTACCATGGATAGATAGACACCCCGAGTTACCTTCTAATTACGCAATGGCTTTAAAAGATTGGAATCTACAGAGAATAAATTGTATAAATCTAAACTTTGGGACGAGTATGACAAAGTGTTTTTAGAATGGTTGTCTGAAGGTATAATAGAAAAGGTTCCTAGTAACGAAGTTGACAAGCTAGCTCACTATCTGCCGCATCGTCCGGTAATAAAACTGTCTAGTGCAACAACAAAAATCAGACCAGTATTTGACGCATCGGCAAGAGAAAAGGAAAACCATCTCTCAACGATTGTTTAGAGAAGGGGCCAATGTAATCGAACAAATACCAGCGATCTTATTACGATTCAGACAGAATAGAATTGGAATTACTTCAGACATTGAAAAGGCATTTCTTCAAATAGGTCTGAATCCAAAGGATAGAGACTTTCTTCGTTTTCTATGGAAAAATGTTGAAGGAAAGATGGAGGTTTATCGACACAAAAGAGTAGTTTTTGGTATAAATGCTAGTCCATTTCTTTTGGGGGCGACGATAGAGCATCATCTAAGAAAATCCATAGATTACTGGAAAAAAGAGACTTCACGGTATTCCATAAAAACGGTTGAATTGTTATTAAAAGGATTTTATGTGGATAACTGTGTAACAAGTGTACCCGATGTGAAAATCGCAGAAGATTTTATTGTCGAAGCCAGTGAAGTAATGTCTGAAGCCAATTTTAAACTGAGAGGGTGGGAGTATACCGGAAGAATTAATAAAGAGAATGATGTCGTTCCACTTTTAGGTCTTAAATGGAATAAAATAACTGACAAATTTTCTCTCAGCAGTCTACCAGCGCGTGACACCGAGAATATAACTAAAAGAGTCGTACTGTCATTTGCGCAACAAGTATTTGATCCAATTGGCTTTACTAGTCCTACTACACTCTTACCCAAGTTATTGCTGCAAGGAATGTGGGAAGAAAAGATTGGTTGGGATGAATCAGTCAACGAAGAAAGTCAGAGGACATTTGAGAAATGGAGAGAAGAGTTATTGTTTCTAGAGAAAATTGAAATTCCACGCTGGGTAAATGTTGAACAAGATGAGGAACAAAACCTTTCGTTACATGTATTTTGCGACGCTAGCAAATTAGCCTACGCCGTAGCTATCTTTCTCAGGGTAGAAAATGAAACCAATGTAAAAGTACAATTGATACAAAGCAAATCCAGAATCGCTCCAATAAAGAAGATGTCTATACCGAGACTTGAATTGATGGCGGCCACTATAGGTGCTCGTCTGGGTTCAAAAATACTAGAAGAGCTGGGTAATGTAGCACAAATTTTTTATTGGTCAGATTCGACGACGGTACTTAGTTGGATTAGAAATTCCGAAGATTGGGCAGTTTTTGTGGGCAATAGAGTCGACGAGATAAGAACTCTTACAGGAAGCGATTGTTGGAAGCACGTACCTGGGGATCAAAATCCAGCAGACCTTCCATCAAGAGGCTGCTCTCCTAAACAATTAGTTGAATCAAGATGGTGGGAGGGACCCAGTTGGTTGTACCAATCTCCCAAAAATTGGCCTAATAGTGAATTCAACTGCGATAACGCGGAAGTTGATCGAGAGCGCAAGAAGAAAGTCGTTGCGATTATGTTAAATGTAAAAGATAATAGTTGTCTATATAAATATTTTTCAAGATACCAGGCAAACGTACATCTAATTGGTTGGATTTATAGATTTTTTCAATTGTAAGAACAGGGGCAATCTTAGACAGGGTGAATTGACTGCAGAAGAAGTTGAATACGCGGAGAAAAAATTAATTCAGGTAGTTCAACAAGAATCCTTCGCTGAAAGGGATAAACGTTTAGTTACCTTGAAGACGGTCCGAGACGAAGATGGTATTGTACGTCTAGAAACAAAAGTCTGTCAAAGAGATGACATAGAAACTTTTCGGTTTCCTTATGTGTTGCCAGGAGAGCATCTTGTTGTGAAAAGATTAATTTATGACACTCACAAACAGTTCAGTCATGTGGGAATTCAAAGTCTGCAAACTATACTACGCGAAAGATTTTGGATTCTGGGAGGACGCCGCATAATCAGAAGTGTTATTTCCACGTGTACCATATGTAAGCGACATAATGGTAGAAACTTGAAAGTCAGTACGTGTGCATTACCCATCGATAGAATTCGACAAGCTGCTTGTTTTGAAGTAACGGGGGTTGACATGGCTGGTCCATTATACTTACGAAATTATAAGAAAGCTTGGATTTGTTTGTTTACTTGCGCTAACTACAGAGCTGTGCATCTGGAGATTGTAACAACTCTGTCTACTGTTGGTTTCATTCAGGTTTTGAGAAGATTTGTTGCAAGACGGGTAGACCGCGAACTATTTATTCTGATAATGGAACAAATTTTGTTGGGACAGAAAACATATTTCGGCAACTTGATTGGGAAAAAATTAAAAAGTATAGTGCTGATCAACGTATATGTTGGCGTTTTAATCCCCCTTCAGCTCCATGGTGGGGAGGTTGGTGGGAGAGGCTGATAGGTATGGTCAAACAATTGTTACGAAAGGTGTTGGGTCGTGCTCGTCTCGGAGGTGAAGAGCTTTACACATTACTATGTGACTGTGAGGCAGTAATCAATTCACGTCCATTGACATACGTTTCCAATGAATCTACGGACTTAGTTCCTCTCACACCTGCCATGTTTCTTCGAGAGCTGTTTATGAGTGGTGTTCCAGACTGTGACTTAGCGGATAATTTAATGTTAAACAAACGGTTTCGATATTTGCAAAAACTACGAGAGAACTTAAGACTGAGGTTTCGAAATGAATATTTGGGGCAGTTACGTCAGGTAGTGAAGACAAAGAATTCGCGTCAAGTGGTTCTGAATGAAATTGTGTTGATCGGAGATGACAATTTGAAAAGAATGGATTGGCCAATGGGAAAGGTGATTGAGTTGTTACCTGGAAAAGATAACAAGACACGTTTAGTACGGGTCCAAACAAAAAATGGACAAATGCTACGTCCAATCCAGCGTGTATACCCACTAGAATGTTTAGGTACAACTGCAGAGATTCGTTCTAGTCCCGAGGACATGTTATCCAATGTAAGAGTACAACAAGACGCTGTTGAAGATCCGGTGCAAGAAACAACAACCACGCAGAAGGGAATGTCGCGTTATGGACGCGAGTGGAAAAATCCAGATAGATTTGCATTTAATATTAATTAGTGTTATTCTTGTTTGTTTTAAATGAGACATCAGTTAGTGTTGTAACTGAGGTCTCAGGTGGGAGGATGTTAGGAAGATAAGGTTGACTTATGTCAGTATTGTATGTTTAAGGTTATGATTTGACGCCGAAAAATGAACTCGACGTCATGGTAGGCTGTGCGGGAAAAAAAGAGAGTAGAGTTGTTTAAAAAACAAAAAGGGTTTTTGATAGTTTATTTGAAAAATATAGAATTGTAAAAACGCAAAGATTAGATTTCTTATTAGTAATCAATAAATTTTGACGAACAGTGACTGTAATTAAAATAGTGGGTAGCAATTTTAATTGGTCACAACAATTGTTGTAAAACAAACATATAGGTATCAATTTCATAATTTATACTTGAAAATTAAAACTGCAATTAAAAATTTCATATTTTTTAATTTAATGTTTTTTTTTAAATATTCCTTAGACTTTTACTTTTTTTTCTCCTAAACCATCTTATACATTACAGATTTTAGCATCCTTTTTGTTTCTATTAGCTCGCTCTCTACTCTTAAATCGGTTGTGAAAGTCAACCCATTTATGGCAAAGATTTGCATATTCAAGCGAAAAGTACAAAATTTCGGAATAAGAAATGCATTGGATGAGTAACTCAAAGTATTTCTCTGATGTGTCTCTTTATTCTCGAATTTCACAATAAGCTTTTTTAAATAACATAACTTTGATATTATACATAACTAATCAGTAATATTTAGCTATTTTGATCAGACTCACAGTATTGATCTCCTAACATTTTAAAATAAAGAGGTTTTTCTTAATACTAAAAGACATTGAACAATAGCGATAGAGCAAACCTAAATTAAAATAGGATACTCATTATTTAAATTTCTTATAAATATTAATGACTGTTTACATTGACCTAACTTAAAATTTAAGTATGTTTTAAAATTATTTTTTTAGCAAAACACTATTCAGAAGTTCAACTTGTACTCTTAAAATATAAGTGTGTAGTGGGGGGCCATATGTATATTCATATATATTTTTGGAGCTTTTATGTGTTATTTTCTACTGCTGTTTTATAATTTCATTCGTTTTTAATTTACCAGAGATTTATTGTTTATTAATCTTTCGAATTTTTTAAATTTTGTTAATTAAATATTATTTAATGAACTTGTTTGTATTTCGTATTTTCTTAATAATAGTCAATAAGAAGATTTTGTACACAAATATTCTATTAATAAAATGTATTTTTCGGAAATATGAAATCATAAATGGTTAGTTTATCGTTCGTTTTTTTATTTTCTATGAATATATTAAATAATTATTTGCAGTTTTCGTGTTTCTAAAATCAATATAAAAAAGGAATGATATCCATAGTTCAAGCAAATACTATTTTCTGGACAAATATTTGACATTGATTATCTCTGGAAGTAATTGTGTATTTATTCCATATTGTATTTTATTCGAGCGTAATTTTTAACAGTAAATTTTGATTCGTAGATATTCTGTTAGGATTTAGTTAAAAATAAGCGTGCAAGTAACATGCAAACAATACGTGTGATTCATACATAAAACCAAAAGGAAATACAGGTAATTGTTATTCAAGGTAAAGTTGACACAGTTCACAGTATTACATTTGTCGTTATCGTTTCCACATGATTGCGGCATTGATTGATTTCTTTTCGCTTTTATGCACATATTTGTTAAGATCGTTTATTAAAAAAGCACAAAAAATTTAATCTTTTCTCTTATGCTGCTGATTAAGATAAAGCTTTTAAACGAACGTAATTATAATTAACATCTCTTCTACTCTAAATGTCTCTATTATTTAGTAATATGCCCTTAAATTACATCAAGAAAAATACTCAAACGCCTCCGTATAATTATAATATAATAAAGACAAATGTTTGTTATTCAGCGTTTTGTATTGTTTAGAAAATGGAAAAATTTATGATTTTAAGTGTAAATAATAATGACTTCGTTATACTTATTACCAATAATAATTAAAGTGTAATAGTTTCAGTAGGAACGTTGTTTTAAATATACCAATTTTTATTATATTTTCATAACATTAAATTAATTTAATAACATTAAATATGATAAATACTTCATAATAAGCATTTAATTAATGTATATTCGTTTTTTTTAACTCATTAACATTATATATTGAATAATTTTATTAAATTGTTAGATAAAAATACATACAAGTTGTTGACAAACACTAAAAAATGGACGGTTTTTAAGCTTTCTTTAATTAATTACAGAATTATTGCAAAAATTTATTTAAAATTCTTCAAACAAAAACAATGAAAAATCAAACGAAAACACTTTGCGGGTTTTGGGTTTTCTGTGTCAAAGTCTGATATAATAATTTATTGTTAGATGCAAAATTGTTAACTGTCAACCAGTGGCATTTAGGAGTGGCAATATTTGTAAATGCATATTAAATTTTAGATTGATAAAATAGCTTTTCTATGATAATTTCTTGATTTTAACGTGTTAATTTTGCAAAATGCTGTTAATAGACAATTATTTTATGCGAAATTAATTTTATAAAAATTAAAAGTATATTATTTCCGTTTCTTTAAATGAAACAACTAACTATTGTGTTGTTAATATGAATAAAATTATTGTAATTATATAAGAATAATAACACATTCGTAATTGTTAATGAATTGATAATTTAATTGTAATTAATGCAGACCGAGGCAAGAATATTAAATTAATTCAACTCTTTTTATTAATTATCTAATACTTTAATATTTTTATGGTATTTATTTGTTTTTAAAAGAGCATTGGTTATTATTATTAAAATTTATTTATGTTCAATAAACTTGAAAGTATTTTTCAATTTAATTAAATGCCTCATAATTAATTTATCGAGTAACTTTTTGCTGTGATTTTACAGAAACCATAATAATCATACACAATTAGTAGAAAACACATGTAAATTATTTTTTTTAAATGTAGATAGGGTCAACCAGAAAGTGATTGCCCACTGACAGTCATTGTCCATTTAAAAAAAAACATCTTGAACGATCCAGCAACAGCAGGCTGAAGCCTAACACCAAGAACAAGCAGAAGACGAAAAAAAACATTATTTTGTATTAGATAACCCACAACAATGTTGTTTCTTAAAGTGGACAATCACCGTCAGTGGACAATCACTCTCTGGTTTACCCTGTATAAAAGTGTCAATAACAATTTGTAGATTATTTGTCATTGTTTTAATTTGATTTAAGTTTATTTCATTAATGTAAAAAAAAATATTAAGAATTTCATACACAGATATTGTGCAAATTTTTGCGAAACAATTAAATGCCGTCCTTGTGTTCCACAAACCATAATTGAAAGAAAAAATAGATATAGTATTTCCATCAATCTTCCAATAGTTCTACATATATAGTAAATCCATTAAATGTTAATGGTAGATATATTAAATACAAATGCATTCCGTGTTACCAAGAGTAGTAGTGTCTGGTTTTTATACTTTCCGTGAATTGGTTGTTGTAATGAGATTTTACATGCACTCTCTTCTTTTGTTGTAATGTACACGCTACATATTTCCAAGGTCCTTAAGGGTTACTTTTAGAGAAGTGTCGTTGCACACGATACGTACACCTATCCACTTACTACTTATTATGTTTTTTTACTGCTCCGAAGCTGTTCAATGATGGGCAAAACTTGTTTATTACAAATCTATAAAAGTTATTGTTAACTTTACGCTTCCAGCTTTAATGCGAGTCTCGCTTGAAGACATCTGTGAAATGTATTATTTTGCAAATGAATCTGCAAATGCAACGCTTGCAAATCTGGTGATACGAAACCAGTTTACGTTATTTTGCATGGGAACGAATAAATTGAAGGATAGGGCAAGTACTGTTGCATGTAAAAGAATCAACATTTTCCGTAAATTACCTGCATAAGAATTTTACGACACTTTATATTTAGTAAACCAGTGGGGCGCGACCCCTAAGGGAACCGTGCATTATTCAAAGAGGGTGCCGGTAAAATGCAAATGAAATTAAAAAACAACGAAAACATTTAGTTATTTTTTAAATGGTTGACTAAACATTTTTTTATTTAATTGAAATTATCATAAATGTGGTCGATTGTTGGAAATCAAGAAAAATAATCAAGTATGCAATTCAAATGCGAATATTAATGTTAAGTTTCTTTACTAACATCTTCTTACGCCTTTTGAATACCCGAGCCGCACTTAGACAGTTTTTTTACTATTACATTAAAAAATTTAGAAAATAAATAAATAAACATGATTTTAAAAATGGCAATTAAACAGAAAATGGATGTTTGTCAAATAACTTACCGGTACATTCTTCTTATATTTTCTTTGTTTAAATATTGAAATCTATTATTTTTCTTAAACGACAGGTCGGTGATGTATAAAGTAATAAACATAGCATAAATAAATAAAAGTTCTTAAAAAAGAGTCGTAAGCGTATAGTAACTAATAACGCTCTTTATGCGACTTATCAAATTAAGGATTGCAGACTTTGTAAAAATTATAAAGTATAAAAATTAGTTGAATAGGAGAATAGTTTTTTTTAACCATGTGCAATACACTGTTATTTATAAAGATTCGTAATAAATAAAGTTAGTACACGGAAAAAAGTTTTTTGCGGATACCATTACACAGTATGATAGCGAAGATTTGGATTCACTTAAATAATGTATGTATAAATGACTTGACTCTTACGGAAATGGTAACTTTGACGATAGTTATGGTGGACCCATATTACTCGGCGGCATTCACAATGCTTTTAGCAGATAACTATATTCAATATTGTAAAATTACTTATGTGAATATTAGAGTAGCAGGGAAGTTTATTTAATTAAAATAATAGGTTATGTTTGAATAATAGTCTTTGAATATACAGGGTGTCAGACGAATAAGAATAGGAACTTATCCCACTTATAAATGACTCCAAATTGATCAAAAACATATTCTAAGTCAAGTGGCCTTATGTGTCATATTTTTGAGTTATGGTATGGTAAACTTCAATTTAAAAATGCGTAGGTAATAAATACCCTATTATTTAAAATATATAAAATTTGTCGAAAATATTTGTTTAAGCCTGATATAAGGATGCCATAAAGTCATATCTAGAAACTTAAAAAAAAAAAAACCATAAAATGCGCATCTGAAATATAATCAAAGCTCCTTATTCACGGTTTCGTTGTTCGCGTGCTCATTATTCGCGGATGAAAAAATTGCGACCACTTGTTGCATTGCGGCTGTATATTCCTTTATTCGCAGATCCATAACTAACGATACATATTGTATTTTTAGAATAATATGTATTTATTTATCAATTATCTATCAAAATAAACAAGTAGGTATCAAAATATGTAAGGAAGCTCCAATGAGCACTGAAAAGGTGACATTAAACTTAAAAAACCTGAGTGACGGTATGTACTTTTGCCTACACTAACAATAAGTTTTATAGCCTGTCAAAAAGTAAATATATGTAGTGTCAATACTAAAAAAAATACTCCTATATAATTTAAAAGAAAATAGGAAATTTCACTCATAATGTTGAATTAAGGATGTTTGAGTCATGTTCAGAAAATTAAATAGAATGCATCTTGACGCATTTTGACATACGTAGATATTCACGAATTTTTTATTTTAAATACTTCTGCCTCCGATTGTATCTCCCATGCATTCTTAATGATAACCTATAAAAATCAATTTATACGTCTATTTATCGACAGGGTATAACTGTTACATCTGTACAATATTTATTGTAATTCGATAGTGTACAATGATTGCAGCGCAAAAATATACTGTGGCACGCTCTAGTGACATTGCTATATCTTCAATGTAGTATGGGACTTAAGCCTATACTGTATAATCAAATCTACCATACACACATGTAAAAAATACATTATTTTTTGTACTATACAGTATACCATACTTATAGGACTTGTTGTGACAGTGTATAGCAGGAACCCTGGGATTCCGTGGAACATTATGAAGATTTATGAACATACGTAAAATTTAAATAATATTTTGTATATCTTTACGATGTATTTTTCTAAAAATATATCATAATTAGCTATAATACATTATTCTATTGTCTTCCAAACAATTTCTATCATTAATATTATTGTAATACTATGTACCACATGTTAGACTAATGATATAAACTTCTTTAACCCCGGCGTTAAAGTTGATGATAAGGGATAAATTTGTTTAATTTGTCCCATATAAACAATAAAACATGAATCAAAATGGTTTTATATGTTTTTGTTAAATTTCTTAAATTACAGTACTTTGTATCTCAGAGCGAAAGTTTACTCTTTTCAGTAAAACAGCTTAACATTAAACATATATACCATAATTATAGCCAACTTTTTGCTTTGGAATTCCAAAAAAACTTTATTTAAACTGTAGGGTTCCGCAAATGTAAAAAGGTTGAAGATCACTAGTGTATAAGTATAATTCATATGCTGTTTTTCTATCTGCCTCAGTACCCATACCAACATAGTGATAAACGCCATATATTTTATTTCCGTGTACAATGCAATATAAGCGGAATATTAACAATATTCTGATTTGGTATTAATAGTGTTAAGTCTGGTTAACGAGCTAGAAAGGAGTTGTCAATAAGGTATATGAAAAGTGTTTGAATTCTATCTCAAAATGATTACTTAAATGTAAGGGCTGTTATTCCAGCCTATCAACGCGCAGCTTTTATAAAATCGCTTCTTTATGATTAGTTTCCGAATCGACATTTACAGCAATGCGGGAAAACGATCGGGAATGCGTATGTACGTAGGTTCTATAAATAAGGCCATAACTTCACTTACGTTGGGAACAGAATATATGTATATTTTTAAAAATTTTACGATATTAATAATCTTCTTCTTCTTAAAGTGCCGTGCCCGAATCCGGGCGTAGGCTATTTCCCTGCTTGTGCCTTTGGTTGTGTATGTAATAGTATGTCAAAGACACAAGGGTTGTTATTGGGGAAATTTTCCTGGGGCAGTTTTACCCTTGCTGGTTGCCCAATGCTTTGCAAGGATATTAATAATAGAAAGTACTTTTGTTATGAGGATTTCTTGAAAATTATTTTTTTACAAAATGATTACTTTAAAATCCGAGCTTATTCTTTTGCGTATAGCATTTTTATTAAAAAAATTATAATAAACGAAATTTTAATTAAAACGTTAAATATATGGCGCTCTGATTATATTACAATAAATTATAATCCCACGCCTATAAATGCATAAACACAAATACATCATTATGTATTTCACTACAAGCAAAGAGAGAACCTACGCTAAAATAACTTAATTCGAATTTCAAGTCGTGATCTACGGTGATTGCTTGTTCAAAATTAATAGCAATTTATTTCGTTTTAGTAAATCGTGTATTATTTATTAATAGGAAGTTTTTCTCTTGTACCTACATCGACATCTTAATTTACTCATTCTGTCTTTTAACATTAGGCAATTTTAATTGTACTACCGGGAAGTTCCTTGATGTTAAATTATAAAATGTAAATTAAATTAGTCGAAGGAATAATTACTCGTACAATGAACAAATCGGCTTTTAGAATTAACAAAGTTGCTATTGTTTTAGTTAATCTTGCACCTGACTGGCACTTTTTTTCTAAGATAATGAGCTATGATATCTTTCTTAATAATAATTTCATTCGTCATATATTCAACAAAAAACATGAATACATTAGGTTTTAATTCTGAATATTTTAGTGCCTGTATATGTATTTGTTTTAAGTGACAATTTAAAATAATAATTAAACTCTTGCGTTGTAAAAGCTCTTTTTTTAGTGCTAATAAAATTTTATATAAATATATTTAGTATGAAAATTTTAGTCATTTAAAATAAAAAATTTGCAAATCTCCATATTTATTAAGTTTGGCAATCCGAGGCTCGAAATTAACTTGTTTTGATGTTTAATTGCTTTTCGTGTAAAAAAAATAAATTGAAATTGAAACGTAATTTCACAAATAAACGCAAATTGTAAAAATTTGTCGGTATTGATTGTATATTGGAACATTGAACTAAATTAATTATCTATTCGTTTGAGTTTTGTAAACATTTCTCAGATGACGCAAGCTTTTATTTTGTTTTAGTGCTGGTAATAAGTAATTACATTATCTGTAGCCATGCTGAGTCCATCTTATAAGCTCATATAGTGCTATAATTACTTTTCCGCCAGTTCTAATGCGCCTACGTCTTTAATTTACTACGATTTCCCTTATGTATACACGCAACAAAGTTTTAAATGTGTAGATTTTATACCAGTGGTTTCCAAACTGGGGAGCGCGCTTTCCTGGGGAGCCAATGACTAGTACAAAGGGGAGGCGCAAAATGTGTAATTTTTTGTTTTAAGACTTTTTTTTATATTTAGAAATACGCTGTATTATTTTATGAAATACACCTATCCCTTCATTTACACGCTACTTGTTTTACACGCTTTACAAAAATGAAAAATGAAAACTTTTTAAAATATGGATTTTAGAAAAATGTATTAACCATAGCAATGAGTGGAAGAGAGCGAAAAGATACATGTAATTTCATAAGTGCGAGTGAGAGGACACGATTCAAATTATTCAACTGATTTTTCGTCTAATTTATTAGACAATTGTAAATCGTGCTTAAAACCGAGTGTGCATATTCGAGCTCAAAGTGGCACATTTCGCTCGAATGTGCACATACCCCGCATTCTTTGGATTTGTCTATATTAATCGTCTCTTTTTCAAATCAAAAACTTCTCAGGAACCTATCTACCGTTTAAATCGGGAAATAACTGTACAGTTGGGAGGCGCCAAAATTAGATTTTTTTTAAGGGAGGTGCAGTTACATATAGTTTGGAAACCACTGTTTTATACCATTTTCAACTGCTATAAATAGAAAATAGAACTTTAACTACATACTTTTAAGAAAATCGTTTGCTACAAAGCGAAAAATAAAATTATTTTGGTCTGGTTCTCAAAATCTGATTGAATTTATTGAAAAATTGTTATTTTTTATGTGTTTTGGTATTTTATGTATTTAAGTGTATGACTAAAATACTCACTACTCATTTAAAAGTAAATAAGCTTCCCAATTATAAATGCTTAATGGCAACTTGTATGGTTCTTTAAGTAAGTGCGTTTTTACTTACGTCAATGCAAAATTGTATTTGCATAATCTGGCAAGTTCAGTTTTAAACTTAATAAATTCACTTAAAGGTAACCAGTGTGTAAAACACAAAATACAATCTTTATAAACATCAGAGGATATTTGTACATGCGCTAATAATAAATCGAATTTTTGAATAAACATCGAAACGGGGAGTACGTCCTTAACAACAAAATTATAATTAGTTAAGTGTAAAGACATTGCAATATCATTAGGAATTCTTGTCACGATTTTTGCATCATCTCACCTTATAAAGTGTGCTTTATTTATAAATGTTAATAGCCGGTTAAGATGAAAAACAAATAAATCTATAAAGTATCGCCTATTTCTTGTATTAGAAAAATTGAAACAGTTTATTGTATTGTTCTTTTTGATCCAAGTGGGTCTTCGTTTGGAAGTCTTTTTGTCGGGACTCCCACACAGAATCGAATAAAAAGGTTAAGCAAACATATTCATTTTAATGATTTGCATGCTTCTGCTGACAAGAGTTGTCAATAGAAATGTTGCTTTCGATTTAATAGAACCGTAAATAATCATTAAAGAGTTCTTATAAATTTAACAAGAACACGAAGTTAATTTACAATTTGATAATTACCGGTACTTCGTTTCTATATTTATTTCTTCCATATCGTAATTGCCTGCTCAGAGTTATCACAATTAAATCTTTTTATTTATTCTCTTTTGAATAAGGGTGAAATTTATTCGATTTTAAAGGTGCAGCAATCGTCTTTGTTAAATTTTACTCTTTTCGTAGTATTATAAATTAGATAGCCAGTTTTAATTGAAAACTCGTTTAGGACTTGTGGTATTTAAATTTAAATTTATCTTGTAGATAGAGCCACAGTTTCGTTAACAATTTCCGGTTGTGGAATCCTGTTGGTGAATGTTATAATTGTGTTATTTTGGATGTTTGGGCGATATAAATTGCACCTTTATATTGGAAACTTATAGCGTTAATTACCATTATTATCTTCTGGTTCCTTAGAATTTCTAATAAAAATCGTGCAGTGTCAGATTAACTATAATAAGGGTGTCGGACTAATACAAGTTAAAAGCGAAATCTTTTTTTTTTTTTCATTAAAAATATATCAAAATGGTTTGTTTTAAAGAATTATAAGACTTATTTTAAATCTAGGCCTGTGGCGCCCTGAAAAATTTAATTATTCTAAATAGTCGCCAAAAATTGAATGTATTTCAAACGGAAACCGGTACTTTTCTTAACTTTAATTACAGAGAACAACTTTTCAATTTTTTCAATTTTTTCATGAATTATTTATAAATTTATTTTGTCTTATACTCCTAATAATAACTATAAAAACAATTTTTTAGTTTATATGTATTAAGTAGAATTTAAAAAAAACTGTAAATCACAAAAGCAATGCACAATATTCGGTAACGTGGTGTTCAAAATTCGTAACCTTTTTTATAAAATTTTGATTTTTGTTTATGTGCCATCTATCGGAATATAGTCAAAGTTTATGTTGTGAGAACATAACCCAATAACTAATATTATATAGTGGCTCTAATCCCATAAGATACTTTTCAGTAACAGTTTTGCAGGAATTGATACATAAAAGATGCCTGTACAGGGTGACATATTTTAAATTGAATAAAAATCTTTAGTTTTTGTAAAATTATAGGTTAAAAAATCTTTTTGTTTGTCCCTTAATGTAGGTTTTATTTCAGCTACTTTGCAATTTTTTTTAGAGTATATATTATCACTTGAGCAAAATAATATATGTCACCCGGTAGTCCTATCTTTCGTTGATCTATTCCTATTTTTTTTATAATACAATTAGTTGTTGGAAAAAAAGAATGGGACTATGAAAGATCTGAATTTTCCTCTATATTAGGCAACTCACTTCTCTCGGACTACGGCCTTAACAAATAAAACTCATATTTATATAATGAAAACTAATTATTTACTGGTTTGGAACGTATTTAGAAAGTCTTATTTTTCATTTTTTTTTATATTTGGATTCAGACCATTCTAAAATCAAAGTTCTACAGTAGTCAACAAGCATCTCACTATTCGATTTACCCTGATAGCGTTTTTTAATGGTGGAAATGTTTTGCTCAAATCCTTTCTAGTGCTCAAGCATTAACGTCGTCAATATTACGGGAAAGAAGTTTAGATGCACAAATCAAATGCACTTAACTTATACAGTGAAACCGGCTTAAATGGGCCTCTGGTAAGTGAGAAATCTCTACTATTGAGATTCGCAATGAGGTTCCGACACTTCTTCGAGATTGCTCTATTACTGGGAAGTATTAAACCTCATTATCTATCATTTCGTTTTTGAGAATTTTTCAAACCATAGGTTTTGTATTGTTTAAATTATAAAAAGAATGAAAGCACTATAGTATTACATACAAAAAAATATGCATTTTTATTGAACAATTTTCTTCTTCTTCTTCTTTATCTTCGCTCTTAATGCAATTGTTCCAACTGCTCCCTTATCGGGGTATGTGTGTTCTTAAGGAGTATTCACTTCTATTATAAACCATTTCTGAATGTATGTTATAATCACATTGAAGCTTCACAGAAGACCTATTCTATATACTTTTCTTTTAGATTAATCGATTGCCAAAACTCGCTGCACTATGTGGTTCTGATTTCGACGTTGAACGTGTCCATAACATTTTAATTGCACAATTTTACTTCTATAAATCAAAAAAGCTTTATTTCGACCTCTCTTAGTGGGATTCTCTGTAAATGGGGTAACTGTTATTTTAATTCAGGCTGTTTGAGAAACTGGGTAAATGGAACCTCTTTAAGCGAGAAAAAATACTAGGTACCTTGAGATCCCACTTATCCAGGTTTTACTCTATTACTATCAGAAAGTGAGTCTATGTGAGTTGCATAACCCTTTTGTTAGCGTCTTATACCCATATATCCACAGTTCTATTAGTTCCTTGATTTGATTGATCTTAGAGAAAAAAGTTTTAAGGACTACGCCGTAGAAACCCTGCCTAAAACTTGTTAGACGTGTTCGCTAGCATGATAACCTTTTCATATTTTATGTGAACTTACTAATAAAGGAAAATATTTTTAGAAAATTTAATGTATGTAGGTATTAAAATAAAACATTTCTCAAGAACCTGACCTGATAGCAAATTTTTTAGTAAATTTTCAGAACAGGAATAAAAACGTACCTAGAGTAGGTACATGTATCAGAGTAGAAGAAAAAGAAATTCTGTTGCCCAGTGTAATTAAAGCCAGTTGCTTCGCGTGGCGCGTCTATTGCTTTTTGCGATCAAATACGTGTCAATCTTCACTGAAATTCGCATACTTTTGTATTGTTCAAATTTTATTATAACAAATTAAATTGCATAAATTTTTTATAATTGTCTAGTTTTTTTATATCGCAGGTACCTTTCTACAAATAAAAATTAATGAAAATCATTTTCTTCATTTGCGGTAATTCTATGATTAGAATGTCAAGTGCGACAATTACGATTCAAGAAAAATCGGTGTCGTAGACAGCTCTCCATTGCACAGAAGATCGATTATTTCAATAAAAAAGTGAAACTTGAATGAGTTATCATTGGTTATATTTTTTATAAATTGTTACACTTGAAATTTGTCTAAGAAAGGCGTAATTTCCAAATGCACGGTTTTGCTCTATTTGGCGCTGCACTGACTTAGGTCCGAGGTAGAAGTCCATAAACAGGACTAAAAAACAATCTTTCTAAAAAAAATTAAGAATTAAGAATTTGAATCTTTTTTTACGTGTTCCAAATATTATTTTACATTTTAATGTTACTTTAGGCTTGCATACTGAAGATTTCCTATCACTATCTTGGATGTTTTGTAATATATTCTGCAGAGTTTTAATATTTTATAAGCATCGTAATTTAGAGATTAGAAAAAATCTGTAGTTTAAATATATTCGTTAATGAAGAGAGTTATAAATATTTTATTGTATGTTGATTGTAATTTTGGATGATTAAAAAATACATAGTCACTTTTTATAGCTTTAAACAAAAAAAAAGCGGCAGCCTTAAGCTTGGAACATATTAACTACAGCAACAACTCAAACCTCATACAGAGCCTTATTAGTATCAAAGAACAAAAATGGAAACAAGATACTCTTAAACGGAAAGTGCAGTCGTTAAAAGTTTAAAATTAATTAGCACACAACATTCTATATGATAGTTGCAATCAATAAACTTAACAACCGTTTATAGTCCAAAAAAAAAGTTATAACTCTATTTAACTACAGCACACGCCTACACAAAAATAGTTATCTTGTCTGTTACATAATAAAATCAATCAATCAACATATTTTTATTATTAACCCTCCGTACACTAGGTGACTAAATGTGACATGCCCTACTAGATGAGATTTGCCATACCCCGAAAATAAAATGAAATAAAATCCACAAAATTGTACTTTATGACAGTTAAATGATAAGAAATATATTTTAATAACTATAGTTATTTAACCTATTCATTATTATAATAATGAATAGGTTTAAGTAAAACACATATTTATTTATGTATAAGAATACACTTGCATTAATAAAAATACAAAAACTTAACTTTATCTTCATTTCATAAACTATTAAGACTTTTCTTGAGTATTAAATTCCAAAGGCACTTGTCAATTACGATACCGAATTTATTCTTGCCTCCTTATTTAAATACAAATTAATTATACCCCATCTCGTACACGGAAGATTAATATTTTTTTAAAAATGAAAAATTTGTTTTTTACTGGCAGGCAGTGTACATTGCATTGTTAAACGTGTTAGCAAACTGAATTATTTAGATCGATGCATAAACGTGTATAAAGCATGGAGAACTTAATGCTCACAGTCTGTTTAATAGATTACTGCAGGTGTTAAATGTTTACTGGGGTTGGATTTAAACACGAGTTTGGTGTGAATTTAATCACTCTGTTTAGGAATTGTACAACTTGATGTACAGCCCAAAATTACGCCTCTCTTTGGATCTAGTACTGCTTTTATTAATTTCATTTAAAAACCTTGTGGTTCTTTGATTTTTAACAAAGTTCTTGAATAAATAAACCGGATGATTTTACATAAAAATAATTCGTAAGAAAGAAATTGTTATCTACCTAACAAAGATGAAGTTTAACTTAATGGAAAAAAGTATAATCATTTTTGGTAATACAAAATACAGCTAACAATATGGTTTAGCCTTGTGATGTAATCCGTAAGAATCTGTGTAAAAAAGTTTTCCATAGACTACAGTGCCAGTAGACTGGAATCACTCCAGTAGGAAAAAAAGATACAAAACATCAATAAATAAGACCAGTTTTCTGGAGCCAATTTCTATATTCGTAGTACTGAATTCAGTTTTTTTGAAACGATTCTACACAGACGATAAATTTTATTTCTTGATAATTACAGTCGCATAAGAAAGTAAATATTTATCTAAGTTTACAAATTTTTATTATTTATTTCTTTGTTGTTTTTTTTGTTTATGCTTTGATAAGGAAGGTTCATGCTAGGTTTTTGGGAATTTTTGAGAGGGCGTCACAGGACATTCTTTATGGAGTTGGGAAGCGATAGTAACTGGTTGATGAAACCCATTCGATATTGACTGTTTAGATACAAGATGAGATAGGTATATCTTATTAGTTTTCCTTATTTTCGTTTACCAATGCATTTGAGGTGGGTGCTGTGGATGCTGTTGAACGGAAACCGCGCTGTAAGAGTACCGCTTTATAGGAGGGCTGTCGCAATTTTAGCTCCGCGTTATATGGAAACCGCGTTCTGAGAGTACCGCGTTATAGGAGGGTTGACTGTATACGAATTAAAGATATCCCGACTCGGCACAGAACTGAAAACGCTATATTTGTATTAGATGCCTCAACGCGGCACAGTTGAAAATATTAGAAGGTTAATTTAAATATAGAGTGTGTTTAAAAGCGTTAAATCAAAGGTTTGGTGTTTCTGGTATAAGTACAGTCTTGTAATTTTTAATTAAAATTATTTAGAAAATAAATTAATTATTGTGAATCATGCTTAAAACCAAGTGTGCACATTCGAGCTCAACGTGGCACGTCCCGATCTCGGAAAACCGAAGCGCGACGCGGTGCGGCGCGTTCCTTGCTCAGAAAGGTGCCACTTTTCACTCGAATTTGCACATCTTCGCATTTATTGGATTTGTCTATATTAATTATTTCTCTTACAAATTAAATATTTAAATTTTCTCTATTGGGAAAATGTGAATAATTCAGGCACGTATTTCAATATAAAGTAGATAATGCATATGTGTACAGTGAGGAGGTGCCAATATTAGAGTTTTTTTAAGGGAGGTTTTGTAACATAAGATTTGTAAACCTAAGCTATTGATTTTGGTAAAGGTGGCGGCAATTTTTTTGAACATGGTGTAAATCCTTTGTTGTTAAACTTGTCCCACTGTCACTATGCTCAACCAGTTCCTTTCTGGTTATTTTCGATAGTTTTTCGGAAAAATTATCTTCCGCTTTCTAAAATATTAGCTTTCTCCCGATCATGGTTGTGATTTTCATTAAGGCTTGAAAAAGTACGACCTATTTGATTCGCCTAGCATATTTATACCCGATTGGGTCCTTCAATTATACCTGGAATACCTTCTCCTTAGAAAGGAATTTAGATTTAAGAAATTAACTTGTGCCAAAATGGGCGTTGTCCCATTGTTTTTATCCATAGCGCTGGTACAAAAGCTCATTAAAATCGTAAAATAAACTTTCTACAACAAATTAATAATAAATTTGATATTCTGAGGTTCTGCCTTTATCAATCTTAAATGAGATTTGACAGAACCTAAAGAACATTATTCGTAGTAACAAAAGTTCTTGTAACATTTAACTTACCCCGTGCTCATGAGTCCTCTTAACGACAATTTGTATGCCCTGTGCGAGTGCGTTTCAAATTACGTTCTATCCTTACGATATTCTGGATTGCTTAACAAATTTAAGCGCTCTGATCTACCCCCAACATCCTTTATAATTTTATAAGAAGCTTGTAACATTACAATTTTTTTAATTTTTTTGTACTAACGTGTTCGTCCATGAACCTAGCAGTATACTTTATGTGACCATATGTCCCGTTTTCAATGGGACTGTTCCGTTTTCAGATCATCTGTCCCGTTGTCACCAAGCAATCTTTCGGGACGCCAAGATATGCCGTTTTCAAAAAATTGTCAAAAACGATACCGAATATTAAGAAATCTTAACAAGAATTTCATTCTTGCCTTCTTAATTTCATACAAATTGCACGCCAATTTCTTAATGAAAATAGTGAAAAATTATGTAAAATACGCAAAGCCCCAAGAAAAAATTTTTAGGGCGTAATTACGGTTTTAGAATTACTTCAATTATTTTTAAAGTAAATTGGTTATTGTTAATCGTGGCGAAAAGCAGAGTTTGCACATTCGAGCTCAAAGTGGCACATTCCGATCTCGGGAAAATGAAGCGCGCCGCTCCGGGTCGCGCTTCATTTGCCTACCTCGCTCGGAAATGTGCCACTTTTCGCTCAAACGTGCACATACCACGCATTCGTGAAAAGAAGATTGCTATAGACATCCCCAATGTGAACCTTTAATATTGCATTATTCTCAAATTTTAAATAATTCTATGTTTGGTTTAGAAGATTTTTGAATGGTATAATTAATTACAACATAGCGTATGGTAGTTTTATTTATTGTTAGAATTTCCTGAATGGATTCACTGAAATATTGAACTGAAGGGTTTTACTTGACACGATACATCCCACATACAATAGTAATTGATCAAAAATGCGAATTAGTAAACACTCGGTTTTAAGCGCGGTTACCAAGCGTTTTAACAGGAAAAAAATTGGTCACGTTACGTATACTACAACTTTGGTAGAATAGATAAGCCAGTAATAATTTTAAACAAATCACTATACCGTAAAATACTAAAGTAAATAGTTGTAAAAAAGTGTCAAGATTACAATTGACTGAATAATTTATTATTGAAACTTGTGAACAGCATCTAATGGAAACCTGTAAGGTTGTAAAAGCGTCAAGGGCTAAGTTGTATACACATCTAATTTTGCAGTTAAAATAAATCATAAATAAACTTAACCGATAAAAAAGCAGCAAAGAGGAGACAGAAAGCAATCAAGTCTATGTCATTATTACCTGAATTAAACAAACTACTCTCTAGAAAATGAATGTGATTAAGTTAACTACATAAAGGAAGATCTGAAAACCAAATTAAAAGAAAATTACTCCACCGGACGTGGAAAACATAATCAACTACAGCTTGGCTGCTGAATAAATGTACAATTTGCTTTGATTGTATAAAACTATTTAGAAAAATACCTAACCCAGTTTCACTAACCACCATTTCTAAATTCTAAATTTGCTTAAAAAGAAATTAAAACATAATTAGTTAATATTAGTTGCTTAAATATTATTAACCGTTATACAAACGTTTAATTAGAATTGATAGCCACAACTACATTATATTTGATTAATTTTACGGTAGCAATGAACTAAATGTGAAAAAAACCAGACACAATAACTTCTGTCGCCGAAATTATAATACTTGACCTTCTGGACCTGCATAAAAAATTGTCTCTAATGACGATGGTGACGAAATACTGCTCATAACATTGCGTAACACTTCTGCCTTAAGAATTACAAATAATCGAACATTTTGCATGCACTTTTGCGAAAATATTTTGTGTTATTTTTTGGGAAGCGATTCCCCTTTTTATACGTCAGGTATTTTCAGTAAAAAAAAGGATGTGGGTGCATTGCGGCCAAATTGTAATAACATAAGTAGTTGTTTGTTTAAAATTCCAAATTAAATAAACTTTTCGTTCATTTACTTTTAACCTCGCCTTATTCTATTCTTATTCTTTTGACGTGTTACATTTCCAATTTTAAATTGCTTCCAGGCCCTACTTTACCATCGTTTATTAATTTTTATTGTTAATTCCTTTAGTAATAATTTTTTATTTGCATAATTAGAATTCCTATCTTGTTAACAAACGTTTTGCAAGATAAGTGATCGAGCAATAAAAAGTATTTTTAATAGAGTCTTGTTTTTTTTTGTATCTGTATATGCATGTATAAGAAATTGCTTCAATAAAAAACATGTTTGCAATATATTTACATTTATTTACGGTTTCAAGTTTTTGACTTATTTTATTATTGTTAAGGATCGAGTATTTCATCTCCAATTAATTTTTTATTCGTTTTTTCATAACAACAATTAATAGATACAGGAAGTGCAACATCCATAGTATCTATTACTTTCAGCAAATAAATTCATTCAAAGCCGAAAAGGCATCTAAAGCTAATAAATTAAATAATTTATTCAGTACATCAAATTCGATTATTTAAATTTATAAATATCTTACAGCTATTCTTGAAATAATAATTTAAACTACGATTTTTATCGTTGTAAACCATACGTAGTGTGTGGGGCCCTGGGTATTTCCGGAATAGGTGCAGGCAAACCGTACACGGCTGCTGGAACAACTCTCTTGGGTGGATTAATTAGTTTGTATTCGTAATGGGTAACAATTGGTTTTAGTGGTGGTGGTAATCCGTAAATTGGAGCCGGAACTTCTAAAGGAGTAGCTGCGGGATATGGACCAGTTTTAATAACGGGTGTGGCTGGTACTCCGTAGATTGGAGCTGGAACTTCCAATGCAACTGGAGCTGGATAAGGTCCAGTTTTTACAATTGGAGTTGCAGCAGGATATGGACCGGTTCTTACAATTTTTGGTGTTTCGAGTTTATATTCGTATTTAGTTACGATGGGTTGTGTTGGAGGTAAACCATATACAGGTGCAGGAATTGCTAGAGGAGTGGCAGCGGGATAAGGTCCAGTTTTAACAATAGGTGCTGGAGGAAGACCATAATCTAAAACAGGAGTTGCTAATGGTGTAGCAGCTGGATAAGGTGTCTCTTTAACAATTGGTGCTGGTGGTAAACCATAGTCCAATACTGGAGTTGCTAATGGTACAGAAGCTGGATAGGGTGTCTCTTTAACAATTGGTGCTGGTGGTAAACCATAGTCCAATACTGGAGTTGCTAATGGTACAGCAGCTGGATAAGGTGTTTCTTTAACAATTGGTGCTGGTGGTAAACCATAGTCCAATACTGGAGTTGCTAATGGTACAGCAGCTGGATAAGGTGTCTCTTTAACAATTGGTGCTGGTGGTAAACCATAGTCCAATACTGGAGTTGCTAATGGTACTGCAGCTGGATAAGGGGTTTCTTTAACAAGTGGTGCTGCTGGTAAACCGTAATCCAATACTGGTTCAACAAGAGGAGCTGCTGCTGCATATGGACCAGTCTTTACAATTTTTGGTGTTTCCAATTTGTATTCATACTTAGTAACGATTGGCTTTACTGCTGGCAATCCGTAAATCGGAGCAGGAACTTCAAGAGCTGCTGGATATGGACCAGTTTTAACAATTGGAGCTGGTGGTAAACCATATTCTAAAACAGGTGCTACCAAAGGAGCTGGTGCTGGATAAGGTGCTTCCTTTACAATGGGAGCTGGAGGCAAACCATATTCCAAAACTGGAGTTGCTAATGGAACAGCTGCAGGATAGGGTCCTTGTTTAACGATTGGGACTGCGGCAGGATAAGGTCCAGTCTTCACAATTGCGGGTGTTTCAAGTTTGTACTCATATTTTGTTACGATTGGTGTTGGCGCTGCTAATCCATAAACTGGAGCTGGCACTTCGAGAGGTGTTGCTGCTGGGTAAGGTCCGGTTTTGATGATAGTTTCGGCAGCTGGGTAAGGACCGGTTGGTACTACCTTTTCTACGACCCTAGGTACACCGTATTCTGCTGCTGGAGTTATTAAAGGTGTAGCTGCGGGATAAGGCCCTGTCTTTACTGGCGTGTAAAGTTTGTACTCGTATTTAGTAACGATTGGTTTTAGTGGTGATAAATTTGGGACACCGTATACTGGTGCTGCTAGAGGTACAGCTGCTGGATATGGTCCAGTTTTTAGAACTTCTGGTATGCCATATTTTTGAGCAGGAATTCCGTACTCTGAAATCGGTGCGGGTAATTCTAATTCTGCTTCAGGAAGAATAGCTGGAGGAGCATACTCTGGTACTGAAATACGTAAAGGTTCTGCCAAAGGAGCTCTAGGTAATGCTTGTGTAAATACATTTGATTCAAATGCAAGCGGAACTCCTGCATTCACTGTAACTACAAGTATCCCCAATAAGAGGACACGAATCTAAAAAAAAAAATTGGTTTTACTTTGTTAAATTTCAAATATATAGCTGAAAATGTTACTTACGTTATTCGTGCTCGTCATGTTTAGTACAAGCGGAGTTAACAACTAAAGGAATTATAAAGTAATGAGGTTTATATACACGACAACTAAATAAACTTGTTAATTAGAATAAGACCCGGAGCACTACAAAAGGTATTTGAAAGCCGTACATAATGATATATTAATAATAATAAAAACCAATAAATAATTATTTATCTGGTAATCTATAGTTCCATTTTTTAGGTTTTTTCTTAAAAAAAAAGAATACTTTTATGAAGTGAGTCGGTAAAATAAGATTATTATACGTGCCTTATAATAAAAATTAATTATATAAACGATTTAAATTGATTTTAAAATTTTAATTAATCTGTGCAGTTACTTTCCAAGTTTTTGTCATTTATCTTTATAATTAGTTTATTATATGCTTATAAAATTTATATTACAAAAATTATACAATTTTTTAACACCCGTCGAGTAGAATAATGTTAAAGTATCTACTTATTCACAATGAATTGAATGTCTGTTTATAATTATTATAGCATATAATTTTTTAATATTGAAACTAATTTTTGTTTTTTTTTCAGGTGAGTGATTTGATGATTTCTTGACTTACAAGATTTGCGCATTGGGGTGAGTTAATAAGTACAATGTTTTATCTTCTACTAAAATTATTTATATGAGAATTTGGTGACAAAATACAATAATAAAATCTAATTTATTTTGTTTTTATTCAGAATGTAGGACGTGTTATACGACATTTAGGTTTTAAGAAATTAAAAAAAAATTAATGTAAAAGCAATTTAGAAAACAATTTGTTTCGAATCCTGTAGTTTTCGTCATCAAACAAGACATACCTACGGTGTTTGCAAATATGTATATGGACACTCAATTACGAATAATAATTGAAACAACAACTCTCAATAGTTTGTTTTTTGATAATTTTTTGTGGAATTTTAGAGCTCCGGGCGCAAAATAATACTGACAAAACTGATGGAAAAGATTGCAAAAAAATTATATAAAAATAATTATAATTGAAAATATAACAAATCACTGCTTTAATTTACATTTTGAAATTGTGTATTACATGTTTGTTAACTAGAGGTTGTTTAATTTTATTTTTACACGTATTTCTCATTTATTAGTAAACTTTTGCAGTACACTAAACAAACCAAACTATTCTATTGTATTAATAACGTCAATCTACATTGGTATTAAATTAAAAATGAATATTTTGTAAACATGGTGATTCTTTGAATAACGGCTAGGGTAAAACGCTCACTGAATGACCGTTACGAGAAATAATGTTTATAACTATTAAAAAAATTAATTTATATTTATGATATATTTATTTATGCAATATTGTATGTCCTCTTTTTCTTTAAGTAAAAATAATAAAAGTATAATGAAGTAAAGAGCTAAAATAATTAAAATTATATTGCAGTTTGCAACATTTCTATATTATATTGAAGCTTCGAAGGAGAAATTAAAAAAGATGGTCGCCAACAAAACCTGTGATTAATAGAATACCAAATAGAACTTTAACCCTCCGTTAGTCACCTGAAATATCGTACCATGTTAAGTCAATGGAGGTGATCTACGATGGTAGACCAGGTGACTAACGAAGGGTTAATAAAAAAACTACACGAAAGTAAACCTAAGCATAGTGTTTAAAATAAATTTTACAAAATTTTAGGAATTCAACGTTCTTAATAGGGGAATTTATTAATCAGTCATTCACTGGGATATAGCCCGGTCAATATTTCAACAAAAAGATTATTTCATGAACTCTTCATTTTATACTCTTTATAGTTAAGTTTAGAAAGTTTATGACCAAATTGCGATAATGTTTACATTAATTCATAAACAAAAATAATATCTTTTTCCAACTGTAACGGTTGTTTTGAGTTTATTAATTCGTTTACTATTTATCACTTTTAAAAGAAAATACATCCTGACAACGCATGAACTAATGCAAAGGCCCCATGTATTATGTTTATGCTATTATAAGTACCTAAATATTGTTAGAACAATCAGGATTTTTTAATAATCAATTAATTGTTTTTTAATTTTCTTTTTATAATTAAAGCTATTATAACTCATGCATCGAGCCACTATGCACATCTATGTATTTCAACTTATTTGATAACATTTTTGAATAATTACTTTCTGATTTTTGTTATATATGTTTTGGACCAGCCTGTATACGATGATTTCTAATAAAATTAAAAATTTATTATAGCCAACCATGTGACATATTTTCTAGTTTAAACCTGTTTTGTTTTTAATTTTTTCCGAACCTAATTAAGGGATAATATGGTAATCTTTCAAAAAACCGAGCAAATTAATAATTCAAACATTTTGGCATGTTAATCTCCTGTGTAATTATTTCATTAAGAGAATGTTGATTTAATAAATTGCTTGAGGTTTTAAAACGATAATTAAAAATGCAGTGATTGTATAAATTAAACATTGTTTATGGCATTACACGTAATTTAACAGCTGTTCAAATTGCGAATATACTTTTGAGATCAGTCGAGTACCAAATGAAAGAATTAATGACTAAATCTTTCCATATGTAAAACAATTTAATTATTTTTTTCATCAAAGGAAAGCTTTTGTTTGTACATATGGAACGTTTAACTATTTAATTCATTTTTGGTTTTTCCAGTAATTAACAGTCACTTTTGAATAGAATATTTTACTCTTTAATATCAAAACGAAAAAAAAAATAAACCCTGACTTTTATTTAAAAATACATGCGGGAGTTAGTAAGGAAATGGTGTAAGACTTTTCTATTACAATAAGTGCGTAAAATCGATGGTTTAGCAAAATTTACTTTAAAAGGATAATAATTTTCCAGTACTTTACTATAAAACTCTTCGAGCCTGAAGCATATTTAGAACACTTTCCCATTCTCTTCGCTCGTTTTACACTTACGCGTTTTATAGTTTACTTTAGATGTTATATTCAACAAGTTCAAAGTTTCCAGAATTTCAAAAGTTTTAAATTTAAAAACACTTTCAAGTTTACCTGGAATGTTTATATGCTTAAAGTTTTGCGAATTTCTGAAGGTACAAGAAAAAGCATTCTTATTCTTCTTATTCAATTTCGTATTGTTTAAAGTTAGAATTAAATTCGCAATAACACTATTTGCGTTTTAAAATTTTAAATCGCAATACCTCGTGAGAATGAAAGTTATTTGCATTACCAATTCAGTGACACCTGCATCATGAAAGGCTTATTTGTTCTTGCATATAGGTCAATAGCAATGCAAGATAATTTAATATAATTGTTCACGGTTGTCTGAATGTTGTATTCGTAATATTACCTTAAATATTTGCATTGACATAATCCGAGTTTGATTTATTATTATAATTGCGATTCTTCTTCGATTAATTTCGTATACAGTAGAACCTCCATAAGTTGAAAACCTCTACAACTCGATAGAAACCCTTATTCCCTTCCCTTCAAGCCCCAATACCCTTATATTCAAAATATGAGCTCTCAATAAGTCGAAATTATCAGGATTTCCCTACAAAGTATTTCAGTACATATTTTCCCTCCATAACTAACGTGACCAATTTTTTTCTTGTTAAAACGGGACGCTTAATAATCGTGCTTAAAACCGAGTGTGCACATTCGAGCTCAAATGTGCACACTCCGCTTTTCACCACTAGTAGCAATAATCAATTTACTTTAAAAAATATTTAAGTAGTTCTAAAACCCTAGTTGTGCTCTCAGAATTGCTTCTTGGGGCTTAAATTATAACTCCAATTTTTTCGCGTCTTCCTTGAGATTCGACTTAACGAGGTTCTACTGTATTAGGAATTTAGTATTATTTAGTTTGTGACTATGTTATTCTCGAATTGCAGGAGTCGTACAACTTAAGAATACAACAAAAGCTTAAAAGCAAATTGAACTCTCTCTTGCATAGTATGATAATTCAATTATGCTTCGGAATTTTGCATTTCAATACAAAATTATTATTAAATCAAGGGAAAACATTTTCTTATAAAAGTATAATGTGACATGTAGAAAGCAAATTTGTAAGGTAATCTTTCTTTACGAACTTTCTTTGAATCAGTTTTCTATAAAGAAGAATCTTTATATACAAAGCATAGCCGAAGCGGGAGGGGGTTCAAAGCGCGCAATACCCAATCTGAAATTATTTTTGATCGTTCCAAAACATTTACTTTTGTTTAAAACAAATCCTGAAATAAACTATGCATATGAGTTTAAAGAAAACATTCTGTACCGACTGCCGCTTACTGATTCTGTAAAAATACGATTAAAAAATCGTAAAAATGAAATTTTGGTATAAAGGCAGAAAACTTTCGTGACTTTGTTATTTTTTTTTCGTTTTTATGCGGTTAAAAAACAGTTTATTCGTGGTATTTTAACTTCCTTATGTTTTACTGTTAATACACACATAAAAAATCTAAAGTTAAAAATATTTTTAATATGTATAAATCTTAATAAAGTACCCTACTTTTTTTTTGAATTGTCACTCTAAATATTTAGCCAAGGGCATTAAATTTAAATTTATTTTATAATTTAGAATAAAATTGGCATACGTTACTTATCGATCGAGAAATAAATATAAGTATTATAATAGAGATTTTCAGTAATCAATGATAAACTTATCACTTTGGTTTCGAAAAAATTTAAAGATACTTTAATATTTAAAAAAATTATAGACGTCATTAAAATTTTTGAAAACACTTATCAAATTGGAAATTAAACACAATATAAGTCTGAAAATAGTATGTTTCAAGAGGATTTTAATAAAATTTATTGTATAAAAATGCCAAATTGTTGATTTCTTGATTATTGTGCTTAAAAATTTGTTTGCCCTCTTTTAATCGCAGTTCTCGTTTCGTCCTCGACGTAAAAATATTTTTTGTCCAAATACAGTATAACCTCTCGTGGCGACCATCTCTATAAGGAGACTACTTCTAAAAGCGGGCAGTATGCTTCAGAACAGATATATCGTAATTTAATTTCTCTCTAAGGCGACCACTCTCTAACCTGACCGTGACCGTTAATTGCGCGACCACTACTTTTCAAAATTACTTAAATTTCGAAAATTTTGTTTAGATAATAGCTATAAAAGCAAGCCTACGTTAAACATGCATTTACCTGCATTATTTAGGATTCTAGGCCTGACTGACATTTTAATTTTTCATTGTCTGTAAAGTAAAAAAAATCTGCAGACGTTTTTGGGAGCTCAAATGTGCACACCCGGCTTTAAGCACAATTTACAATAACCAACTTTAAAAACAATCGTTTATGTTTTGTGTAATTCATTAGTAGTTAAAAATGTGTAATTAATACTTATTGACACAATTTTGAACGTTCTCTCTCACTTGCACTTAAGTGATTCTTTGATTATTTCACTCGCTCCCACTTATTGAAGCATAACGCTGTAACTTATCGAAATATAAAATTGTACTAAATTTATTTTTTTATATTTGAAAGGCAGAAGATGAATTAAAATACCCGCTATAACTTTTCTAAACATAAAATGTAACCGTATTTGGACTAAATTTAATTATTTTATTTCGAACAAAGAAAATAAATGTTGTCAAATCTAATAAATACGAAGTGTGCGCTTTTGAGCTCAAAGTGGCACATTTCTGAGCGTGGGAAGCAAATGAAGCGCGACGCGGAGCGGAGCGCTGCATTTTCCCGAGATCGGAATGTGCCACTTTGAGCTCGAATGCGCACACTCGGCTTTAAGTGTGATTCACAATAATTACTTTACTTACTAAATAATTCTACTTTATTTATAATAACTTTGATTTGATACCAATATGATTCTGATAAATAATATCTGCATTTAATCGAATATAGTATTCGGTATTACTTTTACATTATCTATCTTTGTCTTTTTCTCTAAGTCGACCACCTCTTCAAAAGACCAATTTGAGCAAGAACCGACGCTGATCGTGTTAGAGAGGTTTTACTGTATATTCTTTAACAATGTGTTTACGGCTTGTTTTATGGACAACACACACAAAAAGGTTTTTATTTAGAAAATAAATTAGAAGAAAAACATACTTACCTACGTAGATACAAAAATAGTTTTATATTTGATCTAAACCTCATACGTAGGCATTTTGTTTTTTGAATCAAAATTTCGTGTAGGATTAACTTAAAATCGTAATGGAACGTTGAAAAAATATCCATTGAAACTCCTACGAAAACATAGAAACTAAAATCGATAATGCTATATTTCCATTGCTAACAAGCAAAATTTTCCCTTTCTATTGTTTCAATTTATGAAGATATATTTATTTATTTTTTAGAAAATGTGTGGGTGTTGGTAATGAGACCTTGTAGGCTAACAAAATTTAAGATCGAATGGAAGCGATATAGTAGATAAGTAAAATAAGTCTACGAGCTGCGTACGACGAGGGTGCGATAGAGTGGTTGGTTAGGGGCGTCGGCGGCGTCGCGATCGATAACTGCGACTGCTGTTATCGAACGGTTGGCCGTGAGGCAGGTTATGCCGATGGTCAAGGGCACGCAGCCGACGCCCAAATACTCTACCGTCTATCTGCCGGATTGCAGGTGATCGAATTACGTAACTACCAAATCTATTTGCACAACCACGAAATTATTACTCGTTACTCTCTTCGCTCTAATTATTTCCGTTGTCGATTTGGTCGTCGCGCATACTACAAAGGGCACAAAACGTTCCCTTTTTAATGGGATTCAAATTCACTCTCTGTGTTGCTATTTCGATGCTTTTCTTAACCTTCAACTTGAATGTTTTCATTAAAACTATGAAATCATAAAAGTTGTTATTTTTGTAAATGTCGAAGGTTTTACGGTTAACGATCTCATTTCCTTTTTTGATATTCGGAAAACCATTACCTATGTACGCACACTTGTAAGTGTTGTATCGATGGAAGGATTTAAATTATTCCTGCTTTTTGAATATTTCAGCTTTTGTATTTGTATCGATTTGAATTTAATTTGGACTCTTCTTTATCTAGAGACCGTTCAAAGCAAGGCTTGGTCAAGATTTATGAACCACTTATTTATAGTTATTACACTATTCTAACAAAAGTTGGACATAAATTTTGTGAAAGTTGTGTAAAAAGTACAAGTATTCTTTTTGAATAGTTTTGTTTGTTTATTTTCATGTTGAATATATTTGAACTGAAACTGATCTTAAATAAATTAAGAGCGTTCTACACTTCCGAGAGTAAATACAAGAGATGATGTTAATGCCTGTATGTTTATCGAAGCATAAAGCTTCTAAGGTGTAGTGTAGGTATTACTTATTGTATGTGTACTTTATCGCTAAAGCACTTTCTTAATTAAATTGTTGAACCTGGAAATATCTACAACCAAGTTATTTCGGAATTTTCATTTAAAAAAAAGCAATGTGTCGTGTTATGTATGCGCACTGGACGTAATATTTCTTTGGCGTAACACAATTAAATATATATTGCGTATATTGAATTTGTGATTTTCAAACCGGGTGGGGAGGGTGTCTACTTGTTTTACGCGGTTTACAAAAGGAAATTTTTTTAAATTTACAGAAATAAAAAGTTACATTTTGCCAGGAATTTGGTTAGTGGTAGAAATATGGTTCTGTAACTTATAATTAAAACACTTTAGTTTATTTTATATTATTTAATTATTGCGAATTGATCTTAAAGCCGAATGCGCACATTTGAGCTCAAAGTGGCACATTTCGATCTCGCTTGGAAATATGCCACTTCTCACTCGAATGTGTCCATCTTCGTATTTATTAAATTGGTCTAATTTATTCTTCGCTCGTTCAAATCAAAAATTTTAATTTACTTTAGTAAATATCAATTTTATATTCGAAAGTTTACTATAGCAATGAGTGGAAGGCAACGAAAAGATACGACAATCTTGTCGGTGCGAATGAGAGAGAACGATTAAAATTATTCAATTAATTTTTGGTCTGAATTAGTGTGAATCAGGATGTAAATCGATTGGGCATATTTGAGCTCAAATTTGGGCATTCTGATCTCGGAAAAATGAAGCGCCCGCTTCACAACGCGCTTTATTTGCTGCCCTCGGTCTGAAATGTACCACTTTTCGCTCGAATGAGCACATATCTCACATTTATTGGATTTGCCTACATTAATTTTTGGATTTAAAAAGAGAAAGCACATTCGTTAGCTGTGCGCGCATTACTTCCATTGCCTGCTAAAATTTTACTCTCAAGCGTCAATAGAAGTATAACTTTAAAAACCACATCTTTAGAAAGTAAATGTGTATTAATTCAACTCAATGACTATCTCATTTAAATTTTTATGGCGTTTAGATTCGTGTATACATATTTTAAAATTACCTGTGTGAAGGTAGTTTTATTATTTTCAAGTCCAATTACTGTTAGCATGTCTATTATGTTAGTGTTTACATGTATAAATTCTTTTATTTAAGTTTTCTGCTTTGGAGATCTTACTAAGTTTTAGTTACTAGAGCTTCAATATGTATGTGTTTTTATCTTGGTCGTTAAATAACAGGATTCTAAGTCACTAGTCTTTCTATACGACCAAGATTTGTTCATTGAAATGTAACGGTTATTCCACGTACCTACAAATTAACGTCCTCCACATGTATTAGCTTCATATTTATGTAATTATCTTTCTCTTATAATTGTGGCACAAAAAATGAATTACGAAGTTGTCTTTTTATTTATTTTTGAATAATGGGGATTTAGATAAGTTCTGAAAGTGTGACACTACATTTTTTATTACAAAAACGATTTAAAATAGCGCAGATAATTATAGGTGTACAGTGGAGTTCAGATAGTTAACTTGAAAAATAAATCAAAATTAGTTCAGTAGGTATACACGAAGTTCACTATAAAAGAAAAATTTAATTCTTTATGTTTGTTATGTTTTTTTTTTGTTAAATATAAATGAAGTACAATAGCTATGTTTGTTTATTTTAAAATACAGACGAACTTCGATAAGTCGAGGCTGAAGGAAGCTAAAAATAATTCGAGTTATCAAAAATTCGAGTTATCGATATAAAAATATTAACGTTGAAATAGGCAAGTTCTAGTGAAACAGGTTTAAGTTATGAAAAATTCGACTTATTGACGTTCGACTTATAGAAGTTCAACTGTATACCTATATAGATTGCACGGATTTACTATATTCGAACACCACTGTATTTAGACACATCTTAAATATAAGAATACTCACTAAAATATGCAATAATTGATTATATTGTAGTAAAAGAGAAGTATACACGGTGTTCCATGCAGATTTTGTCAAATTCTAAAGGTACATTTACTGGAATTTAACTCTAAAGAAATTATGCCTTTAAAGTATTAATAAGTGAAACATTTTGAATAAAAAACACAGTATATTATTTTTTACAAAAAAATTAAGTAGTAATAATTAATTGTAAGTAATTTACACAACAGTTTTATGCATAAACAACTACAGTGAACACTTGTTCATGTGGTTGTAAATTATTGTGTGGGGAACGCCACCGATATTCTTGCATGGCAGCTCTAACATTGCTATTACAAACCCCGGAAACGAAATGAATATTCACATATTATTTCAAAAAATAAATTGATTTACGAAATAAACATATTCTTATGATTTTTTTAACGAGCCAAACTCAGTATTAGGATTAGAATAATTTATTACTATTTTTGCGAAAATTGTATGAAAAACACCTTATAAGTTTGTCGAAATCTTTGTAGGAAGTTTGTTAGGTATAATCGTTGAATAAAAAACTGCACTGGTGCAAGAGAATAAAAAATTACCATTGCTGATACTTACAATGAAATTTAAAAAAGCACAGAACAATTCACATTTTAAAACAAGAAAATTTAAATTAAAATAAAAATCATATCGAAAGTAAATGATGGACACTAGCGATTATTTGATACTTTCAATATAAAAAATTTGGATAACAATTTTTGTACGGCGTTATATTTAAATTATATTTTCTAAGTTATATTATAGAATATTTGATCGTATTTTAGTATAAAAATGAAATAAATGACCTGTTAATTTGCATTCGTATATCGAATGCATATAAATCAATGGTCAAATATAACAAAAAAAAAACTTACTTGTATAAAATACAAAGGGTATAGTTTAACATTACAGATGTGGTGTTTTTGTAATATGTAAGTGTTTATAAAAACGTTTTGTGGCCATATTAAAACCCTATTTTACAATAAATTTATGTATGTCCTTATTGTGGTCGTATAACTTTGTAAACAGGTCTAACATGTCATTTGCGAACAAACTGTACATAAAAAGAAAAAAGGAGATACTATTAGGAATTGATTAATGGCAATATTTTTCTAGATTGTAAAAAACAGAGACTTTAGGCAGTATTTTCTAAGAAAAGCACTTAATTTGATGTTAATCACACTTCAGCATCGTATTAACATTTATAACACCAATTGTGGCGCTTGAGGCATCTCCTCGTGGTTCAATTATATAAAATAAAAAGTAATTGTTCTAAACAAACAATAAAATATTATTATAATCTAACATAAACATCTAGAAATTTATCCAATTTAGTATGAGTGTAATCAAACGAGTATCTATTGGCAGCAAAAAACGATGAAAATTAAAATAGTTTTAGTCGAAAAAATATTCATTTTTACTCAAATACTATGTCTTACAATTACAGTAAAAACTCGATTATCCGGACCTCAGTTATACGGATTCGCGATTATCCGGATTGTCAACCGCGCTGGGACTTTTTGCGAAAATGTGAAGAAAACGTGAAGAAAAAGAATTGTTTTCGTCAAATGTCAATCAATAAGTATTTTAAACATAGTAAAACCTTTTTACCTAAACATTTTATGATTCTATTTGGTAATTTTACTGTTGATTTTATAATTAATACTTATTTGTTTCATTTTTTTTTGTAAATAAATACCTAACAAGGTAAAATTGTTTTTTTCAATTATCCGGATTTTTGATTACCCAGATGAGCTGCAACATTAATTAATCCGGATAGCCGAGTTTCTACTGTATTAGGATTTTTAAAAATTATGGTTAGGAATGACTCCCTAAAGTGACCTGTATTGTACTACAGTACTCGCCAAGTTCACAGAAATTTTGTGAAAATTTTCGATGTTAATTTTTAATTATTTTAAAACAGCGGAATTTTTATTCGATTCTAGATCAAAAGTAAAAAATGATACATTGTTTCAGTAAAAAATAAATGTAATATGTGGACAAAGATAGAGCATTTGTATAATTTTATATGAGACTGTAGGTATACAGTCAGCGCCGGATTAGTCGGGTCATACAGTTTTTTTATTAGCAGCATTATGAAAATTTTGGTATTGTATAAATATGTGGCAGCATCTCAAACTAATGTTACATTGTGAAAGTAAGATCAATGTCCAAAGGTATGGAGGGTGGGTGCTAGAAATTAAGTTTGGGCATTACAGACATTATTTTATAAGATACAGGTAAAAGTTATTGGAAAAAGTTTTATATAGCAGTCAAAGTCTTAACAAACAACATTAATAAACAATAATAAAAATTAAAGTTCAGCGTTCTTCGCTCGATACACAATATGGTTCTATGATGAAGAGCTCTTGCAACATTTTGCAGCAGTATAAGTGTTATTTCACAAGGTTTTTTTTTAGATGTTCAATGTTTTCAAATGGATGATGCTTTTAAACTGTACTTTTCAAAAAACCCTACAAAAAGAAATCGCACGACGTAATGTTAGGCGACTTCGATGGCGAAGGGATTTTAGAATATCTTTCAATTCATACTGATATGATGCTTAAATGATATGTTTGAAAATGCCCAAAATATGGAACGTGATCTACAGTGTTTAAAGAATAATCTTAGTTATGTTAATTGTCAAATTTTAATTTGTGTTGACGTTTTACTGTCATCATTTGTCAAAAATGGTTGTTTTATGTAATAAATACAAATTACGCTATTTATTGGTGCTACCATTTTAAATTTCCTTTACAATAAACTTTTAATGGTTTGCTTATTTACATTCTTAAACAACATCTACAATATATTTATAGTTTGTTGGAAAAAAAACGGTTCTAAATGGAAAACATTAAAACGGGCATTTTCAAACGCACTACCGATTTCGCATTTTTTCATAGAATTATTAGTATTTGAACACTTCAAAATCATTATTTTTGGTCAAAAATTGTATAACGTGTGTGTACAAGTGCAAACTATCGTATACATTTGCCATTTGTTTATAATTATTTTTTTTAATACTCATAAATAATATGTTTTGTCGATTAAATCGGTCGGGCATTTTCAAACGCATCTAAGTGTATAACATATCCACATACGTGCCGTTACCCGCTTTGGGCTACCTACCCGCTTTAGGCCACCCTCCCCTACTTATAAAAAAACTCATATGGTCCCAGTTATCTAGCACTCGCTGTATATTTGCTTGTAGACAAATATATTAAGGCTACGATTGATATAATATTGAACTATTCGAAGTACAGGTAACCCTCCTATAACAGGTATATAGGTTTTTAGAAAATCCCGTGTTATATGAGACCCTCAACCAGTATAAAAAGGGATGTCACGTTGCGAAAACCTGTTAAAAACAAACATAAATGAGTAAATTGTAATTTATTTATATATTTTCATGTAAAGGCACTATAATCTATTATTCCTTCTTGTCCTTATTTCAACATAATTTAGTTTTTAAATATGTTAAACAAAACGCATATTATCCAGTGATGTAGAAGTACAGTGTTTTCGCAATTTTCTTATCATGTTAGCATGAAACATTGTTATAGGTTGCAGTGCTATACGAGGATTTCGGCAAATTTATCCTATCGTGTGGGAGCCAAACCGTTTTGTTCGAGGGCTACCTGTATTAAATAATAATGAACTTTAAACAAACCGATTTAAATTGTAATACATTGTATTTAAAACAAGTGCAATTATTGCAAATAACCCAAATTATATTTTTAATATACTACCCCTACAGTTCTCAAATTGTTCATAATATTTTATTTTTAAAAAATGCACAGATTTGTTATACTATTTGGACCACTTCTTTATTATTCGTCAGATTTTCAATTTTTGCTCAAATTTAAATATGTAGTTGAATGGTTTTTAAAAATGTAGGGAAAGCATAAATTGGGTCAAGAATTACTCTAAACTAAAATATTGAGAACAAATCGATAAATACGGTTGTAATTTAGGGTTGAATTTCCAAACATATGCGGAATATGTTATATAAGAAGGATGGTCGTGCCAGGAATGCCTACCTTCTATAAGGAAGCATTTTCTATCTTTCATTTAGTACAAGATTCTTGTTTTATACGTATTTTAGAATGCGTTATGGAATGTGTCACGTTATTACGACCATCAAATTCCCCATAAATAGTAATTTAAGAAGAAAAATTTCAATTAAATTATCATTTTAATAATGCATTTATTTTAGAATAATTATATTCAATATTTCAGCTCCCGAAAATGATAAAAATGTCACGTTTGTCTATCAGAATGACCTTTCTCTACTTATTGTGTTGAGCACCTTGAGCTTAATGACTGTTATAATTCTGCTCTAATTATTCACTCACACTCACTGTATGATGTACAGGTTTATTTTTTACCTGCATCAAAATTATTTTACTTTCGATTTTACATTTAAACCTCTCAAGTAAACACTACCATTACAACTTCCATTTTGACAAAATAATTTTACAAAAGTACCCGGAATTATCGTCGAGGAATTTACAGATGTTTCCGGATTTTGTTAATCGTAAAATAATTTAAGGTTTAACATAAGGTATAATTTGAGATATTTCTGCAACACAAAACTTTGAAAGCGTTAGAACTTTGTACAAGATTCGGATCTAAACGGCGGCAAAATTAGTCGGGCACTAAATAATCACGAATTGGCCTCCGGCATTGTGAATAACTGTGCCTCGCTACAATTTAAATGTGTTAAAATTAAATGTCAAACTTGAATAGTTTACGTCTAAAATGGAACGTTAAGGCGGAGCAGGAGTAAAAATTTTTGAAGTTATACCTCTCTTGGCGGGTTGAAGGTAAAATTTTAGCAGGCAATGGAAGTTGCGCGCGGGCACTTAACGAAAATTCAAGCTTTCTGAGAAAGTAAATTGATTATTTTGAATCACGTTTAAAACCGAGTGTGCACATTCGAGTTCAAAGTGGCACATTCCGATCTCGGGAAAATGAATTTGCCTCTCTCGCTCGGAAATGTGCCACTTTTTGCTCGAATGTCCACGTCCTTGTGTTTATTGAATTTGTCCAATTTATCATTCGCTCTTTCAAATCATATATTTAAATTTACATTAAGTAGTTAATATCGATTTTATGTTGGAAACATGTATTAACCATAGAAATTAGTGAAAGGGAGCGAAAAGATACGATAATCTCATAAGTGCAAGTGAGAAGGAACGATTAAAATTATTCAACAGGTTTTTCATCTAATTTATTAGATTATTGTGAATCATGCTTAAAACGGAGTGTGCACATTCGAGCTCAAAGTGACACATTTCGATCTCGGGAAAATGAAGCGCGCCGCTCCGCGTCGCGCTTCATTTGCATCCCTCGCTCGGAAATGTGCCACTTTTCGCTCGAATGCGCACATCTTTGTAATTATTGAATTTATTTATGTTAATTTTTTCACGTGATTATATTTAATTTTGTTACGCCAAAGAAATATAACTACTAACGCGCGTACAAAAGTACACGCACCGTTTTTTTTACAAAAATAAGTTCAACCCAAGACAGTTTAGTAAATATTTCTACCTTTCTTACATAAATTATTAATAAGAAATTAAATACAGTCAACTCGCGTTATAACGAATTTCGAGGGACCCACGAAAAAGTTCGTTATATCGAAAGTTCGTTATATCGAAATTCCTTATTATAAAAGCATAAATTAACAAATTTTCACTCTGTTTAGAGATATAGAATTAATCAATCCAAAACACCACAAATTCGTTGTCGTTTATTAAAATAACCAATATAACGCAGAAATGTAAAAAAAAAAAAATAAAACAATAGAAAACAACAATAAAAAAAAAAACAATAGAAATAATACAAATAGAAACACGTATAATCTAAAAAAAAATCCGTAATTTTAGTTTGTATGCAGGTGACTGTACGTGTCCGTTCAATTGCGTTCTCCAGATTTAAGATACTTGAGAATACACTGTCGTCAAGGTCATGGCTTTGCAAGTAATTGATAATTGATAGTGTTAAGTTTGCATTTCTTTAAGATAAAAAAATCAAAAATTGTGTAGAAACACATGTAAATTATATAACATACCTACAGTACTTACTTTTTTAACAAAAATTATTAGACTTTGGTCAAGAAAACTTCGTTATATCGAGGGGACCAAAACCCATTAAAATTTTCGTTATAAAGCGAGATTTTCAAGGGACCGGCAGTTTATTTCTTTATATCGAGATTTTCGTTATATCGAACTTCGTTATAACGCGAGTTGACTGTATTTAAATATTTGTATAAAGTAAGTCATTGAATCAAAACAATATTAAAAATAAAAACTTCTCTATTTTACGCATTATTAAGCTATTTATTAAAATTTAAATTACACATTATCTACAATTGATAATATAATGTTTAAACCTTTAAAATTTATATAAAGTTTATATATAATTATAAACATAAATAACCTGAAACTACAATGTCGCGCACATAAACGTATCAAATTTTCAATTTTTTTTTACTTCTAACCACGTTTTTTGTCGGAAAGAATAAATCTCAATGCGGATTTAAATAGACAATTTAAAAATAAAATTTATTTCTTTTTTTTTAAATGATCATTTACAAATTTTTGTTCGTTAGTAATAAATTAAACATCCAAAATGGTCGGTCTATTGATAAGACCTGTTGTAATTATTTTTATTTTTGTTCAAATTTGACATGGTTTTAAGAAAAGTTTATATTTATCTATAGTTAGTTGGATTTTGAAAATCTTTTCAGTTAATTAATTATTGTAAATACAGTCGAACCTCGATAAGTGGAAGTCGAAGGAACACCAAAATTAATTCGAGTTATCAATAATTCGAGTATTAAAAAAAGTTCAGTTACACACTTATGTATAGGTGTATATATATATATATATATATATATATATATATCATTCATTTTTAGCTCCTACCATCAAAGTCACTCTTTCCTTGCTGCGTTTCCCACCGTAACACTTTTCATTTAAAAAAGTCAAAGCTTTATCTGGTAAGCATTTAAAAAACAAACTAGTTTCATCGGCGTTAAAAATATTGCTATGTTCATACTCTTGCAGTAATGGTGTTAAGACTTTATGCCTGCAAAGTTCACAATCGTTTTCAGACACTTCTGAACTTTAACCACATATTACTTTTTGAATGATGAGGTTCCTTTTTTGTAATTCTCCAGCTAACCCTGACTTGCTTTGAAATTATCATAATGTAATAGCCACGCGAACTCTTCTGATTTTTGTAACAGTACAGGTCTCGAAATCGGAATATTTTTATTACGTGCATACTGAAACCATTCAATCATAGCTTTCTCCAGATTGGGAAAAGGAGACTATTTTAGCCTTTTTCTAGAATGGTGGTCATTTGTATCTTCAGCAGCTACAATTAGATCTCTGCTTTTAAAATGGTTGATAAAGTGTTTGCGGGAATACCAAAATCTTTAGCTATATCCCTTTTCTTTTGAGCCCACGTTCCACTTCTGTTATAAGATTAATTTTCTCCCTTATGCTTAAACTTTTTACTTTTCGTTTACACTCCATGTTTATACGTAAATAATTTTAGAAAAAGTATTAATTTTTTTTAGATTTCCTGTTATACTCTGTTACAAACTATAAAGAACGTAAAACACATTTGTTAGTCCTCGTACTCGACGAATAACTACCAAAATGAAAACTAAAATGCAAAAATAGTTTCTTTTTTTGTAAAATAAACGGTAAAACCATCTTAAATTTCATAACTGTTCATAAGGCATTTAAAAATAAATTAGGTTTTAAATCCCATTGAAGTGCCGCCGTCAAAACATCTTGTAGTAAAAACCTTTTAATCGTAGTAAATAATAGAGCTTTTAACCACCAATAACACCGAACCCAACCGTTCTTTAATCCTAACAGGTATTTTATGAAAAGTTGTAAAATTTAACTTCAAGTTTGGAAATATTTATTAATGGAAACTTGAATTTAAGGTATTGTAAGACGCTTCGATTTATTAAAAATTCGATTTATTGAAATTCGAGTTATTGATATAAAAATATTAACGTTGAGATAGGCAAATGTTAGGGTAACAGGTTCGAGTTCGAGCTATCAAAAATTCGACCTATCGGCGTTCGACTTATGGAAGTTCGACTGTACTTTAACCGACAATTTTGTCTTTTAATTGGAGAACTCGCTGATTTTACGTTTCAGTATTGTATTAAAAATTTGTTATAATATTTAATTTTTTTAACTCAATGCAAACGTGAATATTACTTTTGCATTACTTAAGTTTTAAATATCTCTACATAGGTATAAGTAAATGCCTTAAAATTATTTTGTAATGATTTTGTCTGTACTAATATCCTTGTTTTATTAAACACAGTTAAGAAATGCAGTTAAGTACGTTCGAACGATTTACTACTTGGGATATCCCCAACACAACCATTCAAATAAATCATTTACTTAAAAATATATTCAATTTTTTTTTCGGCAATGTAATTGTATGACAATTTTAAAGGGATGTCTCTAGTTAGAATTTTTAAAATTGGTCTATTTCGAGTAGTTGCATCTTTATCACAAAAAAAAAACTAAATTTAAAAAAGTATCTCGATATATCCCTAGAAATTTGCCAAAAGATTCTATCTGTACAATTTTTTTTTCATAATTCCTTATAGTTTGACCGGAAACACGGACGCAATTAACATTGTTGTTCTTATGGACAGATTTACTCCTCCTCCGCCTTAAAGAAAAGGCATTACATTCGAAGAAGAAATGTGACGGAGTAACTTTTCAATTTTTTTTATTGCAAAATAATATAACGCCCTTTTACATACCCATAACTTACTGTCGGTGACGAAAGAAACGCTTTGTGTTGCTCTCAAATGGGATGTAAAAAAGATCAAGTGGGTTGGTGGGCTATGATAAAATATGATGTTATATCCGTTTCCCGTGCTTGCTTCGAATACAAATGATGAAGCATTTGGTTTGGATCTAAATGCTTTATTTATCGGAACTCGATGTACCTCATAAAAATGGATTTATTTAGAATTATCGAAAATGCACCAAATATTCGTTCTTATTCTTTTCAAATTAAGTTATTCTGGAAAATTAAAATAAAATGCTTTCACTACGTTTAATGTTTTGAATTAATAATTTAGATTAATTCATGCAACGTAAACGAAACAATTTTGAGTAAAGTAAATAATAGAAAGTGTATTTGATATAAAGGGTAAATAATTTATAATTCTTATGGTTGTTTTTGGAGTGTATGATTCTCTGTTAAATTTTGGTAATATGTATGTAAGTAAATATGTACATAAGGCAGCTCATGATATTTACTCTAATGGTGATTACAAGAACCCAGAAACAGTATAGAGACGATGGAATGTTTTATGTCAATTGAGTCTATAAATTACTGTTTTTCAGTCTATTTAAATGTTATATTACAGAAGTCTGTGAGCCATCTTTGCTTTCCATATTAAAACTCATGTCAGTAGACATCTCAGTGTGAATTTTCCAAATTATACTTCATTATAAGTTGTTATCTTCTTATTTGTTATTTTGTACGTTCTATTTCATTTATGAAAGTTTTATTACTCAACTTGTAAATATAAAAAAGAACCTACAAATTATTTCGGTCGCTTCACAAAAATTACGTTTTATTAGTCTTTTTGTATGTATCTTTAAATTTATACAAAAATAGCTGCTATCAAAATAATGTTTATCATTATTATGATTTAAATCTAAAAGGAGAATGTCGATTCATAACCATAAATTTATATTGCTATTGATATTCCTTTTCGATTGCAATATTTTCTCTTCCATTTAGGAAGCAGTAGTTTTTATCACTTCTATTTAAGTGTAGAAATTCGCTTAGTCACTAAAACTAAGAGGAAGTAAATGTCTTCCATTTTTAACGTATATTCTTCATGTTGATTTAAATGATAAAAAATTGCGGAATAGTTTGAATTATTTATGAAGTTTAGAATGTTCTTCTAAATGTTTATGTTAACGCCAATCAAATCCTTTGTATGTGCCAGTTTTTGTATTTGAAGACTTAGTTTTCAATTGTAGTTTGTTAAATAAATATTCGAAACATAATACAGACATTATTTCCTATTTTGTAGCTTTATGTAGAAGCCTGTACAGTGAAATAAGGAGGGGTTGACGTGATTTCTGTTAAGCTTAGGTGTCTCATAGGAGGACGATCAATAAGAGCTTGAAAACAGTAGGGAAATAAATTTTCTTCCATGTAGTTTTCTTAGTTATTTACATGAGCTACAAATTCTTAACTCGCTATAATATCGTATTAAAATGGAAATTATATAGTTTTTTTTAAATCTCGGCGTGCAGAAAGAGTTCTTTATCGCGTAAAGTTATTATCCGATACAGACGAAAATATGAAGATAAGCCAATACATATTTATAATTTGATAAAAAGAAACATATAGTTGCTTTGACCGATAACGATAAAAATTGATAGTAATGACAATAAAATATGCACACGTATTTGCAAAATACTATTTACCGGACTCCAGTTTTTCAACTTTTATTCAGAAATTTGAGAGTTTGCTGTTTTAAAAGCTTACTACGAAAGTTATTCAGTTGGGGATGAAATAAATACTTATGCGTGTTAATTGTATGTTAGTTTGCACATACTCTTAATAGTAAAACTGAAAATAATAAATTGTTAGGGTGTTCATTACGACTTAACTGTCGCACAAATATGAAATTAACTATTAAGCCAAGTTTTATTTCTATTGCAACTACTATGATCACAATGACTTCTGTAGAACTAAAGCTTGACCGTACTTTGGAATTCATGATTGTAGCATCTTAGAGGAGAAGAGGGTAAAAAGAGGACAGAAGGGATTGTCTCCAGTGATGGGCTAGTGCCCAAACTTTTGGCTATTATTGTAGATAGCGTGATACGCTATTAAACAGTGAAGACTAAATCGTAAATGTGTATAAAAGTAAATTTTGATTCTACCAACATAATGTAAACCTATTTGTCAATATTAAGTTATTTTTGCATTTAATTTAAGCTTACAATGTTCAAACTTAACCATTTGTAGTTTATCGGAAAAATAAATAACTTTTTGTTTAAAATGGTAGCTACAAGTGAGATCACGCATGTTGTGATTGGGAAAAACCTCAAACCGATTGTTTCAAACAGCAATTAGTATGGTGCCCTATATTTCTGAGATATTAGCCAACACTTGAACTTGATTTATTAAGTAAAATGCCCATTGCAGCACCAGTCATCAGTGTCGTAAGTTATTTCAATAAAGAAAACCAGTCGAAAATTCGTTTCTTAAGAAAAAGAAAGTAAAAGAGGAAAGGGAAAAGAAAAATGCAGAAAAGAATTGAGTTTTGGTTTTGATATTGTATTTCTATATCTTTTTGATGGTTCCTCATCTTACCTTCATTGCGAGTACGGTGACGAATTTGTGGGGACAGAGAAAAACAAGAAAAAACAGGGTTGGAATCAAATTTTAGAGTAAAAGAAATTCGTATCGTTACTAATGTCCTAGTGAATGAGAAATTTAACTCTAAGAAACGATGGAGCTATGAGATAAAATTTTTCAAATAGAAGTACAGTAGAAACTCGGTTATCCGGACTAATTATTGTTGCAGCTCATTCGGATAATCGAAAATTGGGTTAATTGAATTTATAGAAAAAAAACGAATTTTAAAGTAAATTGATCATTGTTAATCGTGTTTAAAACGGAGTGTGCACATTCGAGCTCAAAGTGGCACATTCCGATCTCGGGAAAATGAAGCGCGCCGCTTCGCGTCGCGCTTCATTTGCCTCCCTCGCTCGGAAATGTGTCACTTTTCGCTCGAATGTGCACATCTTCGTGTTAAATGGATTCGACTATATTAATAATAAATCCTTCAAATTCAGATTTTCTATTCGGAAAAAGTTTTCGCTTGAAAATGCGCATACTCCTTAATAATTGAATTTGTCTATCTTATTCTTCTTTCTTACAAATAGGTAATATTATTTAAATCAAGTTGAACTAAATGTACCACTTTACGTTTTTCTTTTAATTAAAAATTACAGTAGGGTATTTTTACCAAAAACCACATTTCTAATTTAATATGTACTTTTAAACTAGACTAGATGGGAGACTTCATCGTAGATGAAAAAAAAATAGTTTAATTTTTTCCGAATTTTGCCTCTTTTTCCTCAACCTTTTTTGTAACATACCCCACCCAAGGCATTCTAAAATTTTGATGCAACCCCTATGTAACATAAATATTTTTTTATATTTAAAAATGGAATTAATCCATAAATGAAGTCTAATTACAACAGTGTATACAAAATGTGCTTTAAAACTAATTTGTAAATAATTTTTACAAAAATGAAAATTACCCAAAAATATTTGGAGACATTAATTTCGACATATAAACCTTCAACAATCTCCAAAAGATGATATAAAAATCAACTAGTTGATTTTTTAAGGGCCCACTTCAGAAAATTTGAATCATATACAATTTTAATTAATCAAAAATGCGAATTAGTAAACATTCGAAAGTACACCTGAAAATATTTTTATCAAGCTCGCTACAATTAGGCGTGCGGAAGAGGACCACGATAACTTATCAAAAGGAATAAAATATCTAACCTTTTTCAAACAACAAAGAGATCTAATTTATAATTGAAGAATAAAATAATAATATAGGCAAATGCAATAAATACGATGATGTGCGCATTCGAGCGAAAAGTGGCACATTTCCGAGCGAGGGAGGCAAATGAAGCGCGACGCGGAGCGGCGCGCTTCATTCTCCCGAGATCGGAATGTGCCACTTTGAGCTCGAATGTGCACACTCGGTTTTAAGCAGGATTACAAAGCGTCCCTTTTTAACAGGAAAAAACTTAGTCAAATTGTTAGGTATATGTTTACAAAAAACCCAACAAATATTAATCACTAAATAAAACAGTCGCACATTGTTTTGAAATCAGCAAAGCAAAAAAAAACTGTTTAGTGCGAAATACAAAATAAAATAAAATATTTAGTAAGAAATACCGAGGTTTAATTTTCGCAACGACAATCCGGATATTCGCGAATCCGTATAACTTAGGTCCGGATAATCGAGGTTTTACTGTAGAAGAAAATCTTTTTTGTGAACATACTATGAATTTCTATGGTCTTTCTATTTTTTATAAAATTTTTGTTAAGATAATAATAAAACTAACAATCTGCATGAAGAAATGAGATAAAATAAAATTGTTGTTCGTTCGGCTTGATTTAAATTATATCTTTTTGTTTGGATAACGAACTGATTATTGTTCAATGTTCAGCTTTTGTGGCCTGCAGTTGGATTCAGCTGGTTGGTTTGAAAACTGATACCTAAAATATTTGTTAGATTTGCGTAACGGTACTGTATCACATGAGTATTCATTTATATTGGATGATAACGTATTACAAATTTGAATACGTTATATACATCGAATCTCAATTAGTCAAAGCTGGAGGGAAACCAAAAATAATAGAAGTTATTAATATAGAAATATGAACATTGAATGACATTGGGAAACAAGCTCTAATTCGAGTTTTAAAAAAATTAGAGTTATCGAGGTTCGACTGTATTTTAAAGAATCATAATTCTTCCCTTACAGCTGGTATAGCAAACTGGTGGTGGAATTATTAAAGCCCATAATCACTCGTGTCTTCGTATACCATCGTGTTAGTTGTTTTCCTAAAATATGTAATTTTGAACAAAAATATATACAGTCGAACCTGGATAAGCGAGAGTTCAAGGGACCGCGATCTCGTTGTCGCTTATACAGGGGTAGGAGTGGCTTTTCTCCCTTATAGGTTAAAATGACGGGACCTGACAATTACTTTCATTTATAGAGGTTTTTCACTTATCAAGTTCTCACTCACCCAGGTTTGACTGTATATTTGTAAAATAGTAGTAGTAGATAGAATATTTTAAATTTTGTAGGAAAAAAAATGTATAAAGACGAGCATGTGGCAAAGGCGGCCCGTGGGGCGCATCGGGCCCGGCACATAAATACTGTGAAAAATAAAAACATTTTACACTAAACGAATAAAAGAAGGCGAAAGGTTTATTCAATATTTTAACGTTTTTATTTAGCCCGAATAGTTCTAATAAGTGGTTAACCGACCCTTGACAGATAGAAATTACCCATCCCTGTATTAAGAGTTTATGTATAACGTAAAAATTAATATTTGATATTTTATTCTGATAGTAAATGCAAATCACTTATTGTTAGAAAAACAAAAACTTATGAATTGAATATTCATTTGACTTGCTATTTCCATCTTATTTTATACGCAAATCCTTTATGATGCAAAGCTTTTCTCTACTGATTGCAATTGTACCTACCTATGAGACTGTCAGATATGGAAAAATGGCAACATTTCTTATTTAAATATGAGACAGAAAAGGATCGTAAACGGATAATATATGCATAGTTTATTGAGTAATGATTATAGTTTAGAATTTACACTATAACAATATTATTATGTCTATAGATCTTTATCGATACCGTAATTGGTAGCTGCCAGTTTATAAACGTTTCGACAAGTTTATTGCATATTGTGAGATGAAAACCAATACTACGTATAACAATGAAGAGGAAGCGCGGCTTTAGATAAAATACACATGCACATAGCGAGCGGTTAGGTAAGGGATTTTGTATTCCGTATTTACAGAAAATCATTCTCCGTAACAAATTGGTGCTAAAACGATTATATTTGACAGTGACTCGTTTTGATAGTGTTCACCCAATGAACGTGAGTTGCTTTCACGACATTGCCAATTACCATAGCGAGTAAACTGTTACCTAAGCAATGCTGTAATGACTTGATGATATCATCAGAATGGAGTTTACAGATGTAGCAAGTCAAGAAACATGAGGCCGATTGTTCTACCATTTGTAGAACGTGCGTTTAACTTGTCTAAAGGATTTGTTTAATTAATTTACGTAAACTACAGTTAACTCGATTTTGCATATTTATAGCGCATTATGAATTTTCCCATTTGAAATTTAAAACGTTGGCGTTCAAAACTACTTTTAATAGAGATTCCAAACTTTAATTATAGATGGCATGCGGTGTTCTTTTTGTTATTACTTCACATAATCTGAAACGGAAGTAGCTGCTGTTATTACCATTTCCTGCAAATTTATAATGTACTACATTATACAGCCCTTATGGCGTGTTAAAAGACCCACCTGATATTTTTGTAATTAATTTTTATTTTTTTTAACGTCCTTATCGTGTGCAATTAGTGTTTTAATTATAATTTAAAAAACTAAAGAGTACCTACTCAACTTTCTCTCTGATAGAAGTCGTAATTTTTAACATAATCGATGACTGATTATTCCTACATGAATTAAGAAATAAAGTGTTTAATTCTCTTTTACTGTTTTCTTTTTTAACACAATTATACAGTAAAACCTCTCGTGGCGACCATCTCTTTGCAAATTAATTCTTTATAAGAAAACTCTAAAATAATAGAACAACTAATAAGCCTTAGGAAATTCTGGAATAGTGAAATCGTAAAAAAGTCATGGTGCATTGTTTGAGTGTGCATTTTTCAAGTTTAAATAATTTTGAGAAGCAGACGTTCGCGCATTTAAAGCTTGCGGACCGGTTGGAGTGGTCGCCTTAGAGAAAAATTTATAAGAAGAACTAAATTAGATTATATCTGTTTTGAAGTACACTGTCTAATTTTAAAGGTGGCCTCCTTAAAGAGAGGGTCGTCACGAAAGATTTTACTGTATAATTTATTAATTATCTATATTGTGTCTGTGTATACATAAGGATACTACTCTATTTATAATAACGTTGATTTAATAAGGATGTGCACATTCGAGCGAAAAGTGGCACATTTCCGAGCGAGGGAAGCAAATGAAGCGTGACGCGGAGCGGCGCGCTTAATTTTCCCGAGACCGGAATGTGCCACTTTACGCTGAAATGTGCACACACGGTTTTAAGCATGATTCTCAATAATTTAGGCCAATAAATGAGACGAGAAATCAGTTAAATAATTTTAATAATTTCCTCTCACTCCTATTGACATGATTGTCGTATCTTTTCGCTTCTTTATACTCATTGCTATGGTAAATACATTTTTCGAACATAAAATCGATATTCACAAAACTAAAATTTTTACGATTTGAAAGAGCGAATAATAAAGTAGACAAATCCAATTAACACCAGGATGTGCACATTCGAGCGAAATGTGCACACCCGATTTTAAGCGTGATTCACAATAATTATCATACTTTTAAATAATACTATTTTATTTATAATAACTTCTATTTGATAACAATATGATTCTGATAAATAATAACTGTATTTAATCTAATACAGTATTTATTATTACATTTGCATTGACTATCTTTGCCTTTCTCTCTAAGACGACCACCTCTACAAAAGACTAATTTGAGCAAGAACCGACGTTGGTCGTATTAGAGAGGTTTTACTGTACTTCTTAAATTATTCTAAGGAGTTGTAGAAGTTTGTTTCTTTTTATTACATCGCAACAAAAACTTTTATTAGTATACATAAAAAACTTTTCATCTTGCCAGAAAGAGGACTATTGTTACACGAGATCAATTAAAATTTTCTAATTGTTTGATAATGACAACAATTTAACACCAACCAATGCGTTAAACTTGATTGTATCGTTTAACAAGGGAACTCAATAACAATAAAGCCGGCGTACTTTATCTTAAAGTTTGCATCCGTCTGGATATCCTTCCTGTATTGCCTTCAACAATTACCAACAATAGCAAAATTATAAAACTTTGTTTAATAAAAAAATTACGTAATTTATTAGTAAATTAACATACTTTATCTTACATCGAAAATTAATGGTGTTCGAAAAACTAGTTTCAATCTCTCTTCATCAATTCACTTAATTATTCGTAAGTAATACAATGATACATAATTATAATAACAATGTAATCGACCGCGAAAAAAGAAATTCAAATAACGCTGGTTGAGTATGAATTAAATTTTTGTAAATGTAGGTAGGTAGGAGGTGGTGGTTTCACTTTTGGTTTACAAATTCGCGTTATGAATAAAGTGAGCGTAGTAGTAGATGATAAAAAGGTAAAAAAAAAGAAAGGGAACTTCATTCAAAACGATTATTTAATCAAAATTTATACACAAGCGCCATCGTTGCGTCGCCACCAGCAACGCAAACGAAATTGACGTCACTGGGGCGCCGCTCAATATATTGGCAAGACGCTATCAATGTCAGCGCTATTCATCTTGATATACGTTGTTGGTCAGCAAGCTATTGCGTGGACCAATCAAAGTTAACTTTCTGCCCGCTATTTTACCTTCACTGCTTGTAACACACTGACTTGCTTCTCGACCATCTGCGAACACTTCCATTTATGAGCAGAATGCGTTATGTAAATATCGAAGAAAATTAAAGTATAATTGTACGACATGAATTTTGATTAACCTTCCGTGTACGAGGTGGGGTATAATTAACGTAACCAATTTTTTTGTTGTTAAAACGGGACGCTGAGTAAACGTGCTTAAAACGGAGTGTGCACATTTGAGCAAAAATTGGCACATTCCGATCTCGGGAAAATGAAGCGCGCCGCTCCGCGTCGCGCTTCATTTGCCTCCCTCGCTCGGAAATGTGCCACTTTTGGCTCGAATGTGCACATCCTTGTTTTTATTGGATTTGCCTTATATTATTCTTCTATTCTTCCATTCAAAAAATTAAAAGTCGAATAAAATTATATTTATTTTTTGTTTGAAAAAGGTTATAGATTTTATTCCTTTTGATAAGTTATCATGTGCTCTTCTGGACGCCTAATTGCAGCGAGCCTGATAAAAATACATATTTTTAGGTGTACTTTCGAGTGTTTACTAATACGTATTTTTGATCAATTAAAATATATATGGGATGTGTTGTATCAATTTCAATATTTCAGTGAATCAATTTAGGACTTTCTAACAATAAATAAAACTCCCATGCGGTTTGTTGTATTTAATTATACCATTCAAAAATCTTCTAGCCAAGCATAGAATTATTTAATGTTTCACAATAATGCAATATTAATATTGACATTGCGGATGTCTATACCAATATTCTTTTTTTCAAATCAAATAATCCAATAAAGCTGACTAAAATAATTTTTTGATTCGAAACATTGACTATTAACATAGAGAGTTTTCACGAATGCGAGGTATGTGCACGTTTGAGCGAAAAGTGGCACGCTGCCGAGCGAGGGAGGCATATGAAGCGCGCTTCATTTTCCGCAGATTGGAATGTGTCACTTTGAGCTCAAATGTGCACACTCAGCTTTTGACCAAGATTAACAATGAACAACTTATTTAAAAAAAATGGAAGTAATTCTAAAACAGTAATTGCGATCTCAAAATTTATTCTTGGGGCTTCGCTTATTTTTCATAATTTATTACTTTTTTCATTAAGAAATTGCCCTGAAATTAATTTGTATTTAAATAAGAAGGCAAGAATAAAATTAGTGTTAGGATTTCTTTATATTTGGTATCCTAATTGACACGTGCCTTTGGAATTTAGTACTCAAGAAAAGACATGATAGTTTATAAATTGAAGAAAAAGTTAAGATTTGTATTTTGATTAATGAAAGTCTATTCTAATGCATAAATAAATATGTGTTTTACTTAAACCTATTCAATATTAGTTATAAAAAATATTTCTTATCATTGAACAGTCATAAAGTACAATTATGTGGATTTTATTTTATTTTATTTTCGGGGTATGGCTAACCCCACCTATTATGGCTGTCATATTTAGTCACCTAGTATACGGATGGTTAAAGTAAGAATTTTGTAAAAGTTTTTTTTACAAATAACCAAAAACAACAAGGAAATTTAAACAATATAACCGGTTTTTAAAATGGTTTGTTTATACAAATTAAATATACCTGTTTTTTATACGTGTATCAAGTATCCAAATAATTTATAAAATAGACAACTTATTTTATTAATAAATACATCATTCAATGTTATAGAAAAACGAAAAATATTTTCTTTATCCTACTTCTACAATTGTTTATTTATAGCAACCTCGGTATTGCCCAATAGTTTCTCACGGTACGTGACGTAAATTATCAATCATTCATACAGATTTTAATTTTTTTATACTTATTTGCATATTTATTGTTAAGATACTAACGGTTATTTTATTTACAATTGTACTTGATAAAGTTTATACAAGGAAACAAATGATGTTATTAAAAAAATCGCCAACAAGTTTAACAATAAATATGTACCGTCAAACGGGGTGAGAATGGCCAAAAGTCTTTTCGGAAACCGTTACGTTGTTCGTATTCAAATTTTACAATAATGTATTTGATACAAATGTTTATGAGTTTCAAATTTTTTTGACGGTGAAGTAGTTCCAATTGTGTAAATTTAGATGATATGTAGGTTTTCATAATTTTTTTCGTAAAGAATGCTCCGAAAATAAGATACTATTAAATTTTTTTTTAAAATAGGTGCATTGTTTTATTTTTATTTTTCCCAATAATACGAGGCTTTGTACTCATTACAAATGGTTTACTGTGTTAATTCAAATAATTTAGACTATACTTCAACTACATTTCAAGTACAGTGGACCCCCGGTAATCCGACAAACAGTTTGCAGGGCAGAGTCGGATTAGCGATTTTGTCGGATTATAGAGTAATGCCTAAGACCCCCTATAGTCCGGAATTTTTTACGAAAGAGTACCTTGTAATCCGACAAACTACAGATCCAATGATAAGATTTTACATGTTATATACATATTATGTACTCTGAAGTACGAATCATACTTCATTATGTACATATATGTCAAATTTAGTAAATTAAACAACACAATAGAGAGCTTACGTTTTATTTACATTAGGACTTTACATTAGGATTACTTTACATTAGGAAATAATTGTGTACAAACAAATGTACATACAAATAATGAAAAATTATGAATCAATCAATTTAAGAAGCATGAAAATATTCATCAATTTTTTTTGTTTAACGTTGTTGAAACGCGAGATTAAAGCTTTGTCCCTCAGTCTTTTTAAAAAAATTTCTTAATAGTAGTATTTTTTTCTCTCTGTGTAGCGAAGATTGTCAAAAAAATATTCAATACATAATAAATAATAGACCAAGTCGGATTACAGGGGGTGCCGGATTAGCCGAGGGCCGGATTATCGGGGGTCCACTGTAGTTGTCTTTTAAAAACAAATAAGAAATTTATAAAGAAACTTTAGAAAAATTATATATTTCTTTAAATACATTTCACAAATTATCTATAATTTTAAGGTGTTTTAAAATCGATAAATTAACTTATCTTGTATGTCACATTTTTCAAAATGAAATTATCGTGTAACTTGAGGAAATAATTAAGCACTTTAGATAAAATGCATAAAGCGTATTTATTTTTCTTTAGTTTTGTTACTTAATAGTTGATTATAAATTTTATTTGTTATCTAATCGTACATACGTTAGTTTTTATATCAATGCTATTTAACATTATGAATTTCAATGAATTACTCATGAAATACGTTTTGAATATTTTCATTTGTAAGTCGAGATGCGCGCGCAAGTCTGATGCTCACTGTGGTTCAATCGGCCCCTTATGACGATTTTGTAGTAATTAGTGTAAAATAAATTATTAAAAGAACTATTTTGCAAAGAATCGATAGAGAATTTAAATAATATGCATGTATAAAGACATAACAATTAAAATTTTGTTATTAAAAATGAAAATTACAATATTATAAAAAAATTTGTCGAGAGCTGAAAAACAATTTGACATACTAAAAAACACGAAAACTCGATATTGAAAGATTAAATTATCATAATGATTTGAAATTTGTGCAAACCAAGCTGTCGCATATTCGAAACCAATTTTTAGAGGACGACTAATTTTATTGATTTTTTCAATTTTTTAAGCCCACTGGTTCAATTGCCCCGTGGTTCAATTGACCCCCTTCTCCCCTATTTATAAAATTTTCGAATTTTTTTTGTACGATTTTTTTTATGCGGTCCCTATCCACCACACAAAAACAGGTTTTACTGTATACTAAAAAATTGTTTTGAGACATTAAGGGGGTATTCTGACCTAAAAGTCTGAAAAAATCAATTTTCTTTTTTTGCATATTCTTATAGTTTAGACCATTAAAAATTTTAAAATTTCAATAATTTATGGTGTTAGAGCTATTTTACTGACGTAGTAACTAACTAACTAACGCCGGAGCTGCGGCTGCCTGAAACTTTTGCCAAAACTTTAAACGCCTTGTTTTCAAAACTACATTTTGCAACATGGTTGACATAATATCTAATTAACCAATTTGCTTCAAATTTTATACCAACTTTCAATACATAACTTTCTATTGCCCGTACCATTTTTTTACTATTTTAAACAATTTTAAATTATGAAAAAAAGAATTATAAAATGCTTTGTTTTCTCACAAAGCCGTCATATAGCGGATTTTTTAATTTTTATTTAGGTAGTGGGTTATAACGACATTCTCCCTAATCAAGATTTTTTTAAATTTAGTTTCAGATGACCAGAAGAGTTCCAATCGTGTCAACCAAGTTTATCAGCTTATAATTTATTTAATTTTCATATTTTTTTATCAACCATTTTTTTTGTATTTTCAATATATCAATAAGTGTATAGTAAAAAAATGAATGGTAAAAATTGTTTTTTATCGAGCTCGACAAAACCTTCAAAATTTATGCCTGTAGACCAGAATACTCCTTTAATAGCTTCTTCTTATAATAGTTTTAAATTGAACAATTCTTTAAATAATTTTGAAATAATTATAACACTTTTTAATAATTATAAAATATAATCAATATAGTACCTATACCTAATTACCTACTACTGTTTCAATCAAAACTATGAACATGAAACCACTACAACCTTTGTATAAGGTTTCATAAAATCTTATCCTGAATTGTTTTTTTTTAATCTCTTGACCATCGGGCGTGTCATAATTGCTTCCATTTCTAAGATAACTTATACTTTTTTTATTACATAATTAAATTAAGTAGATTGGGCAGAAAATTTAAAATTTACTTTTTTTTTCAGGTAAGGAAATGTCAAATCGCTATCTTCTCATCTCACATCGATCACAAAATCGAAAACGATCCGTAATTATGAAGGCTGGCGGTGGTAAGTTCATAAAAATTAAAACCAATATCGATTTGTTTTTAGTGGCTAGCTTCGACTTTGATTAAATTATTTCAAAAATAATAAATTATTATAAAAAGAAAAAAAAGGTTGGCTATTAACACTAAAATAGCTTGGGTGGTGTTTATCTAAAATATTAAATAACAACGAAATATAACCCTAATGAAAGTTATTGGCCCGGATTGTAATTTTACCTGTGCAAATATTTTTCTTCTAAAATTTCCTGTTTTATAGGGAATTTCCTATGCCTTTTATTCATTAACATGCAGAAAGACGTCAACCGTGTAATAGACCGGGACGTATTAGAACCTTAGAATAAAATTTATAATTCTTTTACGGCGGGAATTTAAAAGAAGCTGTCACATCGTAAAGTAATTTTATAGGTGATACCGCTCTTTGACACCCTTCTCGATTTACGACCAGGTGTTAAATTTAAAGGATTGTTTAGCAAATTAATTCTAAACGGCATATGCCACCATTTACAAAATTACTTTCTTTATTTAAAAAAACAGCACCTGCAAAGTGCTCTTAATTAATTATTGGTTGACTCGATGCGCGGGCGAAAGCCCTGAATAGTTAATAAAAGATTGTTGGCAAGCCTTTTTTTAAATTATGACAAAATTTATTGAACAATCTCACCAACTTCCATTTCACATTTTAAATTGCACAACCACTTCTGAAGCTTTAAAATAGTATTACAGTAAAACCTCGATTATCGGATTCCCGATTATCCGGATTCTCAACCGCGTTCGGACTCGTTGCGAAAATTAAACCTCGGTATTTCTTACTAAATATTTGATTATTTTATTTTGCATTTCGTACTAAACAGTGTTTTTTGCGTTGTTGGTTTTAAGATAATGTGCGACTGTTTTATTTAGTGATTAATATTTGTTGCGTTTTTCGTTAACAATTTGACCAATTTTTTTTCTGTTGAAACGGGACGTCTTGAAATCGTGTTTAACACCGAGTGTGCACATTCGAGCTCAAAGTGGCCCATTCCGATCTCGGGAAAATGAAGCGCGCCGCTCCGCGTCGCGCTTCATTTGCTTCCCTCGCTCGGAAATGTGCCACTTTTCGCTCGAATGCGCACATCCTCGTATATATTGGATTTGTCTATATTAATCTTCTAATCTTCAATTCAGAAAATTAAAAGTCGAATAAATTTAGATTTATTTTTTGTTTGAAAAAGGTTATAGATTTTATTCCTTTTGAGAAGTTATCATGTTGCTCTTCTGCACGCCTAATTGCAGTGAAGCTGATAAAAATATTTTCAGGTGTACTTTTAAGTGTTTACGAATTTGTATTTTTGATCAATTAAAATTGTATATGGAATGTCTCACGTCAATTAAAAACCTTCAGATCAATAATTCAGTGAATACATTTAGGAAATTTTAACAATAAATAAAACTCCCCTACGGTTTGTTGTATTTAATTATACCATTCAAAAATCTTCTAGCCAAGCATAGATTTATTTAACGTTTGACAATATTGGAATAAGGTACCGGAGGGTAATAAGGGTCACCAGGTAATAAAGCCTAGAAGTCATTAAATAAAAACTATAATCGAAATCGCTTATTTAGTGCCATCGGCGAGCGAGAAACATCTAAAACATATCACCTCTGGGTTGGAAAATTTTCTGGGTTTCAATTAACGTGGGAAACCTCGATTTAGTGAATCTACCTCAATATTATGTGCAATTTATAAATGTATCTCTGCCAAATTAACTTTCAATTAGTGCTATCGTGCGAATATTTAAAAGGAGAAAAATTATATACAAAGAGGTAAGCTTCTTCTTTGACTTCTTTAGTTGACTTGATTCATTTAAGGGGTTATACGCAGTTAGAAGGCCGAAAAAAGACGTTTTTTTATAAATTTTTTGTGAAGAGGTGTTTGACTTTACAAAAACCAAAAGTATTGATAAATTTAGTGGCAACATCTAAGTTTATAATGACACTAATGATTTGTAAAAATATTGATCTGATGTGCTCCTGCAAACGATCTCCTGAAGGTCTTACAAAAAAAGGTGTTCGGCGGTGACCACGATTTCTCCGGTATAATTCATCTGAAGTCAAAAAATCAAAAAAATTCTTTTAATGGATAGATAAAACTAGGTAATGATCGAAGGAATAATCGAAATTTTGATTTTTGACTAAATGGCGGCTTTGTAAAAAAAAAATTGAATTTTCGACCAAAATTGCTAAGTAAATTTTTTTTTTTTAATAGAAATAATTATCCGAAATCTTATTCCTTCGATTAATACCTGAGGAATATATCTGAGAAGGTTGTTTTAAAATTTCAAACTGATCGGTTGGGCCGTTTTTTGGAAATCTTGGTCACCGACTTGGAAAACATAGTTTTGAGAAAAACGCGTTTAAAGTTTCGGAAGAAGTTTACACACAGATAAATTATTTATTTTTTACTTAAATGGAGTTATCTATTCCAGGGCCATAAGATGGGCCCTCTGTAGCATCAGCAGCTTCTAATACTTCGATTTGATGTTGTCTTCGAGCCATTCTTCCCTCTCGCGTACTCTCATGCGCTCTCAATTCAGAGATTGTGACGCGCTCTGCATCCTCTTTCTCGACATAGGCATGAGCATTGGGCCCAATTGATAGGCCCATTGCATTCATGTAATATGTCAATTTAACTGAATTAAAAATGCAAAAACTGAGAACAGAAAGTTAAAACTGACCACACAACTGTACAACGTGACAGACTATTTGAAATGATGTTCACTTATTTCGTACAAGACATGACTAGATTTAGTCTTCAATGATAAAATGCACATTTCAGAAAAGGTAATTAACACCTAAGAATACAAAGAAAGAAAAGAGCTGTTACTCCGGTCTCTAATACATCTACCTTCTAATACTCCCAGACGTCTTTACAAATATGCGTATATCTCGGAAAATACTTATCTGATCAATTTGAAATTTTCAGGAAATATTGTCGGTTAAATATACATTCCAGAAATGCAAATGCCAAAGTTGCTATCCCTGAATTGAATACTTTATTCGGGACTTAATATCTGCCATAATGCCTTATTATGTGCCTGTTCTTTTAATAAGGACCAAACACCAGTGTATAGGTATGTTTTTGCCTTTTAAAAATGTGTTTTCAGTTTTTTTGTTTTTACATATAGGGGAAGTTAACCGGTTGTGGGCACAGTTAGCTATTTAGGCCAAAACTTTTGACCAACTTAATATTTATGCAGAATGAGCATATTATCGGGAAGCTAGAGACCTTAGCTAACTACTGGCAAAGGAATTAATTTTATATCAATTTAAAAAAAAAACATTTTTAACTTTTCATAAAGTAGTCATTTTTCATCATGCAATTTTTTTTAACCGGTTGTGGGCACATCAGAAAAATTCCTTCAAAATGGGAAAATATGGAGTAAAACGCCACTATATAGAGAAAAAACACAATTTATTCATATTCAAAGCCTTCAGTTATGAAAATAAAATTTAAAATAGGCTTTCGCACTTCACGGGATCATCGTCAAATGGCTGCAATGTACGCATCAAAATTGATTTTTGAAATCGACATGGCTAAAAATGCACTAAAAAATCCGCAAAAATTTCGTAAATATATTATTTACAATTTTCAAGTCATATGAATTGATCTGTCAAAGATGCTCGACAATCAAAAATCTGATTTTCAATTGTCGAGTTGCAAAAAGAAGTCTGGTTGAAATCCAAAACCAAAAATGTTTAATTTGTTTTTTAATTATTGTGAAAAAGTTTTGATATCTTTACATTTTTGTCGTACATGATAATCGAGCGGGGTTTTTGCTTGCCCCCCTCGAAATCAGGCCGCGGCTACACCCCTAGACTCTGCAGGGGGGTTATGTTAACATGAACAACAATATTCGACAAATTGTCAGCGAAATATAAGGTTTAAATGGCAAAAACGTAAGTGCCCACAACTAGTAAAATGTAGGTGCCCACAACTGGAAAATTCATAGCTGTCGACAAATGACTGGCAAATTTATTTCGCGAAGATTTTGATTGAATCGAAATTAATATTATAAAATATATTTAATTTCCTGCATATATTTACATTAGACCGACCTTTTGCAATAAGTTACTTTTATTTATCGCACGTTAAACACAATAAACCATTACATCGCGGTACATTTTTAGAGATGAAAACATGGAATAACGCGTAGCTACTACGCATATGCGTCTGTTCGCTTTATATTAGCAATAAAACATAGTACGGACATTGCGAACAAATGACGATCGTGAAAACACCTGTAACTGCTCACGATCAAAAGTTATTCGGGGGTGCCCACAACCGGACAATGCCCACAACCGGTTAACTCCCCCTATATTATTTTCAGAAAAAAATATGTAAAAATCACTTAGAATTCATATTATATTATGAGTTGTCTTAGTTTATTTAATAAAAAATATTTAACACTAAGTGGGCCTTATTACCTTCCAGTACCTTATTAAGGTTCACATTGGAGATGTCTATACCAATCGTCTTCTTTTCAAATCAAATAATCCAATAACGCTGACTAAAATAATTTTTTTGATTGAAACATTGGCTATTAACATATAGAAATTCCACTAATGTAAGGTATGTGCACGTTCGAGCGAAAAGTGGCACATTTCCGAGCGAGGGAGGCAAATGAAGCGGAGCGGCGCGCTTTATTTTTCCGAGATCGGAATGTGCCACTTTGAGCTCGAATGTGCACACTCGGTTCCACGCACAATTTACCATAATCAACTTTAAAAGCAATGGAATATGTTCATAATAAATACCTATTGAGGCAATTTTGATTATTTTCTCTCACTTGCACTTATGGGAGTTTAGTATCTTTTCGCTCCCTCCCACTCATTGCAATAATACAAGTAAGAACTTTGGCGAATGCATTTTTAAATTAAATTCAATAAATACGCGGATATGCACACCCCACTTTCCGACACGATTAACAATGATCAATTTACTTTAAAAAAAAATTCAAGTAATTCTAAAACCGTAGTTGCGCTCTCAAAATTTCTCTTTGGGGCTTGGCTTATTTTTCATAATTTTTAATTTTTTTAATTAAGAAATTGCCGTGAAATTAATTTGTATTTAAATAAGGAGGCAAGAATGAAATTCTTATTAGGATTTCTTAATATTCGGTATCGTAATTGACAATTTTTTGTAAACGGGACATTTTGGCGTTCTGAATGATTGCTTGGGGACAACGGGAGGACAAATGATCTGAAAACGCAACAGTCCCATTCAAAACAGGACGTATGGTCACATTATATCTAGCTAAAATTCGTTTTTTTCTATGCATTCAATCAACCGAATTTTCGACTATCCGAATGAGCTGCACAATAATTTGTCCGACTAACCGAGATTCCACTGTACTTAATAAATGAACAACACACCGAATATTTGGATCTGACCGTCGTCATTCGTCATTTACTATATTATTTTTTTAAATTCGTTTTAGTATAATTTGGATAAAATAGGATTATTGTAAAATGTGTAATGCGTTTTAATAGAATTGTATACGTAAATATAAAATATGTTGATATTCATAATGTATTCGTATTGTGAAAACTTAATTACCGCTCGTTAATATTAAACAGTTTTACAGTTATAAATGTACAAAGTTTGTTGAATGCCATTTTTAAGGTTGAATCAATATGTAAACACATACATAACACACATAGAAGCTTTAAGCATATACAAAAGTTCCCGCATTAACCAGAATACCGCATAAATTACGTGCAAAAAGCTTTACTTGCACTGCGTTATTAAAATTTAGGTCAATCGCTGTATCAAAGTTTAAGAAAAATTTTAAATTTTGCTCTTAACTATTTTGTTAGTAAAATTTGCTATTATGTACAAGTTTCGTATATAAATCTGTGTAATATAGAACGCTCGTATAATGTAATCATAATTATCGCATTAACAAAGTAGGACATCCGTAAACCTAAGCACCTTCCATAGTAACTCTAAACACGTAATGCTAAAGACTTCTATTACGTAGATATTCCATGACGTGTACGAATACGCAATACATTTCACTAACATTTTAATTAGTGGAATGTTTAATCACTTTGTGGTAATCGTTTTCGATTCACTACACTTGTTTTAAATTTGGCAAATAGCCAAGTAAATAAAGAACACCCGTTTGCCCGAATCGACACTTATCTTTGTATCCTGGTTTAATCATTTTTGGTTATTTAGTTTCTTTTATGTAATACAGTAAGACCTCGCTTAATGCCGATTCGATATAAGGCGGTCTGTTCGAAGCCTCAAAACGGCTCAAAGCTTACGTTGATCCGATTTATTTGGACATTTCAAAATGACCCGTTTCGTTTAGCACTCTGTCGCCTAAAAACGCATTCTAAGCGCTAAACGGGGCCTTACTGTATTTGATTTTGAACCTTTTTGTTTGAATACCTAGAACTTTACTTTTTGTGCAGGGTCATTCGGTCAAGCGGGAAAATGTAAATTTTGGATATTTTTTGTCATCTGAGCGAGGGTGTTGAAATTGATGATATTGTAAGTCAAGTTTTTCTAAGCATATTTCTAACTGGGTACCGATTATTTCTGCACAAATTTTTTATGACCCATCTTAATATTCATAACAAAATATGATTTCTAAGTAACAATAATAATTTGTTCATCAGCAGCATATTTTTTAATTTTCATTTTGAAGAATTTTGTCAAAGATTGACGGACAATCGGAGACGGAACAGATAGCTGGAATCGGCTTTATATTGAACGTGCCAAATGTAATATTTTTTGAGGACCGGTATTTTTCACTGCGAGCCGGCGCCGCGCTGTAGACCTAATTTTGGGAAACACTGTTGTAAGTCATTTAATGCTCTTAGTAAACATAAAACAGTAGCCAAGTGCACACCATACTTTCTTTCTTTTTTTACTGTGATCTAGGAAACTGCACCGTGTTACAAAAACATGCTTCAATTTCACAAATTACTGCTTTATGAGAATTCTTTCTAAAAAGATCAAAATTTTTGACCGACTAGATCTCTGATTAGTTCGTTTATCACTTTTTCTTTGGAGTTTGCTGAAGAGCAAACTTGGGCTGAACTAAAACTAACAATTTACGCAGAATTTTACCCGGTAATACCGACTGTGTTGGCGTAATAATATGTAAATTTTTGAAAAATTCGTAGATCGTGATGTTGCTTACTTTCCAAGTGTTGTATTTAACATTTAAAATGACAGAAAATTGTAACAATCATTAATTTAATATAAAAACTTATTTAAATAAAGGAATTTTAAATTTTCCGGTATTTCTATTAGTTTGCATTTTTGTAATATTTTTTAATAAGGTGTGTATGTGCAAGCTACAATAATAGCAACCTCTGCAATTAATTATTTTGTCGAAATTTTTTTTCTTCATAAAATATTATTTCAAGAAACAATTAATTCAAATTAAATCAGTGCAGTTTGTTATAGACAAAATTTTGTGTATCTATTTATTGTAATTTTAGTAAATATCTGTTGCAAATGTTGGGTTATTATTTTTTTGTTAAATGCGATATTTATTGCCATACATTGTTGTGTTCCAACAGTTTTCTTAATAATAAGTATGTACGATACATAATTAAATTTACTTCTTGACTTGAATTTATTATTTTTATATTTATACTGGTATTATGTACTTTATGATAACTTATTTTGGTTCGAACACATGCGTTTAAAGTTTATATTTTTATGTAAGTAATTGAAATATGTACTTGTTTACATTCCGTAATTAAATAATTATTAATAGTTTAGATTGAATTAAACGAAGGAGTAATATATTTCATCTTTTTAAGAATCTTGGCTCTTTAATTTTTTTCATACTAAAAGAACAACTAGTGAGAATTAGGTGTTTTCTATTGACACCAAGATGAGACCAAAAGGTCATTGGCCAAAATAACATGTTGAAAAAACGCTTGTAATCTTAAATTTAGACGTTACTACTCAATGGCGTAGTATAGTAGGATCGGGCCGCTCCAGGCGGAACTTTTTGGAGGCGACAAAACTTTACAATAAATAATAAAATAATCTTGTAATCTAAACTAAAAATTTATTCTTGCTGAAAAGTTCTTTAGAACTTCAGTAAATTTTGGAGCCCTTTGGATTTAAATACCTCAATAAGGGGACGACCAATTTGGTTTACACCCTGCACGGAGAAAAAAATATTCTTAATATAACTATCTAACGTATACCCAATTGACGTATTGTTCTGACAAGGATTCGAATGTCTAATTTAACGATATTTATAAGTCAATTTGACAATTCATAGTATGATCAAAACAGCTCTCCATAGTATACTTATAATAAGGATTCATTTATTTGATTCAAGCGTTCAAACGAAAAGCTCTCGTGAACGTGTGCAGTATCCGTCGTGTAGGTAACTGCATAGTTAATTTGAGGATTTGAATAGCTAAAATAGGGATATGTATGGTTATTATAACGATATTTTGTTCTCCGTGCATATCCGTTAAATCACTATGACAAGAATCTTTTGAATGTCTAAAACAGTAATACGGATCGTTACTATAACGATCCGCAATAAGGAAACTCTGGATAGCTAAATTAGCTATACGGCGTATCCCTGTGAAAGATAACTATCCAACGGATAGCTATAATAAGGATACGTATGGTTATTATAACGATATTTTTTTCTCCGTGTGGGCGGCTGAAACTCACGCTACATCACTGTCACTATCTCTCCATTTTAGAAGATCAAAAAAATGTTCTCTTCCGTGTAAGGGTTAATGCCGACGGAACTATTGAATACACTGCTCAGTGGTAATGTGTGCAATAGGTCCGTGACTGTTCCAAAGCAGTTTAGGTACATAAATCCCTCAGTTCAACAGGTTATAATGTAGATGAAGCTCATTAAGTCAGATTAACGATTTTTGATAAGAATTAAGGACATAATGATTGTGAATTTTCAAGGATAACAAAACAAATGCAGACTATTTTTTATTAGTATTTGTATTGTATAAACACTTCGTCTAAACTGTAGCATTGCGATGAGCATATTCAGGTTATCTTACGAAAAATTGTTTTATCGACCTTATTATCTACAAGGTATGTGTATTTTTTTAATTTGAGAGATAACAAGTTTTCCAATTTAATTAAATGTAATAATTTAGAGCTGCTTTTTAGTCAAATGCAGTTTTCTTTTAATTTTAAGCACTAATTATTATTGATCGTTAAGCTAGAAGAAACAAAAATTAACAAATTGTTAATGAAATAGTTTTTAAAACTTAAGTGATCATCTTATTTTCGGCCAATATAAACACATTTTAAATTCGTCTTGGAAAAGCTTAAAAGTTTAAAAAGTTAATGCATTTCACTTAACTTGTAGTTAGCAAACAACATTTCAATGACCAATTAAAACTTATTATATAATCAATATTTACTACACGAAAAAAAAACGGATATTATTACATTTGAACTCTATAAAAATAATATCATATAAATTTAAATTAACCAGTTTGTAAAAAAAAACTAACGGTTTCTAAATAAATAGTGCGTTTAAGAAATTCGAATAAAAAAAATTGAATCGTGATATAAAGTTCCAAACCCGTTTTTCGTATTACAGTTTTAAAGACTAATTGCCTATTATTAATTAAGAATAAAATCGGAAGTGTTTATTGAGTAAATAGCGACACGTTGAAAAAAAAAGACACAAAAGCCAAAGTAGCACACATTATGAATTGCTTATTCCTACATTTCAGTCCGTGCATAAATTTCATTTATATGTAAATATAATTAGGATCCTTTATTATTTCTAAGTGGTTTTAAAAATATATTTAGCCAACACTTAGACGATATTCAAGTTATGTCGTCTCTTGACAGTGAAATCTATTCATTGATACCTTCCAAAACGTATCATTTCAGTGATTCATCACAATTTAAAAGAATGAAGAGATGCATCGATGACTTTCAACCTTTATACAATATTTTGTTCTATTCATTATCTCTAAACTTTATGTTAGTTCACACGATTTAGTTCTAATATTGTTCGCATTTGTGTTCCTAAAAAAAAGTAACTGTGAATTTTTTTATCTTTCATTTGAATATTTTATAATTGTACAGTTAAAATATTTACGCATTGCGTAAAACGAGTTTGGCAATATTGTATCAAAATATTAAAATTTTGTAAAATTATCTCTCTCTGAATTTGTTTAAATAAATAATAAAAGCAAATAGTGAAATATTTGATTACATTTATAATAAAGATTTCTTCATATTTTCACAAAAAAAATCAGCTGGAGTAACAGTCAAATAAAAAATAAGCAACGAAAAGAAAACGAAATCTGATGCAGCATTGCATTAATGGCATTGAATACTTTTTTTCTAAATTAGTTGTTTTAATTTAAACATAGGCGGAACTTTTGTAATTAAGTGGAAGTATACAATTTCACGCCATTGTAACGAAAAGCGAAACAAATTAAATAGAAATAATAGTGTATCCAAACTGACATACAGAATGTAATTTTAACTTGCAGTTTCAATTCATATTATCCTTCTACCGTAAAATAAATACATTTCGATCATAGTAATTGCGAACGAATCAGTTCTGGTCTGCAGGTCGGGGGATTTGCAAAACTTAAGAATATTTATTTCTTATTAACTTGTTATGTAAGCTTATTTGTTGGTTTATACGAATTTACTGAAATTGTCATCGTAATTTTTACCTAGAACATGTATTTGCTGCCGTCTGTTTTTCAAAGTAATGCCAAATGTAATCTGAACTATACATATATTAACCCTCCCAATACAAGGTGAAAAAAAGTTCTACGAAATACCGTGTTTCCTCCTTGCGGGACTACACCGTTTTTTCGTAATTTTTGCTATTTTCTATGATTTAATTGAACCAAACGCACTCAATGTTCTTAAATGTTCATAAATAAATAAAATATTTTTTAAAACATTTTATTAACTGATTTACCAAAAAAACTGTTGTATAAATTTTGTTTAAAAAAATGAAAAACTTAAATAAGTAATAGTTATTTACAATCTGAACATGAAAAAATTTACTCTGTATTGTTTGAAAAATCACGATTTTGCTTTTTTTTTCTTGCACCAAGTACAATTCCGACCATCATAACATTTGCAGTAAATAACATAATACAATTTTTTTCAAAAGGGATTACACTGGCACGTTACAGATATAGGTACTATAGTTAAAGGATAAATGTCACAAGTTGGCATCAGTATTGCTTAAAAAAATTCTATATCACGAAGATTTGTTACGGTAACAACTACAGTAGTTATTGATCTATTGCTAGAATATACAGTCGTGCTGAGTACAACACTGGTAACTGAGATTTTTGACTACAATGAGTTACAGGTACTAACTTATTAACTGTTCAATATTTTTACCTAATGATTTAAATAATTATTTATTGAAAAAAAGCTCAGATTTTTTTTTCAAAATTAATGTTTATGACAACCCTACAAGTATTTAAAAGTAAGTTATCTTTTATTCGTTAAGACAATGTTTTGTTATTTATAGCAATTTTAGGAATTTGTTTATTGTAAATACTCATTTTGAGTTATGTTAAGGTTTAAACGCATTCTCTAAAGCAGGTGCTGTGTATCAATTGTAGGAAGACAGTTCAGGATTGCTTTTGAAAATTCAATGATGGACTTTAAAGCAACGTTCAATTTGGTAAACTTGTAAATAATTCTTTTTCTTCAAAAAAAACAAATCAACAACTTGGTTCTTCAATTTATTTAATAGTATTTGATTATTTATCTTTATATTTGCTGAATCATGCACAAAATGGATTTATATAAAAATTTGTGTTTATTCCCACATTAATATTTCAATGTAAGGGGCACTCCGATATTATAGTGGTCATACAAATACAGATCATGTATAAAAATATAACAGCTGCTACGACCTACCACATCGACTCTTATAAATACTTTATAATAGTATTTTTTGCATATGTTTTATATGTATGGCTTCATCATTTAATTAATTTATATGTAATAGTCACTACAGATTGATAGCTTACAGCGACTTTTAGTAAAATAGATGCACAAACATTTTCTTGACATTAATATTAATTATTAGTATATAATATTTATAAATTAGCAAGGATTTTTACTGATTTTTCTGTAATCTTAAAAGGCCCTTGAAGATTAAAACATGTGTAGAAAACTGTATGAGGTAAAGGTTCTCATTATCATTTAATTCAATTGTAAATACGTTTAAAACTAAACGTAACGTTAGATGGTTTATTTTTTATCGTAGCCTAATTTTCTGTTAGTAACTCTCTTATCAATTGTGTCAATAACAATTAGTAGTATTTATGCGAAAATACTCATTTCTGATACACAAAAAAAGTACCTGTAGCACTGATAATATTCATTTCTATTTTAAACCTGAAGATGTTTTAAAGTTTTTTATTTTTTTTATTATTTTTTTATTACTTCGCATTAAAAACCGTGTTAAGAAATCTTGGAACTCCTAGTTTTTTTAACATTTTAAATCAGAAAATCGCACAGTTGGATAAGATCTAATCGGCAAATTTCCTTGAAGTTACCAGCTAGGAACATGTTCAAGGAAAGACAACTCTGTCGTCTCCTTTAAAAGTGAAAGAAATCAAGTTGTACTGTTACATAATAGCGGATTTTGATAAGAACATTTCCAGCGTCTATGTATTATTTACTTTGAAACGAAAATAAATCTGTCATATTTCTAAAAGATTTTATTGATGATAGGTAGCAGATTTAGCTGAAATTTACGTAATCGTACACCATAATGTACTTCCGATCGAAATTTGTCACAGACTACTTTATTTAGAAACGAATCTAAAGTTTTTCCGATTGAGTAGGGTGGCATTCTTTATTCTTTGTCCGCAAACCGCATGTTTAGATAAAAACATCTGGCAAGTGGAAGTCTATTGAATGTGCACACATTTTTTTGATTAGAATCCAGCAGGCAGCAGTAGTTCCTCATAAAAACGGAAATAAATTTAGATAAACCGTACGGCTGTTTAATATTCCACGATGAGATAAGCGTTTTGAATGAATAAAACTATTTTCCGTCGTGGGGCGATAAGAACGTCGAAGAAGAACGCACCTGAAGAGGAGGCCCGCTCTCGATATAAGATAAACATTTTCAGGTACCCAAACAAAACCCATAACGTTCGGAGGTCGTTTTGATGATAAAAAATACTATTTTCGAATAGCCTTGTCTACGATACGGCAGAAAACGCGAATCGGCAGTATTCGCGAGTTCTCTACGTCACCGCGACCTACTAACCCCATTTGGGAAGCTCGCTGTTGAAGTGGACGCCGCTGGTTGCTTGCCATTGAGCAGCCGGCAATCAGAGAACGTGTACGAGTTTCAAACACTACGTCGAATTCGGCTTTCAATTCGTCCAAACATTAGAATTCGTTTGCGAAAACGGGATATGACTAACGTTACAAATTCGAAACCGCGTCATTTCTTCGGTTCGGAAAAGCATTCGCTCGCTTTTGAGTTGACTAACTATGCGTTTGGAACTGATATGCGTCCTCAAATACGTCGATAGTGTTCTTCGCCGTGCGTGACGTGTTCTTTAAGTGAAACCCAGTAGGAACAAATGGAAAGAAGCGTTTCCCATTTTCGAGAAAATGAAAAGGGAATTGAATCGATCTTTTTCGAACATGCTGTTGGATTCTTGTTAAGTTTTATTTGTTAAAACCGAGGAACGGATCTTGGATTATATCTACGGAGAAAAAAAGTGCTTTATAAAAAACTTGTGATAAATGTGTTCGACTAAAGCCTTGTGTAGTGTCTAATACTGCCGTAAACCTGCCAACTGTTCTAGTCACTGCCTAACATCTGTTTTCTGTGATAATGTTGGAGCACACTATGTATTTTAACGTTCCTCCAATCTGCGACGAAGATTCTTCGAACTTTCTCGATTTTTATACACGGTATGTGTTTGAATTCTTTGTTTTTGTTTTGGATTTCGATTGGATCGCGTCCAATTAATGCATTCCGTTGCAATTACGGCGGATAATTCTAAGTTGCTCCTATGAATAATAATTTAGCAGTAAAAATGTTGGGGCTTTTTTGGTGTAGAAATTTCATTATTTGTCTCGATGTGTAACAATAACACCATAAATTTGAAAACAAAGTGATTACAAGGATACGTAAAACCGCAAAGTGGTCAATATTGCCGGTCTCTGGTTATTACAAACGTTCACAGTTCATTTCTCTAATCTTTCATCCGTTACTGTAAATTCATTTGTATTTGCCAATTTAAAATTAGAAACGTTATACTCTAATTCGAAGCTTTTCAAAATTTATTTTTAACGAAAGGACATGTTTTGCGAACAGTATTCCTTACGCCCGAAACGTTTCGAATTGTTTCTTCCGTACTTTTAAAAGCCGAACTTTCTTAGAGGCTTTGTTTGGGTTTCGAAAGGGGTTGAAGTTAACTTAATTTGTTTTATAACAGAAGAAGTTGATATAAGTTTTATATTTTTATGTCAGCTTACGAAAGAAACTTCGTTCAAATCTTCAAAGTTAATTAATTTTGCTTCGCAAAGTCGTTTACGTTTTGGAAAGATTTTTTAGAAGGAATTACGTATTGGAATTGCTGTTTTACAAAGTGCCTTTAAATTCGAATCTTGATTATCTCAAAGCGTTTCAGCTACTTGAATCTTTCAAATTTCTTTTAGGGCTATCAAATTTTATAAAATTAGATAGCTCTTCATTTATGTTTGATGTCGTCTGCATTCGTTAATTTACTTTACAACAGGGCTGTCTAACGTTGAGTTTTTTACTAACATTTATAATAAACTAAAGGAGAAAAGCATATCAAGATGGTTATCATCAATTATTTTCAGTAAAAAGTTATACTTTGTATCATTGATATATCACGTGCTTGTTAATAGGTATTGTTTTATTTCAATTTTTAAGTGAGATTATTTACCTTGATAAAGTCCCTCTTGGTTGTATTTAAAATAAGTGGAATCGTAGTTAAACTTATTGAGTGCATTTTATTTTGCTAAAGATTGTTTGTTAAAGTAATCTTTAAAAAAACAAGTATTAAACTCATTCAGTTTAAAAACAATTTTTTTTTAAATCGAATAAATTACAAAATATGTGCTACGGTTCTTTTTAGAATCTGGTATATCTGGGAAAGTATACATATCGTCCTTATCTCACGTAGTGACGTATCTGTTTTATATATATTTTATAGAAGCGAAATATTACTAAATCTCATAACACTTTACTTTTTTTCATATTTTGATAAAAATATTTTTTAAGTCTCGCAAAAAAGAATAAAGTTTAACGGTTTCTAGTTATACACAGTGGCGTAGCTAGGGTGGGGCAGGTAGAGCACTTGCACTGTGCGCCACTTATAGAGGGGCGCAAAAATATTTAACTAAAATCAGAATAAAGAAGCAATATAATTCATATTCAGTCGAAAAAACATATTTCGAAAATGCTTTAAATCTATTGGCGTTGCAAAAGTCAAGGAAGGTGCAATTTGAAGTTTAAAAACTATTAAAACTACACTTTTACGAACTTATTTTCGTTCTAAAACAAAAAATAAAAATGTTGTTTAAGATTTGACTATTTTATTTAGTGTATTTATTGATATTATATTTAAAGAATGTACGAAAAGGGCAAACTTTGATGCACGTCTTATGCGCCATTATCGATTGGTACGCTACTAGTTATTATTATTTTGCTTTTCTCTAAAATTAAATAAAAATTATATACGCTACCACGTGAATTAGGGGACGACATATTTTGTTATAAAATGTATAGTTTTAAATTAAAATCTACATAACTCAAGAATAAAGTTAGAAATAATTAAAAGACGTAATTTTTGAGCAATTTAATTTTTTTCTCAATGAGACCAAATGTAATCACAGTGGACTCGCGATGACGAGACCACACTATAACAGAAACTCCGCCTAATATGAACAATCTTGTTTTAATACCGTGAACAGTTGATCTTTTAGTTTTAATAACGTTGAGATTAAGAGCCATTGGAAATCATGTAAAGAAAAAAATAACTCGTGCAAAATTTACAACTTATTTAACAAAATAATTGAGTTATTTTGTACCTTATTGTAGATATTATTAAAAATATGTATTGGAAGTATTTAAAAATATATATAAAGAATTTTGTCTTATCTTTATTAAATGATTTTGAATGTACAGTGCAAACTCTTTATAATGAACTCCTTTATAACGAAGAACTCTGTAGCATAGATAATGGTCGAAATTGATTGGTTTATATTATAAACCATTCCTTAAAACTCTCTCTATAACGTAAGAGTTATTTTCTATAACGAAACAATACGTCTTTGTTTAGACATCTGTGTCACATTTTCTAAGATCAATACGTGTTTGCTTACATATCATTTAATTATTTTTTTTTACATTTTCTAAGAATTATTTGCTATTACTGTCATAATGGCTTGGAATGTTTTGGCTGAAATACCAAACAAGTCCAGTTGTGAATTGACTTTTGAATTGTGAACACGGCTACCAAAAGAAAAACTTTATCCGTTGCCGAAAATTATTAGGCTAGTTTTAATTATTTTACGAAGATTGATACCATCGCATCTCAAAACATGGAGAAGTTTATAAAAAAATAACGGACTATACAGAATACAGAAGAATAGTGATTTTAGAAATTGACGGACACCTTGTGATAAAACTAAACAAAGTGCTTTTGTGCCCTTACACTGTCTTTTTTTCACACCTGATTATCACGAAAACTCTTTATAACGAAAGAAAACGTTCAGTCTCTTGAGTTTTGTTATAAAGAGTTCACACTGTATTTGGTAGTTTTTCTTTAGATTCATTATTTAAGCTTTCTAATGTGAACAACCCCAAGCCCGGTTTTAATTAGTTCACATTATTACGAATCTACTGTAATATGTTTGAAATTGTCCATTGAATATTATTTAGACCTATTTAACTGTCATCCGAATGACGTTTAATTAACTATTTTGTTTATACTTTTAAAGTCTTCTTCAATTTAAATTGGCGAATTCTAATTCTAATAGTCATTTAACATTTTAAAAACGGAAAAAACTATAAAAAATATTCGATTTGGAGTCATACTTTAATAAAAAACCGCTTTCAAAAGCAACAAATTTTATTCTGAACAATTCTTAGCATATCTGTTTTTATATCTTAATCGTAAATTCGCAAAGCGGCAATTTTATAAGTAATTGCACAATTTAAATTTTTAGTAACCATTTTAACTTGTATTACATTTTTGTAAAATGCAAATGCATAACTAACTTATGAGAAACATTTCGTTAACTCAGTTTTTATGTATTTTAACGTAAATATTCTTAAATTAGATTCAGCGAATTAAGTACATCGTTTGAAGTATAAATCGGTAGTAATTTTTACTAAAAACAATATTTACTGGAGAAAATTCGTTTTTAATAGAGCAGCTGTTTTCAAAGTCGTTTAAAGCATTTATTCACTTCCTCGATTCTCGTAAATAAATTCACGACTTCTTTAACAAGAATAACAAATGATTTGCAAAAACAAATACCAAAAAATCTAATTAAAATTTTTTTGAAAGGATGATTATTATTAGGGTGTACCATCAATCTTGAAAAAAAATGGGTGAAGGTGAGGTGAGTGGGTTTCATAGTTATTTTTTCTGCCAAGATTTTGTTAAAATTACAGGACTATTATAAATGATGATTATTTAAATTTTTTTCTTTCTTGTTCCTTGGTAGAACTTTTCAATTATTACAATTATAAAATATACAAAAAGCTTTATTTAGTTTTACGAAATAAGAGAACTTGTTGTATTATAAAAAAATTAAGATAAAAAATTGTGGAATTTTTAATAATCTGAATTGATTGTTTATTTAATACAGTAAATAGTCGAGATATTTGACACTGTTGTTATATGAATTTTGTTATATTTTTATCTTTAGTCACAATTTTACTGTTTTTTTTTAATTCGAAAAAATTACGGAATTTTTTTAGTTAGGAAAACTTTAAAAGGTTTTGGATTTTTGATTTTACCAACATAACGACAAAAACTACGACAAATGTACAAAAGTAACAGCGAATAATTAATGTTAAATTGTAGTATTAATAATGGTAAGAGTATTTGCAAAGACTTTGCTCTTGTTGTATCTCGTATATTTTTAGTTTTTATCAGTTTGTTTGCTCAACAGCCTTAGTATTGGACGAGAGAGTACTTTTACATAAAAACATCTATGTTAAACATATTTATTATCTGCTAAAAATTATCTTTTACTTTATTAATTTTCTCGTTTGCATTAGCTTCTAGATCATAAAAATGTAACACTGAAGTATGTTGATTTTACAAACTATTTAAAAAGGTTAGTCGAGATATAATTCTGGACGACCCTTTTAGCGGACAAAGTAATTTGCAGGTTCTCTGAAATTGTTTTGGTTGCTAATTAGGTATATTGATGTCCGAGTTAATCTTGTGAGATCAAAAGAAAATAACTTTGGTGAAAATTGTATTGTTTTTTGTAATCAATGATTGGGATTTACTAAAATGTAGATACATATAGTTTTAAATAGTTTCGAAATAGTTCTTAGTTGGGGGTTGCACAGTATTAATCAGATTTCATCCAAGAAATGGCCGTAAAAAATGGATTCTATTGACTTTAAGGACATTATAAGCACAACTACTAACCTCACCTAGACCTGTTCCGCCGCCAAAAAACGGGAAAGTTCAGTGAAGAAAACGAATCCAATATATGGTCACTTAAGTGACCATATATATGAGAAAACCCATACTGCTCCTTAATTAAGGAGCAGTATGGTTTTTCTCATTTTTTTTGAAAATGATTTACGTAGATTTTTTAAAATAAAGATTCATGAAAAGTTCATAAAAGTGATATAGTTCATGTTGCTCCTTAAGTGGCGAAATGCAATAAAAGCGGGTCCTAAAAGTACCCTGGTAAACTTCTCTACTAACAATAAACTTCACAACAAGACGATTATTCACAACTACATGATTGTCATAGATAAATAAAGGGTAATATTAACTTGAACTTGATGATTTTTAAACTTTACAAAATACAGAAGTTTAACACAAATTTTTGGTTGCCGATATTTGAAGCACAGAAAAATTTCATTTTTCATATACGATTAGACCAGCGTTTCTCAACCTTTTTTGGCCCGCGGACCAGTAAAATTTGTAAAAAAAATTCTCGGACCAGTGATATTTTTTTAACAACAAAATTTTACTTGGTATTAAAGAACTACTACATAAGTAAATTTTTTTCGCGGATAGAATAAATTGTCCGCGGGCTAGTAAAATTTCTCCGCGGACCACTGGTGGTCCGCCGGACCAGCGGTTTTAGAATTTCCGAGTTCGTAAATGGTCTGGCCTGGGCCAAAAATTTTTTCCAGCATGTATAGTCCTTCAAGTCTATGCAGTTTTTTTTACGGTTGTCTCTTTGTCTAGTTAATTTTCATATACCTAGTTTATGCTAGTTTTCTTACTATGGGCAAAAACTAATTCTATTTGGTCTGTGTTCTGTTTGATATTAATCAATATTTATATTTCTGATAAAAAAAATGTTTTCTTATATTAACTCTATTCAACTACAGTGACACTTCTCCTAACGGACATTTCTCTCTTTATAAACCATCACTAATTACATCTGTCTAATAGTGTTATGTTTTTTAACATCTCTTTCGATCTGATGCATGCCTCTTTTTTCCCTGAAATGATACCCACATCGGTAACTATAAAATTTATCTTATAATTAGAATATTAAACCAGAGACTATAAAAATGTTCGATTAAATATATTCCTTTTAATGTTGATTACTATGCGTATCAAGGGTGCCCAACCCAGAGCTTGCGAGCCATGTGTGGCTCATGCCATTTTTTATATAGTTCGTTGAAATAATGATGACCTAAATAAAGCTTTCCCGATGTTTATGAAACCTTGTAAGTGTTAACTAGATATATTTTGGAAAAAATTTACTAACCCAATCCATTAATTGACATTTCTAAACCGTAGACAATTTAATATAACTAGTAAAAGAACTCTTTTATATGAAGTTATTAAATCTCGTTCTTTTAATCAAGTTTCTTTTTTTTTAAGAAGAAAAATATTCAGTGAAGTGATATGAAAACCATTTTATAAAATATCTAAACATAGGGAAGATAATCTTATGAAAACTTGACCAACTTATATCTAAACTACTTATTTTAAATAGGTGTTTAAACCAATATTTTACACCTGGTTTAAATGCAATCGAATTGAGTAAACATTAACTACCTACTCCATTTATAAATAGGTCAAGTTCGAATAGAAAATTTGTGGTCGAAATCATTATTGATGTGTAATTCAAATAAACAGTCATGAACTGATAATTCATTTTATTTGTTTTTATTTATAAACGATTTTTATTTGTTTAACATTATTTACAATTCTCTTTTAGAATAAGGAAACTTTCATTTAAAACTAATAACTTATTAAAAGATGAATTTTTAGGGTAGTTGGATTCCTTCAAGCTTGGCAAAAAGATCATTAAAATCCATTAAAACAATTCAAAAGAAAAATCCTACGTAAGTAAAAAAACAATATTTAACAAAATAATTGAGTTATTTTGTACCTTATTGTAGATATTATTAAAAATATGTATTGGAAGTATTTAAAAATATATATAAAGAATTTTGTCTTATCTTTATTAAATGATTTTGAATATACAGTGCAAACTCTTTATAATGAACTCCTTTATAACGAAGAACTCTGTAGCATAGATAATGGTCGAAATTGATTGGTTTATATTATAAACCATTCCTTAAAGCTCTCTCTATAACGTAAGAGTTATTTTCTATAACGAAACAATACGTCTTTGTTTAGACATCTGTGTCACATTTTCTAAGATCAATACGTGTTTGCTTACATATCATTTAATTATTTTTTTTTACATTTTCTAAGAATTATTTGCTATTACTGTCATAATGGCTTGGAATGTTTTGGCTGAAATACCAAACAAGTCCAGTTGTGAATTGACTTTTGAATTGTGAACACGGCTACCAAAAGAAAAACTTTATCCGTTGCCGAAAATTATTAGGCTAGTTTTACTTATTTTACGAAGATTGATACCATCGCATCTCAAGCATGGAGAAGTTTATAAAAAAATAACGGACTATACAGAATACAGAAGAATAGTGATTTTAGAAATTGACGGACACCTTGTGATAAAACTAAACAAAGTGCTTTTGTGCCCTTACACTGTCTTTTTTTCACACCTGATTATCACGAAAACTCTTTATAACGAAAGAAAACGTTCGGTCTCTTGAGTTTTGTTATAAAGAGTTCACACTGTATTTGGTAGTTTTTCTTTAGATTAATTATTTAAGCTTTCTAATGTGAACAACCCCAAGCCCGGTTTTAATTACTTCACATTATTACGAATCTACTGTAATATGTTTGAAATTGTCCATTGAATATTATTTAGACCTATTTAACTGTCATCCGAATGACGTTTAATTAACTATTTTGTTTATACTTTTAAAGTCTTCTTCAATTTAGATTGGCGAATTCTAATTCTAATAGTCATTTAACATTTTAAAAACGGAAAAAACTATAAAAAATATTCGATTTGGAGTCATACTTTAATAAAAAACCGCTTTCAAAAGCAACAAATTTTATTCTGAACAATTCTTAGCATATCTGTTTTTATATCTTAATCGTAAATTCGCAAAGCGGCAATTTTATAAGTAATTGCACAATTTAAATTTTTAGTAACCATTTTAACTTGTATTACATTTTTGTAAAATGCAAATGCATAACTAACTTATGAGAAACATTTCGTTAACTCAGTTTTTATGTATTTTAACGTAAATATTCTTAAATTAGATTCAGCGAATTAAGTACATCGTTTGAAGTATAAATCGGTAGTAATTTTTACTAAAAACAATATTTACTGGAGAAAATTCGTTTTTAATAGAGCAGCTGTTTTCAAAGTCGTTTAAAGCATTTATTCACTTCCTCGATTCTCGTAAATAAATTCACGACTTCTTTAACAAGAATAACAAATGATTTGCAAAAACAAATACCAAAAAATCTAATTAAAATTTTTTTGAAAGGATGATTATTATTAGGGTGTACCATCAATCTTGAAAAAAAATGGGTGAAGGTGAGGTGAGTGGGTTTCATAGTTATTTTTCTGCCAAGATTTTGTTAAAATTACAGGACTATTATAAATGATGATTATTTAAATTTTTTTCTTTCTTGTTCCTTGGTAGAACTTTTCAATTATTACAATTATAAAATATACAAAAAGCTTTATTTAGTTTTACGAAATAAGAGAACTTGTTGTATTATAAAAATTAAGATAAAAATTGTGGAATTTTTAATAATCTGAATTGATTGTTTATTTAATACAGTAAATAGTCGAGATATTTGACACTGTTGTTATATGAATTTTGTTATATTTTTATCTTTAGTCACAATTTTACTGTTTTTTTTTAATTCGAAAAAATTACGGAATTTTTTTAGTTAGGAAAACTTTAAAAGGTTTTGGATTTTTGATTTTACCAACATAACGACAAAAACTACGACAAATGTACAAAAGTAACAGCGAATAATTAATGTTAAATTGTAGTATTAATAATGGTAAGAGTATTTGCAAAGACTTTGCTCTTGTTGTATCTCGTATATTTTTAGTTTTTATCAGTTTGTTTGCTCAACAGCCTTAGTATTGGACGAGAGAGTACTTTTACATAAAAACATCTATGTTAAACATATTTATTATCTCCTAAAAATTATCTTTTACTTTATTAATTTTCTCGTTTGCATTAGCTTCTAGATCATAAAAATGTAACACTGAAGTATGTTGATTTTACAAACTATTTAAAAAGGTTAGTCGTGATATAATTCTGGACGACCCTTTTAGCGGACAAAGTAATTTGCAGGTTCTCTGAAATTGTTTTGGTTGCTAATTAGGTATATTGATGTCCGAGTTAATCTTGTGAGATCAAAAGAAAATAACTTTGGTGAAAATTGTATTGTTTTTTGTAATCAATGATTGGGATTTACTAAAATGTAGATACATATAGTTTTAAATAGTTTCGAAATAGTTCTTAGTTGGGGGTTGCACAGTATTAATCAGATTTCATCCAAGAAATGGCCGTAAAAAATGGATTCTATTGACTTTAAGGACATTATAAGCACAACTACTAACCTCACCTAGACCTGTTCCGCCGCCAAAAAACGGGAAAGTTCAGTGAAGAAAACGAATCCAATATATGGTCACTTAAGTGACCATATATATGAGAAAACCCATACTGCTCCTTAATTAAGGAGCAGTATGGTTTTTCTCATTTTTTTTTGAAAATGATTTACGTAGATTTTTTAAAATAAAGATTCATGAAAAGTTCATAAAAGTGATATAGTTCATGTTGCTCCTTAAGTGGCGAAATGCAATAAAAGCGCGTCCTAAAAGAACCCTGGTAAACTTCTCTACTAACAATAAACTTCACAACAAGACGATTATTCACAACTACATGATTGTCATAGATAAATAAAGGGTAATATTAACTTGAACTTGATGATTTTTAAACTTTACAAAATACAGAAGTTTAACACAAATTTTTGGTTGCCGATATTTGAAGCACAGAAAAATTTCATTTTTCATATACGATTAGACCAGCGTTTCTCAACCTTTTTTGGCCCGCGGACCAGTAAAATTTGTAAAAAAAATTCTCGGACCAGTGATATTTTTTTAACAACAAAATTTTACTTGGTATTAAAGAACTACTACATAAGTAAATTTTTTTCGCGGATAGAATAAATTGTCCGCGGGCTAGTAAAATTTCTCCGCGGACCACTGGTGGTCCGCCGGACCAGCGGTTTTAGAATTTCCGAGTTCGTAAATGGTCTGGCCTGGGCCAAAAATTTTTTCCAGCATGTATAGTCCTTCAAGTCTATGCAGTTTTTTTTACGGTTGTCTCTTTGTCTAGTTAATTTTCATATACCTAGTTTATGCTAGTTTTCTTACTATGGGCAAAAACTAATTCTATTTGGTCTGTGTTCTGTTTGATATTAATCAATATTTATATTTCTGATAAAAAAAATGTTTTCTTATATTAACTCTATTCAACTACAGTGACACTTCTCCTAACGGACACTTCTTTCTTTATAAACCATCACTACTTACATCTGTCTAATAGTGTTATGTTTTTTAACATCTCTTTCGATCTGATGCATGCCTCTTTTTTCCCTGAAATGATACCCACATCGGTAACTATAAAATTTATCTTATAATTAGAATATTAAACCAGAGACTATAAAAATGTTCGATTAAATATATTCCTTTTAATGTTGATTACTATGCGTATCAAGGGTGCCCAACCCAGAGCTTGCGAGCCATGTGTGGCTCATGCCATTTTTTATATAGTTCGTTGAAATAATGATGACCTAAATAAAGCTTTCCCGATGTTTATGAAACCTTGTAAGTGTTAACTAGATATATTTTGGAAAAAATTTACTAACCCAATCCATTAATTGACATTTCTAAACCGTAGACAATTTAATATAACTAGTAAAAGAACTCTTTTATATGAAGTTATTAAATCTCGTTCTTTTAATCAAATTTCTTTTTTTTTAAGAAGAAAAATATTCAGTGAAGTGATATGAAAACCATTTTATAAAATATCTAAACATAGGGAAGATAATCTTATGAAAACTTGACCAACTTATATCTAAACTACTTATTTTAAATAGGTGTTTAAACCAATATTTTACACCTGGTTTAAATGCAATCGAATTGAGTAAACATTAACTACCTACTCCATTTATAAATAGGTCAAGTTCGAATAGAAAATTTGTGGTCGAAATCATTATTGATGTGTAATTCAAATAAACAGTCATGAACTGATAATTCATTTTATTTGTTTTTATTTATAAACGATTTTTATTTGTTTAACATTATTTACAATTCTCTTTTAGAATAAGGAAACTTTCATTTAAAACTAATAACTTATTAAAAAGATGAATTTTTAGGGTAGTTGGATTCCTTCAAGCTTGGCAAAAAAAGATCATTAAAAATCCATTAAAACAATTCAAAAGAAAAATCCTACGTAAGTAAAAAACAAAGCAAATATTTTAATAAATTCGGAGACAGCCAAATTTTGTTCGCAAATTTGCTGCATAACATTTCAAAGAAGAAAACTCGATTCCATAGAAAAGCCATTATAGTCTTCCTGACGTCAGTCGGCATAAATTTCAAAACCAGTCTTCACTCTAGCTATTTCCCGTCATCAGCTAAACGGATGCAAGTTTTTACGTGGCTTCTGATTTAAATACAACAAATATCTAAACCAATAAAATTACAAAAACCTTTCTGCAGTAAATTCTATGCAAAGAATTGATCCAAACAAAAGGAAATTTTATTTTTGTTATTATTTTTTTTCCGAAGATCCAAGGTTTGCGCTTCTTTTATATTTTTCGTGAATGTGGAGGCTACGTAATAACTGTAAATAGGTATTCCCATAATTTTTATGACTACGTTAACTTATATGGTTTATTCAATGGTTTCTTAGTTATGTTGTAATCCGTGACCCACTTTTATTTTTGTTTTTGTAAAGGCTATGCGTTTTCACGATAATGCCGTTATTCACCGTTTAAAAGGGAATTACGCGTTGACATCCGATTTGATTTCAGGTAACCAACTATTTATGGATTAAACGTAACTATCGACAAATCGAAACCTTCTGTTGGGTTTCTGTGCATTCCACGCAATATTATGATGAAAGCATTGAATAATGCGTACCTTGCTTTGCTGACATAGATATAAAAATTACTACAGCTTACGTTTAATACACCTTCACTTCATAAAACGGTAGTTTACCGCTGTGTTATTATAAACTACTTTGATTCTATCTTTAAATGATGTTATAATTTTAGTTTTACCATTGAAAGTGCTCTGATAAAAACGAAAATGTTTAGATTAAAGGAGAAATTTTTTACATTAGGATTATCTCTATTGAAAAGCGGCTATCTATTTCCTTTAAATAAATGGATTTTTATACATAAAATAAGAAAAATTATTATTAAAATAATTATCATTCGTAATGGGTACTTATTACATGTGTACTTTTATAAGAACAAATGTTAAAGTGATAACAGATTATATAAATCATCCACAATGATATTTATATTTGAAATAGTAAGTTACTTGGCTTTAAAATCGTATTTTTTTAAAGATAGGGCACTATATATTTTATAAACAAGTTTTTTCTTTAAATTAATTCCTGATGATTTTAATGTAGAGATTATCCCTGCGGTATGGTGCTACACATTAAATGCACTATTATTTCTTTTTTTTTGTAATCATAGACAACCATTAAACACGTATTTTGTGAGAACTCGGTTGAACTTGAATGTTTCTGGCATGTTATTTGAATGCTTTCGTTTTTTATTTTTTTAATTTGAGATGAGTTATGTTTTACTACATTTTTCGGTTTTCTAATCTCATGTTGCAGCTCTCGGGATATTAAATATTCAGAACTCTTATTACTTCAATTTCTTATTATCCGGATTTCCCATAGGTACGAAATTTTACGAGTTCGAAACGTTTATTTATATTTAAAATTTAACTTGTATAATATCGTATTCTGTTTGTTTTCAGTAGTACTGATTTTAAAGATAATAGTTTTGCTATTAATTATTACGCTTTAAAGAATTTTAATGAGCGAGGTGCGCCCTTAAGGAGATCGTAAGAAGTTTGAAAGGGGATGGTCTAATGGGTATATAAAAGTATATATCTTACCGAATAAGATTATATGCTTTTATATACCTACCATAAAGATTTTTTTTTAATTTTGGAGGAGAAAAGTCAATGATCTAATTTGAGTAAAAAGTTGAACATTTTTGATTGAGAAAAATCGACGTTAACTTTTTTGGGCATCTCTGCATATGTGTACTACTATATTTACTATTTGTGTATGTATATTTTGCTGTCAAAGCGCGCGTTTCAGACAAAGTATATACTAACTTATAGATAACGTATGCATTTACTGCCTTTTTTAGTAAATGTGTATACTTTGGCCGAAAGGGAGCTTCTACATTTACGAAGCCTGCGCAAACGAAATCTACAACATAATCCAACAATTCAGAAGCTTTGCTTCAGCCGAAGTAAACATATTTACCAAAAAAGGCAGTGAACGTATTATTTATCTAGTTAGTTTATAATTCAACTAAATCAACACTGGTACTGTAACATATACATGCATAACCGACATTTTATTATCTAATTGAATAATATGTGTTTGTTAATTATAATAAATTAAATAGTTATTATTTCTATGCAATGAATATATTCAAATATGGGTAGATATTATTGTTAAGAGTATGTTGAATTGAATTAATTATTAAAAAAAATTTCGAATCGTTTATATATCTACTAAAATAATCAAATTTGGTCTTTGAAATGTAAAAAAAATCTTCTTATACCAATAAAACAATTAGGGTATTTATTAGTGGTTCAAATGTACCGAAGCATAACATGAAATTAAAAATGGATACGCACGTAAATGGCAAACGGTTGAGAAGCACTGCTATATGATTTGATAGATTACAAAAGTTAATATAAAATTTACATAAAATTTAATTACTTAGACGACCCAAAAATTTTTGTTTTCAGAACGATATAAAATGTTGCGTTGTTTTAAGATATCGCTTAAAGCTCATAAATATGTAGATACTAGTTTTCTGTGTGGAACCGCACACATGTAGAACAACTAACAGTAATTTTTGATGTTTTCTAAACAGCGATTCTGTTTTTTTTTTACTATATAAATAAATAATATTTACGACAACGTCAAAACCTTCGAATATGTATTCAACGAGTTTTATATTAATGGAATTGCATCGACGATATTGGACTTTCGGTTTGAATGCATTTTAAATATTTTATTGGAAATAAAAGACAGGTTTTCGATTCATAGAATATTTGCTTGCGCATATTACAAGAGATACAGATATATCATCTTTTAATGGCGGTTTGATTTTTGCGGTTAGACTTCGTTTCGCGATACAAATAATTATTATAAACATATATTTTTCTACTATAATAATATTAAATAATAAGAAATAAAACCTCTTATGTAAAACCCAATAGTTTGGTTAAAATATCAAATGACTCATAAAAAATTCAAAAATACCATTCGGGTTAAAACTGACACAAAGAATCATAAAAATTTCTTCAGATATTTCGTTTAACGAAATACATACCTTTGCGGTTTGGAAGTTGCTCAACGTTGATTCAAAATCTTGCAAATGTTACCAAGCACTTAAATTATTAGAACATTTTGAAGAAGTATGTTTTAGATACCTTTTTTTAAATTATTTAAATTAAATATGTTCAAATGGAATATTTGTTTTATATTAAAATTTTATAAAGCGTAGAAATTTTAAAGAGAATCGTTAATGTGCTTGTTAAATAATTAATCATCCTCTGGAATTATTTAGTAGGTGTGCATAACAGCTTTTTTATAATGGTTAAAAACACTGTTAGATGGCTTTTTTGGAATATAATAAAATATGATATACGCATTGTGTTAGGAAGCACGGAAATTTTTGAAATTGGAAATATGTCGTTAAGAAAAAAAGTACAAATTATTACTTATCTCTGAATAAATATTTAAAGTGCAATTGTTACTTAGATTTGTCGATACGAAAAACACTTTGACGTTCAATATGTAATTTATTATAAATGGATGCACAGAATGTAACATTGTTATTGGTCGAATATACACTGAAATATCAAACAGAATCGGACACTTGTATCTTTTAATATAATTTATTCGTATAAATAAGAAAGATTATTATCATAAAATATATAAATAAAATTATTAACTAACTAAAATCTGTTTATTGAAAATACATTGAAGAATAAAAAAATGCAAAACGCACGTATCAAAAAGAATCGGATACCAGCAATGATATCACGTTATGAATTTTGCTGGCGCCATCAACATTAAAAAAAATAAAGTTATATATTAATATGATTAAGCTTTATTCTATTTAAAACAATACATAAAGCCCGAATTACACGACGTTTGTTTCGCTGCTTGATTGCGTGTTGAGACCACTGATGGCAACCTTGCTGGCTGCTATAATGGAAAGTGACGCCATTGCGAGCTTCATTTATTACGAACATGCTAGTTTTCGAGGATAGAACTGGTGCTATTTCTGAGTTGAATTCTCTGCTGGATTTCAGTGAAAACCAATTGTTACGTGGGCTACGTTTAAGTTACCACGGTAGAGGGTCGTTGTGTTTTGTCATATTTTTTTACAAATTAATAAAAACTCAGTAACTGCAATTTATCTACGACGAATGACTTCTGCTATCTATATCTGAACGATCACATCCACAAATCCAGTCGAACTGTGCGCATCTTGTGAAGCCAAAAAGACAACGGAGCCATGCAACACCCAGCGCAGCAAAAAGCTTGCAACTCGGCAACGACATCTAGCATGCAATCTAGTATTCAAACGAGCGTCGTGTGATCTGCGCTTTAGACAATTAAAAATGATTTTACAATAATTTTTAATTGAGTCTTGGCGACTACAAGTAAAAATAAATCATATGGGCAACGACAGTTAGTGATTTTAAATTTTTTAAATTAAAATTATTCATTATAGAAATATGAAAAATTATTAATATTTAAAAAAATTAATTTTTCGATACTATAAAACTTTGTAAAGATGAAGTCCGATTCTAATCATTGTCATGGAGTGGAAGGACTTCTACTTTATTAGATTAAAATAAAAAATTTATAATACGTGCAACTAAAAAAAAAATTAATACTTTGTGCTACTAGAATCAGAAGTTAGTTATCACAAAGAATCGGTATACAGAATAGTGTCGAAATTGTATTTAAAAAACTGAATAAAAATTATCACATTTTTCGAATTGATACAAGTAAACCGTTTATTAGTAAAATAACCGCAAGAAAGGTGTAAAATTGCACAAGATTGAGTTGATTATTCAAAACAGTTTTGGGAAGATGTTATTTTTACTGGTGAAATTGAAATTAATGTTTTTAAAAGTTATGGTAAGGAAATAATTTGGTGCAAACCAAACAAAGAATTCTAGAAAAATTTCAAAGCTACCGTTAAGTTATTTAGCAAAGAGCATTTCGTCTATGGTTTTTTGATGAAAATATGGATACTGCGATGTATGGAAACATACTAGAAAATAATTTAGTAAAAAATATAGAAAAATTTGCTATAAAACAACATTTAAGATATATGAAGATAACGATTAAACTAAGATTTTAATTGGTTATAACTATTTATAAAAATTTGAAAAATTTAGTAACGTTTTCGTAAATTCTAATATTTAATATTAAAAACCAAAAAATTGCTTTGTATAATTATAATATAATTAATTTCATTCATTTGGCAGTTCAACGTCAAATTTAATAAACGCAGGGACGATCCGTCAATTCCTTTAAAATCGACTATCTCGAGAACCTCTGAACCGACTTACCTATAAAACTTTTTTATCTCAATCTGTAAGACCTGATGACACTTTTGCACGCTTTATGTTGGGGTGTATCTTCCACCCCCAAACATGTCTGCCGCGTTAAACATACCTCTATGTTAGGAATTCCGCCCAATTTTTTAGGGAGTCCTGAGGGTCGAACCTCTAAACGAAAAATTTTGCAAAATGAACAGTAAGAACCGCTCTTCTTCGGGCTTTCCAGCAAATATAAATTTAACTCCTTTTGAAAATGCCAAGTCTTAGAAATGACGATGGGAAGAATTATTCAAATATGTTGTATTTCGTGAATTCCTCTCAAGGTTGTGTTTCATATCGTAACGGTCGCTTTTAAAAGTGTAGGAGGATTCCTGGTGCCGGAGCCCTAAGCAGCCCGGTGTCCTCAAAGATGAATATTGTCATTTCGAAAGACCGCTCTTTCTATCTGCACAAACCCCACATTTCTATTGTTATTAGTTTTGGAGATATTAGCAATCAAAGGTACATCAAAATGATTAATTATAATAAATTTCCTTCTGTCAGATGAAACGTCAAATTTTCAAAACTCTTGCGCAAGCCGTCAATTTTTTCTTATTAATCTAATATCTCGCGAACCGCTGAAGCGATTTACAAAAACTTTTTTTTACGTGAATCTACAACACCTGATGACACTTTCGTTCGCTTTATGTTGGGGTCTATCTGCAACCCCTAAACCGGTATGCTGCTTCAAAGCTACCCCTGTTTTCGCGTTTCCGCTAAAACCTTTTAGGGCTCCTGAGCAGCGCACGTTCGGAGGAATGTTTTTTTAAAAAATACAGTAAGGAGCGCTGTCCTTCGGGCTTTCGAACGAATATACATTTAACCCCTTTTGGAATTTTGAACTCTAAGATATGACGATGGGGACAATTAAAAATGTTGCATTGTTTACTGCACCCGTTTTCATGTAATTACATTTTAACATTTTTGCGCACACATAGAGCCTTTCTGGAAAATGTTAAAAAAAAAACAAAATAAGGGTCAAATAGAGGAAATTCGCGAGGACTCGCCCTTTTTTAAATTTTTTAAATTTGGGCCACGGGAAATGGTCGAAAATCGCATTTGAAAAAAAAGGGGGGTGAAATTTCTTGCGCAGAACCGGTTCTTTGGAGGCGGATATCTCGGCCCCCGATAGAGTTATCACGGCGCACAAAAAATCAAAACGTGTGCCTTTAATGGGGCTACCACATATCCAAAATTCAATCCTCTACCCCCTTTCCTCTCCCCTCCAGGGCAATCCGCGCAAGGAAAATTGAAATAACTAAAAATAGTGCCCCCTTAAGCCCCCCTCGAACCCCCTTCAAAACTTGTGGATCGTAATTTGCCAACTTTTTACCAAATTTGAAAGGTCTAGGTCGAAAAACGTGGACGCTATCGCGAAAATGCGTTCAGAACGTCTAGTTTTTTATAAGTATATAATAATTAATTGTGTCTGAAAATTTTGTATTTTCTTCTTCTATATTTGTTGGTATATAAATGTAAGGGATTTTATTTTTGAATAAAATAAATTTTCGATTAATAATTTCTACTTGTTCACCTTTCGTCTTGTTTTGAGTATTAAAACAGTTTTTGCATTTTTAAATTAGAAAAACATCATAAACTATACACTTTGTGGGTGTCCGATTCGTTTGGATATTTCACTGTATGTACTTGAATAATAGATTATAAGAATGATTTTATGGTGACGTCAATCTTCGTCAACGTTTGTTTGTGATTTCGTATCTACTCCAGATAAATATATAATTAATGTATAATAAAATAAATATTTAATGATAATAATTTGACTAATAACCTATTAGAACGTAATTATGTATTATATAATTGGCAATTGTTTTTAATTTATTTTATTTTGTGTAATTATTATTACCAACGCATTCATTTAACTAGACAAGTTATTTATTAATTTATAAAAGACAAAAAAGGAGGCGTGTGTTCTTTATTAATTTCTTAAATTGATATTTGAATTGCTTGGCTAATTCGAAACCCTCGCGGAATAAAAGTTGTATCGATGTGTAAAATGCGTGTAAGATATATTTTTGGTGTTTTGTAATGCGTTTAATTAGGAATTTGTGTTTTATAACTCGATGACTGAGACACGTTAATTACTTGTTTTATATTATATCGAACGCAAGACCTAGATTACTAATGTCAGTCAATGTTAAGGTGTGTTTATTCTATAACGCTTACATAAAATATAATTATTCTTGGCTATTTCAATTTAGCATTTTTTTTCCTTCTTATGGGCGCAAATAATAGGTGCACATGGTCCGGAATACCTTCCTTTTATGTCTGATGTGGTGTTTGGTTTCCTCTTTCAGGTAGCAAAAAGCAGCAGATGCAAATTAAAAGGGACTATTCGTAATAATAATTTTACATACATTTGAAATTGAATACTCTTTAGAATAAAATGGACGATTTTTAAGCTATTAATAATTTTTGTGTAATCTTATAATTCGGCGTTGTCTATCATCGGCAAAGGTCAAATTTACACTTCCTGAAACTACAAACCTTCAATTTGTATTTTTATTGGCGTTTGATTTGTTTACATTAAAAACAAGAAATATCGTTATACATTCGAATAATGAGCTGAGCTTTTTATGAAGGAGGATCCAAAGAGAAAAGATGTTTTAATGTTTGGTTCGTCTTACGTTTGTAGGTATCTATTACTCCTTGCTGTAGGTCAATAAATTAAGTAGAGGAAATAAATTTGGATGCGAAAGTGGCGTGTCTCCTATACCAATTTGTTGACCATAAACAAATATTAATTAATATTCAACGATGGGTGTGTTTGTAGTCATTGTAATATAAATTGTAATATGAACCTCGGCCTATAGATTTCTTGATTTGTCTAAATCTAAAGTTGACGCATTTGCTTCAAAAGAAATAGCTGTCGTAGAGACTTTAAGGTCTGTATTTTGTAGCGATTTTTTTTTAATTTTTAAGTGTATTTTACATTGTGTTTATTTGAGCGCCCATGCATGAAAATATACAGTTAAAATCATAATTATTTGTATAGATTTTTATTTAAATTGTGTCACTTCAATTTTTGCTAATAATATTGCAAAATTAATTTACTTTTAGCTGATAGAGGTGAAGTCACATTTCGTATAAAATTTTGTTAGAACATTATTCTTCCAAATTTTACACTTTTAATTATAAAAATTTATTTAGTGGGAAAGTACTAGTTCGATTTTTAATAATTTGTCACTATAGCTATAAAATAGCTATAAAAGTTGCACCTTTCTAGGAAATAATTTGATAAATTTTTGGTACATAATTTATTGTATAAGTGGCATTAAATAATCGTCATTAATAGTCTGTAGAAAAATTAAAATTTATGTAGCTTGCTGAATAGCAATGAGAGATCATTTAAAATTGTTATTTGGATCTACCATTTTACTAGATAAATTATAGCTTCTAAAACATATTGTTTGATGTTAGTTAAAGAAACAATTCCTCTTTTCTTTCAATTGTAAATGAATGCCTAAAAATATTCCTGAAATATTTTAGATGATAATAGTAAAAAATGTGACTGTTACATTTAAAAATTTGAACTTGCGAAATGTTTAAAATTGGTTAGAAAGAATGGCGACGTTAAAAACTGCATTATTTTGAGCGTATCGATTTTTGATAATTTTGCTACATAATTTTTTTTGTGCAAAGTACTAAAAGAAATTTTAAATGAAAGCTTAAAATATGGTGCTACTAGTATAAAAATTTTGCTGACTTTCATGTACCATATAAGCGATAATAATAAATCTGCTGAGAATGTAAGATTTTTAGAAGAAAATTGAATATAAAACTCGAACATAGAACAAACCGGTGCCTAAATAATTGAGCTAGCAACAGTCTTCCGTCTATATTTTAAACAGAATAGTTTTTTATCATTTCTCTTACTATTTACAACTAGATATAAATTTGAGTGTAAGTAGAAAATTTCAACAATGCTTCAATTGTTGAGTTAACCTAGGATAAATAGGGTTCAGTTTAATATGGGTCTTTTCTCCTATAAAAAATTATGAGTTACCTTTTTTTTTAATCTTCCGTGTACGAGGTGGGGTATAATATACGTGACCGATTTTTTTCTTGTTAAAACGGGACGCTTGGTAATCGTGCTTATAACCGAGTGTGCACATTCGAGCTCAAAGTGGCACATTCCGATCTCGGGAAAACGAAGCGCGCCGCTCCGCGTCGCGCTTCGTTTGCTTCCCTCGATCGAAAATGTGCCACTTTTCGCTCGAATGCGCACATGCTTGTATTTATTGAATTTGTCCACTTTATCATTCGCTCTTTCAAATCTTAATTTAAATTTACATTAGTTAATATTGATTTTATATTGGAAAAATGTATTAACCATAGCAATGAGTGGAAGGGAGCGAAAAGATACGACAATCTCATAAGTTCAAGTGAGAGGGAACGATTAAAATTATTAACTGATTTTTCGTCTAATTTATTAGACTATTGTGAATCATGCTTAAAACGGAGTTTGCACATTCGAGCTCAAAGTGGCACATTCCGATCTCGGGAAAATGAAGCGCGCCGCTCCGCGTCGCGCTTCATTTGCTTCCCTCGCTCGGAAATGTGCCACTTTTCGCTCGAATGTGCACATACTTGTTTTTATTGGATTTGCCTATATTATTATTTTATTCTTCAATTAAAAAAATTAAAAGTCAAATAAATTTAAATTTATTTTTTGTTTGAAAAAGGTTATAGATTTTATTCTTTTTGATAAGTTATCATGGTGCTCCTCTGCACGCCTATAGATGTTTGAAAGACTCATGACTACGCCAATGCGCGAAGGAGGAGTTATAAATCAGGAAAGAGGACGAGTGGTGAAAAGTATACTACCCAAAGCAAAAAGTTATACTGAAGTTAAAGTAGAATTGTCTTGAAAAAGACAGATTGATTTTAAATAAACGTAAGCCAAGAAAAAAATCGAAAGAAGAAATGTAAATAAACCACTATGCAAGATCTTCACGCCACGAGAACCAGGATAAAAATAAACCCATATTAAAGCGAATGTTTCTAGGTTGAAGAGTAGGTAGTTTCTTGTGTAGAAAGGATAACCTTGCGTGTTTTGGTTCTTCGCGCAATGTTCATGAGTCTTACAAACATCTATAATTGCAGCGGACCTGATAAAAATATTTTCAGGTGTTTACTAATTCGCATTTTTGATCAATTAAAATGTATATGGGATGTATCGTGTCAAGTAAAACGCTTCAGTTAATATTTTAGTGAATTCATTTAGGAAATTCTAACAATAAATAAAACTTCCATGCGGTTTGTTGTATTTAATTATACCATTCAAAAATCTTCCAGCCAAGCAGAGAATTATTTAACGTTTGACAATAATGCAATATTAAGGGTCACATTGGGGATGTCGATACCCAATCTTCTTTTCAAATCAAATAATCCAATAAATTTTATTTCAATGTTTTCGACGCAATCTTAAATTAAAGCACTTAGCTATAGCTTATAGTTAGACTTACTAAAATATAGAAAATATATTTTAATCTGTTAAATTTTTAAAAACAAAATGACTTTTTATGGGCCTTGGGAATGTATTAGCCTAGTGCCCTGATTGTATATAATTCGGCCCTAAATCGATCCGCAGATTTTACGAAAAAATTAGCATAATTCATAGAAATATTGGCTAAACATTCTTTTGCGTTTAGTAAAACTAAATAAATTGTAAAATCAATATTTAACGGTAGCTAAGGTAGAAAATGTGGTGTTTATCGTAGAGATGAAAAACGTTAAGTGGTGTACTTTTATCAGTAAAACTATGATAGCACTTAAGTGCACCTCGTCCATTACTTTGGTAATGGAAATCCATGGTGGTATATCCAGTAACGACAAACAGTAAACTGTCCCAGAAATAACAGCTGGGCTTGGAAGAGAAACGGTAAATTTACTCGTCATAACGCAGTGCGACATTACCTGTTTTTTCGGATGCTGTATATAACTTTCACGGTCGCTTGCCAAAGGCATTTAAAACGTTTTATGTCTTAGATTAGGAAAAAATGCCGTATCTCCTTCTAACAGATTTTAGTTTCGTCAGTTAACTCTATACTTCCTTCTGTACTGATATAATACTAATAACAATTTATCTAAGTTCAGACTGATAAATTTTCGTAACAAATTCGATATAAATGAGGTCGAATAAAATTATCTTACAATTATAGGAAGGGACTTAAATTTCCTACTACGATTTTTAAATCTCGTTTTAAAAGAATCTATTCCTAAAGTACTAAGTTTTATCAAATAAAACAGTTTTTGGTGGGGAATTTGATTAGATGCCTATTTTTGGTTCGTCTTTAATCAAAGTAACAGTACCGCACGTTTTTTGGACAATTTCTATACTGTATACATAAACAAAAATTAATTTTACACTTTACCTTTAAAAAAGCATGTGCATTTCTTGGAGGATTTTTTGAAGTGTCCGTCTCTAAAAATGGAGGAGTTATTAAAGGCTACAGCATCATCAATTTCCCAAGTTATGAAACAATTAAGAAAGTAAGTGAGCTTTAAATATCAAAATATGTTTAACATTGAAGATTACTAACTTTCCAAACTTTTTAATTAGCAGTTTTGTTGTTTTTCGATAGGATTCTTTTTAAAATTAAACTTGACCTATCTACATATGCTTTTTTAAAACTCACACAGATTTTATGTTTAGCTTACCACATTCCACCATTGAACGTTTACAAATGTATAACGTCTTATTTACTTTACCATGAAAAACTGGATTGCTCTAAAATATATTTTAAGTTACATAATACGTGTCAGTCATTATCAATTCTCGTTCGAATTCATAAAATCATTTTTAACTAGTCTTATCAGAAAAATGTAATCTGATAAAATTGTTTCAAGTGTTGATTTTTGAGCAGTTATTCTAGAACCTAATTAATTTTTAAACGGGCAACTAACAAAACAGAGAATCTGATGTAAATTTTCGAACTGGCTAATAACACAAATTAATTCGATAATTAATATTCGAGCACAAATCTGACACTATGATTATAATAGATCATGCAAGGCAATATATGATTATGCAGCGGCTAATAATTCTATTGCGGTTATTAAATAAATATCAGAGCGAATAATGCAAGATGCATTATTCCTCAGGTTATTAGCTTTGTTGCGTGTTAAAATTATGCACCCTGTGCACATGGGAGAACGATGAAATTGTCATTACTATACAAAAAAATAATAAAAGAAGCGTCGAAGGCTTAATTAATATTAATAAGAAAATTGCATTCATTATAGTTATGTTAAAAAATGTGCATGTATTTGTTATGCAGTATTAAATAAAAAGAATGATTAAATCTGCATCTTGGATCATTATCAGATTAACGTGGTTTTAGAAAAAGTCTGTGTAGCCTAGGACTTAAAGTTTTAAATGGGCTCTTCGGGAAATGTTCACATGCATACGTATGATTAAATAAATTTATATAACAAGTACATTGATATTTGTTTCATTTTTAAAAATTTATTAAATAATTTACTCTAATATGTATCTATCGTTTTTAATAGTTACTTTGATGTACTGTGTAAAAAAAAATTTTGGATTTCAAGAAAACTTCAGGTAAATTAGCGAATCAAAACTACTTTTCTTTTTTTGGCGGTATTTTCACAAGGTTATAATTCTTGTAGACCTGAATTCAATTTAAATTTCGCGCTATGGCTTACCACTGTGGTAGGTGATTAAACAGAGTTGCGCAAGAAGAACAATTTTGCACATTGACGCAGGTTTGGGCTCTCTAACTACCATTTCTCTTTCCATTTTCTAGTATATAACGCAATTTTGTTTAGGCTGCGTTTTTTTTTTATTAGTTAAGGATGTACGAGCACGAAAGTGATTCTTCCCAAAATGCTTGATTTTTTTTTATATGTAGTTTAAATATGTCTAAACAAATTCTCAAAATTTGAAGAGGGTTGACCGACTATTTAAAGAAATAATTGATTTCAAAAGTCAGCATATTTAACATTAGTCTTATGGCAAAGTGACGGATAGACGACATGTTTTCATAATTTTTGCCCAAATTCGTCCTAGAATATGAAAAAAAACTATCTAATTAAAAGTTAAGACATTCATAAAGATATTTAAAAAAAAAACGTTTTAAACCGTGTAATTAAGAGGTATTTACAAAAATTACCTTGCTTTTGTTAGGTCTTAAACGAAATGGCAACACTACAGACCATTAAAGCAAAGTAAGTGTCAAAAATACTAACCTAATTTTACGAATTCTGGTAAATTTTCATCCCGATAGATAGTTTTCTATTTCATTTCACCTTCTATAATTTTATATTCGCACGTGTTATACTCAACGTTTATTTTGAATTTACTGATAACATTGCATTAATAATCATAGTAATCACAGTGTTGCCATTTTCAATGCTGCGGCCACGTGATCTTCATAACCTCTTTACCCCGCGCCCAGATCGGTCTATCCCCACCCAGTACCCTGCTCGTACATCCTTAATTAGCTTTTGTTACGTTTTTTTCACGTTGTTTTTAGTAATAATGGCAAGCCCTGTTTGAGCTAGTACAGTATGCTTATTGTACCACCTAGGGTCGGTTGTACCAACTGAGTTCAATCCCAGTTTAAAGTTAGTTCAAAGTTCAAACCTAGTTCCCTTTAAAATTTGTGTTGTATAACCTCAGTTCCAATTTGTGATCAAGCTTCAACCCGAGTTTTAACTGATCGTTAGTTTTCATTCGTTCAGCTGTTGTTCGATCGTAGTTCGTTTAATTTTTGCAATGGAAGTGCAACAAGAAATTTTTTCGTCTAGTGAAGATGAGGACTTTTTAGAACTTGTACATTTAGTAAGAAAGATTAGAAAGGTTATGTGTAAATTTAATAATGACAATAACAAAATTTTAGATCACAAATCGAGTTAGACGGCCCCAAATTTTTAGAGAAAGTTTGCCAAATCTTTAATTGACTAAACTGGGTACCAAACGTAATTTAAAGATAGACTTTAGATTGCGCTAAAGAAGCCGTACTATTATTATATGGAGGAATACAAGATCAGAAATTGCTATTGATATAACATAGAAGTGACATTGTAAGAAATAGGGCAGATTAAATTATTATAAAATTTTAATTTTCAGAAATCATGCTTTATCACCCGTTGACATATTAGTTTATTACACTACGATATCTAGCTACGGACATTTGACCAAATAACTAGGAGATACCAGTGCAGTGTGGATAAAGTGCTGTCAGTAAGAGGTCTATAAATAAGTAACAAAAGCAATAGCCAAACGTAGAAACCAATTTATAATAATGCCTTCTACTAATGAAGAACTAGATTCTGTTCGTCAAGGTTTTACAATATAGCAAAATTTCCTCGTTGTATAGGAGCTGTTGACTGTACACACGCAAAAATTAAATCACCTGGAGGACAAAACGGAGTTTGACATTCGAGCTCAAAGTGGCACATTCCGATCTCGGAAAATGAAGCGCGCGCTCCGCGTCGCGCTTCATTTGCTTCCTCGCTCGGAAATGTGCCACTTTTCGCTCGAATGTGCACATACTTGTTTTTATTGGATTTGCCTATATTATTATTTTATTCTTCAATTAAAAAAATTAAAAGTCAAATAAATTTAAATTTATTTTTTGTTTGAAAATGGTTATAGATTTTATTCTTTTTGATAAGTTATCATGGTGCTCCTCTGCACGCCTATAGATGTTTGAAAGACTCATGACTACGCCAATGCGCGAAGGAGGAGTTATAAATCAGGAAAGAGGACGAGTGGTGAAAAGTATACTACCCAAAGCAAAAAGTTATACTGAAGTTAAAGTAGAATTGTCTTGAAAAAGACAGATTGATTTTAAACAAACGTAAGCCAAGAAAAAAATCGAAAGAAGAAATGTAAATAAACCACTATGCAAGATCTTCACGCCACGAGAACCAGGATAAAAATAAACCCATATTAAAGCGAATGTTTCTAGGTTGAAGAGTAGGTAGTTTCTTGTGTAGAAAGGATAACCTTGCGTGTTTTGGTTCTTCGCGCAATGTTCATGAGTCTTACAAACATCTATAATTGCAGCGGACCTGATAAAAATATTTTCAGGTGTTTACTAATTCGCATTTTTGATCAATTAAAATGTATATGGGATGTATCGTGTCAAGTAAAACGCTTCAGTTAATATTTTAGTGAATTTATTTAGGAAATTCTAACAATAAATAAAACTTCCATGCGGTTTGTTGTATTTAATTATACCATTCAAAAATCTTCCAGCCAAGCAGAGAATTATTTAACGTTTGACAATAATGCAATATTAAGGGTCACATTGGGGATGTCTATACCCAATCTTCTTTTCAAATCAAATAATCCAATAAATTTTATTTCAATGTTTTCGACGCAATCTTAAATTAAAGCACTTAGCTATAGCTTATAGTTAGACTTACTAAAATATAGAAAATATATTTTAATCTGTTAAATTTTTAAAAACATAAAATGACTTTTTATGGGCCTTGGGAATGTATTAGCCTAGTGCCCTGATTGTATATAATTCGGCCCTAAATCGATCCGCAGATTTTACGAAAAAATTAGCATAATTCATAGAAATATTGGCTAAACAGTCTTTTGCGTTTAGTAAAACTAAATAAATGGTAAAATCAATATTTAACGGTAGCTAAGGTAGAAAATGTGGTGTTTATCGTAGAGATGAAAAACGTTAAGTGGTGTACTTTTATCAGTAAAACTATGATAGCACTTATGCACCTCGTCCATTACTTTGGTAATGGAAATCCATGGTGGTATATCCAGTAACGACAAACAGTAAACTGTCCCAGAAATAACAGCTGGGCTTGGAAGAGAAACGGTAAATTTACTCGTCATAACGCAGTGCGACATTACCTGTTTTTTCGGATGCTGTATATAACTTTCACGGTCGCTTGCCAAAGGCATTTAAAACGTTTTATGTCTTAGATTAGGAAAAAATGCCGTATCTCCTTCTAACAGATTTTAGTTTCGTCAGTTAACTCTATACTTCCTTCTGTACTGATATAATACTAATAACAATTTATCTAAGTTCAGACTGATAAATTTTCGTAACAAATTCGATATAAATGAGGTCGAATAAAATTATCTTACAATTATAGGAAGGGACTTAAATTTCCTACTACGATTTTTTAAATCTCGTTTTAAAAGAATCTATTCCTAAAGTACTAAGTTTTATCAAATAAAACAGTTTTTGGTGGGGAATTTGATTAGATGCCTATTTTTGGTTCGTCTTTAATCAAAGTAACAGTACCGCACGTTTTTTGGACAATTTCTATACTGTATACATAAACAAAAATTAATTTTACACTTTACCTTTAAAAAAGCATGTGCATTTCTTGGAGGATTTTTTGAAGTGTCCGTCTCTAAAAATGGAGGAGTTATTAAAGGCTACAGCATCATCAATTTCCCAAGTTATGAAACAATTAAGAAAGTAAGTGAGCTTTAAATATCAAAATATGTTTAACATTGAAGATTACTAACTTTCCAAACTTTTTAATTAGCAGTTTTGTTGTTTTTCGATAGGATTCTTTTTAAAATTAAACTTGACCTATCTACATATGCTTTTTTAAAACTCACACAGATTTTATGTTTAGCTTACCACATTCCACCATTGAACGTTTACAAATGTATAACGTCTTATTTACTTTACCATGAAAAACTGGATTGCTCTAAAATATATTTTAAGTTACATAATACGTGTCAGTCATTATCAATTCTCGTTCGAATTCATAAAATCATTTTAACTAGTCTTATCAGAAAAATGTAATCTGATAAAATTGTTTCAAGTGTTGATTTTGAGCAGTTATTCTAGAACCTAATTAATTTTTAAACGGGCAAATAACAAAACAGAGAATCTGATGTAAATTTTCGAACTGGCTAATAACACAAATTAATTCGATAATTAATATTCGAGCACAAATCTGACACTATGATTATAATAGATCATGCAAGGCAATATATGATTATGCAGCGGCTAATAATTCTATTGCGGTTATTAAATAAATATCAGAGCGAATAATGCAAGATGCATTATTCCTCAGGTTATTAGCTTTGTTGCGTGTTAAAATTATGCACCCTGTGCACATGGGAGAACGATGAAATTGTCATTACTATACAAAAAAATAATAAAAGAACCGTCGAAGGCTTAATTAATATTAATAAGAAAATTGCATTCATTATAGTTATGTTAAAAAATGTGCATGTATTTGTTATGCAGTATTAAATAAAAAGAATGATTAAATCTGCATCTTGGATCATTATCAGATTAACGTGGTTTTAGAAAAAGTCTGTGTAGCCTAGGACTTAAAGTTTTAAATGGGCTCTTCGGGAAATTTTCACATGCATACGTATGATTAAATAAATTTATATAACAAGTACATTGATATTTGTTTCATTTTTAAAAATTTATTAAATAATTTACTCTAATATGTATCTATCGTTTTTAATAGTTACTTTGATGTAATGTGTAAAAAAAAAATTTGGATTTCAAGAAAACTTCAGGTAAATTAGCGAATCAAAACTACTTTTCTTTTTTTGGCGGTATTTTCACAAGGTTATAATTCTTGTAGACCTGAATTCAATTTAAATTTCGCGCTATGGCTTACCACTGTGGTAGGTGATTAAACAGAGTTGCGCAAGAAGAACAATTTTGCACATTGACGCAGGTTTGGGCTCTCTAACTACCATTTCTCTTTCCATTTTCTAGTATATAAAGCAATTTTGTTTAGGCTGCGTTTTTTTTTTTATTAGTTAAGCACGAAAGTGATTCTTCCCAAAATGCTTGATTTTTTTTTATATGTAGTTTAAATATGTCTAAACAAATTCTCAAAATTTGAAGAGGGTTGACCGACTATTTAAAGAAATAATTGATTTCAAAAGTCAGCATATTTAACATTAGTCTTATGGCAAAGTGACGGATAGACGACATGTTTTCATAATTTTTGCCCAAATTCGTCCTAGAATATGAAAAAAAAAACTATCTAATTAAAAGTTAAGACATCCATAAAGATATTAAAAAAAAAAAACGTTTTAAACCGTGTAATTAAGAGGTATTTACAAAAATTACCTTGCTTTTGTTAGGTCTTAAACGAAATGGCAACACTACAGACCATTAAAGCAAAGTAAGTGTCAAAAATACTAACCTAATTTTAGGAATTCTGGTAAATTTTCATTCCGATAGATAGTTTTCTATTTCATTTCACCTTCTATAATTTTATATTCGCACGTGTTATACTCAACGTTTATTTTGAATTTACTGATAACATTGCATTAATAATCATAGTAATCACAGTGTTGCCATTTTCAATGCTGCGGCCACGTGATCTTCATAACCTCTTTACCCCGCGCCCAGATCGGTCTATCCCCACCCAGTACCCTGCTCGTACATCCTTAATTAGCTTTTGTTACGTTTTTTTCACGTTGTTTTTAGTAATAATGGCAAGCCCTGTTTGAGCTAGTACAGTATGCTTATTGTACCACCTAGTATTATTGTACCCAAAATTTAGCTGAACTGGTATGGTAATTCAAAAAAGGAAACCACTGGTAAGACCTCTTCTTCTGGTACTGTATCCTCAGCGAACATTGTGGCCCGTATTACCCTGTTGACTGCCGATCTAAATAAATCTGTTGAAGATTATTAAAGCAATTTATACTATATTTTGTGAGAACGGGTCTGTTCAAGACGAATGTATAGTAATAGCGTAGCCACCCTGTAGTCGGGACCCGAATATGCGATTCTGATCTCTGGAGATTCATGAAACGAGTATGTTTTTATAAAAATATGTGCAACTTCAAGTTAACTATTAAACAGTTTGTCAAATCTTTAATTGAAAACTGGGTGCCAAACGTAATTGTCACTTTTCGCTAAAGAATCGAATTATTTATCAAGGTTCCCAGTCAGAAACTATTATATAACATACTTTGACATGTGACCTATCAGATTAATAAATAAATTTGAATAAAATATGTACAGTCGTTGAGATATTAGTTTTAAAACAGCCGCATGACCTAACTGGAAGCCCTGCAGTTGAAAAGTGCTGTCTTTGAGTCTTTTACTGCTGATTATGTGTTTTATTGTGATATACACTATATATTTCTGCAACTTCACATTTCTTAAGATTGGATTGCTTAATTTTTTGTACCCTATCTATCAGGGGTGTTTAACATATCGAATGCGGTCGACCGTAAGACACCTGAAAGTCGCCCGACAAGCCTATTTTTGGTAGCACACTCTATGCAGACGTTTGTGCTAAAAGAGGCACATTTCCGAACGAGGGAGGTCAATGTAGCGCGACCCGTAGCGATGCGCTTTATTTTCTCGAGATCGTAAATGTGTCCCTTTAAGCTGGAAATGCACATTCAATCTATAATATTCTTCTTTCTCCTTCTTCATTATCTTCGCCCTTAATGCAATTGCTCCAACTGCTCTCTTATCGGGGTAGGCGTGTTTTAAAGGAGTATTCTCTTCTATTATAAAGTATTTCCGGAGGTATGTTATAATCACATTGAAGCTTCACAGAAGACCTATTCCATGTACTTTTCGGTCTACCTGGTTTTCTTTTAGGTTCATCGATTGCCAATCTACAATATCGTTTTACTTATTAAAATAAATTTAATTACAATAAATTACTGGATTGTATTCAGCAGAAACTAAATCTTTGATTTAATGCATTTGAACTAGACAATTCATACTTCTGAATTAGGAAAATTCTCATTGCTAGTAGACTTTGTTGTACCTGAAAATATAATTGAATGATTCTTGTAGAAAATATCAACACTTACTATTTTAATAACAACTTTTTATCTCCGATGAGATATTCACAAAAAAGCGTTTCTTGTAATATTTGACCCTGTATGTCCCTGTGAAAATAATAAAATAGACTTCTTAATGACGATGAACATTATTGTATCCATTTATATAAAAGTAGTGTATTTTCTATCAATAGAATGCTTTAACGCAGGTGAATTTTCAGAAATCCTTCTGTTTGATTTACGCACAAGGTTTTCTTCACGATTGGTAATAATCCACTTCAAAATTTTCAGGGACGCTTTAATTTATAGGTTGACTAAGCTAAATCCTAAGACCAAATGCTTAAAATATTCTTTGATATAATTCATTACAATAAAAAACAAGCTTAAAATTCGTTAATTTTGAATGCTACATTAGTTTAACCAAAAAGGATAGATTCTGTTACCTGCCTTATTTTTTTTTCCTAATTGCATTTTAGTTGTGCGATTACTGCAATACAATGATTAATATATCCAACATCCAATTTACTAATTATTGGTGTTAATTAATTAATTAATCTGAAAGCAATCTCGACATAAACGGTTAAGTGGTATGCATTGGCGATAATATTGATTTGCTGAAGTTGTATAAAATTTATACGTCAATGTGTTTTTAGATTCTTTTTAAAAATACATAACGTCGAACGAGATAAAGAACGTATCAATGTATGTATATCAATAAATTCTGGTATTTTTATTTATCGAATATATTAATTAAATTCTTAAATCAAAATTCAATGTCACAACATTCGTTGTTTTTAGTATTTTTCTATTTATTATTTACTTTTTAAGTGTATTATTCGAAACATGAATTATTCAATATTTTTTATTTTTCTGGAAATAAGTAAATTCGATTTATTATTCGTTTAGAAATTTGTAGTTGAAACTTTTAATAACATTAAACTTCAATGTTGTTCAACGAATTGATAAGAGTTATTCAAGAACTGCCACTTAATCGCTTCCATTTAATTCAATTGCACAATCCTTTGTAATTAAATTGATTGGAAGTAGAAAATTTTCTAATACTTCGTCTTCTTCAAATATTTATACACGTCTTTTTTTAAAAATATTTAAAGTAATAAGTCTTACACGCTGCAGTTATTTTTATAGAGTGCATTAAAAATATACAATTAATTTCAATAAAAATAACTAAATTAACAAAGTTAAATTACTTTTTTAAGAAGTGTGAAGGACTACTTGGTAAACTATTCAAGGTTTTGCGTTAGTTTTGAATTAAATTATAATCTTACGTTTTTTTGTCGTATTGTTTGAATTATTTAGGTAGTTATTAAAACGATAGTTTTTTTTACTTACCTACCTTTTTTTATAAAAATATAAATTCGATCGTAATGAAAAAAATGCTATATAAACTTTCAAAAATTTCAACAAAATTGTGCCACTATTTCAAAGCGTTTCACCACAATTACGCTAAACAAAATGGATCTACGAAAAGTTAAAACCAGTATTTAATAAAAAGATAATTATACAAACGTATATTTTTTTTTGAAAGTTATCAATTACTGTTGTTCTTACAACTTACATCATACTTTTGTAATTACGGTTGAGGATCTCTAATACAGTTATAAATATGACATTAATTTTTTCTTAATCATAATACCTTATTGTCTATTCTTTGTGAACTTTGCGCATTCGTTGCTTACCTTAACAATGAAACTCTATCATCTCATTGTTTGAAAGTAGCCGCATCTTTGTAAAATATTGTTTGGAAAGGAAACGAAAATTTCAAGGTCGCAAAACATAACAACAATTAACATATGTAAAACTTGTTATTATTGCCTATCAAATCATACTTAATTGTTATAAATAAACAAATTAAAAAAGCGATTGACTAGAAGAGTTATTAAAGTATAGATTGTTATGATTAACGTTCAAATGCAACCTTTCTTATTTATTACCATTAATTATACTATTTCGCTCTGCTTTAATGTTTATTTCAAAGTAATAAAGAAAAACTGTTGATGTATGTATTGCACGTTCCTACATACATTGAAAACTAATGGAATCACATTTTGCGTGTGTTACAAGACATTTAAAATGCAATAATTATGTACAAATGGTTTATTGTTATGTTAAAGCTTTATTTTTAACTTCCATCTGGTCTAATTAAATCAACTCTTTGCGTGACATTTGCTAGTTCAGGTTCGTTAAATATTTGTGCTTCTCATCGTGATAGATAAATGAACTCTCGTAAGATTATTAAATTATCCTGAATGATAGCAGCACCAAACACTTTTAAAAATTGTTATGTTAATATAATTGTTTGTTACACTTTATCACAGTTGTGAACATTTTCTCTAATTTTCATTTGATTGATTTGTTTGTTGTGGTTATTTGCAAGCATATTACTGTAAATCCGCGATATTCGTGGGGATAATATTTCAATTTTAATCTACATTAATATACATTGGTTTTGCACATTTTACGATGATATGGAACTTACAATTAGTTACGGCTAGCGGGCCGCATATCGTCCGCGGCGTTTTTGCATTTTAAGTCGTCAATGAGGTCTGTAGTGTGATTTAGGTTGGGCTAGTCCTGATTTAAAATACCAAAACTGATCAAAAACTAAAGGATAGGCAAGAAATCTTTTAATTTTCTAATAAAATCGTAAATAATATTAATAAATAATAATGAGAAATTATCGTATTTTTGAACGTATTTTTGAACTGTAAAATACACATCAAATAAATGATACGTAACCTTGAAAAAATATTACATAAAAATTCAGGTGGAATTTCGATTCAAGTACAAGAAAATTTTCGATTTGTGATGCATCACATAGGCATTGTTTTTAAATTAGTTTTCTGACTAGTAAATGTCTCCAGACATATTGAAGAAGAAGACTCCAAAGATGATTTTTGGAAGTTTAGTGTCTTTTTCTTACTATTGTGTCCAGCGTATCGCATAGTAACTGCATGTGGCGAAAATCTGGTTGACCGAGAAGATTACCCATCTAAAAAATCTCACTTTAGTGAACTAACTGATATTGTTTTACCATGTCCATGATTAAACTCCGCACCAAATCTCCTACTTTGCTTACTTATCAGCCTGACGTACTGCTTGTCTGCAGCGGATGGTACACATCGTGGTTCAGAGCAATGGCGATTTATCTCAGGCTTGCGTGGTAATGTAAGGATCACCTTTGAAGCAAAACTCTTAATCTTTGCGCGATATTACGCACTTCTAGTTTTTCTTAGTGTAAAAGAGCTTTACATCGTGCCATTAATTGGACAAATTAAAAACGACATGTGAACAAACCCAAGTGAGCGACAGAAGGTCTAAAGAAAAATTAGCGAGCTGCATAATCGGATCCAGTTCGAACACAGTAATTTTTTTTAATGTGTACAAATATCTAAAATAAGGGATCGACACAGAAAGAAACATTCGATGCATTGAGTGATAGTTCATGATTTTTTTAAAATTTTATTTTTTGACCCAACAAATGCTTATAAAAAAATCTACAAGCAAATAATTACCTTTAGTCAATATGCAATATTGTCTAAGATAGTGTGGGATTAAACAAAACAAAATTTTTACGAAATGTATAGTGATTCACTATATAACTGAATTTTAATAAAGTGTCTATATTTCAATGAACAGTAGTATATATTTATGTATTATTTTGAACAATTACAATATTATAAAATATATTTTAGGTACATACACATATTACATAATTGAAATTCAATAAACTCTTGGTTTACTACACAATCGAAACTTCTATCGCTTTATATTGAGCGAACCATATCAGGCATTATGTAAAGTGTAGGTATAGGATCGAAATTATGTTACGAAAGGTCTTATTGTTTCACTAAATTAATTTCAGTGTATTTTGCAGAACAATTTAATTTGCAAAATGAGGATGCTGTGTTACAATTTGTGGTATGTGCGTTCTATAATCAAATATTTATCAATTTTAGATTTTTTCAATAACTAATATTGAAAATTTGCAATTTAAAGAATTAGAGGCACTTCACTTGGCGTTTTGCGTGAATTGATTTTTTTAATTGATAATTGATTCATTAGTGTCTCGTGAACATTACAAGTTTTCTATATGTAAAGTTTTCCAGTTAGCTACGTTTAAAGCAATAAATCGCGTTAGTGTTTAGGTGACATATCTAACTAAATTAAGTTTGCCCTTGGTTTTTTCTTAAATTCTAGATTATCAATTTTTTTAAATGAACTCTACATTATTTTGTAGCTTAATAATATATAATCCATCCCTCTTCTACAATTAAGTGTAGAAGGTGTAATAACATTTCTATACATAACTAAGTATTTCTTCTTTCCAAATAGTAACTAACAAGCAAAGGACACGATGTGGCATATGGAGTTGCACGATATAACGAATACCATTCGATAGCTCTTTGAAAAACATACTTATGGTGAAATTTTTAGGTGCAATCGGCGAAAGGTGTGCGACTTATGGGGCTTTCAAGTTAACCTAACCCAAATCAAAACTAAGTGAATATATATATTCTAGGAGCTCATGAAAAATACTAAATTTTAATCGCCTAATTTAGTACTTGTACTAGTACTAATCGCAAAAGACACAGAAGAACTAACAAAAATGATGAGAGACCTTAATAAAGAAACTAAAAGAATTGGGTTAAAAATGAACATCCAAAAAACGAAAGTTATGGTCAACATTCCTATTGATATGAGCATAGAGATAGATGGAAAAACTATAGAAAATGTAAATTCCTATATATATCTGGGACATACTATAAAGATGGGAAAAGACAATCAACAAGCTGAAGTAAATAGGCGCGTCAAACTAGCTTGGTCAGCATTTGGAAAGCTTGCCTCTGCATTAAAATCTCCAAAATTTTCTATAACATCTAGAGCGAAAATATATAACACATGTGTGTTACTAGTACTTACATATGGAGTTGAAACCATGACTTTCACACAGAAAAATATTAGAAAATTAAAGGTAGCACAGAGAAGTATGGAGCGGGGAATGCTGGGCATTACACTGAAGGACAAAATAAGAAACACAGAGATAAGGAAAAGAACAGGACTAGTAGATGTGGCGGAACGCGCCGCAAAATTAAAATGGAGCTGGACAGGGCACATCGTAAGGCACGGAACTGAAAAATGGTCTGGAAAACTACTCGACTGGCGACCAAGAACAAGCAGGCGGACTGTAGGACGACCACCGGCTAGATGGAGCGACGACATGGTGAAAACAGCTGGAAAAAGATGGCGTCAAATAGCCAGAGATAGGGTTGCCTGGAAAATTAAAGGGGAGGACTACATTCAGCAATGGATAAATGTCTGAAAAGAAGAAGAAGAAGAAGAGAATTTTAGATTTAAAGCTCACAAAGGTTATGTACCAATTGTACCTGATTTTATTAAAATCGAAGTTTGTAAGTGCATATTCTTAATTATTAAAGCAATTTTAAATTGTGAGTTTCTACGTAATTTGAACACATTTTGTTTTGAGTGAAATAATCATTTTATTATTACGTCACAATATCAAAATCCATGAATAGGTAAACAAGCAATTTGTACAAGACAAGTTATCTTGTTTGCTGTAAGAATCTACTTTGTTTGTATTGTGCTTTTCGTTTCTTATACGATTTTATAGCAAAAGCTTTTATACAAACGTATTATATTATGTGTTAAACACATAAAGGTAAACAAGAATTTTTGATCTCTACTTATCGGCGTTATCAAATTGTAATAGCAACAATATGAATAATAAATGGCGATTTATTTAACAATAACATTACTCATTTAATACGATCCTCGATGACGAACGTATTTATCGGACTTTGTTATTTAGCATTTATAAACTCAACTTTCGCCCGAACTTGAAATATTTTAATTATCTCGACTATTATGTTTAACCCCGCTTTATTATAATCTGGGTCTCACCTAAAACGGAAATCTCTAATTAATTAACGAATCGATTAATTACATCGCGCTGATTTCGTCCGAAAGAACATTTAAACGTGTCCATTCGAAATAGGGTTTCAATGATCTTATTATTTTTTGCTTTTGGCCAGCAATTTACATAAATTAAAACCGACTTTCATTCATTTTTTAGTGGAAATAATTTATAATTTTTATCGATGCAGAAATTGAAAATTTTAATTTATTTATTAATTCGAACGGAAAAAAAGGAGAGGAATTACAAATGGAAATATTTTCGAGTTGAAAACTTTATGCTGACATAAAGTAGGAGGCGCGTTGTGATTTCTTTAACCTTCCGTATACTAGGTGACTAAATGTCACATGCCATACTAGCTGGGGTTTGCCATACCCCGAAAATAAAATCCACAAAATTGTACTTTATGACAGTTCAATGATAAGAAATATATTTTAATAACTAATAATGAATAGGTTTAAGTAAAACACATATTTATGCATTAGAATAGATTTTCATTAGTAAAAATTCAAAAACTTAACTTTTTCTTCAACTTATAAACTTGTAAATCTTTTCTTGAGTACTAAATTCCAAAGGAACATGTCAATAACGATACCGAATATAAAGAAATCCTAACAAGAATTTCATTCTTGCCTCCTTATTTAAATACAAATTAATTTGACGGCAATATCTTGGTGAAAAAAGTAAAAAATTATGAAAAATAAGCGAAGCCCCAAGAAGAAATTTTGAGAGCGCAACTACGGTTTTAGAATTACTTCAATTTTTTTTTAAGTAAATTGATCATTGTTAATCGTGGCGAAAAGCGGGGTGTGCACATTTGAGCTCAAAGTGGCACATTCCGATCTCGGAATGAAGCGCGCCGCCCGCGTCGCGCTTCATTTACCTCCCTCTCGGAAATGTGCCACTTTTCGCTCGAACATGCACATACCTTGCATTCGTGGAAATTCTCCATGTTAATAGGCAATATTTCAAATCAAAAACATTATTTTATTCAGCTTTATTGGATTATTTGATTTGAAAAGAAGATTGATATAGACATCCCCAATGTGAAACCTTAACTCTCAATATACTGAATTTTGTGTAGTCTATTAAATACCAACCAGGCTTCGGAAGCCTATAGATAGTTTTATAGTTAAATTATCAATCTTATTATTTTTAATTGACTATTTAATCAAGAAATGTTTGCATGGTTCTATTCTATTAATATTAACTAAAACATGAAAAGTTTTATTTTTAAATGATAATAGTTATTTTAATATTTTTTTTAAATGATTTGTACAGATTACAAAGAAATGCTCATTACAGATATTTTTGTGGAATTTTTAACACAATATTTGATTTCTTCTTTCTAAGGATGGTGGACACATGCTGCACCGTCTTCTTTTGCTATTGGTTATTATCTCCGATGCCCTTTTCACTTTTGTTGGTGTCATTTTTTTCATAAACTCTAGCTAGTGTTTTATCTAGATTTATAATAAATTGGCGTCGTGGTATTTAGCTAGATGAAATAGAATTCTATAATATAAAACAATTTAACACGCTCACGTCAATCATATTGTAGAAAACGAATGGTCATCGAAAATATAATAAAGTGAAAATTTCGATGTATCACGCCATTAATTGGACAAATTAAAAACGACATGTGAACAAACCCAAGTGAGCGACAGAAGGTCTAAAGAAAAATTAGCGAGCTGCATAATCGGATCCAGTTCGAACACAGTAATTTTTTTTAATGTGTACAAATATCTAAAATAAGGGATCGACACAGAAAGAAACATTCGATGCATTGAGTGATAGTTCATGATTTTTTTAAAATTTTATTTTTTGACCCAACAAATGCTTATAAAAAAATCTACAAGCAAATAATTACCTTTAGTCAATATGCAATATTGTCTAAGATAGTGTGGGATTAAACAAAACAAAATTTTTACGAAATGTATAGTGATTCACTATATAACTGAATTTTAATAAAGTGTCTATATTTCAATGAACAGTAGTATATATTTATGTATTATTTTGAACAATTACAATATTATAAAATATATTTTAGGTACATACACATATTACATAATTGAAATTCAATAAACTCTTGGTTTACTACACAATCGAAACTTCTATCGCTTTATATTGAGCGAACCATATCAGGCATTATGTAAAGTGTAGGTATAGGATCGAAATTATATTACGAAAGGTCTTATTGTTTCACTAAATTAATTTCAGTGTATTTTGCAGAACAATTTAATTTGCAAAATGAGGATGCTGTGTTACAATTTGTGGTATGTGCGTTCTATAATCAAATATTTATCAATTTTAGATTTTTTCAATAACTAATATTGAAAATTTGCAATTTAAAGAATTAGAGGCACTTCACTTGGCGTTTTGCGTGAATTGATTTTTTTAATTGATAATTGATTCATTAGTGTCTCGTGAACATTACAAGTTTTCTATATGTAAAGTTTTCCAGTTAGCTACGTTTAAAGCAATAAATCGCGTTAGTGTTTAGGTGACATATCTAACTAAATTAAGTTTGCCCTTGGTTTTTTCTTAAATTCTAGATTATCAATTTTTTTAAATGAACTCTACATTATTTTGTAGCTTAATAATATATAATCCATCCCTCTTCTACAATTAAGTGTAGAAGGTGTAATAACATTTCTATACATAACTAAGTATTTCTTCTTTCCAAATAGTAACTAACAAGCAAAGGACACGATGTGGCATATGGAGTTGCACGATATAACGAATACCATTCGATAGCTCTTTGAAAAACATACTTATGGTGAAATTTTTAGGTGCAATCGGCGAAAGGTGTGCGACTTATGGGGCTTTCAAGTTAACCTAACCCAAATCAAAACTAAGTGAATATATATATTCTAGGAGCTCATGAAAAATACTAAATTTTAATCGCCTAATTTAGTACTTGTACTAGTACTAATCGCAAAAGACACAGAAGAACTAACAAAAATGATGAGAGACCTTAATAAAGAAACTAAAAGAATTGGGTTAAAAATGAACATCCAAAAAACGAAAGTTATGGCCAACATTCCTATTGATATGAGCATAGAGATAGATGGAAAAACTATAGAAAATGTAAATTCCTATATATATCTGGGACATACTATAAAGATGGGAAAAGACAATCAACAAGCTGAAGTAAATAGGCGCGTCAAACTAGCTTGGTCAGCATTTGGAAAGCTTGCCTATGCATTAAAATCTCCAAAATTTTCTATAACATCTAGAGCGAAAATATATAACACATGTGTGTTACCAGTACTTACATATGGAGTTGAAACCATGACTTTCACACAGAAAAATATTAGAAAATTAAAGGTAGCACAGAGAAGTATGGAGCGGGGAATGCTGGGCATTACACTGAAGGACAAAATAAGAAACACAGAGATAAGGAAAAGAACAGGACTAGTAGATGTGGCGGAACGCGCCGCAAAATTAAAATGGAGCTGGACAGGGCACATCGTAAGGCACGGAACTGAAAAATGGTCTGGAAAACTACTCGACTGGCGACCAAGAACAAGCAGGCGGACTGTAGGACGACCACCGGCTAGATGGAGCGACGACATGGTGAAAACAGCTGGAAAAAGATGGCGTCAAATAGCCAGAGATAGGGTTGCCTGGAAAATTAAAGGGGAGGACTACATTCAGCAATGGATAAATGTCTGAAAAAGAAGAAGAAGAAGAAGAGAATTTTAGATTTAAAGCTCACAAAGGTTATGTACCAATTGTACCTGATTTTATTAAAATCGAAGTTTGTAAGTGCATATTCTTAATTATTAAAGCAATTTTAAATTGTGAGTTTCTACGTAATTTGAACACATTTTGTTTTGAGTGAAATAATCATTTTATTATTACGTCACAATATCAAAATCCATGAATAGGTAAACAAGCAATTTGTACAAGACAAGTTATCTTGTTTGCTGTAAGAATCTACTTTGTTTGTATTGTGCTTTTTGTTTCTTATACGATTTTATAGCAAAAGCTTTTATACAAACGTATTATATTATGTGTTAAACACATAAAGGTAAACAAGAATTTTTGATCTCTACTTATCGGCGTTATCAAATTGTAATAGCAACAATATGAATAATAAATGGCGATTTATTTAACAATAACATTACTCATTTAATACGATCCTCGATGACGAACGTATTTATCGGACTTTGTTATTTAGCATTTATAAACTCAACTTTCGCCCGAACTTGAAATATTTTAATTATCTCGACTATTATGTTTAACCCCGCTTTATTATAATCTGGGTCTCACCTAAAACGGAAATCTCTAATTAATTAACGAATCGATTAATTACATCGCGCTGATTTCGTCCGAAAGAACATTTAAACGTGTCCATTCGAAATAGGGTTTCAATGATCTTATTATTTTTTGCTTTTGGCCAGCAATTTACATAAATTAAAACCGACTTTCATTCATTTTTTAGTGGAAATAATTTATAATTTTTATCGATGCAGAAATTGAAAATTTTAATTTATTTATTAATTCGAACGGAAAAAAAGGAGAGGAATTACAAATGGAAATATTTTCGAGTTGAAAACTTTATGCTGACATAAAGTAGGAGGCGCGTTGTGATTTCTTTAACCTTCCGTATACTAGGTGACTAAATGTCACATGCCATACTAGCTGGGGTTTGCCATACCCCGAAAATAAAATCCACAAAATTGTACTTTATGACAGTTCAATGATAAGAAATATATTTTAATAACTAATAATGAATAGGTTTAAGTAAAACACATATTTATGCATTATAATAGATTTTCATTAGTAAAAATTCAAAAACTTAACTTTTCTTCAACTTATAAACTTGTAAATCTTTTCTTGAGTACTAAATTCCAAAGGAACATGTCAATAACGATACCGAATATAAAGAAATCCTAACAAGAATTTCATTCTTGCCTCCTTATTTAAATACAAATTAATTTGACGGCAATATCTTGGTGAAAAAAGTAAAAAATTATGAAAAATAAGCGAAGCCCCAAGAAGAAATTTTGAGAGCGCAACTACGGTTTTAGAATTACTTCAATTTTTTTTTAAGTAAATTGATCATTGTTAATCGTGGCGAAAAGCGGGGTGTGCACATTTGAGCTCAAAGTGGCACATTCCGATCTCGGGAAAATGAAGCGCGCCGCTCCGCGTCGCGCTTCATTTACCTCCCTCTCTCGGAAATGTGCCACTTTTCGCTCGAACATGCACATACCTTGCATTCGTGGAAATTCTCCATGTTAATAGGCAATATTTCAAATCAAAAACATTATTTTATTCAGCTTTATTGGATTATTTGATTTGAAAAGAAGATTGATATAGACATCCCCAATGTGAAACCTTAACTCTCAATATACTGAATTTTGTGTAGTCTATTAAATACCAACCAGGCTTCGGAAGCCTATAGATAGTTTTATAGTTATATTATCAATCTTATTATTTTTAATTGACTATTTAATCAAGAAATGTTTGCATGGTTCTATTCTATTAATATTAACTAAAACATGAAAAGTTTTATTTTTAAATGATAATAGTTATTTTAATATTTTTTTTTAAATGATTTGTACAGATTACAAAGAAATGCTCATTACAGATATTTTTGTGGAATTTTTAACACAATATTTGATTTCTTCTTTCTAAGGATGGTGGACACATGCTGCACCGTCTTCTTTTTGCTATTGGTTATTATCTCCGATGCCCTTTTCACTTTTGTTGGTGTCATTTTTTTCATAAACTCTAGCTAGTGTTTTATCTAGATTTATAATAAATTGGCGTCGTGGTATTTAGCTAGATGAAATAGAATTCTATAATATAAAACAATTTAACACGCTCACGTCAATCATATTGTAGAAAACGAATGGTCATCGAAAATATAATAAAGTGAAAATTTCGATGTATCACACATTCTTGTGGCAAACGACCTAGTTCCAGATATACATTTTAGTATATTTTTACTGGCTGTACTTTATGCCCAACTTGTATATTGGTACAGAGGACCATACTAAATTGTTTTTGGAAAGTTAAGAAGTTGACGAAGAATTTGTAGTTGGATCTGCAGCTATAGAACTCTCATCGTCAGAACCATTTTCAGACCAATTTGATTCTTCCTCTACTACAGTGGTTCCCAACCTTTTTTTGACCAGGGAGCACTTTGATTTCATTATTATTAGCAGAGCCCACAAGTTTAAAAAGTAAACTGTATCATTCTAAAAATAAACTTTAACCGAAACGTTTAACCTAAGTAATAGTAAAATTCTAAAGTAACATTCAAAGTTTGAAATCTTTTGCGGATCATATCTTAGCTTCTGCGGACCACTGGTTGTGAACCACTGCTCTACTATATAATCAGATTCTTCACAATTCGTATATTCAAAGTCTTCATTAGATAAACCTTCTTCTGTGAAATTGTTTTCCTCAATTTCTTCTAAAGTTATTTTTTCTGACAATTTATAAACCTTATAAAACCATAACTTTATTAATTTCACTGCACACTGACATTGTAAGTAATCTAGGTATTTATAACAAAATTTATTTGCACTTACATAAACCTACAAAATATTGTAGATCGGCGAACACTGCAGGAACGCGTCAGGCTTTGCAGGCCTGGTTGGTATTTCTCACTAGAATGTTAAATAAATAAAAACGTTAACAATTTTTTTTGTAAATATTTGATATGATATATTAGGATACAATAAACAAAAGTCATGAAGCCACTACCTCAAATATTAATTATTGTTAAATATATATTTGATTAATAATGTCGAACGGGCTTCGGAGACCCCCGCAGTTTACGCAGGGTTAATGTTGCATTATTGTCAAACGTTAAATAATTCTATGCTTGGCTAGAAGATTTTTGAATGGTATAATTAAATACAACAAACCGTATGGGAGTTTTATTTATTATTAGAATTTCTTGAATGGATACACTGAATTATTGAACTGAAGGGTTTTACTTGACACGATACATCCCATATACAATTTTAATCGATCAAAAATGCTAATTAGTAAACACTTGAAAGTACTCTTGAAAATATTTTTATCAAGCTCGCTGCAATTAGGCGTGCAGAAAAGCAATATGATAACTTATCAAAAGGAATAAAATATCTTAACCTTTTTCAAACAAAAACTAAATCTAAATTTTTTGACTTTTAATTTGTTGAATTAAAGAATAGAAGATGAACACTAGAACTACCAACTGGTCAACATGACCGGTTTCAAAAATTCATCACAAGATTTTTGTGTAAAACCTTACTTATTATTTTTTTTAATATGTCATGACTTTTTATAAATATATGGATTCAATAACACCACATATTTATTTTTTTCCCCCTACCCCATATTTCTTGAGTTGCGTATGCAACATACCTAAATATACCAACCGGTCATTTTGACACTTGAAGAAATTTTCAAAAGAAACGTCAAATTTCAATATGATAAGATTACACAAAATTTTGGGAATTTACCAAAATTAGTATATTCTGCGTATATTTGTGGTTTTCAGCTAGTAGTCATTGCGTTTTAGCATATTATTGACTATTGTTGTAAATAGTTCAAATTACTTTTTTTACATTGTTATTGTTTAGTTTAGCTATTCAGTGAAATAAATACCTATAACTTCCTACACTATACATTCTTGCTGATCTTTGTAAGTATACTTGGAATAAGTATTTTGATTATTTTATATCGAAAAATATATTTCCTATATTTTTTTTCAGTTATAAAATTAGCCTTATATTCAAAGCAATATCACTTTGTAAGCATTGCGTTGAGAAAAAAAAATCTGAATAATAAAAAATAAAAATATTATTTCTAATAATAAAAATGAATAATTGAACTGGTTACTTTTTTTTTGTATAATTTAATTTATTTTTATATTTTTCCTAAAAGTTTGTAAGAATAATTACCTGTGTTCACAATAACTGTAAGAAATAAACGTTGCTTTTTGTAAACGATTCTATTTTTTTTAAACAATTAATTTATTGAATTATATTTAATACTTTGCAAGCACAAGTCATCCGGTTATTTTGACCGGTTGGTAAAAATAGGTATACAAAAAATGTTGATAGTTGTAGTGTTAATATAGGCAAATCCAATAAATACGAAGATGTGCGCATTCGAGTGAAAAGTGGCACATTTCCGAGCGAGGGAAGCAAATGAAGCGCGATGCAGAGCGGCGCGCTTCATATTCCCGAGATCGGAATGTGCCACTTTGAGCTCGAATGTGTACACTCGGCTTTAAGCACAATTTACAATAATCAACTTTAAAAACAATCGTATATTTTTATATTATTCATTAGTAGTTAAAGATGTGCAACTAATATTTATTGGATGTCTATACCAATTATCTTCTTTTCAAATCAAATAATCTAATAAAGCTGAATAAAATAATGTTTTTGATTTGAAACATTAGCTATTAAAATAGAGAATTATCACGAATGCAAGATATGTGCACGTTCGAGCGAAAAGTGGCACATTTCCGAGCGAGGGAGGCAAATGAAGCGCGACGCAGAGCGGCGCGCTTTATTTTCCCGAGATCGGAATGTGCCACTTTGAACTCGAATGTGCACACTCGGTCTTAAGCACGATTACCAAGCGTTCTGTTTTAACATAAAAATCGGTCACGTTAATTATACCCCACCTCGTACATGGAATTTTGTTAAAAACAAATACTATAAAGTTGAAACTGTTTACTTAAAAGTAAATTTTAACAATAAGTTAAAGCTGCATTGTAACAATTGCGGAACACGAAAACTAAATAAATTTAACTCCTATTCGTGCCACGATAAAATTTTATCTGTAAGTTTGTTGGAAAACATTCCGCTCCGATAGCGGAAAGTGTTGGAAAAATTGTTGCACGGGTTTGTTTTTATATTTTTGCGATTTACTTTCGAAGTTTCTTCGCGAACGTAAATAAACAAATTTCTGTTTTATGGGATGGAATTGGAAATGAATGTGATCGAACGTAAAAAAAGAAAGTTGTAAGAATTTTTACATTTATGACGAATGCTATTTTTATGCGGTTGGTTCTTTCGTAAGTTTGCTTTGGTTTTACGAGGGTTCTGCAGCTGGACGCACGACCTACCTCAATCATCGAAAGCTACGGCGTCGAGGCGCGTCCCTAGACGACGGTTTGCTACAGCTGCGACTTAGGCATGCGCCTCAAGCCTGTTGCGTGCCGACGTCGAGACGCCTCTACGAAAGTATTGATTTAACTTTTCAAACCGCATTCTTCGCTTCTCAAACGAATTGTTTGCGTATTATATCGTCTTTGTAAAAGACGTACGATTTTCTTATTTCGCTTTTTTACATCTGTCAACTGCATCTTTAATACAAATAAAAATAAGGATATTATTTTTCCTTTTCCATAAAACTTAAATATTGCAGAATCATTTTTCTAGTTCCACGTTATTTGCTTTTTTATTGCGACTTAGCCAATGTAAAGAGCAAATATTATTTTATGGGAGATTCTTTTAAATTATGATATGCAATAAAATTTTTAGATATTAATTTAAAAAAATTCGAGTCAATTATGAAACTTTTGATTAGATTAAGACAGCGCAGTTTTTTCTAATAACTTTAGCAATAAAAGACTCACAATCAGCTATCCCAATTTTTGTGTTCGACCTTAGATAAACAAGAAAAATGCTACCACAACAAATTCTTAAGATCACGTTTCGAGTTTCTTTTGGTAAACTTGTGTAATTTGGGACAATTATTTTTATTAAATTGGGAAACAATTTTTATGTGATTTCTTAATGGATACCTAGTTCTTAGAAACGGTACAGTAACCAGATCATAAAAGCCTTATTGTCGCACGAAAATTAAATAAACAATATAGGCAATGTCGGATTATGTGAAGAGAGAGGGCGTTAGTAATACATTTTATACGTCATTAATTTTAAAGGTACTTTGCAATAAGTAACAGAAACTGACTACAAAATCAACTGCTAAGTAGATGGCGTCTCTTATTATGTGATAGATTTTTTACTTTTTGACAACCCTTGACTGAATTATTATACCATTCGAAACTATAAGCGATTGGCATTATTGACAGTAATATCAATTCAGATAATGAAATAAGTCACCTATCATCCGATTTACACGGACAAAACCGTGTAAATCGAAAACAAAGCAAAATATGCACAAATTGATCAGTAACTTTCAGAAATTAGTTTATATCGTGAGTGACTTAACCAAATTTCATCAATTATTTTTGAAGAAAATTTAAGGTATACAAAAAAGGTCTAAGATAAAATTTACGTATGTCGCGCCGTTTCAATGATATGGGCTCTCAATGTTGAACTATGTAAAATTCCATTATTTTTTCACATTTATCACAATAAAGAAATTATCATAATTGTTTCACATTGTTTAAAGACAATATTTAAAAATATTTTAAGATTGATTCTATATAATTATAATAATTATAAATTATGATACATATGAAATGATAACGTAATGCTACATACGTCAATATTCAGAGCTCAATATCATTGAAACGGCGCGATATAAGTAAATTTTAAGTCGGGCCTTTTTTGTAGAGGGGACATTTTTCTACGAGAATCATTAGAGAAAACTCAATTTGGTCAAGTCACCTACGAGATAAACAATTCAGATCGCTGCGGGAATTTTTTTCAATGCTTTTTAAATGGGAAATAAAATATTACGATGTGCGACCTCTTAATATTAATATTAAGAGCGCAAATTTTAACTGAGCCTATATTTCGGTATCCTATACTGAAGTTTTGAGACAAATCATGAAAAAAATAGTGATTTTTTTGGCATACCATAATGTATGTATATGTATTATCTCTTTTTTTGGGGAGATAGGTGTACTATAGTTACTTATAAATCTGACAACAATATATTATTCTTAACTATGACGTTAAATCATTTTTTTACCTAAAAATATTATATGGACTTTTTTTTAAATTTATTTATTGGGCTTATATATATTTTTCCCTAATTTTAAAGTTATTGTATATTTAAGACTATTTTAAAGTTTAATTTATGAATAAAACGTTAAGAGATGAGTAGTTTACGAGTTCTTTGTTATTACACTTTTTTTTGTTCAAATTTACCTTCTACAAGATATGTAAAAAGAAAAAAAGATGAATTAATTTTTTTAGTTACGTGATCAGTTGGTAGACCACATAATATATTTTAGTTACTGATTTGACCCGTAGTTCTTAAAAGTGTAGCCACTTGTGCTGTTGTAATTAGACAATGACTTAATGCGGCATTATAAGCTTTGTCTTGTTTTTTGTGGAGGAAAAAAATTATAAAATACCATATATTTTACTATACCCTCGTTGCTGCTGTAATAATAATGCTGTAGCTTAGATCTCCAGCAGTCTGCGACCTTTTTGGGGTAGAACTATTTTTAAAAACATGCATTAAAATCTCAAATTTATTGAAAATGCTATCTTTTGAGTTTTTAGTTAGATACTAATTTAATAAATAACATTAATTTTATTTAATTTAAAAATATTTTGTTTAATAACCAAGTCTCAATTATTCAGTCAGAAAGCCGCAAATTATCGACTTAAATTAGCCAAACGAATTTTACTCAAATTTCATATCTTTACTTTATGTTAATCATTGTTCCCTAATTTTGTTTTTTATTTGCAGGCTCGGTCCATGTGAGCTTCAGGACCCGGTGTGGGCCAAGATGAGCGCCTTGGCCGCCGGTGTCAATAAGAAACGAAAGAAATCGGACCCTAAACCTCAGGCGCAAATGTAAGTAACTGAAATTATGAACAATGTTTACAAAACACACAAACGAAGACGCTGCCGTTGTTTTAGACACTTTTATATCTGCTATCGTATTCAAGTCATATCGTATTTCCTTTTGTTTTGCAAAGGATTTATCGTACAACTGTCTTATGCAAAATACTCTATTCGCTTCGTTGACAGGGAGGACAATTCTTCGTGTCTTCCACACGGTCTCCATAAATGTAGGTCGCCAATTTACGATTCTTTGCGGCAACGATGCGATACCGTTGCTTCTAAGAACCATGGAAAATACTCAAACACCCTATATTTCATATAAAGGAATTGTGTTTTCCGTTTCCTATCACATTAAAATTCAGCATTTGATTTGCAAAACGTTTCTTTGGGAAGTTTCCGTTCGCCGGCATCTCTTTGGCATATTTAAAGAATGAAATTGGTATTTTTTAAAGGTGGATATCAAGTTGTAAGAATAACAGAAAAAAAGGACTTTGCAATAAAGGTAAATTGCTGTTAAGTAACTGGCGTTGTTTCCTTCGTGTTTTAGCCATAAATCATTTTTACCTTTGTCATTATTTCATCTACCTGCCGGAAAGCATTGTGGTTCTGCAGCACTACACTTGTAAACGTCAATGCCTGTATATTGCTGAAGAATTTGTGTTAGTATGGTCGACTACGTTTACAACTCCAGTATAAAAGAAATATTTACTGATATTGATGGCGGCCGCATTCTTTCTACAAATGCTTATTTTTGAAGCCCCAATTATTAATTCAATTTTGAAATTAGGTCCAATTACAAGTGTTACCGTTTTTTGCTAAACTTATAAAAGCTTTGAAAGGTAACACTTTAATGCGTTTTAATTTACCATTTTATTTAAATTTTGAAATATCTTAAAAAAAAGTGTATATCAAAATTTTTGTTGTTTTATATAGAAAAAGGAATAATAGAATAACATCTGATATTTCACAATAATTTTACACAGTAAAGTCAAAGATACAGTCTAACTCAGGAGAATGGTCTGACGTCATGAATTTATTTGTAAGCCAAGAGCAACGTTATAGGGATCTCAATGTCCGAGAAAATGGCATATCCACTGTTTGAATGCCTGCTTGCTTCTAATAAAGATAGATGATAAAAAATACTCTTTTCAATTATCGTGTAGGGTTAGCCTTAGGTTAATCTTATACAATAATTTAAACTGACAACTACATCACGGTTGTGACAGTTTGGCACAAGAACGATAGGAAACCCTACATCGAACCTACGAAGGTGAATGGATGCTCGTCATCAACATGTTCGATTATAGACACACATTGTTTATTTTTAAAAAATGTTATCAGAGTATAATCTTATAATTTTTACACTATACCTACGAGATGTGTTGATTAACATTGTATAGTTATTTGAAGCTGACGAATACTACCTATTGATGAGATGTATCTATAATTTCGTGGGTCCAACTGTACATTTTATATACATATGGATGTAAAAAAATGTTATTTAGAATATCATTTTGAATGATAACAAAGCATTATCATTGTGTAGGGTTAACTTAAGATGGGTAAACTTTTACTCAATTATCATATCAATATCCTTCAGCCATTCACATATATTGCAGTATGAAGGCACATATACAAACAACAGTTAAGAAAAATGTAAATAGAAATCTGACATTGTTTTATTATTCTTAAATATGACGCCATATTCCAATGTAATATGCTACATTAATTTATATGTAAAGTAGATAGATGTTTAATTAAAATTAAAAATTGATTGTTTTATTTCGGATTAGGGACTTTCTAATATTTTAATGACACACTATAGTATAGCGTCTTTCAGTTTTGCATATCTACATCAGGGATAGGGAACCTTTTAGGACCTTTGAAATACAACTCAGACTTTGATTATCACTTAACGTCTTTTTTTTAACTGATTTTATTGTCATCGTCATTATGAAATTGTTTACTGATGTAAATGTTTCTTCATTGCCTTTATTCAAAAGAAATGCAGCACAACGTTGATAGTTCCGAAATTCTATAGTTCGGACGCACCAATAATCCGATCACTCTTGTAATCCGGGCATTTTAAAAATTTTACCTCTATAATCCGGGCAGGATTTATATTTTATGGTTTTAATAGAACAAAACAAGAATTTTCCTGTATGGACAAGCAAGCAACTATTCACTTTTACGTTGCCAGCGGCATCGATCATTCTATTTTAGGTTTTCAAAAGTAGTAATAGACGAAATGGCTCCGTGCAAGAGATCGCATAGAACATTTACTCTTTTTCAAAAACTTAATTTTTTAATAAAACATCCAAAAAGTACAAACAAACATTAACAAATATTTAAAAAATGCTTGAAATGTTTTGTTTATTAGCTTTTGTTTACGGAAAGAATATAAGTAGTTTTTATTTTTATATGTTTTTGATTATATGTATGTATAATAATTTATATTTATTAAATATTCGGAAGTGTTTTCATGTTCATAATACAAAATCCCGGCTCTCTAATAAATAAGAGAAATACCTACAGTAATCCGGATACCTGGCAATATCGGACATTTCCCGGAACAATGTGTCCGAACTATGGAAGTTACGCTGTATATATTTAGAAATTATCAAAATAATTAATAAATTAGTTTGTATTAGTAATTATAAAAAAGTAATTTGTATTTTAGCAGTGGATTAAACAAGTTTACTGTTATCACAATCTTTTTACATATACTATGGACTTTAAATTTGGAGTTTTCATACGCAGTTTTATACTTTGAATGAGCAAACGTAATTAGGAAAGTAAATGTTATTTAATTTTCTGCGTCGTTATACGTAATTTTTGAACAAATATCGTGGCAATAGAAATTGGTATTTTGAAAAGAAATTTGAATTAGCTTGAATAGGAATTTTAACGATTAGTGACGCCAAATAGAGCCGGGAGAATTAATATTAAACCGAAATTCGTCAATCAACTATTTTTGTTATAAGCCGTCGATACTTGAAAGGAAGTAGTAGTGCTTTCTGGTGTGCCTAATACTTTATTTGTTTTTAATTAAAATAATACATACGTTTAATGGTGAGTTACAATTTTTTTCAATTAGAACGCATGTTTATAAATAAAAATCGATTAATTGTTTCGAATTTTATGAAATATAAAAAGAAAATTGGAAACTAATTTAATAATTATCGATATGATGTCATCGTAGTAGTAAAAATGAGAGTAATTGTAAGCGAGGACTTAAAACAATGCAAATCGTGCGGTTTAAGTATCGTTCTTTTTGTTTAGAAAAACTTTTTTATTTAGGCATATTTTATTGTTCGTGGTCTTTGCAAGGTAAGAGTTTCAAGGAAACTACAACGTGTACAGCTTATTTAATATCATTTAATTGCAAATTTTATTACAACTTTTGGTCATAATACTAATGGTCTTTTTTTTCTACATTTGAGGTTTGTAAAACGTTTTCTTAGTCGGGTATATAATTTTTGGTTGTTTGTTAGGTGTTATTATATTTAAGATATAATCTTGAGTTAGTTGTATGTTAAATTTTTAATTTGCATACAGAACGTATGAAAATCCGAATACTAATTGTAGAGTAAGTCCAATTAGAATCAAATCACTTAAGTTCGCAGTAATTATGCCTTTCCTGTTTATGTTTTGGTGTGTCTCTTTTTTACTGATAAGCTTCATTAGAAATTAGCTTCCATTAGAAATTTTAATTAATTTTTATTTCATATCATAATTAATTTTTCCATAAAATAGTAGAAATTTGGCATATTACGATAAGAATTTATCTTCCAAATACAACATTATTCTATGCCCATAAATAAACTAGAAATACGTATACTAAAGTGAAAGCATTAAATTCCAAATAGCTTGATTAAGAAAATTGAAAATATAATTAACAATAGTAGAAAAAAATTATGGCATAAATCACATGGATACGTAAATTATACTTGTATCATATTTAAATTCAATCTGTCTAACTCCCTTTTTCATTGTAAAAAATTGAATTGCTAGCCTGAAAACTTAATTGCGTAACGTATTGCAAGTCATTATGAATTACTTGTTTCTGCAGGCACTAAATTCAAGGTCGATTTTAGAAAATTTGATGTTTCTTTAGAGATCAACTTTATAACAGCATTAAATATGCTGTTTTTTTTTTTAAATATTGGTTCAAGTTCTTTATGTCTTCAATCTTTATATTTTGGGAAATAACTAAATTATAAGCATTTTCGTGTTGAGATGTTTACAATTTTTTTATGAAACTTTTAGAAGACATTTGTGACTTTACGTGCGTGTTTTGTGGTAAATCACCGGATATAAATTTAGGTAGTTCATTGAATGATGATTTTTTAACATGAAACTCTACGGTAGAATACAAATTTTACTTTTTCGAGTATTTTAAAAAGAGTTTCGACGCAATGTTTACCAAATTATTAAAATTAATAGTATTTAAATTGTATAATTATTACACAAATAGTTATTGTGGTTAATTGTTAAAAACTTGCTGGTTTACAATCTATGCAGAAACGACACTAATCGTTTTCGTGTTACTACCAAGTTAGTCATTGAATTTAACCCACATTTTAGTTATTCAGGTTTTCCCAAATTCTCTAATCTGAAACAAATCGCATGTATTTATTTTTCTACCGAATATATTTGTTTGTAACATGTATACCTACCTATTTTTTTCTAAATGTTTTTTTTTCGAATTAAATTTTTTTTAGAAACTTTTTCGAAAATAAGCATTCGTAACTATAACTCTGTAAATACCAATACATATCCTTCCGTTTTGAAATTCTGACGTTGGTTTATTTTGCGTCTTATCTTATCAAATTTGACAAACTTATCGATTTTACTATTGGAAATTCTTATTGTTAATAACTGATTGTATTATTTGTTTTGTTGTTTAAGACAGTGATTCTCAATCTTTTGTGATTGCCTCCTAAGGGTGATATTAACAAAAAGGAATTGAAAGTAAAAACTCGATTGGAAAAACAAAATATAAATTTAATTTTGAAGTAGTTGGCGGCTTATTTATTTTTTTTTATGATTAAAAGATCGTTGTTTGCATTAATGTTTTGTTTTAGTTTTTACAGTTACACCCCGATACACTTATACCGGTATGCTACTCCCGAAGCACAATCGCGTCGAGTTGGCGCAGGTGACGTCACTTGTGAAGCACATAGTTCATTCGTAGCATGATGTAGTGCAGAAATCGTGGTTCCAATTTAAATAATACTTTTGCTACACATGTGTTTAGAGTGGGAATGTGAGATTTTGTTTCATTTCGTTTCATAATTACACGTTACAAATAAAAAAATATTTAGCTTAAAAATCAGAAATATTGATTATTTAAACCAGGCGTAGCCAACCGGCGGCCCGCCTTGAACATTTTTTCGGCTCCCGAGATTTATCTTATTTTTACAAAATATATTTATTTTATAATGTTTAATGGCCAAAGTAGTGAAAACCAATGTATTAAAAAAATACATTATTTGTGCATCCATATATTCAAATATGTTTCTAACATGAGGATATATAATTTTATATGCGGTCCGCAAATTTATGAAGCATTTCCAAAGTGGCCTACAAAGTCATTTGGGTTGGCCACCTCTGATATAAACAATCCTTATTTATTAACAATAATTAAATATTTGTCAACCTTACATATAATGCTATTTTTTGCATTAAAACAAGATTAAAAGTGCATTATGTATGGGTTTTGTATGTATCGAATCTAGCCCCTGCTTCACAGTGACGTCAGACGTGGTGAGGTGGGGATGTGCGTAGGCATACCGGTATAAGTGTATCGTGAGTAAAACTAATATTTTCAAAAGTTTTAAATACGGATATAATAAATAAAATAAAATACATGGTTTTTTATGTAGCGGTTGCAAAAAAAATTCGTGTGATATTATACGGCAATAATGACGGGCTTCCACAATAAGAAAAAACAATTTAAAAAAGAAACCGCGTAATAATCCGAAAATACACATTAGATAAGAAATTTTTTTATTTTTTAAATTGTAACGTAAACAATTTAAGAGTTAGCTCAAATTAGTACAGGCATGTCTAAATTTGCTTTAAAATTCATGTCCTACCTTACATTTTACCAAGCTAAGTAATTGTTAAAAATTTGACCGACATTTATCGTGAAACCTAATATCCAAAAGATGCATTTGCAAAAAGCACGTACTGAATGATCTCATTCTCTCGAAGAAGCATATGAAAATGATGCTGTGTTGCCATTTTTGCATTAACTAAAATGCATTTTTCTCAAATATAAAAGAATTTAGGATCTATTGCAAGTGGACAAGTGGACAAGTACCAGCTGATTAAGTTCCAATACTCAATTAGCTCACAACTTGTGTATATAAATTTTACTTATAGACGATGAAAAATAAATTTAAGAAATGTTAGCTTAAGAAATTAGGTTTTTTCTATAATACTTGACGACAATAACTTTTTAAAAACTTTTTAAGACGGTTTACAAGTATTGATAAATTATTACTTTTATATTTATAAATTTTTAAATATTTTCCGTATAAGCATTACTAATTGAATTACATAATGAGCATATTAACAAAAAATACTTCGAATTGCTAACGACAATAAAAAAGGAGTAAACAGTGTCGTAAGTAATTAATGTTGGATAATCAGAAAAATGCTAAGTTTTTTCAATTTTATTTTATTATGTATGTTTGAGGGCTACATAAAAATTATTACTTCGAATTATAGTAAGTAAAGAAGTGACTTTTCCATATAATTTTAAAAGCGTCTATGTCATGGACAACAATTATTGCATAACCTTTATAACATAATTTTCGTTCATTCGGAATATAAGTAACTTAATAATAAACTAAAAACTGTTAATTGTTGAATTTTTAGTAAATACTTGTCATAAAAAATTGAACTTAAAACAATATTTATTGTTACGGCAAATGCTGTCTTAACAAATTCAAATCTAATTAGGAAATACACAATAAAGCATTGATCATATATGTAGTTGAAGGGTCTTGTGTAGTATATAATATGTATAGATCATCAGGATTTCAAAGACAATATCTACGTAGGTTTATATTTTTTTACATGCGATTATGTATTAATTACAGCCTTCGAAGTAATGAAAGTTGCTTAAATACTTTTACTAATTGTAAGTGAACTTTCGTTTAATATTTTAAGCTGTCGATGTCGTTTAGAATTTTTAACAATAGCATTTGGAAAGCAATAATTAAGTTAAAAAAAGTTCTGTTCGTTCATGGTCATCATTTGCAAATTTATTTGTTAGCAACAGTTGCTCTCTGAGGTAATTTTTTATAAGGAACTCGGTGATCCCACTCATTTCTAGTATCTTAGACGAATCGTCATACCCAGTGCATTTCTACTAACTAGTAAGAAAGGAAATACGATATTACTAATTATCACACCCTACCAACAACGTTGTATGTAAAATGTCGAAATGCTCATGTTTGCATTTTTTTCTAGAGTATATTTGTGTTTGTGTAACAGTATTAGTAGGTAAATCGTTCTTAATGGGTCGCGATTAGTAATGGAAAGTTTTATTTTCAGCAACAAATGCAACAATGAAAAACGTCGTCGCGAACAAGAAAACATCTACATAGAAGAACTGGCAGAGCTAATCTCCGCCAATATCGCGGACATGAGCTCGCTCTCGGTTAAGCCAGATAAGTGCGCCATCCTTCAGGAAACTGTTAATCAAATCCGCAGCATAAAGCAGCGAGAAAACTCCTCACAGTCGTCAGACCCTGTGCAACAAGGGGAAGTTTCTTCGTCACGGCCGACCATTCTGTCCAACGAGGTTTATGGTCCTCTTTTATTAGAGGCTTTGGAAGGCTTCTTATTTGTTGTTAATGCTGAAGGTAAAGTTGAACACGTTACCGACAACGTAGCTACGTACATAAAATTTACCAGAGACGAAGTACTTGCTAAGAGTATCTATAATTTTATCCATCACGGAGATCATGCACGGTTTAGTGCCAGTCTTTTGCCCATGTCCATAGGTTGGGCAAGCGAACCTACTAACAAATCGCGGTCGTTCAGCTGCCGATTGTTGGTCAAACCAGACGAACAAGACGAAAGTATAGAAGAAAAGCAACAGCGTGTAAGTCGGTACGAGCTTATGCATATATCTAGTACCCAGTTAAGGGATCAAGTAACAGTTTCAGACGAAGAAGGTGGTGATAGTGGGCCTTGTTTGTTGTGTGTTGCTAGTCGTATTTCGCATCGCGAATCAGTTCCGGGCTCTTCCATTGAACAATTTACCACAAAACTCGATACCTCCGGAAAAATAATTGGCGTCGACACCTCCGGAGTGTCAGCCAACTATTCACAGTTCCTGAATAAAGACCTTATGGGTCGTAGTCTCCAAGATCTGTGTCCGCAGCAAGAAGTGCATAAACTTACGTCGCATCTCAGGGACACATTAAGTGCGGGACAAGCGACTAGTGTAATATACAAATTGCGGCTCGGATCGCAAGAAAAATACGTACACGTTCAAACGAAATCTAAATTATTTAAAGCCAATCCTCACTCTAATACCGACACGGATTTTATGATGGCAACGCATTCGATCATTGGGTAAGTTTTGATTTACATTCAACTATATTATTTTCTTATCCTTATCTTTCTTTTTTACATTAGAGAACACGATTCCTCGAATTTGTCAGATCCTGCCGGTTCAAATAATAGTGGTGGCGTTGGAGGTCCCCTAATGACGAGCGTTCTAAATGGTACACGGAATGGTGGACCAGCTAGTTCGGCTAACGATGTCACAAATACTTCTACAAATACTACACTTCTTAATACCAATTCTTCGTTTACCACTTTTCCTTTGGATAGCGAATTTAACTTTGATATATTTCCAACTTCGACGTGGGAATTGGAATCGTCCACGACATGGAACGAAACTAGACCAGAATCGAGACAAAGTGTTACGTCCGTTTCTACACCAACTCCTCGTCCTCCTAGTGCTCCTGCGTATAGTCCAGCTGCGACTGTTCCCCAAAGTCCTCTTGCCCAATTTGTAACTCAACCTAGCCCTACAACCGTACCTAATCCCCCGACACCTGCTAACCCTTACAGTAGTAATTTTCCTTTTAGTCCTTTAACTGAATCGAACTTCCAAATGGAAGAACAAAAAGATACCAAAGGTAATGTATTAGAAGAATCGTCGCCTGTTACGACGGAGTCTGGTAGATTAAGGAATTTGCTAACTAAACCTCCAAACTCTATGGATTCCTCCAACGATTCGGAAAGCAAAAATAAAAACAGGATACTAAAAGGTCTACTCAATCAACAAGATGAAGATGAAAATAAAAACGATAGTAGAAGTAGTCCAAGAGGATTAGGCAATCGTTCAGGACCCTCGGATGCCGCTAAAGTAGCAGCTGCTGGTGGTGGAAATAATATGCTTCTTCAGGTAAGATACGTATGTATTGTTTTTCATTATATTTCAAACTCCTTAGAATATTTTATTTAAATTAAATGAAGCTTGATCTTTTTAATGAGAAATGTATAGAAAAATATTTTTACTTTGATTCAATCTCCCACTGATTGTTTTTTAAAGTTAAAAACGCATATAAAACATTACTTTTGTAGACTCATGGGTACTTGGAGTGCGAAAATTACTGAAGTACGCATTTTCTTTTCTTATTTATTTTTAATTCACCATTCAAATGAATGGTTTCCAATAAACGCATGAGTAGTTTACTACTTTAAAAATTTGAGTTTAATATATTTGAGTGGAGGATTATTTAAGGTGAATTTGTAAAGCATTGGCAACTAATTGCAGAGATAAACTGGAACGTTTGTATTTTAAAGTCGAAATGAAAGAAACAGCAGGCCAAACGTCTTATATTGTAAAATGTGTAACACAAAATTGAATTAGGATATGCTGAAAATTAAATGGTAGTTGCTGTACGTTCTATTGTACCCTCTATACCCACCCTGCTGCCTTATTCCCTATAGGGTGTCTACCTGTTTGCAAAAGTTAGAGGATTCCAGGTAGAAAACGAAATAATAGTTTTTAGTAGAGTTGTGCATACGTATCGAAAAGTAATGTGCGTTCGTGTATAATGTGTTGCTCCGTTTAAATTTTAAATTGTTTTATTCACTTAAATAATTTCTTATCAAAAGTGCTCAAGAAATCAGTTGGCGATACTTATACATTCGTCTCGAACCCACAGATAAGACCATTACCTGTCTTTGTTATATAGATGAGTCATTTTGTGACTTGTCTTTGCAGCGCATACATCGTTTAGGCAGTGTTATAATTAGTTGCTATAAATAATGTATTAATGTAGTGTTTACCATTTCTCTTTCGTACAATAATGGTGAGTGAATATTCGGTATCTCTTTGTTATTTTCAATTTCCGAGGATAAGTGTTTACGATATTTTTATCGTTTCATAAAGTTTAGGTCGCTCGTACTGAAGTGCACAAAATTTCGTAGAACGATATTATAATATTATGAAATTTTGATGTTATTTTATAAAACAACAACTGTAACTTTGCGTAAACCAGTTGTAATTTTCGCTAACTCAGCCGTTGGTGGGAGTTATTACTTCATCAACTTACTTGAAGTTTATATTAAATGGTAAGCCGATTCGCAAATTAGCAAATTCTTTTTTTGTGATTGAAAATAAACATTTTTATAGTACAGTTTATTTGACCAAATGACCCTTTTATTAAAAATTTGATTGCCAACAATGTTTAACTACTAACCTTGAAAGTTCTTCCCATTTTAATTAATTTTTCCATATATCAGCACCTTATGATATCCTTTCGAAGATATTCATGTACGAAGAACCAAATAAAAGTATCAGCAGATAAGTGCATTTAATCATTTAAATGTAATTAAGTAGCAGTTTAAATTATCTAAACAATACATTAATTTCACTCCATTGTACTTATTGCCTATTTCGAAATTTCAGAATTGGTAATTTATTTAAAAGTGCGTAAAAAGCATTTAGAATATTTTATTATGTACCAATGACGTAACTGATATGTAAGTATACTTTAAAATCTACATACAGTATCATCATTATAAACGAGTCGGTTAATTAGTTTTTGAAATTATGGTAAACACATTGAATTTATTACTCAGTTAGCCAACAAGGTTTAGTTTATTTTATAGAAAGTTTCCCCAAAGTACCTTGTAATTGATTTTTGATATCAAAGGTTAATAACGATAGAAACAATTTATAATAAATAGACGATCCTCAGCAACACCTTTTTGATGATGTTCGTATGTACGTTATTAAAATAGTTACGAACATATTTTCACTTTTTTAAATTGTAATATTTGGTGTAAAACTTGGGATATGTTCAAAATGCTATCTATTTTCATTTTTGTCGTTATTTGGATAAGGGCAGCTGTTATAATTTCTGTATTTATAAAAGAATTTTTTTTTGACAAAAAAATTTAGTGATCCAAAGGAAGCAATGAAAACGATAGAATTTGTTTTGTGTAGTAACAATAATATGACAATTAAGTTAGTTTTTTTTTAAAACCAAGTTTATTAAGTTAATTTTTATATTATCTAAAATAGAGTAAAATCACATTTCTAAGAATATCAAGCTTTAAAATAATTTATTTATTATAGTTTATACTTAATCAAACAAGTCATTTCTATAACTAACTTTTATTATAAAAATGCGTAAAATTATCTTATTAGGAAATTAGCACAAAGAAAATTGAAATAGTTGTTAATTATAGAATCGACTTGTTTTCAAATAATTAAAATGTATCGAATGTGTTTTAACTTTGAAGACTAAGTTAGTGAATATTCATTTTTTTTCCACATGTATGAATACAAATTTATCATTTTAGTTACTCAACGAAAAGAATGACGACGACGATATCGAAGCGCGTGCAGGAATAAAGAAACAAAGCGAATTGCTTCAACAATTATTAAAAGAAAATGAGGAACGAAAACCCGAGCCTACATCTCAAGACGATTCATTGTTACGTAGTTTAGGCTTTACCAATTCTCCCTCACCTCCAAGCGAACCTGGACGTGCTAGAAAACGACCAAGCGACGACCGCGACGAAAATCCATCGAAACGACCAACAGAAGCAGTATCTTCTACGGGCGTATCGTCTGGTGGTAGTAAACTTTGCGAACGAAATAAAATGTTGGCATCGTTGTTAGCCAAACAGCCTGCAAATAATCACCTTCCCATACCTCCCGTACCTGCTAGTGTGATATCTGCAACTCCGCAGGAAATTTTACCCAAAGTAGTAGATTTAAATAAAAATCCTACTTCCTCAGCTAGAATACCATCAAATTTACAACAAGCCATGCTTGCGAATCCTCGAGCAGTGCCTCGTATGCCTGGTCCAGGACGACCACCAAATACAAACTACCTCAATCAAATGTTAACGCCCGGAGATAACATGCAACGATCACAGAATCGCCAATTTAACCAAATAGATTCCGGTTCGTATGTTCCTGCAACAAGTAATGTAGATATTTGGGATATTCAGTCTTCATCAGATCCTTTGCTGTCCGATATTCTCGATCAGGTTATCGATATAGTTCCAGATGCTGTAATGACTAATAGTACAGATTTATTAAATTTATTGGAAACAATCGATGCTACACAAAACAATAACAACTTTCAACAAAGAGAACCGATTAGTGAGAAAATGGCCATTAACATTATTCAAAAGTCTCTTATGCAGTGCGAATCTGCTGTAAATAAAAGTCCATCTTCACCCACGATATCTCTATCTGGTACTCCACCAGCTTACTCATCGACAACGGTAAGTTATTTGAAGAAAAAGGGGAAGAATAATAGTTTGATATTGGATTAATAGGGATTAGTTATTATTTACTGGGTACATTAGTTATAGGTATTTTACATTTAATGTTAATATAATATTGAGTAACACGATTAGAATAGATTCAATTGTGAACACCATATGATTTTGATTATTTTATGTAGTAATCGTATTTATATTCTTTAAGAAAAAGTAATACATTACAGCATGATCAAAATACAAATCATTTTAAATTATTTTCTTTTCGAAAAATTGACTTAACTTCTACAAATTATTATGAATTACATTTCATAACATTTATAATAATTTTACAATAATTCTAGATGACTACGCAGTCAAACCAGAATAGCAATTTTCAACCACCGCCACCAAACTATCCAAGAGCTGCTTTTAATATTCAAAGAGCTCCAGTTAGAGCAGGGGCGCCTCAGTACGCGATGGCAGGTGGTACAATTACAAACCAACAACAACACATTTTGCAACAGCAAAGAAAGCAGTTGTTGCAACAACAACAAGAGCATAAAAGGCGTTTATTGCAACAACAGCAGCAACAACAATTACTGATCCCGTCCAATGCTGCAGCAGCTGAAATAAATCCTAGTTTACAAAATATTGATACGTTATTAAATAATAACGTAGCTCCTCCAAATGTTTCGTTACAACGTTCTGCTAGTGTGCCTGAATCACAATTATCGCCGAACTATGGTGGACAAATTAGTCAACCAAACCAGAGGATAAACAACCAGCAACCGTTTTCACCACACTCACAGTTGACGTCGCCTATAGGGCAACAGAATTCCTTTCCTCAAACAACAGTTAGCAATTACCAACAAGCAGGCTCTAGGCTATCACCGCATCCACCTTTCAATCCACAACTATCACCTAGACAAGGATATCCACAAAATAATGCACAGACCACTAATTGGCAACAAGCACAGCCTAGGCTTAGTATACAACAACAACAAAATCCTATGCTCAATGCACAACTAACGGTAAGTGCTATACAAACATAAATATATTTTGTGAAAGGCTATAATAATTATATGTACATTTATAGAGCAACTACGTGTCTGGACCTAATGGTAGAAATTTCCCTGTACAGAGAACACCCCAACAACAGCAAAGGGCGATAGGTAGTCCTGGAGCGGCAGCAGCTACACGACAGTCTCCATTTCCTGCGGATTCGTTTCCTCCTCCTGCTTCACCTAACTCTGCTTTTAATCAAAATCAGTACCTGAGGTTGCAGCGTGCTAATAGCGCACCAACTGCGACTACGCAGCTGCCAGGTATGTACAATTGCATCGTTTTATTAATTTAAACAAAAACATGAAACGGTTTGAGAGTTTTCCGCAGTTTTGAAATTGATGCTCGTGCGGTGTCATTTATATACTTTTAAAACTTAACAGATTGGTTGAGGTGATTAATTTTATGTATAATATTCACTACACTTTTCCATTTAATTATTTACGACACATTTCGGCATGGTTTGAATTTTGCAACTTGTAGGCCATGCATTTGTAGAGGTTTAGGTTTGTGCAGTGGTGATATGCATGGTAGTCTATTACAATTTTATAACTATTAATTTTTCTCAATGAAAGTGCATCAAAATCACTAGTTTTCTTTCTTTCTATATAGTTATGTAAGGAATATAATGTACTTTCATTGTTAGCTCTTAAGTATTGCGTAACATATCAGGACTATGCATAAGTAGCAGAACTAGATAGAATCCCTTCTGAGCGTGGCGTGTGTTACAGGTGGCCTGGGATCCCCCCGGCCATATGGCAGGGACCACCCTCCACACCCTTATCCTCCCATTCCTCCCCATCACCCTATGATGTACCAACAAGACTCCCAGTACTGTTACGATCAGACGGGTTTACAGTTAGTGTACAATGGCGCAGACCGGGGTCGTGCACCCCCACACCTTCCAGCCGGTAAGTCGACGGCTAAATCAGGGGCACTTTCAACACCTGTATTGGTTCCTAGAATGGCCTTTTATTTTAAACAATTGAAGGAAATACTTTTGATTAAAGAATAATGTGCAATATTTTTAGTTTGATTGTACGTAGTAGCTTTTATTTTGATCAAAACAGTTATTTTCACCCTCTAATACATTTATTTTGGTATATTTTTAGATACTCGTAATGTAGGGTTCTGATTTAAAATAAAATTCGCATTTTTTCGAAGACCTCAGAACTAATTGCTCTGAACATGTAATTCATTTGCACTTATTGATAATAAGTATAAGAAGTGGTATATGAGTAAATTCAGAATAAATATATTTCAATAGTAATATAATGTTATGTTATTAATAATTTCTAAAAATATATTGAACGTAATAGAAAAAACTTGGTAAGTTGATCATTTACGTTTCTTTACATTTGTAGATTTTACAACATAAGTTATTGATGGGTCATTCTAGGAACTCAGTTAGTCATCTCACCAGCACTCATATTTGGCACATCGCCCTGTGTCTAACAACACTCATACATTACATGTGCTCGCCTCATGGCTGTGCTAAAACCACTGGGGATCTATTACCTATACCATGAACCTTTCAATCCTTTCTGCTCCTTTCCCTATGTATTGCCATGTTATCATTAGTACGTTACCATTTAGTTTATGTTGCTTTATGTTTTGTTGCTTCTCAAAATGTCACAATATTTGTATTTTTTATGTGCATACCGATTGTTGTATGGATTTTATGGCTGTTAATTGTTCGTAGTTTAAATTTTATTAGTTTTTATAATTTGGTATGCTAGTTCAAATCTGTTGAAAATGAATAGTTCCATAGTTCATAACAAATAGATGTATAGTTGTTTGGGAATATGTAGCATGTACTCTTCCTCTTGTACTAGACTGGACTCTTTAATGGATGAAGTAGATAAAATTGCTACCTGATAGGAAATGCGAATATTATAAGCATGTTCTGTTATATTATGAAATTGTGATTAAGTTGAGTTTCAGGTAGAAATTTTACATTCTTCACACTTTGTTTTAATCGTTATCTCAAAGATTGTAAATATAATTTAACCCAAGTGTACTATATTGGATGTTTGTGTGTGAATTGAAATATGTATACAGTCAAAGTTGTTCCTTATGTGTGTGATGTTTCATCATGAATAATGTTTGTGGATGTGTGAACATGTATTCAATTTAATACTATGAAGTAAATCGCTAACAAATGTATTGCATGTCATTAATCATAACGATAACTCATAAGTAACTGCTTAGCAATAATTAAAAAAAATATTGATCTTTTAAGTTTGTCTTGTTATTAGCTCATATTTCTTTGAAGTTAAATTAAGACATTTTTAAAAGATTAATAGCTAAATGTGTTTGTTGGGAGCAATGTTGTTAGCGGGATTTGTGACAGGTGTGTCGGGCAGCGGTACCACGTCTGAATATGTGCGACAAGAACTAAGGGCAGTGGTAGGAGCACGAACTGGCCAAACCCAACAGCAACAACAGAATCCTGCAAGACCTCCAGCTCAGTTAATTAATCAACAACAAATAAACACGTCCGATCTCGAAAGTTTAGGACTCTCCTTTGAAATGCCTACCTCTGGTAAGTAATTTTTATCATCAAATCTTACATTATTTTGTTTTTAAATGGGCTTACATTGTTTGTTTTATTTAATATACTATTGGGGACCCTTAATAATTTTGTACATACATTGCTTGGTATTTGCAAAGTGTTATAACGGTACAATATCTGTAAATATATTTTTTTTCAATAAGGATTTAGCCATTTAAAACAAAATATTTCTTGGGTTGCACAAAATTAATGAACATTTTTTTACAATATTTGTACTTTTTATTGCGCTTTGCATTTGCCGTTTAAAAAGTGGGTATGTTTTAATATTTGTCTTTTTTATTTGGAAAAAATGTGTTTTAACTATGAAATTGAAAAATTAAATTTTGTACAGTTCGTCTATGTTGAATAATTTTAAAAATATGATGAGGATAATTTTTGTGATGTAATCAACAAAAACGTAAAAGTTGTTTCATCTTTTGTATATTCCTTTAATAGTGTGCCTATATGTATTACTAAACAAATAAGGGGCAGACTGTACGCATATTGCCTTTATTATGTTGTAAAGCAAATATTCTATTACGAATGGTAAAATAATTTTGGATGTTATGATAACAAATTATTTAAATTGATTAGTATCGAATTTGATTTGAATAATGTAAAGGCAATAAGTGTGCTGCTGCAGGGAGTGCGTACAATGATGTCATTGTTGCGTGCAGGTGCGAGTGAGAGCCCGAAACTTTGGGGTGCGATGGGGTCAGATATGGGCTCAATGTCTCCACAACCAGCGACCTCCAGGGTAAGCTACACACCTGTCCACTCACGCTGATCCCGCTTGCTGATACTAACCTAGCTTGCATGCTATTACGCTACATATATACATGTAACATAATAAAATATATTTACAAGAAAAGAGACTTGAATCAAGTGTGGTACTAATTAAATGCAATTTCAGAGTTCTATGGAGGAGGCTCGGCAAGGTGATCACAAGTCCTCTCTGCTGCAGAAGCTGTTATCGGAGTGACCGCGTGTATATAAATAAGTTATCTTTATAAAACATATATATATAAATATATATATATATAATAAAATATATATATTTCTACTAGGTACCTCAACAGTTAAGTACCACAGGCTGTAAATCTAGACAGGTTAGCTGTATCAAGTGCATTAATAAGTTGCTTGTTCGTTTCATTAGGGTAGTGCGGAGCTAGGGAAGGCGCAGGGTCTGAGTGCAATTGTATATAGATTGGGACTTGTTTATATTTATATATTATATTTTATTATTGGACTTGTTTAAATTCAGATTACGTAAAGCGCTCCAGCGCCTGTTATTATTTGAATGTGTTTAGTGTTGTCTTCCTTTCAGTGAGTGTTCATGCTACGCATTACCAAAAAATAGTAACTGTTAATATTTTATATATAATTTAACTCACGTTATTGGAGAGCTCGTTTTGTTGGACATTGTGATAGGCGATTGCCATGTTACTGTTGCTAGGAGCGTTCCTAGACCTTATATTAGTGCTAGCATTCATACTTGATTATTGTCAATTACACCCAGCCACTAAATTAAAAGATGAACAAATTGACAGACAGAACATTATTTAATTACACAGATATTTTTTGTACATTATTGGAGTTTTGAAATATATCTATATATTACAATAAAATATAATTTCTATATGTTTTTTGTCATCTTACAAAATGTTGTTATAATGTTATAGAAAGCTGTCGTTTTAATACTTTATTTGTTTTTATATAACTGAGCATTGACATTTTTTTAAGAAAATTTTTAATTTGTAGTAGGAGTGTTGCTAATATGGCCTAGGGTGTTCCACTCTTTTCTGTCGGTCTTGATTTCTTGTATATTTTAATAAGTAAAATTTATAGGAGTATTTAAAATTGCGAAATTATCTTATTTGTTGTAATTAATAAATTTCAGATATCTTTTAAAGTAACTAATTTTCTATCTTAGAATTTATTATTTAAGATTATTAACGGAATTGTTGTAATTTCAAAATATTTTTATTTAATAATTGTTTTAAATTTACTAAAACATTTGACAAAATTATTATTGTGTTTGTTGTCTGAAATCTAACAAAAGCATATTCTGTTTTTTAATATAGGTTTCAGGAACAAATAAGATGAAATTACGGTAACTTTATTTAGTAGTGATTTCTCATTAGGTACCTACGTTAATAGTTTATGACAGAAGAAGACTTCAAACTGATCCTGGATGAAAATTATAACATGTAAGGTAACGTCGAAATCGAAGTTTTTGAAGAAAATTGTATCGAATGGCGAAAGAGCTATTCTAATATTCCTTGCAAAGACGAAATATAAACTATAAGAAAGATAATATTTATTTTTACTTGGGAGATTTAACTAAGCGTTCAGTATTATATCATCAAATTTCATTGATTGCAATACTGAACAAAATAATAGATTCGTCACAACTTGTATAGCTCAAAACTAACTGAATAAAATTTGTTTGAAAATTCTTGGTTTCAATTAATAATGTTAGTTTATTTGTAATATTAAAGATTTCATTACAATATATTTCAGATAATGGATATTTATATCGAAGAAAACAAGAATAAGGGTAATTAATTACTTTTATTTTAATGGAAAAAATTTAGAATTACGATATGACTATTTGCTGACAAAGTTTTTAGTTTTATGCCATGCTAATTATTTTCATATATTTTTTTTTTATATTGTAATGGTTTTTGATTTTTCTTGTGTACAAACGACAGGCTCTATTAAATTTTCAATAATCAGGGTGTAAATTCTTAAAGAATTATTAAAAATAAAGTATATATTTATGTTTTGTATATTAAATTTATTAAATGCTTTTTTAAATATAATTATCAATCAAAATACAAGGTATTCTATAAGCCAATTTGCTATCTTACAATATAAGTATTTATATTAGACTTCGATAAAGCATGATGAGATTTCACCCAAGAATGGGATCTCTATTCATTAAAGTCGCAATTAAAACCAAATCGAATTTTTAATTCTGCCTTCTGTATAAGGAGTTCTTTCCAAAATTTATAGTTTTTATGAAAGAATTTAGGAGGGGCTTATGGAGATAGAAAGCTGCTAAATAATGCTGATGATGCCCAAAGTTTTTATTAAAAAAAAAACAATTTTCAAAATTTGATAAAAGGGAATGTTATTTTAAATAAGTGTACAAAATTCATAACATGTCCGACCAGTTCCTGTATTAAAAACAAATTTATTGTCGGATTTAAATATAAAGGTGATACATTTTATTTAATATTCCTACAATTAGAAGAAAGGGATGTAATTCAAAGGGTAAGTACATAACGCAATTAATCGGGGTTTGATAAATTTTAGATCCTTTTATGGTCAGCAACTGCCAACAAATCAAATCCAATGCTAATTTATTACATTTATAAATTAAAAATTAATTCTTACTCCAATGATTTGTATTTTAGAATATGCCTTTATCCACCTTTGCTAGGATTCTTGTGTTATTTTTCATTTCATTATTAAGTTTATAATTCAGTTAATTGAAAGCTATTTAAATTAGTGAAAATCTTATTAAATGTAGGCCAGTGAGAAGAAAAGTTATATTTTCAAAGTACTTACGCATTTTCAGAAGATCAAATTGCACACACGACTTTTAACGAAAATCTACAATAAACACAACACCTATCCGTCGAATTACACAATTTCGCTTTTACACGGTTTACAAAAATTAAAATTCTACAAATTTTCAAGGATGAAAACTGTTTAAAATGTATAAGTCATTGAATAACACTGATATAGCAAAAAAAAACGAATTCTTCTTATTTTTAAACACACAAAGTAATTTATTTAAAATACTCTTTAACCCCGTTTTACAGTGAAGATAGGTGCTCATCCCTCTCAATAAAAGAATCAATTTTTGGTGCAATAATTTGCAAAAAATCAATATTGGAAAGATAGGAGATCTACCCAAAGCGACGCGGAGCGGCGCGCTCCATTTTCCCGAGATCGGAATGTGCCACTTTGAGCTCGAATGTGCACACTCGGCTTTAAGCGTGATTCACAATAATGAATTTTTTTTTAAGTGCTTCAAATAATTTTTATTAATAACACATTCTTAAATTGGGTGTTATAATAAGATTAATTCGTCTCCGAAATATGATAAATGTGAACAAAGATCAATCGATTTTATACAAAATTATATTTATAAATCGTATTTTCATACAAACAAATTACCACAGAGAACAAAATTGACAACTAATGTTGTTTTGAAAAAAATTGCAATATGACACGTCCAAAAAATACAAACGTAAGACGAAAAAGAACGTGCAACAATAATAATTGCAATGCCTCCACGCAAACCGAAGTATTACTTTGCCAATCCGAAAGGCATTTATCGCCCCCTTTTATAATTATCGAAAAAATAGACCGAAAATTCTCCGAACTCTCCAAAAATCGCCAATCTTCGAAACTGAATGGAACGCTAACAAAGAGCCAAACGATTAAAAAATCTGTGAACTTCAAAAACATCGTCACTGCTCGGCGCCGATCGACATTGATCCGCGAAGAACCATGCGAGTGTAGTTCTACCGTCGGCCCTTTAAAAACGGGGCCCAGCCGCATGTCGCGTTTGCCAAGGAACTGCAGACTTTTCACGCAACCGATCAGCCACAACAAGAAGGTGAATTCCACGTTGCAAGACATAACCATAGACGAAAATTGCGATTTCGATATACTGCGAAGCGCAGGGCCGGCTTCGGCCGACATCTCGATGGATCGAACGCCGGTCGACGCGCCAAAAGAGCCGGAAGTGAGAAAGACGAAGTTCAAGTGCAAGCCGGGACCCAAGTGGTACAAGGAAAGGTGCATGAGGATGGAGAAGATGCAGAATTCGGCGAGGGGAGAGCAGGACGTGCCGAATAAGTTGGTTTTGGAGACGGGCCACGATTTGAGATTTGTTGCCGTTCTGACGCCGAATCTTTCGATGAGTTCTAGCATCATGCAGTTGGGCGAAATGGTGTATGACGAGCACGTAAACGATATGGGGATTCAGACGGAAGCAGATCGAGGGAATGGCGAGTCCGAATTGCAGGAATTGAATGGCGAAGAAGGACAGAGTAGAATTTTTATTGGGTGCGATGTTACTACGACTTTAATTACTTCTCGTGCTGAAGGAAGAAATGAACAGCGATCTTCCGATTCCACTTCCAACAAAGATCGGACATTTGAGCATTCAGAAAACGAGCATTTCAATAACGACCATAACGATAATAATAATAAGTATATCAAAATAATTGCTAATACGGTCCATATTTATAATCACTTTTACAGTAGATGATAAAGGTTTAATTATTAGGAATTAATGTTTAAATATTTTATAATAAAAATAGTTTTACAAAAGATATGTGCCATAATTAAAAAAATATAAAGTTGCTTGTCTAGAATGAAAACTAAATTACCACAAGGATTAAAAGGATTAAAAAGGAAAAAATTGGCACGTGGTCTACGGGGCCAAAAGTTTTGGGAACGAATGGTCCAACGCATTCGGCCCCCAATTTCCGTAGTTTTGAAAACTAATTTTGGAATAGTCAAAAAGAATGAAAAAAAATTGATTTTAATGTAATCCTTGTGGTAATTTAGTTTTCATTCTAGACAAGCAACTTTATATTTTTTTAATTATGGCACACATCTTTTGTAAAACTATTTTTGTTATAAAATATTGAAACATTAATTCCTAATAATTAAACCTTTATCATCTACTGTAAAAGTGATTATAAATATGGACCGTATTAGCAATTATTTTGATATACTTATTATTATTATCGTTATGGTCGTTATTGAAATGCTCGTTTTCTGAATGCTCAAATGTCCCATCTTTGTTGGAAGTAGAATCGGAAGATCGCTGTTCATTTCTTCCTTCAGCACGAGAAGTAATTAAAGTCGTAGTAACATCGCACCCAATAAAAATTCTACTCTGTCCTTCTTCGCCATTCAATTCCTGCAATTCGGACTCGCCATTCCCTCGATCTGCTTCCGTATGAATCCCCATATCGTTTACGTGCTCGTCATATACCATTTCGCCCAACTGCATCATGCTAGAACTCATCGAAAGATTCGGCGTCAGAACGGCATCAAACCTCAAATCGTGGCCCGTCTCCAAAACCAACTTATTCGGCACGTCCTGATCTCCCCTCGCCGAATTCTGCATCTTTTCCATCCTCATGCACCTTTCCTTGTACCACTTCGGTCCCGGCTTGCACTTGAACTTCGTCTTTCTCACTTCCGGCTCTTTTGGCGCGTCGACCGGCGTTCGATCCATCGAGATGTCGGCCGAAGCCGGCCCTGCGCTTCGCAGTATATCGAAATCGCAATTTTCGTCTATGGTTATGTCTTGCAACGTGGAATTCACCTTCTTGTTGTGGCTGATCGGTTGCGTGAAAAGTCTGCAGTTCCTTGGCAAACGCGACATGCGGCTGGGCCCCGTTTTTAAAGGGCCGACGGTAGAACTACACTCGCATGGTTCTTCGCGGATCAATGTCGATCGGCGCCGAGCAGTGACGATGTTTTTGAAGTTCACAGATTTTTTAATCGTTTGGCTCTTTGTTAGCGTTCCATTCAGTTTCGAAGATTGGCGATTTTTGGAGAGTTCGGAGAATTTTCGGTCTATTTTTTCGATAATTATAAAAGGGGGCGATAAATGCCTTTCGGATTGGCAAAGTAATACTTCGGTTTGCGTGGAGGCATTGCAATTATTATTGTTGCACGTTCTTTTTCGTCTTACGTTTGTATTTTTTGGACGTGTCATATTGCAATTTTTTTCAAAACAACGTTAGTTGTCAATTTTGTTCTCTGTGGTAATTTGTTTGTATGAAAATACGATTTATAAATATAATTTTGTATAAAATCGATTGATCTTTGTTCACATTTATAATAATAATAAGTATATCAAAAGAATTGCTAATACGGTCCATATTTATAATCGCTTTTACAGTAGATGATAAAGGTTTAATTATTAGGTATTAATGTTTAAATATTTTATAATAAAAATAGTTTTACAAAAGATGTGTGCCATAATTAAAAAAATATAAAGTTGCTTGTCTAGAATGAAAACTAAATTACCACAAGGATTACATTAAAATCAATTTTTTTTCATTCTTTTTGACTATTCCAAAATTAGTTTTCAAAACTACGGAAATTGGGGGCCGAATGCGTTGGACCATTCGTTCCCAAAACTTTTGGCCCCGTAGACCACGTGCCAATTTTTTCCTTTTTAATCCTTTTAATCCTTGTGGTAATTTAGTTTTCATTCTAGACAAGCAACTTTATATTTTTTTAATTATGGCACATATCTTTTGTAAAACTATTTTTATTATAAAATATTTAAACATTAATTCCTAATAATTAAACCTTTATCATCTACTGTAAAAGTGATTATAAATATGGACCGTATTAGCAATTATTTTGATATACTTATTATTATTATCGTTATGGTCGTTATTGAAATGCTCGTTTTCTGAATGCTCAAATGTCCCATCTTTGTTGGAAGTAGAATCGGAAGATCGCTGTTCATTTCTTCCTTCAGCACGAGAAGTAATTAAAGTCGTAGTAACATCGCACCCAATAAAAATTCTACCCTGTCCTTCTTCGCCATTCAATTCCTGCAATTCGGACTCGCCATTCCCTCGATCTGCTTCCGTATGAATCCCCATATCGTTTACGTGCTCGTCATATACCATTTCGCCCAACTGCATCATGCTAGAACTCATCGAAAGATTCGGCGTCAGAACGGCATCAAACCTCAAATCGTGGCCCGTCTCCAAAACCAACTTATTCGGCACGTCCTGATCTCCCCTCGCCGAATTCTGCATCTTTTCCATCCTCATGCACCTTTCCTTGTACCACTTCGGTCCCGGCTTGCACTTGAACTTCGTCTTTCTCACTTCCGGCTCTTTTGGCGCGTCGACCGGCGTTCGATCCATCGAGATGTCGGCCGAAGCCGGCCCTGCGCTTCGCAGTATATCGAAATCGCGATTTTCGTCTATGGTTATGTCTTGCAACGTTGAATTCACCTTCTTGTTGTGGCTGATCGGTTGCGTGAAAAGCCTGCAGTTCCTTGGCAAACGCGACATGCGGCTGGGCCCCGTTTTTAAAGGGCCGACGGTAGAACTAAACTCGCATGGTTCTTCGCGGATCAATGTCGATCGGCGCCGCGCAGTGAAGATGTTTTTGAAGTTCACAGATTTTTTAATCGTTTGGCTCTTTGTTAGCGTTCCATTCAGTTTCGAAGATTGGCGATTTTTGGAGAGTTCGGGGAATTTTCGGTCTATTTTTTCGATAATTATAAAAGGGGGCGATAAATGCCTTTCGGATTGGCAAAGTAATACTTCGGTTTGCGTGGAGGCATTGCAATTATTATTGTTGCACGTTCTTTTTCGTCTTACGTTTGTATTTTTTGGACATGTCATATTGCAATTTTTTTCAAAACAACGTTAGTTGTCAATTTTGTTCTCTGTGGTAATTTGTTTCTATGAATATACGATTTATAAATATAATTTTTTATAAAATCGATCGATCTTAAAGTAATCTCCTCTTTGTTCACATTTATCATATTTCGGAGACGAATTAATCTTATTATAACACCCAATTTAAGAATGTGTTATTAATAAAAATTATTTGAAGCACTTAAAAAAAAATTAATTATTGTGAATCACGCTTAAAGCCGAGTGTGCACATTCGAGCTCAAAGTGGCACATTCCGATCTCGGGAAAATGAAGCGCGCCGCTCCGCGTCGCGCTTCATTTGCCTCCCTCGCTCGGAAATGTGCCACTTTTTACTCGAATGCGCACATCGTCGTATTGATCGAATTGTTTTACATTAATTTTTGAATTTAAAAAGAAAATAGTAGTACATGTAAGCAACTAAAACGACGTAAGTGCACATTTGAGCGAAAAGTACTACATACGTTTTATAGTACAGAATTTGTAATATATATTTTTTATATCCCTATGGATGCTTTTTAAATGAATTATAAACTAACAAGAGTTTGTTTAGCAATTAAATAGTTTATCATAATGTTAATTAATGTCCAATATCTTGTCAAATATTAATTATAGTTCACCAGAATTGGACTGTCAATAAAATCATCAACACCTGCAGCCAGTCAACAAAAATACGCCTATTTAATGAGACCCAGAATTAGAAACCATTATATTTTTTTAAAATGAAATTTGACACCTTTCTGTAACGAACCGCCTATGGTCAGAACCATATTGGTCATATGCTATTTACGTCTGATTCCTGGTTGAACAAGCCTTGCTCAAAAATTGTGAATTTACCAAACGACCTTGTTTGTCAGTTGCTAACTTCGTTTCATCTGATTTGTTTACATCGAAACAGCTTTTAATGAGATATACGTTAGCCGGTTCTGATTTATTTTCTTATTTTATCTCTTAGTATTACTCCTATTACCTTATAAGTAAACGTTGAATTATAAGTATTTCAAAGATTACATTTTAGTTCCAAGTGAGAAAGTATCAAAACAATTTTTGTAAAGTAAACTATCAAAGATGCCCCCTTCAAAACGAAATGGATGTGTTATTTTGTATGATGTCAAAACGAATCCAGAATTTGCAAAAAAGGCCAAACAATGTTTGTTAAACATATGTGCAACTAAATGGTTTTTAAATTCAAAGGACGAACTAAAGTTGGTGTTGCTGAATACCAAAGAATCTAACAACATTTTACACTCTAAATATGGAAAAAGTCCACATATATATGAAGCCACCTCAGATATTATTTATTATGATCCAAAACTAATCATTCGTCATATTCAAGGTATTTCTTTTTAAATTAAATTATTATTACTACACTGCCTAAGCTTCTTACAGAGACAAATTTCATAAGCGAGCAACTGAGTTTATCTCTAGGCCAAATTTGGGCAGTGTACTAATTGTAGTAAAACTTTAAATATCATCAGAAACAAAGTGGGTTTTATAAAATAATACTTATAAATATCCATATCTGTAAATATCTGTTTTATGACTAATAATTCTTAAACCACTGTCGACATTTGAATAATTGTTACAAAATAGATCTATCAGAACCTCATAGTTACTACTGGTTTATTTGAATTCATTAGGTATTGCTATACTAAATTATTGTTTTTCTATTTTAGATGTTGAAACTGCCGAAGCAGATTGGCTAGTTGGATTATTAACTGCTATAGAAATATTAAGGGAGGATTTTGTTAATAGCAAAGGAATTACAACTTTGCAACTATTATTTATAACCGATTTTTCAACACCTGTTCAGAAGAAAGAAAGAAGAATGGAAATGATTATTTCCTCTTTAAATAGTTTGAATATATATTTTTATGTTCTTGGACCTCGATCAAAAATATCATCAACACTCACTTCATTTGAGGATATTGAAAAATGGTCTAAAAATTTAGATTATATAGAAGGAGAAAGTGAAAATCCTAATTTAGAAATAATTAAACAAATTGTAAAAGGATCAAATCATGGTCTTGTTTGTGACTTAAAACTAGGAGAAATATTGTTTAGAAGTTATGTAAAACCCAATAGTTCACAACCATGGAAAGTGCCTTTAACAATAGGAAATTCCTTAGCTATGTCTTGTAGTACTTCACGATTTATCAAAAAAGTAGAAGCACCACGCTTTATACCATACAAAACCATACCAGAATGGTAATATTCTATCATAAATTTAATACAATTTCATAAACATGACTGTTTTAGGCATTTAATAGATGATTTATTGCAAGAAGTACCATATACAAATGTAATTGCAGGTGTTTATCTCTATAATCAATTTGTACCTTTACCACCAGATGTTTTAAAAGACTTTAAATGTAACGAACCACGTAGTTTTAAAATCATTGGTTTTACTCTTCAAAAAAATGTTTTAGAGGTATTTAAAATAAAGGTTGAATTTCATAAAATAAAATTCAAATTTTAGTTTTATCTGAGAGGAGATGGTTCAAATTTAGTTATTGGTGATAATTCTAATTGTTTTCAACTTTTATTGCATCAATTAGCTAAAGAAGAGAAATGCATCATTGCCAAAAGAATATATATGCAAAATTGTAAACCTAAACTAGTCGCATTGTTGCCAAATGTTAAGGATAATTTGTTTATATTGGCCGAATTACCTTATAAAGACAATATTTCTGCTGAATTTATTGAGAATGATATTGATAAAGCTCCCAAAGTTCCAGAGACTAACATAAAAGATGGAATTTATGATTATTTAGAAAAGTTGGATATAACGCACCCTAATAACTGTAACAGAGACGGTTCTGCACTTGTACCTTTAGGGCATTCGTTGATGGATACTATTCATCCAAATATTATAGCTAAAAGATGCTTACAAGAATATATGGGTAGGACATTTTTGAATATTATTTAGAATTCGTGTTATAACTTGATATATCATTTTATTTTATTTTTGTTTAGGTACAAATGTGAATTATCAAGAGATCCAAATTGATTTTCCTGTCTCTATTGATACTACTACCTATAAAGATTATATTGAAAAGCATGAGACAAAAGAAGAGGCTTAAATCAGTATTTTTATGTTGATAAATATTCTTATTACTTAGTTATAAATACATAAGTCATTTTTTACCAGTATTTAAATATTTGCACTTGTTAATTATAAGAATATTAAATCACCTTATTAGCATTATAATTTCAAAACTGCTTTATAATGGCAAACAGAAAGTTGTTTGTTAGTAAAAGAAGTTAATGCACAATAATAATTTAAAAAAAACTGTTATTGTTTTTCTTTACAAAATATATACACGTTAGGGTGCTTCGTTTAAAACGACTATTTGTGGTTCTCTTATAATTTTCAATGATAGAAGAGATCAGAGTAATGGCTTGATCTTGAGATAAATCCCGTTATAACTTTCTCATTTATGACAATTTAATTATTTTTCTGCATACAGCTAATGCCAAATGTGCGCAACGAGACTGTCGATTAAAAGAGACAACTTCTTAAAACACGTGGAACGTGTTCGCTGTATTCTCAGCAATGGAGCAAAAAATTATTGAAGTTATACTTCTTTTGGCACTTTGAGAATAAAATTTTAGCAAGCAACGGAAGTTGCGCGCGCATCCCTAACAAAGATTACAGTTGAAGTTAGCCGTCTAAGAAAGTAAATTAATTATTGTGAACCATGGTTAAAACCCAATGAAATGAAATGAAAACACTTTTTTTGTTAAGTTACAGCAACTTTTGGCAATAACTAAAATTAATTAATAGAAAACTAAAAAAACAGTGCACTAAAAATTCAAAATAGCAACGGTAAGCTAATGCTTACATCACTTGCTTAATCTTGTACACAAAAGGATAATAGGAGGTTACAAAAAAATAATTTTCGGAGCAATGGTTATTCACCAGTTTGGCCATCCTACATCCAGACCCATAGTTCACATAGCTTTTAGATGACGTAGCAATTTGAAGTACACGACTAGCCCTTGGTCCAAATCTGGGACAAACTACTCTCTAAAATAAAATTAGTGAAATTTCACTGAATCGCAGTGAAATTTCACTAATTCTCGCAGTTGAATTCGAGCAACTTACAAGGGACCCTTTTTAGTGGTCCGTGGCATTACGCAACGAGACCTACACCATTCGATAGGGCATCAAAAACTACTCTAGAAACCGTTTTCAAATTTTGCGAAATGATTCGGGTTACTACAAGACAAGCCCCAAAAGTTTGTGTTAATCTGTCAAAACTGGTGTCCGCTTTTGTACATTGCGAATTGCACTTTACATAATATGATCCGATGTTCAAATGGAGAAGCATTCGCTCTCGAACTTTTTGCATTTTGTCGCCCCGGGTTCGAATCTTCTAGGGAGCAAAGCGATGTTTGCAATTTTTTTAAAGGAGAATTGTTTATTGTCGTTTTTTACAAGGATTGGACGTATTTTTTTCAAAAAATATATATATATACAGCAAAAAATCTCCGGAAAATATGTAAACTTTTAAAATTATTTTTAAAAATCTATTAATGTACATACCAATAAGTTAACAGGGTTGTATTACCAATAAGTACAAATACTGCCAAAATGATTTGCAGTGTGTGGACGAAGTGCTTTTTTATTCTATTATTGTTGTGATTAATTCAGTTTTGTAAAAACAGTCTTTTTGAAGACTGCTTTGACCAGTGTTTTTTTAAGAACAACGGTATGTTATTATGTGTACCTTTTGTTCATACAATGCTCTAAATTTGATTGCTTGTATATTTTACCACTAGGATTTTTTTAATTTAGTTTACATATTTTCCGGGGATTGTGCGGCTTATAGATCTATTTTTGGTCTAAAAAGAAGTCCAATTATTGTATAATCAACAATAAACAATTCTCCTTCAAAAAAAATTGCAAACATCGCTTTGCTCCCTAGAGGATTCGAACCCGGAGCGACAAAATGCAAAAACTTCGAGAGCGAATTCTTCTCCATTCGACCATCGGATCATATTATGTAAAGTGCAATTCGCAATGTACAAAAGCATACACCAGTTTTGACAGATTAACACAAACTTTTGGGGTTGTCTTGTAGTAACCCGAATCATTTCGCAAAATTTGAAAACGGTTTCTAGAGTAGTTTTTGATGCCCTATCGAATGGTGTAGGTCTCGTTGCGTAATGCCACGGACCACTAAAAAGGGTCCCTTGTTAGAATTAGTGAAAATTCACTAAATAATTCAGTGAAAACAGGAAACACTAATTTATCAGTGAAAATGAAATTCACTAATTCACAAATGAAAATAGATTTCACTAATTTACGAATGAAAATTTAAATCACTAAGTGAAAGTAATATTCACTAATTTAATAGTGACATTACTATTCACTAATTAATTAGTTACTTCAAACTAATTATAGAAATAATGAAAATTGTTATTTACATTAACTGAATTCACTATTTCATTTATCATTACTATTGTCGCTCTATTGAGCGACTTAAAAAAAATAGAATTTTTCTTCAGTTTGAAAAAAAAAGTTAAAAAATTGTAGTTAATGAAAAAAAAAATTTTTTTTATAATTAATAATATTCTTAGGATTAAGAATATTAAAATACTGATCATTTGCTTTTGATTTTCAAAATAAGTATTCAAAAGTAACAAAATATATATTCGAAATTCTGTTTTAGAAGATAAGCCCTGTTTCCTACAGCATAAACAATACCACACAGGCACCTCTTGTTCTTTGTATTACTCACGAGTACATTTAATATAGAAGTATTTATCTCTATTGACAGGAAGATCGAATTTTATATGTTAGTATATTTGATACCTAAATATACATATAAATATATAAATTTTTTAATAATATATACAATATAACTTACCTTATGTCAAAATTTTAATATACGAAATCACGTAAAATCATAAGCTTCAGGTTAAACTTGACACTGACATATATGATCACTATTTGCATTGTTAAATAAATGAATCGGTATGATTACATAATAGTGGAAAAAGTACATTTAAATTCTCAATTTTTGAAAAGATAACAAAATATAACATTTATGATGCTAGAAAATTTTTACCGAAGGGTAATACAGTTATTTAACTTAATCCTGAACTAATTTCTACACTACACTTCATATTTTTTTCCGTAACCTACAGCAACCTCAGTCCTCCCACCATTAAAGCCATAAATTAGTGACAAAATCACTGACAGCTGAGGCGAAACAACTGTGCAATTAGCGAATTCTAAAACCACTAGTAAAATTAATGACAAAGTAACTGCTAAATGATGAAAACTACTTTTGAATTAGTGAAATTTAAAATTACTAATTGAGGTAGTGAAAATTTCACTGATTAATCAAGTAAAATCACTAATTCTACGGTGAAAAAATTTTCACTAGCTGAATTAGTGAAAATTTCACTAATTTAATTTTAGAGAGTAAAATGAATTGCTCGTGTACTTCCGAAGAGCCAAGCATTATTATATTATTACTTTTATATTATAGCAAAAAAGGAATTCTACTTTTATACGCACAAAAAATAATTTATCTAAAATACTCTTAAACATCGTTTTACAGTGAAGATAGGTTCCTTAAAAAACTGTAAATCGAAAAAATATAATGTACATAAGTCAGTAATTTATTTCAACTGTAGGAATGGATTAAAATAAAATAATTAATATGGCATAATTTTATTGAAATACCACTGTCTAATTTTTTTCGATTCGGGATCCGTGGGGAGGGTGAAGCGTTGCATTTGCGGATTCAGTTGAACCATAATGAACCCAGCAATAACATTTCGTTAGCCCTCCGGTCCTTCTTCTCTCAAGTGACTGTGACTTGGAGTAACTCGGACTCTCACCTGTAACTACCTCCACCACGTCTTACTCGTAAGCTCACATTATTCAGGTTATTCAGGGCAGTAGCAACCCTTCGGGCTCACGTAAACCATGAACAAAAGGGGTATTTCCTCACACTGAGGGTTACCCCTCGTCCACCCCTATGACTTGCCAGTCTTTTGTCAAGTTTTGCAAGTCTTCGTCATTCGTCATAATTGTCAGTTTAAGTCATTGGGCCACGACCGCCTTGTTTACGCACTCTGTCCCCTGACCTTTTACCTTTTTCTTAAGTCCGACTTACTTTTCTCCCACACGTGTGTTTTTGTTTGTTCAGGAGCTTTGATTCTTTTACATACAGGGCCGTATTAAATTATAATAGGGTCTGAACATTTTTATTTTTTTATCGCCCCACACAATGTAAAATTATTTCAGGATCTGCAAACATAATAAAAAGTCGTAATATTGATTTAATAACATCAATGCATTTGTTAATCAATATATTTTATAAAAATATAAATTAATCCCTGTGTAGTATTAAAAGGATTATGATTAACGTCTTTTTTTAATGGTCCATTATTTCCAAAAATTGGATAAGACTCGAACTGACTGACATACGGACAACGCACAGCCAAAACCGGTGCATGATATTTTGTACAGGAGTTCCTTATATAAAGTAGGTGAGCACTAGGAAAGTTTTTTTGTATATCCATCCTCTATGGGGTTGAAAAAGAGACTAAAATTTATATGAAAATTAGTCATTTTTGAAATTAGAAACGTGGAAGTTGGTATTTGGGCATGGGCAGAGCAGTTTATCCAAAAACTGTAACATTTGGAAAAAGTGAGATGGTTCCTCAGATGTTCCCGATGAGAAATCTCATTGGCCAGACAACTGGTCAGAAAATAAAATCACATTTATTCACGCACAGTAACTATCTTTGTTTTCTGCCGGGATACATATTTAGATGAAAATGTGACTACATTGTCAAATTCAAAATAAAACCAATATTTTTTTAATGGTGTGGCGGCCTTACCCTTGTCGTCCCTACTATGTGGCCCTTGGCGTTACAAAATTGTGCACTGGTGTGCTAGGCCAGAGGTCAGCAACTCGCGACTCCGAAGCAGCATTTGGCTCTTTTGCTTATTTTACATGACTTTTTAAGTTTTCAAACATTTACTGTTCAGTAATGTAACATAAGGTTCTGAAGTGTAAAAGCTTAAATAACTTCAAATATTAAGTATACATTCAATTGATGGGTACGGTGCGGCTGCTTGAACATTTATTTGCTTTAAACAATTCTCAAAATTTTTATAAAAAAAACGATTAACCCCTATCGTAGATCAGTTCACGACAACACAATTTATGCGGGCTTCAATCAGTTTTTGAATTTGTAATGTTTGAATTTAGAAACCAAACTTTTAGTTTAGCTTTACATAGGTATATTGCTAAATTCATTCTTATACTATCCGGCCCGCAAAAATTAATTGGCAGAAACTTTGGCCTCGGATAAAGAAAACATTGGCCCTAGACTATAAGTTTTTCGATTATAAAGATTTATGTAGCTATATATCAAGTTTTTATAACGTTATGTAATACATATTACTTAGAAAGGATTAAAAAATATAATTTATTGATATTTAATGTACCTACCTATGATTTTTTTAAAATACATAAACTTAATTGAATATTTTAATTCCTGTTATCTATATAAATTAATTATCTCTTTGAGTGTTAAGTGCTAGATGTCTCAGAAAATCGATCAATATATATCGTGCATCTAAATTTAAACTTTAAATAATTTTTATTTGCAATGGTTGTAATTACACTATGGTTTCTTAGCTATCAATAAAAAATAAGAAACCGCACAAACGCACAGTACAAGAAACTTGTTTTCCTTTATTTTAATTGGGTCTATGAGAATTGTAAATAGTGTATTTTGATTTTGAAATTAATATAACTAAAACTTTAAAAATATTTAACATCTATTAAATTCCTAAACAATCTTCATCAATAACATCTCAGATTTTACGTAGCATTTGTCGTCATATCAAAGTAAAAATAATAAATAGTAATGCTTAAAGAATAACACCAACTAAAAAAAAAGAAGTACGTATGCACATGAAACAACAAAAAGAATTTGTACAACAATAAAATAATATTTATTAGACCAGATAACATCAATATACGAAATCATTACGGCAATATCGATTGCATCAGTACGGTCAGTGATGAAATTTGATAAACGCTGAACCCGCTAATTCAATTTGTAGTAACTGGTAAGTTAAACCGATTCTTTCATCATACAAGGTGCTCGCATATTTAAACGCGGCTTACAACTCTTTCATTCAGTTTTATTTGACTAGTCTTATAGTTTATTGAAGCTTTTATTGCAAAAGTGTTTTTCAAGTGTGAGTTTTAAAACAATATAAATTGCTAATTGTGTTCTACAAAATGGCACAAACGTCTACTTTATCAAGTTCCGGATTATTTTCCGCATCAATTAAATACAACACTCCTGTTACTCTTTCTACAGCAACTCCCGGAGAAAGGATAATTACATTAGAAGAGATTTCTTGGCACGATAACGCTTCTGATTGTTGGGTTGTTATATATGATCGCGTATATGACTTAACTGATTTTTTGGACGAGGTAAATATAATATAATCTCATATTTAAATTTTGTATGTTTCTTTTTAAGAAGAGCTTAAAATAATAATAAATTTTATTGTAGCATCCTGGTGGAAGTGATATACTGTTAGAATACGGAGGAAGGGATGCTAGTTGTGCTTTTCGAGGAACAGGACATAGTAAAGCAGCAGTAAGGGCTTTGGATAGATTTCTAATTGGAGAGTTACCTATGGAAGAACGCATATTCAGGAAGGCCGGTGGCTTCCGTTTAAGTGATATACCGGAATAAGAAAAAAATAATCTTATTGATGAATATCGGACATTTTAAAAATGAGTGTAATTTATGTTACAAAAATTTATCACAATCATAATTTTTGAATCTTACATTAGAAGTTAATTGATCATGCAAAATCATTTCATGCATTATTTATTACTGAATGTATTACTGTTTGAATGAGTATTAATACCTGAAGGTAATTGTCATTTAGAATATGTAAGTTCATATTAATTAATTATGTAGCATTTTATTTAATTTTATACCATTTTATTTAATTTTATTTGTTATTATTTATTGAAGATTTTTCAGTATTAAATAAATAAATTATTCATTTGTATGTAATGCTTTTTATTATAAAGAAAATAAATATTATAAAGAACATAAAGAATTTTTGTTAGTGAAGTGTTATCAAGTTTAAAGGAACGTATATTAAAAAAGTAAAGATATTTCAAAATTATTTTTAAAATATCAGATGTAGTCATACAAAGTCCAATAATTTTAAAATTTGGCAACTAATTACAATTTTACGATATTATTTAATTAGGACTATCTCTCGTCTAATGTTGATTCAAATTTTTGGGGAGATGATTGGGTAAAGGATTGATAAATGTATATAACTTACGATCAACATTTTATTGATTATCTTTGGTATTTGGATATCACTTCCAAGTTTTTTTTTTCTTTCTATAAGTAACAATACATTTTGTGCACGGTTAAATAAGACATACCTATCTATAACGAGAATTAAAAAGACAAATATATAAATAAATAAATATATTACGAAAAGGAAGATAGTAATTTAAATCAAAAACCGAATCGACAGTATTGACGTTCGCACTGCAATTTATAGGAATGACGATAAACAATTATTTTTTTTAGGTTCAAGATCAGTCGTAGCTATGATCTGACAATGAATTCTTGTTGCTAAGGTATCCCTGAAAACTTTAAACAATTTTAATAGAAAATATATTAAGTAAATTTTGTCGCTAACCGATTTATTGTTAGCATTATCTCCTACAAAATTAAAATATTTATTAAATTCTCAATTTAATATCGTGACCCCATATGTTTGTATCCTTCGTTATTTACAATTTTCGTAATTTTTATCAATAACTTTATTGTATTAGATTTAACAATGTAAAATTGATTAGGCGATTTATCTAACAATATTGAAATATTATTTATAAAATAAATCGGTTGTCCTTTAAAGTATTTATAACTTTATCGCTAGTTACTGATGAAGGAAATAAATGATTTGCCTCTATATAAATATATATTTTAAATATTTAAATATTAAGTACTACTTCTAATTAAAATAACAATGTTTCTAAGAATTATATTCGTGCATGCATTTCTTGAAACTTTCGGTAGCTGAATTTTCATAGCTAGTTTAAAAATAATCTGATATGGCCAACATTTTTATGTTAAACCATGGAATTAATATAGGTGCATATATTATGTTTCATGAGAATGTAAGAAATTGATATGTTGGTGAGCAACAACTTTCTTATTAAGACTTAATAAATAAAAATGAAGTATTAATAAATGAGATTTATTTTATAATTATGTTATTAAAGCGTTTTATTAAAATCTATAACACTATATGCGTGACCTGTATTTAAGTAGTTTATCAGTCTTTAATTGCATGATATGCACATCGTTATGTAATTAGTATCTACAAATAATATGCATTATTTAGTATCACATATTATAATTTCCTTTTTTTAAATCAAAATATGTTTAAAAAAAAATTGAAACGAAAACCAGATCTGTTTATACATAATACACAATCACGTGACGTAATAAAAAAGAAGCCAGTTTCACAAACCACATTGGACCTTTATACCCTTATACAATACATTAAAAAAAATTTTCTTTTAATATATCAAAGACACATGAACCATTCTGGTACACCTTCTCTTATGGTAGTAGGTTAGATTTGGGATATTCCACGGTGACGGTCGGGACATTGTAACTCATTTTTTGATACACTTTTGAGTATATTTCTTATATAAACAGCAACACGTAACTTCAATTACAGAATACTGTGTCTAAATTCAAGCTGTTACTGATAAATTATAGTAAAAAGATTGGGTATTTTGCACAGGCATAATTGCAATTCTAATGGGCGCGTGTGGATTATACTTAGAAATTCAGATCAGTCACAATGGTTATTAACTTATTCTATTATTTTATGTGTCCCTAAATGTATTGTCTTTAATGTTAAAACCAAGTGTTGTTGTTAAGAAAAAGTAATGTGTCACTATAATATTTGAAGACTGTGACGGTCGGGACAAGTAACATTGTAACACAAACAAACCCATATTAAATTAGCTTTTATTCATTTGTTGGTTGGTCTTTAACACACATCTGAGTAATTGAGCTTCCCGCCTTGCACCATCAGATATTTCTTTTTATTTGAATATGCGGTAAAACCGTAGATAATGCTCTTGGCAGTTTTGGCCTTAAAGTGGTGTTATTTTTGTAGAAGAGGAATTGCTCAGGTATCATTCCACCTATTTTGGAGAAATACTTTATATTCATTAATGTCTTTAGAAGCTATGAAATATATTTCCATTCCTTTTATGCCCCTGGATTTTAAATAACAGTAGCAGCCCAGCTTATAATTTTTTTGTTTTAACTAGTGGAGTGACAGTGAGCGTGGAATGCCCCATTTGTAAGTTTATTTCAAAATATTATCTTCTTTAAATTAAATACTATTCGGTTCTTTAAAAAATTTCCATCCTCAAAGAATATGTACTGGAACGGGCGTTTGTCAATTGCGCGCCGCGGTCAGTCTACCCTCCGTTCACGGACCCTTGTCTCAAAAGTCAATAGGACGATTGCGCGGGGTGGTGGATTTCATCTCTATAGGGTTACCTAGAACTTCCAAGTATTTTTTCATGTACTTACATGTTTGCATACAGGTAGGGTATTTCTTCCACTTTCATTATTTGTCATTTGAGGGTGATCCCATTTAGGCTTTTGCACTAAACGTGTCACTTTTCTCAAAGAAGTTCATTGTGACGAGCGCCACGGCGCTCGTCACAATCACGATTATATATGTAATTTAATTAAATTATATAAAACTGGTACCATCACTAGATTTAACTTTATAAAACGTGCTTGTTATTACAAATATGTAAAATAATAAAATATTTTTATTTGATTTTTTTATTTCAAAGATTTTGTGTAAAACTGAAAATTGTTTGGCACTACGACAACAAGTTCACTTTATTTGGAATCCCTTCTTTCATCACGATAAAGGTGGTATTTATTGTTATGATAATTATTTAACCTATATCCTAAAAGGTGCTTGAGCGCAATTGACCCATAAATTATGTCTACCTGAAAATTTTCCTGGCCGCGGAGCGCAATTGACCCACTTCCACTGGAATAGTACTTTTTGAAGAAATATCTATAATGCACTCTGCTACTTTAGGAATTGAGGAAAAGTAATTGCTTGCACCTGAATCCTGCGTTCTTGGTGACTTTAAAATTCTTTTTACAGAAGTAAAAACAATCAAGCTTTTAGCTAAACATTTTGCTTTATAAATTTGCGAATTCATAGATTTTATAAAAATGTAACTTTATTAGAATACGTATTCCAATGATGTTTATTAAAACATTTTTTTTGTAGTAAATATTATCATCTGATTACATGCGTTTGATGTTTCAAATGAAATCGTATGTTAATTTACGACAGACGAATTGCATAAGCCAAAAACGTTAAAATTGGTTTCCTAATTCTATTACATGTAAAATACCAGTTAATATACATATTGCCGTGACATTGACACTGATTAATAAACTTCCCGATGAACTGATGATACTCTAAAAGCAACATATTGCATCACACCTTTTTCTTTTATAAATTGTAATAGTAAATATTGTAGTAATTATTCATTATAATTACTATGCAATAGTATTAGAAAAATGAACTCGTTGAAATTCAATAAAAACTTACAAAGTAGCTATAAGAAAAAATAACGATAAAGCTTAATTAAGTATAAATGTGAAATAAGTTCATTTTTAACTACAATATTTTTATTAAAAATGTCATTTTTAGAATTAATCTAAACTTAAAAATTAAAAATAAATATTAAACCGTAGGGGAAGGTCGGGTAGCCCGAATGTTGGGTAACCGCGAACGTTTAAATTTCTAAGAAACTAACCACTCTGCATAAGTAAACTTTTATTTTAAATGTACGTAGGGTAAGTTCGTAGGTTGTCGGCTAGTTAAAAAATAAGTTCCCGTTTTCGGCCGTGGGGGTCTAGATTTATAACAGAAAGTCACAACAGGAAGTTGAGGTATTATAATTAATACTAAATATGACTGTAACTAAATAGCGCATCACAAGTTTGTTTAACAATTAGTGTTTTATTGTTTTTATTTGTTTTATTGCTGACTGGACGAGAACGGGCGCAGGCCGGCTAAGCGGCGTATTTCCCTATTTTAGAGTAAAAATAAATCCAACTCTTCTGTGACAAGGTAGACGAAAGATACAAAAGTATTTAAGAAAAAGAAGTAACAAAAGATTTGTTATGTTAAATATTTTAACGTTTTTGGCTTGACAACCCAATTCTAAACATTCATAAGCCTACAGTGCGCACAATTCAGACACGGTCGACTTCTTTCACAATCAATGGATTTTTATTTTACCGAATTTTAACCTGTGTGCCTCACACTGCGCCAAAAATCGACTATTTTTTTTTGAATGGACCGCCAAAAATATTATTTAGGATGATAAAAAAAAGTTAACGTCAAAATTTGAGCCCTTAATTTTAATATTAAGAGGTCTATCATCGAGAATTTCAATTTTTTTACACGACACGCATTTTTCACTCAAAACTTCTTAACAAAATTACTACGTTTCCACAGTCATTCAATACGGGTTGAATACGGATTCAATACTGTTGTCGGGTGAAAAATGGTCATGGAAACCCTGATTCAATACGTATTGAACACGATTTTGATTCAGATACGATACGGTAAATTTTAGGATCGTATCTGAATTTCAACGTATTGAGTTCCATGGAAACCCGTAACTCGCGATCGTGCATACGCAATTGGAGATCACTGGCGTTTTCTAATGATAATTTAAAATATATACACTTTTATATTAAATTGTCATGAAATTTAATAGAATTATAGCACACAATAAAATAAACAACACAATTTTATTTCGAACCTGCCCTACGTATTAACCTAGAAAATAAGTTTTCCGAAAACAGCTGATTGCTGTATCGTAAATGTATTCAATTCGTATTCAAAACTATTTATGGAAACACGTACCTGTTGGATCGCAAATTCGTATTCAATCCGTATTGAATAACCGTGGAAACGTAGTAAATATACTTAAGAATATAAATAATGCATATTTTTGAAGACAATTAAAATCTCTACAAAAAAGGTCTGATTGCAAATTTTCGTACAACAAGCCGTTTCCACGTAATGATGCCTTGAACATTGATATGTTTTTACGATTTGATTTTTCAACTTTGGAATTTTGTAACTGATAAACAAATTTGCTTCTAAAAAAGAGCGATACATATTTTTAAAGGAAATTAGACGCTCTACAAAAAAGGTCTGATTACATTTTTCGTTAGATTCACTCTTTCAAAAGTTATTCGAAGTTCAAGACAATGAGAAATTCTTGTTATATAACCGCCTACAGAACAATAGAATTCATAATTTTAAAAAAAGTTCATATTAAAATGTGACTTTACAATATGAATGAATCAAATATTAATTTAAAGCAATGTTTCCAATTAAATATTAAAAAAAAACAACTACGTTAACATTGTATTATTTAACGATCTGCGTAATACTTAATAGTTCGGTTGTTTAATAAAGATGATTAAAAGAATTAGAAAAACTAATTTTATTTTATTACCGAATATTTAGGTTACAATATAGTATAACGGAAATCAACTAGGAAGAATGTATAGTATTTACCAAACATTTGAATATGTAATATTTATATTCTTTTGGGTAAACCTTGATAAGATAAATTTTTATTAATAAAGCTATATATATAAATTTCGCCAATTTTATTTATAAAATAATTGCTCGAAATGCAAAAAATATAGATAGTATAGTTATAACAATGCTATCGTCACGTATACAATTTATATTTTGCAATTAGCTACCTAAAATAATTATAGATTTGTAGACTTTAGAGAAGCTTGCAAGTTAGTAGAAATTAACTAAAATTGATAAAATTTAGACACAAACGTCAATAATGACCTTGTTCCTGTGTTAATCTCATTGTTAAAACGCAATAAAATTATATTTACTTTTAATATAAATATTATGAACAATTTTTAGAAAATATTTCTCAATATTAATCATCTAATTTTTTTTATAAATTGTATATAAAATATATTTAGAAAATCATTAGTCAATTTGCAAAAGTGACTGAACTTTGGAGAATGTTACGAAGTTAGAACAGTATTAAAATTTTCAGTGAAATAATCAAAACTCGGAAAAAATAAAAGTGTACATCCTAATTTTAAAACTATACATTTGCAAATATAAAATTTATATCAAATAATATATTTTTTTAATTTGTAATTGAATGCAGGTATTAATAAATAAATAGCTAAATTACTAGATTTATAAGGTTTTAAAATCCATTGTTATTATTTATATGAAGCATATACATACATATCACTTCACAAATAGGTATATATAGAATACTATAAATTGTTTTAATTAATATATGTATGTTTTGTTTTTAAATGTAATTAACATTTTTAACAGAATTGAACAATATGTGTAACTCTGTTTTAATAGAATATCGAATATTGAAACCTCGCAAAAAAATAAATAATGCTAGTGCTTTATGAGAATGTCAACAATTCTGTTACTCATTTTGATATTTTGTAAAGTTTTTGAATATTTTAATTTAAAATGTGATTTTTTTAAAATCATAGTTGATGATTGAAGATAACTTTGAGAAAAAATTGAATTATATTTATCAACGTTGACGTAACAGCCCTAAAACTTGTTACAATGCAAGAGAGAAGGAACCTTACTTCAAATTACACGAAACTTAGAAAAATGCTTTAAAAATTATACATGTATTATAAAGACAACTTATGTATTCTCAAAGGGCATTAATAGTTGCGGTTTTTTTAAAAAACCCACTATTTTTTCTAAAAATTCTGAAGGAAATTGTCGACCGTGCCAAAATTAAATAGTCGGTTTAAATATACTTTCTTGTTAAGAATAATTTTTGTTCTAACAGTTTTTTAAATTATAATTATGTACAAGGCTTTATTTTTAAGTAATCTCTATACGACTTTTTCTTTAATCGTGTTAAGTATGAATGCTCCCCCTATATATTTCATATTTTCGATAAAAAATTGAAAAATTCGTATTTTAAAAATTCCGAGTTAAAAACTAAATTTTATTTTTTTGTTTAAAAGTTGAAGTGTTTCTTTAAATTATAAAAAATACTCTTGAGGAAAAATCAATACCGTTTCGGAGATATGATTTTTCAAAAATACCCGTTTTTGTCAACTTTATTCGGTTTTTTTGCAATAACTAAAGAACCACTTAACCGATTTTGACAAATAAATACATTCTGAAATCAGTAAAACGATCTTAAACATCTTAGAACCTCAGATTTTTCAAAATCGTGCTAAATCCAAAATTTTGAGTTTTTCGAAATTATATAAAAACCTAACTCACCGATTTCAAAAATTCTTTCAAAATCGGTTTCCTCGTGGTCAAATATATAGAAATAACTATGTTTTAGAATAAAGATTGTTTTGGGCGATCCTGGCCCATAGTGCGTCGACAGCTTTTACTTGCAGGTAACTCTCGTGGGCTAAGTTGAATCCCACAGAAATCGTGCATTTTTCTGGGAAAAAATATAGGTCCAAAACTATCTCAATGTAAAATATCACATCGATCTGTTGTTCAGCTTTTGCGTGAAAGAAGGGGCAAACCAACAAACTAAAAACACACTTTTGAATTTATTTATTAGTAGGAATTTATAAGTTATTTTTAATTTGTAAGAATATTTAACGTACAAAATTTCCAAATTACATTTCAAGTTACCAGCGTCGGAAATTTTTTGATATAGCAGTGTACATACATAATACCATACAGATCACAACGACAATAAAACGCTGTAAAGATGCTGATTGTGTAGGCATGTAACATTTTGAAAAAGCGTAGTTGTTTGATGATGAAACTAACTGTAAAATATTGTAATTTTAAAATTATTTTTGTGTATTTCACTTATTATTACCGTAATACTAAAAAAAATACTTACTAAACCAAAACCGGGATTATTTTTATGCCGCCAATTAAAACTTGGTAAAGTTATTTCAATTCCTTTTCCGTCTGGTAGTTTTCCAGTACAGCCATGATGGGTATGTCCACTAAATACCAGTCTTGGTTTAATTTGTTTCAATAACTTATTTGTAGCATTCTTTCCTAAACAATCCCATTGTTCTTTAAATGGTTGTGTTTTTTCAGGAAAAGGTGCAGAATCTGGTTCTTCACAATCTTCATCTGACGGCCGATATAATGGAAAATGCTTTAAAATAAAGATACCTATACTTAGAAATTGATTGTATTTTTATACTTTATGTGTTACCTGTAATAAAATAGGTTTGGTGTAGATTGAAAGTTCTGATTTTTTATCACAGTTTATATCACCTCTGCTACATTGTAAGAGATCTAAAAATCAAAAACCAATGTTGATTTTATTATATAAATTTTGGTATTGTAATACTGTGCTAAATTTTGTAAACTTGTACACTTTGTATTAATTACTTTAATAATTTTTAAAAGCTAATAATTATGTTTTTAATTTCGCACGCGTCACAAAATTTAGAAATATCCTGATTAACAATTATAAAAATCAACAATAGGGTAACTCAAAGAATGATTGCCTCAGTTTAGGAAAAAAACATGATTTTATGTTAGGTAACACGAAATAATGTTTTTTCTTAAAGTGGACAATCAGTGTTCCAGTGGGCAATCACCCTATTCGATTATAATTATTATACTTTAACTCATATTTTGCAAGATCTATATTTCTAAGAAAGAAATTAGAAATTTTAATAAATATTTTTTGAGCTTTTTGGCTAGAGTGTGCGAAAAACCTTAAAGTTTACAAACAAACATTTGAAAAATTAATAGATAGTTTTTTTTATATAATTAAATAAATCATATGAACCTAAATGTAGAGTCATATCATTGTTTAAAATAATTTTATTGCAAAATTAAAAAAAAAATGGCAATAAGTAATGTTCTTTTGTTTAAACACCTCTAAAAAATACAATTATCAATTTTTTTAGGGGAATTTAGGTTCATATAGAACAAAGACATGTCCTTAACGGAAATTTGAAATCACATTGATTTCGGATGTAAACTGTGGCCCCCAAAATGTACACAAAAATGTACAGTCAGCCTAAGAAGTAATCAACACTCTAGAAACAGACCTACAAAAACGTACTATTCCAAAAGACAAAATCTGGCGCTGCATGGTTACAAAACAATTAAGATTAATCTTTGTAATTTTAGTACCTAGAACTAAAGGTACTAAAATTACAAAGATCAATCTCAATTGTTTTTTAACCATGCAGCGCCAGATTTTGTCTCTTGGAATAGTACATTAACTGTAGGTCTGTTTCTAGGGTGTTGAATACTTCTTAGGCTGCTGACTGTACGTCTGATGGTGACCTCCAATGGGTGGCAAGTAATATCTTCCATATTCTCATAGAAAATACTTCATAAAAATTATAATTATTTGAATATATGTATAAAATGTTCCAAAAGTTTCAATAAACTATATACATTCCTTTCTTGCTAAAAAATTCATGAAAATCAATAAAAAAACGTAGTCTTAAACCTATTTCCCCCCTTAATAAAAAAACTTAGAACAAGTCAATTATTTTAAATAAGATTTTTTCCCATGTTCCAATAATGGTAGTTATTAATATTACAAATGCATTAATATATTTAAACATGACATACGTTCAATTTTTCCTATTTGTGTTTCTGTAGCATTGCATAAGAAACAGCCATCCTCTTCTAAACCAATATTGTTAAGCAATACAAAATGATTACTTCTTATTGAAACTAATTGGGCTATAGGAGATTTGAAACTTTTTTCAAAACGTTGAATATAAAGCGGTTTTACCCTAAAATAAAATAATCTTTCAAAACATGTACTGCAACTACATAAGAGAAATACCTATAATGAAAACCTATATCATGATTTCCTGAAATAACATACATCTTTATATTATCAGGAATGGCAAATAATTTATAAAATCTATCAACAAAATTGTTAAATTCTTCATCAGAAGAATATTGTGCTTCATCCGTTAAATCACCAAGTACAAATACAACTTCAGGTTTTAGCACATTAATAGATGTTTGAAACATGTGGTACATTTGCCAATCTTTATGTATTGCCTCAAATTTCGAACCAAGTAAAGGACCGATAAGGTGCAGATCAGTTAAAATTAAAGCACGTACTGGTTCCTTATCTAATTTTGTAATACTTTTGTCTTCATTACTTATGTTTAAAACGGGCCAAGCGCACTAACAATAATAAACCATAATATATATTAGGAAATACTCAAATATTAATTATAATTACCTGTCCTATCCTAAAGTGGAATAATAGCCTTTCAAATAAAAAATAGCATAGCAATCCAAAGAAGAAAATGAAAATAATAATAGCACCTACTTTAACATGTTTAATTTTCTTAGTTGTAATTAAAATTGAACGAAAAATGATTGTTAAACAATACTTAACTTTATTAAATTTCATTATACGAATAACATTAATTTATATTTAATAAATTTCCTTAACCATTATATGATTATTCCATAAAGAACAGTTAAGTAACAAACAAACAAAATGGTAGGTACTGTTTAATATTTGATGGCGAGGTTTTAGGCCAAGTGCGCATACGTAGGTGTGTTACCATAGGCGTCACAACAAAATTTATTATTTTACTTATGAAACGTATTCTTGCTTACTTTATGCAATTCAAAAGTAAAGCGGCACATTTACTACCTTACAAATTAAATGGGCGATGTTATACAGTGCTCAATTACTTGCTGTTGGCTACAATTATAAGTATACAATATTACCATTTGTAAGGAAATATGTTTTCCCTCATATTATTTCTATATACATAAATTTTAGTTGACTGAATATAAGTATATTTATCTCATTTATGTATTCCAATAGTTTTAATTCTTAGAGTTACGCTTTTGAGATTTTGCTTTTTATGGGAATTTTTAATGTTTTAAATATCTTGTAAAATATTCTCCGACGTATTCATATAACATAACTGCTTAATAAAAGCAACCATCAAAGATACGGCCGGGAAAGTTGGGAAAAAGAGTCAGACCAAGATTCGGTTCTATTAAACAAATAAAAAAAGTTGTAAAAAAAATAATGTTTTTTAAGGTAGTGAGTAACTTAGCACAGAACAGACGGGAATGAATAGTTGCTTCAAACCAATCTTTGGATTGATAATGAAAGCCTCCTATGACCTCATTGATAATAAAATATACCTATATAGCTCCACCAACTTTAGAAGCGTTTTCAAGAGGAGGGTATGGCGCTAGTGAAATTGAAAATGTACATTCAGATAATGGTATATCTTTCATAATTGTTTAATGTTAACTGGTGTACACCATCTTCGGTTCGCCGATGATATTGTGATTATAGCGAAGACAAAGAAAGAACTGAGCAGTATGTTGATAGATGTACATACAGCATCAACGAGAGTCGGCCTAGAAATAAACTTTCATAAAACAAAATATATGACAATTGCAGAAGAACTGGACGAAGAAGCGAAGGAAATGACGATAGGTAACTAACAAATAGAAAGAGTCTCAAATTATGTATATCTTGGGCAAACAATAACAATTGGTAAAGAAAATCAAAAGCTGGAAATAGGCAAAAGGATAAGACAAGGTTGGGTAGCATATGCAAAATTAAAAGACATAATAAATATGGAAATACCCATATCTCTCAAGTCGGAACTGTATAATCAGTGTATACTGCCGGTGGTAACATATGGAGCAGAGACCTGGATCCTCACAAAAGAATTACGAAGCAAGCTGGAAGTCCACCAGAGAGCAATAGAGAGAAAAATACTAGGAATAACATTGAGAGACCATAAAACTAACATGTGGATAAGACAAACAACAAAAGTAGAGGACATCATTAGAAGGGAAGCGTCACTGAAATGGGAATGGGCAGGACATGTGTCCAGAGGAGGAATAAACAAATGGAGTGGAAAGTTAATCAGATGGAGACCATGGGGAGGAAAACGAAAAGTGGGAAGACCCCAGATGAGATGGAGTGACGATATAAACAAAACAGCAGGACTAAACTGGTACAAGGTCGCGGAGAACCGAGAAAATTGGAAGTACACGAGGGAGGCCTATATTCAACGGATAGAAAATGTCTAAATAAAGAAGAAGAAAAAGAAGAATATTAACTGGAATTGGACACTTTCAATAAAACAACTATTGTTAAATTTACGTTTCATTTCTTTATTGAAACTTTATCAAGTAACTGAAAATTTTGAAAGAAATGGTTTTTATCAAAATTAATAAAACTGTAACTTTACGTTCAGATACTCAAGGCCTTAGTTTAATATATAATGACAACTTAAATAAAATCAAATCAAAAAATTAAAATTATAAAACTGCAAATAATCTTTATATAGAATCACAGTTACAATCTTTCATGTTTGACGCAGGTACAATTTTTGAGTTTTAATGGTTAAGGATGATTATTAAGGCAATGTTATCAGTAAATTCAAAATAAACGTTGAGTGTAAAACGTGCGAATATAAAATTATGGAAGGTGAAATAAAATAGAAAACTATCTATCGGGATGAAAATTTATCAGAATTCCTAAAATTAGGTTAGTATTTTTGACACTTACTTTGCTTTAATGGTCTGTAGTGTTGCCATTTAGTTTAAGAGCTAACAAAAGTAAGCTAATTTTGGTACATATCTCTCAATTTAGTCGGGTTAGTACGGTTTTTTATTTTTTTAATATCTTTATGAATGTCTTAACTTTTAATTAGATAGTTTTATTTTCATATTCTGGGACGAATTTGGGTGAAAATTATGAAAACATGTCGTCTATCCGTCACTTTGCCATAAGACTAATGTTAAATATGCTTACTTTTGAAATCAATTATTTCTTTAAATAGTCGGTCAACCCTCTTCAAATTTTGAGAATTTGTTTAGACATTTAAACTAAATATAAAAAAAAAATCAAGCATTTTGAGCAAAATGACTTTCGTGCTCGTACATCCTTAAATGCTTTTTTATGTTGTTAAGGTATTTTATAATTCATATTTATTTCTATATACTTGTAGTTATTGTTAATTTACAGTTGCTTGATAAAGTTTCAATAATTAAACTAAACGTTGCAAATGTAACAATAGTTGTTTTATTCCAGTTAACATTAAACAATACTATTTAAATGTATTAAAAGCATAGTATAAGTTATTTACATTTATTGTCGACATATAAAATCTGTACAAATTTAGTTAAAAACATATCGGAATCGTCAGTGGTACTTATATTTACGTTTTCTGGTCCTGTTATATAAAGAATATGCAGTCCAAATAAGTAAACAAGCACCTCCAAACATATAACTGCATATTACAGTAGATTCTTTAGGCATCAAGCACTTAGAAAACGCATAATTATTTGGAGTAAAAACAACCTAAAAAGCTGAATTAAAGTTTGGCAATTTTTGAAATTCTATTACTTACCAATCCATAACTTGGATTATCTTTATTTCTCCAGCTGAAACTTGGTAATGTAAATTCTAAGCCATTGCCAACAGGTAACTTTCGAGTGCAACCATGGTGACTGTGTCCAGAAAAAACAAGACGCGGTTCTATTTGTTTTAATAACTGATAAGTTGAACCTTCGCTTAAACAATCCCAACCCTCTCTGTATTTTTGTTTCTTTAATGGAAATGGAGCTTCATCTGGTTCATTACAATCTTCATCGGATATTCTAAATAAGGGATAATGCTAAAAGTTTATTCTGTAATTTTAAATATTATTCCAAAACAATTTCTTACTTGCATAAGAATTGGTTTACTGTATTTTTGTATTTTGACTTTATCATTGCAATTGTCTGCATCTTTAGCACACTTTAATTTTTCTGAAATGTATTAAATTTTCGTATATTTTATTCTTATATAGAGCGGGCCACTTAACATTTGCATTTTTGATCGGCTATAAATAAAAAACTAATAAATATTTTTTCAAAGTTTTGAGTTTATTAGAAAGATTTAAAAATTTATGAATAAATACGTCAGTCAAATGACTGCCACGACTGGCCTTAAGTACCCCATCCGATCAATTTAATTTTTTAGTACAAATTTTTGGAAACAAAAATTCAAGAGGAAGGCATGGAGGATATTTGGTTTCAACAGGACGGGGCCACTTGTCATACAACCAACGTAACCATCGATCTTTTGCGCACCGTTTTTGAAAATTGAATAATCAGTCGAAATGCTGATGTCAATTGGCCGCCTCGGAATTGAGATTTGATTCTGTTGAGGGGATCCGTTAAGGATAAGTGTTACACGTTAACTCGGGGCACAATAGGTCTTTTAGGCCGCGGTGCTGTGGGCTATGTACCAAAACCCCAACAACAATAATAATACACGTTAACTCAGTGGTTTCCAACCTGTGGGGCACGCCCCTCTAGGGGGGCGCGAGACTGTTGCAAGGGGGGCATGCAGCTGTTTCCAAAATATCATTTTCGAATATAAACCAAAAAAGTCGAATAGGTATCAAAAAATTTGTTTGTATATTTTTACATAATATTGTATATTATTTTGTAGCCCATTAAATAAATTATAATATCAGTTGAGTATTTATGAAATTAGATTGTTAGAAAAATTAAGGGGGCGCAACAATTTTTATTTTTTAAAGGGGGGGGAGTACAAAAAGGTTGGAAATCACTGCGTTAACTATTCAGAAACGATTGATGCCTTAAAACACGAAATCGAAGTTGGCATTCATGGGATTAAGGTCCAAACAATCGACAATGTACTGAAAAATGTAGTTGATCGGATGGGGTACTGTAAGGCCAGTCGTGGCAGTCATTTGACTGACGTATTTCATTCATAAATGGAAAAGTTCAATCTTTCTAATAAACTCATAACTTTGAAAAAATATTCATTCGTTTTTTATTTATAGCCAATCAAAAATGCAATTTTTAAATGGCCCACCCTATATATTTCTTAATTTTTTAAAGATAAGTTTTAACATATATATGAGGAAATCTTAAAATATATCAGTACACAAATATTAGGGTATAAATTATTTAATAATCTGGCTTTCATAAATAGAACGTTTTATATTTCAACGTCCAGGTTTAAATAATAAAAAATATTGGAATACGTTGAAATTCAGATACGATCCTAAAATTTACCGTATCGTTACTACGTTTCCACGGTTATTCAATACGGATTGAATACGAATTTGCGATTCAACAGGTACGTGTTTCCATAAATAGTTTTGAATACGAATTGAATAATTTACGATACAGCAATCAGCTGTTTTCGGAAAACTTATTTTCTAGGTTAATACGTAGAGCAGGTTCGAAATAAAATTGTTTTGTTTATTTTATTGTGTGCTAGAATTCTATTAAATTTCAAGACAATTTAATATAAAGGTGTATATATTTTAAATTATCATTAGAAAGCGCCAGTGATCTCCAATTGCGCATGCACGAGCGCGAGTTACGGGTTTTCCATGACCACTTTTTACCCGACTACAGTATTGAATCCGTATTCAACCCGTATTGAATGACTGTGGAAACGTAGTAATTGAATGACTGTGGAAACGTAGTAATTGAGTTCCATGGAAACCCGTAACTCGCGATCGTGCATGCGCAATTGGAGATCACTGGCGCTTTCTAATGATAATTTAAAATATATACACCTTTATATTAAATTGTCATGAAATTTAATAGAATTATAGCACACAATAAAATAAACAACACAATTTTATTTCGAACATGCTCTACGAATTAACCTAGAAAATAAGTTTTCCTAAAACAGCTGATTGCTGTATCGTAAATGTATTCAATTCGTATTCAAAACTAATTATGGAAACACGTACTTGTTGGATCGCAAATCCGTATTCAACCCCTATTGAATAACCGTGGAAACGTAGTAACTTTTGATTCGAAAGTAGTATTGAATCCGAATTCAACCGGTATTTAAACATCATGGAAACGTAGTAAATATAATTTGTAAATCTTAAGGTTACAATGCCAAAATTCAATAAGGATTAAGAAACTCATTTTTGAAGTTATACTTACTTTGGTGCTTGGGAATAAAATTTTATCAAGCAACGAAAGTTGCGCGCGCACCGCTAACGAATATTCAACATGTGAAGTTAGCCTTCTGAGAAAGTTAATTGATTATTTTGAATCAAGCTTAAAATCGAGTGTGCACATTCGAGCTCAAAATGGCACATTCCGATCTCGGGAAAATGAAGCGCGCTTTTCTGTGTCGCACTTCATTTGCTTCCCTCGGTCGGAAATGTGCCACTTTTCGTTAAATTACTTTTTGGATTTTAAAAGAAAATAGTAATGTATTCAATTAAAACGACATATGTTGCACATTTTTCCGAGATTAAATTGTACATTCGGAACAGCCTCGTAATTTTTTTAATTAAATTATTTACAAAGCAAATTAATTATTGTGAATCATACTAAAAATCCACCTCCTCTAGTACCTGAGCCTTGTCGTGGCGAGGAGGCTTGCGTGCCCCGATGAACCCAGCGGCATGTACTCGTTAGGGCTGAATGGCCAAGGGCCCTAAAAAGCCCTTCGTGCCGACTAGCCCGTTTCGGACCAAGGCCTAAAAACCTTCGTGTCCGATGGAGCGTTAAGATGGCAATGGGGGAGGAGCCAGACAAAGACAGGTACCCACGTGTTTGTGCCGTGCGTGGAGACCCGTAATTGCAGGATGAAGGGATCCTGGTGGCTGAGTCAAACCCAGGCTGCGGCCTGGTGCTCTGGCAACACGTCACTTTGGCCCGGATTTCTGCACAAACGGGAGGTCAGGACTAGTCCACCCTGATCAATCGGCTGCGTCGTCCCGTCAGAGGGCCGACAGGACGAGCCTTCGGCAGCGGTGGGGTGGGCAGTGTTTAGGTTGGCCATCTAGTCACCTGGGCACTCGTGCACAACCCGCTGTTTCGGAGGCTATATTCTTCTGGTAGCCTTGGCGTAGCAATGCTACGTCCCCTAGTTGGACTCCGTGGTGGGTGAGGAGCCAGGAGAACGAAGCACTAACAAAACCAGCATGGAAAAACACACAACCAACCCCAACTCCCCTATGGCGACGGCTGCGTCTTCCAAAGATACACCGTCTGCCTCAAACAAAGCTGAGCAGCCCCAAGGCTCTCAGCAAACACCAACCTTGATACTCTTCCCAAAGGAAGAGAAGGTCAGGCGCTGAGGCCAAACGTCGAAGGAGAGAGAGGAGAGCATGGCTGCGCAAGCAACCACCTCCCAGACCTCAGGTGTGTTGCCCCTGTTGAGGCAAGCCCTTCCGTGCCTTCGGGCTCGGTGTGGCACCTATTCGGGGCGTGACCACCAATCCAAAGACCAAGGCCACACAAAGCCAAAACAACAGGCAGCGCTACCTGGACCTTCGGGCTCAGGAAAGCGACCTGTTAAAGGCTTTAAAAGCGAGCCAGATCCGACGGCTCGCAGCCTTCTCCTGGGGCACCTCCCAAGAGAAGAGCTGCATCAGCCGTGACTGGATCTCGGCCAGTTTTATAAGCTACAGAGGCTGCGCAATCGCACCTCAAAGTAGCTGTCATCAACACAGGTAACGCCTTGGGTAAGCTAACAGCTGACCAAGCCACCTGTGTTGAAAATACACTGACAGACCTCCTCGACAAAACCATCGAGGAAGCGCTGTCAAAAAACATAACAGCCCCTACCTTCGAGAGGCTAAAATACGCAGGGCAGATTCTAAGAATCACCTGCAAAGACAACGACTCGTTGGAGTGGCTAAAGAGGAAAGTGGAGGGAACCCGCACTATGGACTGAGGTCGGTATCGGCCTACGCATAGTCGGGGAAAACGACCTTCCACGACTTCGCAGGCCACCCTCTGGATTCCAGGAGCACCGGAACCAGAGGAACAAGTCGTAAAAAGACTGACAGCACAAAATCGAGCAGTAGCAATCGATAAATGGCCCATCTTCCTAAACACCACGAAGGAAGAACCCATAGGGCGTCTCCTAGTTTTTGGAGTACCTGATGGGGACGTGGCCATTATTCAACAAAGTGGAGGCAAGTTGAACTATAAGTTCAACTGCCTACCACTAAAAATACAAAAAGTAGAGGAAGAGGCCAATGTTGTTGGGACGACCGAGGAACATAGGGCCGGAGGGAGCGGCGCACCTTTATTGGTGGCTGCACCTTCGCCCATGGAAACCTCTGTGTCGGTGAACACCACAGAGGCCTCTTCCAAAAACTAAATTACAAAACCACACGGCAATAACACCATACGCCATGGGTTTAAAAATCATTCAAGCAAACCTTCACCACTGCCGTGCTGCAGTGGCCACTTTAAAGCTCCACCTTGCAAAGGGGGGGGCTGATATTGCTCTAATTCAGGAACCATGGGTCATACAATCTAAGATTGTAGGGCTTTCCAACCTACATGGCAACATCTTTACATACAGCCATAACTCAAAACCTAGGTCATGTATTTACATACCCAGGACCATCCAAGCAAACCTATTAACGCAGTTCAGCGACAGCGATCTCACCGTTGTCAGCTTGAACTGCGATTTAGGTAGAGGCAAAACTGACGTAATTTTAGCGTCACTTTATCTCCCAATTGACGCCCGGGTGGACCGATCTCACAGTCCCTCGCAAATTTGGTGCGTCATTGTGAAGCAAACAACAAGCAACTCATCATTGGTTGTGACTCAAACGCTCATCACCTAATGTGGGGCAGCAGAGTCAACAATGATAGAGGTAAGCTATTATTTGATTTTATCACTACCACTAACTTAGAAATAATCAATCGCGGGTGCGAACCTACTTTTGTAACCTCGCGTTGCCAAACTGTGATAGATATCACTCTGGCTACCCGATTATTTCAAGTGACATTAAGGAATGGCATGTGTCAAAAGACCTATCAATGTCAGACCATAAATGGATAGTATTTACACTAAAGGCCATAGATGTAGGGCGGGTTCAGTATCGCAATCCAAGGAAAACAGACAGATTGCTCTTTCAAGAGCATCTATCGTTGGAACTGGATAGCGTGCAGAATGTTCTGACCACATCCGAAAACTTTAATAATACAACAGAGATTGAGACTTATGCGAACGCATTAGGCACATCTCTTTGAAAGCATACGAAAACAGTTGTCCCATACTTACGCTCAAATCGAGCTCTCACTCGGCTTCCTGGTGGAGTGGCGACTTGGAGCGTAAGAGGAAACCTACGGCGACTGTTTAACAAAGCAAAAACTCAAAACTAAATGAGGACTGGGAAGCCTACAGACTACACCAGTCTGAATATAAAAAAGCCATTCGCCAAAACCAAAGGAAGGCATGGCGAAATTTCTGCAGCAGCATCGAATCTACAACTGTTGCTGCAAAGTTAAAAAAGGTTCTATCTAAGGATCCTAACCAACAACCGATTAGTCTCCAGAAAGGGATGGTACATTTACCAACAACCTCGCGGAGACTACGGCAGAACTAATAAAAGAACACTTCCCAGAAAGCAAAATTGTACCTGAGTACGAGTGGCCTGAACATTCAGAGCTACACCCTGCTCAGGCGGACTGGGAAATATCTAAACAAATTATCACTAGCACCAAATTAACATGGGCTATAAAAACTTTTCTCCCATACAAGTCACCAGGGTTAGATGGAGTGTTCCCAGCTCTACTCCAGTGGAGTCTGGATAGTATACTCCACCACCTGGTAAAGCTCCTCAGGGCATGTATCGTTTTCGTTATATCCCTTTGGAATGGAGAAAAGTAAAAGTGGTATTATACCCAAACCAGCTAGAAGTGATTACACTCTAGCAAAATCTTATAGACCGATCAGCCTGACCTCTTTCTTTCTTAAAACGGCAGAAAGGTTATGCGATCGTGAAATTAGGTGCAATGTACTGGGCAACCAACCATTGCATCCAAATCAACATGCATATACCTCAGGAGATCAACCGAAACGGCGCTGCACAAAGTTGTAGAACGGATCGAGAGATCGATGAGTTCAAATGAATTCACCCTGGGGCATTTATCGATATTGAAGGGGCCTTTGATAAGGCTACCTATGAAAGTTTAGGTATGGCATTGCTGGAACATGGTATTTCACCAACAATTGTTGGCTGGATAACTAATGTACTGAAATGGCGTATAATTCAAGTGAATGTCGGAAATGATAACACTAAAGCAATGGTCACTAGAGGCTGCCCGCAAGGAGGAGTATTATCGCCCCTCTTGTGGAATTTACTTATTGACAGCCTTCTAAAACGCCTAAATAACGAAGGTCATTACACCATAGCATATGCAGACGATATCACTATTCTGCTTAATGGAAAATTTGAAGGCACACTCTGCGAAATAATGCAGAGAGCTCTCAAAATAATTGAAAACTGGTGCTCAGAACACTCCCTTTCTGTTAACCCAGAGAAAACGGAGTTGATTCTTTTCACTAGAAAACGCAAACTTAGACAAATCATCTTGCCTAGTATAAAAGGAACACCTCTTAAGCTGACAAGTACGGTGAAGTATCTGGGAGTTATACTTGACCAAAAACTTAATTGGAGGTGCCACGTAGAAAATAAAATCGAAAAAGCATGTTCGGCTTTCTGGCAGTGCCGCAGGGCAGTGGGCAGGTCCTGGGGAATCTCCCCTAAGATCGCCCTATGGATCTACACGGCAATTGTCAGACCCATGCTAGCACACGGTGTAATTGTGTGGTGGCCCAGAACCATACAAAAAACCACCATAGCAAAGCTAACCCGTGTTCAAAGACTTGCTTGTCTCATGATTACGGGGCGATGAGAACAACGCCTACTGCGGCCATGGAGACACTGCTGTGCCTTCCTCCCTTAGATTTATATCTGAGGGAGCAGGCCCTCAGAGTGGCTCTAAGACTTCGCAGTTCAGGCCTATGGAATATTAAATACCCTTACGTAGGACACTCCAGGGTGGTAGAGGATGGTATTAAAATCCTCCCTCTACTAGCATCCCCCATGGAAAGTATTCCTCCTACATACATCTTTGACAGGAAATACAAAATCCTGTTAAACACAGATATCGACCTCGATAAACCAAATATTTCCATCTACACCGATGGATCAAAAAAACATGCTGGTTCAGGAACGGGCATATACAGTCCAGAACTAAACCTCAGCATACACCTATCACTGGGCAGGTATCCCACCGTATTCCAAACGGAATTAATGGGCATCCTTGAAAGTTCCAGAAAATTACTGCAAAACAACACCTGCAATAAAACAATACACATTCTAACGGACAGCAGAGCGGTGCTTGCAGCTCTAAGGAGCTGCAGAGTAACCTCTGGGCTGATGCTTGAATGCATCAAAGTCCTGAATGAGGTATGTACCCACAACGACCTAACACTCTGTTGGGTCAAAGCCCACAAAGGAATTGAAGGGAATGAGCTGGCCGACAAAATGGCAAGGTTGGGATCATCAGGAAACCCGTACGGACCTGAACCCATCTTGCCACTGTCGGCCAGTACCCTTGACAAGATCCTAAAACAACTAACAAGCGAAAATCACTCCAAAAGATGGACTAAATGTAACAGCTGTAAATTTGCAAAAACGGCTATAAAAGCGCCTTCTAGGAAAAACGCAAATTATTATCTGGGGTTGTCCCGTGATTCTTTGAGACTCATAATAAGCGCTCTCACGGGACACTGCAGACTAAATAAACACCTCTACAACATGGGAGTCAGCGAGAATCCCAAATGTAGAGGATGCAAAAATGAGGACGAGACCATGGAACACATACTTTGTCACTGCCCTGCAATCGTCCAAATAAGAAGATCCATGTTGGGGGAATGCTGGCCCAACATGGCCAGCATACGTGACCTCTCGCCCTCAGTCATCCTGCGGTTCATCCAAGGGTTGGGATGGACGCAGGATTGAGGGCGACGAGAGTCACACAAAGGGGTAGCACAATGGGCCCAACTAAGTGGCCTAGGTGCGATTGAACTAGTGTTCACCCCCCCCAATAAATCCTAATCCTAATCCTACTAAAAATCCAGTGTGCACATTCATGTACATATTAAATTTTCTTATATTAATTTTTACACGTGGTCATATTTAATTTAGTTACGCCAAAGAAGTATAACTTCTAATGGGCATACATAAATACACGCATGGGTTTTTTTTGTCACTATGTAACCCTATAATAGGTATTTATACTTAGTCATATGGTAATATAGTTCTCAAAAGATGTGTTTACTGTTTAGTAAGTTGTAGGAACAGGACACATTATACATACTTGCTATTTGTTGTAATTGGACTTCTGCAGCTCTACATAGAAAACAACCATCTCCTTCTAATGCCATACTATTAACTAAAACAAAATGATTTCCATTTATTGATATCATTTGTACAGCAGAAGAATTAAAACCGGTGACAAACCGTTGATTTAAATATGGTGTAATTCTATAAAAAAAATATTGAAAACCAGTCATTGGTAAATATAGTTTATCACCTATAATGAAAACCAATATCATGATTTCCCACTACAACATACATCTTACAATTTTCAGGAACAGCAAATAAATTGTAAAACCTTTGTATGTAATAATTAAATTCATCTTCGCTGCAATACAGGCCTTCATCTGTTAAATCACCCAAAACAAATACTACATCTGGTTGATGTAATTTTAAGGCGGTTTGAAAAGTTCTATACATTTGCCATTCTCTACGAAGTTTATCAAACCAATGTCCTTTACGTGAACCCAGTAAATGTGTATCGGCAAGAACCATAACTTTAACAGGACTTTCATCCGAATATTCAATACTTGCATCTTTATTAATAGGATCCAAAATCGGCCATTTACACTACAAGATTGCAATGTATGAAACCTTGAAAAATAAATAGTAGAATTTTACCTGTACGAGAACAGAATAATAAATTAACCATTCACAATAAAAGCAGAGGCAAATAATACCAATGAAAATCTTTAAAACTAAGTTAACATTTGGCCGCATACTAGTTAACAGAATAAGGTTATATTGCTCGTTCCATATTCAAGATAAGTATAAAGGGCAAACGCATAGATTAAAAATACGCTACGTGTTTCAGAAGTCGCACTTTGTGGCGGCACTTTGATGTCAATGTCCCAGTTCTAAACTGGCCCATACTAAGCGCGCAAGCGCATATTTTAACATTTTCAAAATAAATATACAGAGTTTTTATATTTTTTTCTATAAAAAATTTATAGAATTTTTTTAAGAAAAAAATATAAAATTGTACAAAAATTTATAATATTTAAGAATTTTAAATTAAATTTTTTTTACAAATTAATTTTATTTTAAAAATAAAAAATAATAATTAATTAACTATAGTTAAAAAAATGATTAATCAAATTACATATTCGTTAGTATATTTAAGGTTCAATTTAATAATTATTTGAAATATTTGTAATGTAAAAATTTTTTATTTTTAATTAATTATTAAAGATTTAATTTAAACTCATGGCATCACATAGTTCGGTTTCTGAAATATTTGAATAGATAATCAAATTTCGTATCATCTGATCAAATGTGTCATAGAATAATAGGTTCTGACATTCAAGACAAATTTAACTTTACCATATTCGGTATTAAGGTGAATGATTTATAGTTTTCCTAAATTTGAAAATTAATATTTCGTACCATCATGTTCAAAATATTTCTGGTTAAATAGATTAATAAATTGTTTATTATTTGTATATATAAATTAAAAATTTAATAAAAATTATATATTAATTACTAAAGCATATTCAATTCCATAAGGTTAGGTCATGAACTTTTTACCATAAATTATCGATCAACATACGATTACTAGTATTGAATACTTAAATATAATTTTCAGAAACCCTAATCATTATCCAATTAGTACTTAATATAATAAAAAATCACTTAATTAAATTCATAAATTAATAGAATTATAACAATAACACCATTTTATTTCACTCCACAATTAACTGAAAAAGTTTTCTAAAAACATTGTATTAAGTATTAATTCTTTCAAAACAATATGGAAAACGATGTGATGCAAGTTTACCATTAATAACCGTGAAACATAATTTTTGAAGATTTATCCGAATTCAACCGGTTTTAAACATCATGACTTAATAAATTTGAAATCTTAAGTTAAATGCCAATTATAAATTAAAACTCATTTAAGTTATATTACTTTTCTTGAATTTATAAAAGAAGTTCGGGACGTAAGATTTCACATTGAATTACTTCAGGTTATTGTTATTGCAGCTATATGTCACTACAAAGCAATTCCATTCGGAAATACCTTTTTACTTTGTCCTGTGAAAATTGTAGTGCTTCTTTTGTTATTTGATTAAATTACTTTTTGTTTTAAAAAAATATAAGTTCAATAAACAAAGGCCAAAATAGGCTAAATTTTTCAAAATTTAAATAGGCATTTATTTTTGAATTAATTTGTGAAGATTATTAAATAACAATCGAGTTAAGGTACATTGAAAACTTTCAAGAATAAGAACATTTATGAAAATTATACATACTAAACATTTAAAAAATATTTATGAACACGAATTTACGCCAACAATGATTAAATAAGTTTTAAATAATGATTTTCATCCTTCATGGCAATTTCATTATCTATTTGTTAAGCTGCCTCTTTCCACATTCTGGTGTCGGAATGTGGCCACTAGATCGATTGTTCTGATATTGAATTCTAATGGGCATAGACATAACTATTACAAGAGCATGGTTGTTTTAGTCACTATGTAACTACCTTCATAATCTATGTAGTAGTTCTCATACTTAGTCAATATGCGCTACATATATGTTCGTTTTCAAAAGATGTGTTTACTGTTTAGTAAGTTGTAGGAACAGGACACATTATACATACTTGCTATTTGTTGTAATATGGACTTCTGCAGCTCTATCATATGAAATACAACCATCTCCTTCTAATGCCATACTATTAACTAAAACAAAATGATTTCCATTTATTGATATCATTTGTACAGCAGAAGAATTAAACACCGGTGACAAACGCGTTGATTTAAATATGGTGTAATTCTATAAAAAATATTGAAAACCAGTCTATTGGTAAATATAGTTTATCACCTATAATGAAATTTTTTTACAACGTCTTGCCAGCTCTTTCCACAAGTGTTCTATCGGGTTGAGGTCGGGAGATTGACTGGGCCACTGAAGAATCCTGATTTGTTGCTGCTGCAATCAAGTCTTGACAATCGAGGAGGTGTGCTTAGGATCGTTATCCTGTTGTAGAATCCATCTAGGAGGCATATTTGTATGGGCCCATGGTAAGACGACATTAGTCAGCATATATTTGTAACTTTGTCCAGTCATTATTCCGTTAATTTTAATGATGGGGCCCATGCCATTACGAGAGAAGGCTCCATAAACCATAACTGATCCACCTCCATGTTTTACTGTCGGTTTTATGTATTTTGAATTGTATCTTTCTCCAGCAGGACGTCTTATGTATTGTATTCCGTCGCTTCCAAATAAATTGAACTTAGATTCATCTGTGAAAAGTACTTGACTCCACTCCGCTGCTGTCCAATGCAAGTGCCGCTTTGCAAAATCTACGCGATCCTTTCGATTCTTGAGTTTGATGAAAGGTTTTTTAGCTGGACGTCTGCCATTCAATTTAAATTCATTCGCTAATATTTTGACCTTCACTTTGATTGAATTCTGCTGCCAGATCCACGGTTGAGAAATTTTAAGCCCGGGTTTGGGAAAAAAATTTTATACCCGCCAAAATTCTCTGGTTTATCAAACCAATGTCCTTTACGTGAACCCAGTAAATGTGTATCGGCAAGAACCATAACTTTAACAGGACTTTCATCCGAATATTCAATACTTGCATCTTTATTAATAGGATCCAAAATCGGCCATTTACACTACAAGATTGCAATGTATGAAACCTTGAAAAATAAATAGTAGAATTTTACCTGTACGAGAACAGAATAATAAATTAACCATTCACAATAAAAGCAGAGGCAAATAATACCAATGAAAATCTTTAAAACTAAGTTAACATTTGGCCGCATACTAGTTAACAGAATAAGGTTATATTGCTCGTTCCATATTCAAGATAAGTATAAAGGGCAAACGCATAGATTAAAAAGTATCTAATAACCATCAAGCCCAAATTTGCCCATCATTTTAAATAAATATACAGAGTTTTTATATGAATATGATTAGGTATAATTATTAATTGAATAAAAATTAGCAAAGATAGTTATTAACTTTTGGTTTGGATTGTAAAATAAGTTCAAATTAAATAAAAAATTAGTCAATTTTATACAGGTTAGATAAATTAAAATCAAGAAACTTTATTAAAGGGTATAAAAAGTTTTTTTCAAAGAATTTACGCACACCTGTTATGAAAGAAATTTATAAATTTAAAATAATTGATTGAAAATTTGAGATGTTTCGTTACAGGACAATATGACTTTATGAATTACACAATTTTAAAGTTATTATAATTTAGTAAAGGGTACCCTAGTTTTACGTTTCCGGCTTAGCTGGGTGTTATTTTTAAATTGATTGAAATCCTATTTTAATATACCAATAGATGCACTTGTATGTACGTCAACATGTCATTCACTGTATGACTCAAAAATACAAATTTTTAAAAGGCAGCTATTGAAAACAGAAACTTGTAGGTGCACAGAATTAAAACTTTTTCCAGTTTACAAGATATAGGTTGAAATTCAATATAATTTCTACCTAATATTTAAATTTTATACCTATTTTCTAAATTTTATTATTAATTACATATTATTGTAAGTGCTAATGAATTTTTTTTACATAAATTGAAACAATTAGTAAGTGGATTTAAAATAATTTACCCTTTGAATAAATATTTTTCAATACCTATTTTACACCATTATTACAAATATTTCTATAAAAGTTATAAAATTAAAAGTTGTTAGACTATTACTTTAAATCAATTAAAAACTTAAAAAAAAATCTTCTTCTGCCTTTTATACTATAAGTTGATTACCTTAAAAAAAAATATTAAATTTAAATAGTAATATTTTATATTAATAAAATTTAAAAGTAAAAAATAAATAGATTATTAATTTAACTGGTTATTCGGATTTAAACAAATAATCGAGATTTTCCTGTATAACATTAAATCATATGAATTTAATTCATTTATAACAACAAATTCAAAATAACAACTAACCAGTAGATAAATTTTTTACACAATATTTTAGTTAAAACACTGTAGATAAGCTGCATCGACGAGATTAACTTATTCATGTAACTTCCATCCGACTAAGTCATTTAATAAATACCATTTCAACATATTATATGACATTAATTTACGTTGTTTTAGCATATAAAAATTTTCACTTCGGTGTAAAAAAGTGAATTTGTAAAAAGGTAAATGTATAAAATTGCAGATTGTCATACGCCGTCAATTGAATCCCGCACATGGGCTACATCCAAATTATCTTTTGACTCATTTGTAAAAATTGTCGAGTTAAAAAATTTGTAATGAATTTTTCAATTGTTCAAACATTAAAACAAGTTTTAGTAAGTTCCATGCTTAGAATTAACTTGAATATGTCAGCAGGCTTAATTTTCTAAGTTATTGATTTTTCATATTATAATTCGTATTCAAAAACTAATTATTGAAAGAGATTTTTCGAACGAAATTATTCCTCGGATATCAAACCGATTGGACGTATAAAGTTGCTCTTACGAAAACTTGAAGTCGAATATTCACCGTTATCATGAATACTTACTTAATAATTGAAGACGCTTAAGGTTACAATGCCAAAATTCAATAAGGATTAAGAAACTCATTTTTGAAGTTATACTTACTTTGGTGCTTGGGAATAAAATTTTATCAAGCAACGAAAGTTGCGCGCGCACCGCTAACGAATATTCAACATGTGAAGTTAGCCTTCTGAGAAAGTTAATTGATTATTTTGAATCAAGCTTAAAATCGAGTGTGCACATTCGAGCTCAAAATGGCACATTCCGATCTCGGGAAAATGAAGCGCGCTTTTCTGTGTCGCACTTCATTTGCTTCCCTCGGTCGGAAATGTGCCACTTTTCGTTCGAATGTGCACATTCTGTTATTTATTGATTGAATTTGATTAAATTACTTTTTGGATTTTAAAAGAAAATAGTAATGTATTCAATTAAAACGACATATGTTGCACATTTTTCCGAGATTAAATTGTACATTCGGAACAGCCTCGTAATTTTTAATTAAATTATTTACAAAGCAAATTAATTATTGTGAATCATACTAAAAATCCAGTGTGCACATTCATGTACATATTAAATTTTCTTATATTAATTTTTACACGTGGTCATATTTAATTTAGTTACGCCAAAGAAGTATAACTTCTAATGGGCATACATAAATACACGCATGGGTTTTTTTTGTCACTATGTAACCCTATAATAGGTATTTATACTTAGTCATATGGTAATATAGTTCTCAAAAGATGTGTTTACTGTTTAGTAAGTTGTAGGAACAGGACACATTATACATACTTGCTATTTGTTGTAATTGGACTTCTGCAGCTCTACATAGAAAACAACCATCTCCTTCTAATGCCATACTATTAACTAAAACAAAATGATTTCCATTTATTGATATCATTTGTACAGCAGAAGAATTAAAACCGTGACAAACCGTTGATTTAAATATGGTGTAATTCTATAAAAAATATTGAAAACCAGTCATTGGTAAATATAGTTTATCACCTATAATGAAAACCAATATCATGATTTCCCACTACAACATACATCTTACAATTTTCAGGAACAGCAAATAAATTGTAAAACCTTTGTATGTAATAATTAAATTCATCTTCGCTGCAATACAGGCCTTCATCTGTTAAATCACCCAAAACAAATACTACATCTGGTTGATGTAATTTTAAGGCGGTTTGAAAAGTTCTATACATTTGCCATTCTCTCGAAGTTTATCAAACCAATGTCCTTTACGTGAACCCAGTAAATGTGTATCGGCAAGAACCATAACTTTAACAGGACTTTCATCCGAATATTCAATACTTGCATCTTTATTAATAGGATCCAAAATCGGCCATTTACACTACAAGATTGCAATGTATGAAACCTTGAAAAATAAATAGTAGAATTTTACCTGTACGAGAACAGAATAATAAATTAACCATTCACAATAAAAGCAGAGGCAAATAATACCAATGAAAATCTTTAAAACTAAGTTAACATTTGGCCGCATACTAGTTAACAGAATAAGGTTATATTGCTCGTTCCATATTCAAGATAAGTATAAAGGGCAAACGCATAGATTAAAAATACGCTACGTGTTTCAGAAGTCGCACTTTGTGGCGGCACTTTGATGTCAATGTCCCAGTTCTAAACTGGCCCATACTAAGCGCGCAAGCGCATATTTGCCCAACATTTTCAAAATAAATATACAGAGTTTTTATATGTAATTATGAATTAGGTATAATTTACTTAACTTGAATAAAAATTAGCAATGTTATAGTTGATTAACTTTTGGTTTGGGTATTTTGTAAAAACTAGAGTTCAATATTAAATGAAAGAAAACTAGTGCAAATTAAGATACAGGTTAGGTATAAATTAAAATCAATGCGATGAACTTTACTCTAAAAGGGTATCAGAAAACGTTTGTTTTGCAAGAGAATTTACGCACAACCTGTTAATGAAAGAAATTTATAAATTTAATAATTATATTGATTGAAAATTTGAGAGTGGCTTTCGTTCAGCAGTGGACAATATGAGCTTGTGATGATGATTACACACATATTTATAAAGTTATATAATAATTTAATACAGTATAAAATTATATTTAGAAATTTAGATTTTATTTTCAAACATAAAATTAAAAGATATCATTTTTTTAATTCTCAATTTTATATTCGTAACAGGCCTTTTTATTTTTTCGGCACTTTATAGCATCAACAATTTCATATTATTTTTTAAAAATCCTCTTAATACAACATCAAATTCAGCGACATTTCCAATTTCTTTAATTTTTCTGCGATATTTTCTCAAATTATGGTTTCGACATTTTTTCATACAACAAAATAAAAGAGTCCATTAGGTTTTGCAATGCGTATTTTTTTAATAAGGTTACTACTACTGTTTTCAATAATTTGTTTTTATAAATATTGGAAAATAAAAAATTTTGTTTTTTACGCCTGTATATAAAACTTTATTCGTACGTGCACAAATTACGTAGCGGACTCCAGAAAAAGTATTATAATGCGTTGTATAGGATCAACGAACCAAATCCGAGTTCCAGGTATATTCAGGTAAAAATTTAACAATAGTAAAAGCACCCTACAGCGTGGGGATATTCAAATCCTTTTCATAAAATTGTAAGTCACCGATATTAGCTCATGAACAAGTCAAATCGCTTGCTAGTTTAGTGGGTTGCATACGACGAAAAACTTTAAAATCTTTTCACAAAGCGATTTTAAATCTAGTACACAAGACCCTCGCATTCGATCTCCGTTATAATCCGTAAAACTCATTAAGAAGTACGTTTCTACTTTCCTAAACATTTTGACGAAATTGCAGTCTGGCGTCTACCAACAATGAATATCTTTTAACAAAAATCCTTAACAGGAATTTAAGTAATACCCTTTGTCCAGTAGTGTGGTACCCTTTCCAATACTCTCAAGCCTTTTTGTATAAATACTTCATCTTCCTTAGAACGTTATCTTATATATTTCTCGACCTTTTCGAATCAACACTGTCTTCTTTATACATAACATATTATATCGTGATCAAATGGTTCACAAAGTAAGTATATTTACAATTTTGTTTATTCATTTAATGTAGTTCGCAATGTAGTTTAAAATTTGTAATGCGACTATTATATCAATTGATACGTTTTTTTTTTTTAGATTTTACAGACCTAACTATTTACGACGTCCATTCGGTCACTTTGGACCGTGAAAAGTGTGTAGCAGTCTTACAAGACCGACGTTTGCTTCCTACGCAAATGTCTTATAAAAAATGCCAGCTACCTTGTATTATTAATACCGACACCCTTATCTTCCATTGTGCCCATCAATGCATAGTTTTGGATTCCGAACATCGAAAACGGAAAGTGTGATGCAATTTTCGGCGGACCGCCAGAACGGGTACTTAGTTCAGCGGTGTAAAGCTCTCTATTGAGAAATGCGTCCAATTTATATCACTTTTTTTCCTGTGTTCTCATCCCAGATCAGAATTATTGTGTTCTACTTTGGGCATTAGTAAGAAAAGTGTTATAGATTGGAGTATATTTTGTAGGGAGGTTGGCGTCAGCTAGACCTTACAATCTTCCCAACGCTTAGGCGGCGTCCGGAAGATTATAGAAATAGATGTAGAAAAAATGTGAAAGAGGAACTACAATCGAGGCAGAATTGTGCAGGAGACCTGGGTTTTTGGGGGCACCGAAAATTCTTTATTAAGCCAGTCCTAGCTCGAGATGACGCCACGCTGTTGGAGGTGATTAGGTATTGGATTTTTCCAGGGACCACAATCATATCTGACTGCTGGCGGACGTACATATGATAAAGGTTATCGGCACCTTGAAGTCAACCATCATTTAAATTTTGTTGATTCTGACACCGGTAAGCAAAATTTACAATTTAAATAAAATAACTATATGTTTGTGATTCTTTTTTGTTTTAGGTGCGCATACTCAGTACATCGGGAGAGCGTGGAAGGATTTTAGAGCAGGCATTCTTCGGTTTGAAAATCTGAAAATCATTTTTCCAGTTATCTAGCTGCATTTTTATTCAAAAGTACCTTCTCTCTCTGCTTTTCTTCACCATATTTCCGAAATGTATGCCACCGGGAAATAGCCGATTTCCTATTTTTGTAAATATTTTTTGATTATTAATTAAATTATATAATTTATATCATAATTAAAGGCTTCAGTGAACTGGTATGTCGAAAATTGCATCCATGTCTTTCAGCAAAACATATAATAGAACGGCGCTGTTCTGTCACCATTATAAATTAAATTTAAATGTTTGAATTTTTATAGTCTGGAATAAGTATACATTATAATTTGCTAAATAAAAATTAAATATTGTTAACATTTATAAATAAAAAAAAGTATGCTATACAAATGTTCTTTATTTATAAATGAGATAATAAAAATTAAAAGTATGTTTTTAGTAGTAATAATTATTAATTGTCGCTTTGTGAGCTACAAACGAAGCAAAAATTGCTGACAACGCTGCACAGCTGATTTCAGAAACGGCAGTATAAAATGTCCTAAATAAGCCTCCAACCTTCAAGTAGTAAAGTGAAATATTTTAAAACTGGTAAAATTTCTCAAAAAAAGAAAGCAAGTGTCATACTCCACATAAGCGCAGTTATATACCTATCCATACAAAATGGAAAAAGATTCGTGAGCATGCACCACTCGTAAACCTTTACCTTTTAAAGAATGTTTTAGATGATTAATAGTTATCTTTTTATCTAACCGTATAGGATCATTACAGGTACATAATCAACGATGTCAATTTTGGGAACTCTATCTTATAATTTCGATAGCTAATAATGCTGGGCGAATACAGTTCTGTTTCTAGTTAAAACTACATCAACCCATTGTTGTACCATTTGGTAGTAGATGGAGCTAGCAGTTTACTTATTTCCAAATAAAATTGTTTAAATAAGTATGTATTCCTCAAATATTTAGTTATAGTGCAAAGAATAAGAACATATTTTTTTATGAGAAGGTGTTTGAACAAGTAGAATGTCTCAATTTCATAAAAAAAGTATATAATTATAACAAGTACTGCTGTAAATTGTAGTAAATTAATATTAATTTATTATTTTAATTATTATGAAAATCAATTAGTGGTAAACATTCTGTATGATGAATTATAAAAAATGACGATTCAAATAATAATATAAACTATATGATATTTTTAATAGATTTATTATAAATTAATAAACTCAAATTATTCACTGTATAAGTTTATCAAATAGATTATAAATATTAAAAAAAAGGAATACATATATATAAGTTAATTAAATTTGCATTTGGAAAAATCCATCTCAGGGTGTTGCTCCATAAACCTAAAATAAATATTCATTTTATAAGTCTAATTACTATTACAATGACAATATAATTAAATAATTCCAAATGTAACAAAATATGAAAAACAAAAACAATAATGTGCAGTGTACAAGCGAACAAAAATTTTAATATATAATTCATTTTTGATGAAGAGTACTTATTTTATTCATTACTGTAACAAGGTTATTAATCGACATATGTAGAACATCTTATTTAGACAGGTTCGACTTAGAATTGAAATTCTATCAAAATAATTTTCAATAAGATAATAATGCCCACTTGTATTTTTTGCTTTGTCTAAACTTATTTGATCTTTCTTGCACCATCCATGCACTGATAATGAAACTACCTACTAATGGAATTTGTTGGCGATGTACATAAGATTAACCTGTTTCCAGTTAAGACTGGTTGTTTAGGCATTTGGAGTAAGTTAATTTTCATAAAAAAAAGTGGTAAGTGCTAAATTTCATAAAGGTATGTTCTAGTACAATCAGTACAACACAGATTACAGCAAATATCAAATATTTTAATTACCGCTTTTGGGTTGTACTTCAAAATTGTGTTGCATAAGGGTAATTAGGCCCACAAAATATAGAATGGCCTTTGGTTAAGAAAAATATTAAATTTTTGAAATTTTTTCAATATTAATACTACTTCTAACAAAATAGAAAATTATAAGAAAAGCATTGAACTATAAAGCACTGGAGGTAACGAGGAAAACTCTTGGGTCGGGTCCAAGTGATTGTCATAATTCGGGTGCCACAACAGTACGGATATGGTGAACTTCCTGTTATAGTAAACGCTAGTTCAAGTACCTGATAATTTTTCCATAAAATCTGTATTTTAGAATAAACTTATTGTAAGATATTTAACTTTATTTAAATGTAACAATAAAAAATTATAGTAAATAAAGAATTTTGTTTTTATTTTATAGTGAATCACACAATCAGATATAGAAAACCAATACCGAAATATTTTTCAAGTTCACTTTATCCGAATTCCACCGTGTAATCAAGATACTAAATAAACAAATATTTTTTTACAAAAATTGTTATTTCTATATAAAGAAATAATCATGTATTACTTTTTCGGCATGTAACAATTTCGTTAAGTGGAAGTGTTAACTAATGAGTATTTGACTTCATCCGCAAGTCTTATGATTGTAAATTCATATTAATTTACCAAAATGCCATTATTGAAGGTCAGCACAATTAAGAGAAATAATTATCTATGTAACAGCAAACATGCATTTACTGTACTTACTTTTTAATAACATCCTGTTTCTTTTGGTCATCGCTAGTCGGTAAACCGAGTTCTTTTTGGCGTTGATCATACATCATTTTTTCAACCATACCACGAGTTTCGCCATCAAGATCGCTAAGTTTAGAAGGTTCTGGATTTATTTTTCGAGTAGATATTTCAAGATCAGAAACAACAAATTTGGACCACCAATTCATTTTGTTTATCTATATAAACGAATTTTTTATTAAAAATCCAAATATACAAGAAAAAAGAAAAAATTACGTACTTTTTCTAGATTACATAGTATCGTATGACCGTCTTCAATAACCCATGTCGATTCTTCAACTTTAATTTCATGAGGAAAATCATCATCTACAATTGGTGGTTGACCTTTAATTCCACATGTAAAATGTTTCTTTGTGAAATTCACCACTACGTCTTTCTGTTTTGCTTTAAAATTGACATTTAATGGAATGCGTATCTGCAATAGAAAAAAATGTATATAAATTTCCTCTTTTAGTTAAATTGATGGGTAAGAAATTATTTGTAATCAATGCTGAATATTTTATTAGAAAAGAAAAACATACTATTCATAAAAAGACGTAATAATATTTTAGCAAATCATATTTGTAAAAAATAGATAAGTAACTGAAAATAATTTAATTAGGTACGTAGTAGCTATAAAACCATTGACATCTTCTCAGTAACAATGAGCTTCGCATTTATAATGCATTACACCTTGACCTAATCATTAGACAAGAACACGATAAGAATGGAGTAGCATTTATATTTAAAATTAAATTTATACACAAAAACACAGTATTTATAAATAATGCATTTCTTAAAGTTTAAGCTTTTAGTAGTTTTCGTTTATTGTTGATCAATTATTCGTATCAATTTTTTTTGAATTTTTACTGAAATAAATAGTATGTATGTATATGAAAGCTTTAAAACTTCATATGCACAGAATAATAAGTGACTTTCTAGGTATTTTATAGGTATTCTTCTAAATATAATTAAAATATTAGAATAACTTCAAATGTCTTTTAATACCATAAACAATTGTAAATTTAAAGATTAAAATTATTCATATGGGACTAAAGAAAATATGTAGGTAACTACATATTATTAATGCATATAAGTGGAAGTTTACCTGTATTTTATTTTTAAGTTCATTCAAAAATAATTGAGAAAAAACCTGCACCGCAAAGTTAAAAATAGAAATTAATTAATTCATGGACAATAATATCAGCCTATAACAAAAATTTATTGGACATTTGATGACAAGGTAATATAAGAAAGTAGTGGTTTTTGTTCTTAAACGCTATATTAATTTTTTTATTGAATGAAATAAATGTGTGTGCGTCACAATCTTTAAAGTATTTGTAATATTTTTCAATGCAGATTAAGTTCTTTAGACAAGGAAGAAATAAAAAATAAAATGTTTATAAATACCATGAAATTTGCAATAAAAGTTGTACGACTCCTTTTTTTAAATAAAAAATTAATATATTTTTACACAATTACTTAACTGAAAATTTCCTAGTTTTATAATTAGAACACCTGACCTTTAATTTATATTCAAAAAGGTAATTACTCCGAAAAGTTTAATATGCTATTTTTATTTTCAGTTGTACAGCTTGGAAACAAGTGTAAAATTTTTATTATGTCACTTGCAGATACATACATAATTATGTATATGTTTTTTTAAATTGATTTAGATAACTGTGTACGTAGGTAGGGGAGCGTTGGTCAAAATAGGATAGTCGGATAAAACAAGATGCCCCTTTTTATTTTTTAACCGCTAGTGCCATTTATCTGGCTATATAATATTTAAATTTTATCAAAAGTTTTGTGTAGTGACCGCATACCAAATTGGCACATGTTAGTCGAGATAAGAAAATACTAACATATTAGTAAGCTGCTAAAAAAATTATTAGTGATATTCTGTTAAGTATCCCGTTATGGCCAACTCTCCCCTACACCTTTTATTAAACAAAATTATCTAAGTATATATATAAATAACAATGCAATATCTCTATCTGATTTCGAAATAAAGGCTTTTTGTTAAACTCATTTGGTTGTTTGTGTATTACCCACCCAAACACGCATCTGTAAAATTTTTGTTTATCTGTCTGTTGGTTTGTTTGCCGGGGCTAATTTCTAAAACGGCTGACAGAACTTTCATTGACAGGTAGAGGACCTTTTTAATAATCCATACTTATATGATAAAGAGGTAAAATTAGTTTGTTTGTTTGTAGGGGGTAATTTCTGGAACTACTGAACCGATTCTAAAAATTATTTCATTAATAAGAAGCTATGCTATCCCTGAGTAATACAGGTTATAGTTTATTTCAAAATCTCAATACCCGTGCAAAGCCTAGAAGGGCCAGCTAGTTGTCTAATAAACTAAATAATATTTTTATCTATTACAATATGTATGGAGACAGGTACATGAAGGTTTTCCTAATTTAAAACTTCACTACCATATTTAAAAAAAAAACGCTATTTACAAATCCGTAAATAAAAAGAAAGGAACACAAATAATTGTATTTTTTTTCACCATTCGATTCTTAATCTCCCTTTTATGAAATAATTCTTGTAAATATGTGATCGATCTCCCATATTCATTTAAAGAATTAGATCATACACGATTTTATTTTTTCTATAATTATTTACCAATTTTAATCAATCTTCAGAATAATTCAAATAAAAAACAAACTCCCGTTTACTGCAGAGTGCTCACGAATAGGTTTCATATTTTATTATTTCGTTACGTTTATACACGATTTAATATACACCATCTCGACATTATTACTTATAATATACTAACAACGTTATTTTAAAAATCAATCGCTTAAAAAATATGGAATCATTTTTTTCGACATCGATGAAAATCTCAGACACTTAAAACAGGAAATAAAGTGAAACAAAAACTAAATGGTATTAAAAAATAACAGATAAGATTGGTAACATAATTTATTGAACATTAGTAATATGTACGGTGCTACACTGGAAATGGAAGTGTTTTATTTTAAAACACTTCCATTTGCAGTGTAGTCTACCCTATACAAGCATTACAAAAAAATATTACCTTGTATTCTACCAAATTATTTTGAAATACCAAAATCACAAATTTTATGAATGTATACAAAATACATCTGTAACATGTAATTATATAATTTAGTGTTCAACAAAATTTGATCAAAACGTGTTTCTAATAGTTATACCATTTTATCAAGTGATTGCCGATGGTGAAGAAAATTAAATTCTGTTTTGAATGCAAGACGGTTTCAATATATAATTAAGATTTTATTTTACGATACAATGCACTCGAGTTTTTTTTTCTTTAATTCTAAACCAGCCGATCTTCCAAGAACAAAATTAAAATGCTAAACAAAATAAATTTATTTACTCTTTTTGTAAGACGTTGAAATACAATGAACTGAAGTTTAATTATTTTTTCAAGTTAATCCTTTAATTTATGAAAATAAATTCCATAGATCGTTTTTCAAACCACAAGGTTTATGTAAAACATGTACATTTCGTTGTATTACTCACCTGTGATCTATTATTAATAATACAAGTAACTAAAAAATAAAAAAAATCAAGAAGTAAATTAATGGAGCATTTGAATGACCTTTAAGTACATGTTAAAACAATCAGACCGTATCTACGTCAAAGATTGCGCAAAAGGGATATAGAATAAAGATTTAAATTATAATAAATTCCAACATTGCAACACATTTTCTCAGAAATACATCTTCTTGTACCTTATGTACATCCTAGATCTGTAGGAAAAATCTCGAGACTACCTTGAATTGCTATTGATAAATGTTTAATTATGTAGCGATTTCGAATTATATGCTAAACAGTAAATTCATCAGTACATGGATACGAGTTTGTAGCATTTTACATGCAATTTCTTTCCAAGTCATGAAAAACATATTTACGCTAACACAGAAATCAACCAACATATCGAAGTAACTATTTCTGAAATGATAATAATAACTACTACATAAGTCAAGATGAGTAAGGTATATGAACAAGAAAACGTTTTCCTAATACATACTGACATGCATAGTAAGTATAATATTGCATAGGAATCTTAACATAAATGATTATAAGATATTATTTATTACAATTATATTTCATTTTAAGAATTTATACTGCAATTGAAGCAACTTTTAAGATTGTTTATGTAAAATATAAGGATTGATATTTTTTAATAAAATCAAACTATACCAGGTTGTTCAATAAGTTTTGTCGTTCTATAAGAGAGGGCGTTGCTACTAGCCCAAAATTTTTTTTGTTTTGTTGCTACACTCTTCATATGAACGTATGTGAAGTTTCATTTCAATCTGTCAATTCATTCTTTGTTTACAAGCCATTTAGTGTCGCCGTGTCACAGTATTTTTTTACAATGGAAAAAATTGAATATTGTGCAGTGATAAAATTCATATTTTTGGAAGGTGTAGCACCAAAAGAAATTCACGAACGAATGTTAAAAGTGTATAATGATTGTTCACCTACAATTAGAACAGTAGAAAAATGGGTTGCTGAATTTAAACGTGGTCGTACAAGCCTTGAAGACGATCCACGTGAAGGACGTCCAAAAAGCGCATCAACACCAGAAATCATAGTCAAAATTCAGGATATGGTTTTGGAAGATCGTCGATTGACTGAAAGAAATTTAGTAGAGGCTCTACACATCTCATTAGGCAGTGTGAGCCATATTTTAAGTGAAATTTTGGGTTTTAGAAAGCTGTGTGCACAATGGGTGCCGCATTCGCTAACAATGGAACAAAAACACATTCGAATGCGACTTTCTCAGCAACATTTGGAGCGTTTTAAAAAGGATAAAGTGGATTTTGTGCGTCGATTCATCACTATGGATGAGACTTGGGTCTATCACCATGATCCTGAATCAAAACAAAAGGCTAAAGAGTGGTGTGAACCTGGTTATTCGGCTTCGAAACGAGTTCGTGTCCGAAAATCGGCCAAGAAGGTTATGGCATCTGTTTTTTGGGATGCGAAAGGAATTTTGTTTGTGGATTACTTGCAAACTGGTAAAACAATTAATTCTGAATATTATTGCAACCTTTTGGACCAGTTGGAGGAAAAAATTCGTGTAAAAAAATCCTTTTTCATCAGGACAATGCACCGTGTCACAAGAACATTTTGACAATGGCTAAAATCCATGAATTAAAGTTCGAATTGTTGGAGCATCCACCGTATTCACCAGATTTGGCCCCCAGCGACCTCCATGTATTTCCAGAACTCAAAAAATTTATGCGTGGCAAGCGTTTTTCATCAAATGAAGAGGTCATAACGGCTGTTGAAGCGTATTTTGCAGACCTTCCGGATTCTCAATTCAGGGACGGGATCCACAGATTGGAGGATCGTTGGAGCAAGTGTATTAATCTTCAGGGAGATTATACTGAATAATAAAGTGTATTTTGAACCATAAAATTGTGTTTTTCTTATCGAACGACAAAACTTATTGAACAGCCTGGTACGTAGATGTTAAACACTTAAAATAAAGATTTATGATATTTAATAAAGTACATTTTTAAATTTTAAAATGTTATTACTCCCTTTGCCCACAAATAGGTATATATGGCATAACTCCGGAACAGATGGCTCACTTTTTAAATTGGATAATGTAAACATTAATTTATAACACTACAAAGTTGAAACTTTTTATTGAAACAATACCAAACCTATCATATAAAAAAAAATAATACAATAATTCGTCTTAAAAAAAGTTTAATGGAATAGTTAGGTTAGACCATCTATGCCATGATATCTGGGTAAAATGATCCATGCATTTAGGATAAGTTGTCCCAACATAAAAATCATTTTTCCTTACATAAAACTTTACCAGATATGTGGCTCTAAATCATATACATTGAACAATCCTTATGGAGCTACGTTTTGCACTTGATACACTTGACTCAGTCATCTTGCTTCGAACTGTTGTTGTATTGTTCTCCGCATTTTGAACATTTAACGTTGTTATCGTCTTGGTCACTGTTACTAGGCCCATGTGACGGCCCGTCAAGAAAGCATTCGTCTAATGAGAAAATAGAAACGTGTTTTCTTGATTTATTGTTAGTTGATTTTCTGATTGCAATTTTAACCGGTCTAGCAGATCCAAGTAAGTTGCCACTGCTGCTCTGCTTATACTCTGCCAACGAGTCAAAGAGACTTCTAATTTTCGTAGACTTACGATAGGAAATTGCTCCAAGAACATATTTAGCCGGTCGTAACCAACTAATCTCTTTTTTTGGTTGAATGTATTTTTAATGTTTAATTGTTCCCCCAAATTAAACGCCATTGATCCAACTGAGATTCAAGTGGGAGAAGAACCAAACTCTTGCATTTGTTTAATATGGATTTTTAGTTTAATTTCATTGTCAATGCCAAGGAAACAGGATGGTCCCAGGTTTTTCGAGCGGTCACTACTTTTCAAGCGTCTTAGCTAGCGATTACAAATTATTAGCTTGTTAATAAAAATAATGAACCATCTCTCCAAAACATGAGCAAGAAATGGCTAACAGATTTGTTTAAACTGAAATACAGATGCACTGTACCCATGTGCACCACATAATCTTCTAAGCATAATAAAATACTTTTATGTTTTAGAAGATTCTTGTAATTTCAAACTAAAAATAATACAACAAAAACTGATCGAAATATTTGCATTAACCTATTTATTGTTTTAAACACTTCCAACAATATTTCCACTTGCGTTCACGTTAAACACTGTAGTCTGGAACGACAAACGGTTGCAGTATGTAAATAGTAAAATAGATAATGATAGGGCACTATGAATACGCACTTTAATTAATATTGGATAAATCTGATTGTTATTTAAATTTAAATTTATATGTCTATTTATGTTTTTTTCTAACTTATATACCTACATGCACAGATAATTTCTTTATCTCTGGGATAAATATGCTTAGTGTAAATTGTGAATACTTTGGATATTTGTGGGAAATAAAAATAATAATAATAATATGCTACCGGGACATCTCACCCGGCAGACCATCTCCCGCGGAATTACTCTGTCTGATTTGCAATATTATCCAAAATTAAGAAAAGCATGTCTGCAATATTGATAAGTAATTCTCAGATGTTAAAACAAAAGTAAAACAATTAATTTGTAAAGAAATTAAATATTTTCCTTGAAAACTGCGATTTTTCACAAAAAATTAAAAACTCCGGTGTTTCCAAGTACAGTAAAACTTCGATTATCCGGACCTCAGTTATACGGATTTGCAATTATCCGGATTGTCAACCGCGTTCGTTTTTTCCTGTTAAAACGAAACGCTTTGTAAGCGTGCTTAAAACCGAGTGTGCACATTCGAGCCCAAAGTGGCACATTCCGATCTCGGGAAAATGAAGCGCGCCGCTCCGCGTCGCGCTTCTTTTGCCTCCCTCGCTCGGAAATGTGCCACTTTTCGCTCGAATGCGCACATCCTCGTATTTATCGGATTTGCCTATATTATTATATTATTCTTCAATTGAAAAAATTTAAAGTCGAATAAATTAGATCTATTTTTTGTTTGAAAAAGGTAAGATATTTTATTCCTTTTGATAAGTTATCATGGTGCTCTTCCGCACGCCTAATTGTAGCGAGCTTGATAAAAATATTTTCGGGTGTACTTTCGAATGTTAATTAATTCGCGTTTTTGATTAATTAAAATTGTATATGAGTCAAATTCCCTGAAGTGGGCCACTGAAAATCAACTAATTTATTTTTATATCATTTTTTGTAGATTGTTGAAGGTTTATATGTCAAAATTAATGTCTCCAAATATTTTTGGGTAATTTTCTATTTTCTGAAAATTATAAAAAATTAGTTTTAAGGCGCATTTTGTATACACTGTTGTAATTAGACTTCATTTATGGATTAATTCAATTTTTAAATATAAAAAAATATTTATGTTACATAGATGGTGCATCACAATTTTAGAATGACTTGGTTGGAATATGTTAAAAAACAAGGTAGGAAAATAAGTCAAAATTGGAAAAGAATTAAAGTATTTTTTTTTCATGTACGATGAAGTCTCCCATCTAGTCTAGCTTAAAAGCACTAAATTAAAAATGTGGTTTTTGGTAAAAATACCCTACTGTAATTTTTAATTAAAAGAAAACCGAGAAGTGGTACATTTAGTTCAGTTTGATTTAATTAATATTATTTGTAAGAGGGAAGAATAAGATAGGCAAATTAAATTATTAAGGAGTTTGTGCACTTTCAAGCGAATATTTTCTCCGAATAGAAAATCTGGATTTGAAAGATTTGTTATTAATATAGTCGAATCCAATTAACACGAAGATGTGCGCATTCGAGCGAAAAGTGGCACATTTCCGAGCGAGGGAAGCAAATGAAGCGCGACGCGGAGCGGCGCGCTTCATTTTCCCGAGATCGGAATGTGCCACTTTGAGCTCGAATGTGCACACTCCGCTTTTCGCCACGATTAACAATGATCAATTTACTTTTAATTTTACCTAAATATTTTATGATTCTATTTGGTATTTTTTACTGTTGATTTTATAATTAATAATTATTTGTTTCGTTTTTTTTGTAAATAAATACCTAACAAGGTAAAATTGTTTTTTTTTCAATTATCCGGATTTTCGATTATCCAGATAAGCTGCAACATTAATTAGTCCGAATAACAAAGTTTCCACTGTATGAATAATTCAAAAAATGTTAAGGCTGCGAATTACTAGAAGAAACCTAATTTGGCTACAGGCATAGGGTAAGCCTTCTACCATTCCTTGTTACAGTTCAAACAACGGTAAGGTAAAGAAAGACTCGCTTTAATCAAAAATATTGCAGATAATTGTAATGACTCAAATAAAACACTTTGTAGAATTTGGCACTGAGAAAAGCAATAATTAATCGATAGTAGCCGATAGATCTTTTCTTAAAAATTTCATTTTAATATTAACTGTGACATAGACCTTGTGACAAAAGTCAATTTGGTGGATTTACTTTAATTCATATACTAGATTTATTAATGTTTTTTCTGAAATTTGTGATTCAATTTTTTGTACATAACAAAATATTTTTGAGGAAATAGAAACTTAAAAACAAGAAAAAATCCCAAAATGGATAAGAGGAGAGTAACAGTACAACTAAATAATTAACACACAAATCGACAGCTTCATTGTCAAGTTTACGAGGTCAATGTTAGTTCATTATAATGTTAAGCATACAAAAATATACTTAACCTTTCTATAATAATATCCGATGAACCCTATTCAGGTTACAATTAATCACAAGGTACTATTAAAAAACATTGGAATAACCCTATTGGTTAAAAATATTACAAAACTACTGAAGGAGACGTTGCACAATTATGCTAAATAATTTTATAGAAATGGAATGATCTTTGGTAAAACAATAGTTTTTTCGGAATTACTGTCGTTGCTGTTTAATAGTCCATACTGTGTAAAATAATTACTAGTTATATCATGCAGGTAAGTTTAATTATCGAATAATACATTTACAAATAGTAGTGTAAACAATTACTATTTTTTTTTAAATTTCACGAGATCTTTATTTATTTGTAACATAATTACTCAACTTGAACACTGTGTGTTCCAATCCAATTAACTACGGGTGTGACTTGAGTTACGAAATATCATAGGTAATAAAATGTAAGACCCACTATAATTATAGGGTGATTTATTCCATTTTAAAATGCAATACCTAACTAAACGACGATAATCATAACATTTTGTGGGTTATTATATTATGTTAATAATTCAAACCAGAACGATTAATTAAATACATATGTATGTAATGTAGTAAATTGTATTTTTCGCAATTATTACTTTATGTATTTTACCAACAAAAATTGTAATATAAAAAACCACCGGTAAATCTGGCTAATTTTTGAAAATATTGCATTTATCAGAAATGTTCAAATACTGGAACTGCATCTCTAAACGATAATTAGCGGTTTGGCAAAAAAGTAATTTCGGTCTTTCAGTACAAACTTTTGTACAGATTGAAATAAATGGTAATCTGATGGTACAAGATCGCAAGCAAGCTCCAGTAATTTTTGACAAGTTTCTAAAAATGTGTGAGGTCGAGCGCTGTCATGGCGGCCCAAAATGCGTTTACGATTAACCAATTCTGGTCATTTATTTTAAATAAGGAATATGTTCAATATTAAAAACAATAATTTCAGAAAAAAGCATTGGTGGTCGCAACGTGACTAACTGACGATGCAAACTTAATTTAGTATATTTTATTTATTTAAGTTAATTTATTTTAGGAACTTAGACAATTAAAGCACAATAGTTATTTTATTTTTTATAACTCAAAATAAAAGTTACAAAGTAGGTCGTAAAAAAATTAGTTTATTTGTATAAATTTTAGCTTTTAACTAAATACCTTTAAAAACAAAAGCATTTACGTATTTTATTAAACCTTGGAAATTGATAAAAGTCATATCATTTAAGTATATTACAAAAGGAATACATTAACCTTAATCAAAATAAAATGAATTTATTAATTTTGTATGTATAGGTATATGTATCTTTTATATAAAAGTGGGTACAGAAAATGTGTTTTATGTTAGCTTTTTTCTACTGTCTGTAAAATAAGAAATTGATACAACAAATAAGTACGACGTCACAATGCATTGTCTTCGAAATAAATTTATGATTATAAAGCTCTTCGAGTTATCGCCTGTTCGTTTTGAATTATTGTCAAATTGCATTAACAATTACGTCTCTTCATTGACCTCAAACCATTGCCAGGGATAACTTTTAAAATGCATATAACAACAGATAAGTACAATACGAATGTAATTAATTACGTGTCTTATTTAAAGTTTAAATTTGCAAGTTAAAAAGTCTGCAATAACAAATGTTAAAAAGAAAAATAAATTAACAAATAAAGTACTGTTTTGAATTAAAAAACGTTATCGTAAATATTTGCATATAAAATATTAAACAGTTAATAAAATTTCAAATGATAAAAATTCACAACACGGGGCACAACTTACACTTTTCGCTCGAGGTTGGGGCAAAATTAAAGACAACTTTCATTTGTTTAAACAGAGACACAGCATCTGATTTAGAAAGAATAAAAACAATATTAGTTGTATTACTGACAAAGTACGGCTGCTGTTCTTCAAAAGTCTCGACCTTAAAATAGTAATTGTGTAAGAAAAATTTTCTATTATGCAATTTTATCTATTAATATTAAATAGAATAGTAAACTAACACTACCGTTTCACATATATTTGCCATTAGTCAGCATAATAATAAATTAAGTACAATAACTGACTTTAAGTACATAAGAAATTTTAAATACAGATTTTTTTCCTCATTTACATAGTTGTTAAAGCTAAACTAAAATTAAGGAACCGAACTTCATTCTTACCCGGCAAATGAGTGAAAATTTGTTTAAATAATACCCAGTGTGACTTATTAAAGAAACCGCGAAATATAACTTACCTATTATTTACAGTAGCGCCCAAAAGTGAGTGCCGAAACCGTTTTTCACGCATAACTTTTTGCAATCTCGGCCAATTTACTTCAAATTTCAGTATATTGTACAGTTTGATGTTGGAAAATATTATTAATAGTTAACTGTTGCGCAGATACGGTATTTTAGGTTATGTTCCATTTCTACTGCAATAGTCATTTTTTACATATTCCGCGCCGTCACATTATTGGTTTTTTCTTGAATATTTGGGTTATTTTTTTTGTGTTCAGTAACAATTGACCAAGTTTTAACAATGCCAAGGGTTGAAACTTCTCCAGCCATTCGGAAAGCAATTATAGATATGAAAAACTCTGGCATGAAGGCAGCTGCCATTTCACGGATTCTAAAGATGCCAGCTCCTACTGTCTCAAGAATTATTCAAAGGTTTGATCAGAGAAATTTTGTTGAGAATGATAAAAGAACTGGTAGACCACGTGTTACTTCTTCCCGGCTGGATACACGCATTGTTCGTCGCTCCAAAGCGGATCCGATTCTCTCAGCTGTGGATCTGGCAGCAGAATTCAATCAAAGTGAAGGTCTAAATATTAGTCGAATGACAGTTTTCCGAAGATTGAGTGTTGCTGGTTTGAATGGTAGACGTCCAGCTAAAAAACCTTTCATAAAACTCAAGAATCGAAAGGATCGCGTGGATTTTGCAAAGCGGCACTTGCATTGGACAGCAGCCGAGTGGAGTCAAGTACTTTTCACAGATGAATCTAAGTTCAATCTATTTGGAAGCGACGGAATACAATACATAAGACGTCCTGCTGGAGAAAGATACAATTCAAAATACATAAAACCGACAGTAAAACATGGAGGTGGATCAGTTATGGTTTATGGAGCCTTCTCTCGTAATGGCATGGGCCCCATCATTAAAATTAACGGAATAATGACTGGACAAAGTTACAAAGATATGCTGACTAATGTCGTCTTACCATGGGCCCATACAAATATGCCTCCTAGATGAATTCTACAACAGGATAACGATCCTAAGCACACCTCCTCGATTGTCAAGACTTCATTGCAGCAGCAACAAATCAGGATTCTTCAGTGGCCCAGTCAATCTTCCGACCTCAACCCGATAGAAGACTTGTGGAAAGAGCTGGCAAGACGTTGTCGAAACAAAAACATTAAGAATAAAGATGAAAAATTTCCCGAATTGGACAAGGAATGCAATGCAATGCCTGATTCAGTCTTTGAAAATCTTATTGATTCAATGCCATCTCGCTGTCAGGCAGTTATAAAATCTCGTGGTTTCCTAACTAAGTAATAGGCATTTTTATGATTATAAAATTGTTTTAGTGTATTGTTATACAGTTATTTTTCATTAAATCGTTCTTAGTGTTCTGTTCTGAAAAATGCGTTTTTTACACAAATAAGTCTGAGCTCGTTTAACTTCCGTAAATTTTTGTTTATCACGTTTTAAACATAACAATTCTTTTTCTCATACAAAACTGTATAACATACTCAAAAATGAAGTAAAATGGCCCATATTTTAAAAAGTTCTTCTCGAAAAATCATTTAGGCACTCACTTTTGGGCGCTACTGTACGTGTTTCATATGCTGCACGTAAAACCTAATAAATAATTCCCTTACTTTGGAATAAATGACGCCGTGAAAATCAAGAGCAATTTATAATAATTTAAATTTTTTAAATATTTTTAAACCTATTTAAATCAGCATAAGCTTGATTTATTTTGTATAATTAATGTCACGAATTTATTTAAAACATCTACCAAGGTAAGAGTTAATAACTTAAATAATTAGAAAATTGAATCATTAACGGCGCATCTAGGCGTAGGATGGTTAATTAATAATTTAATAAACAACAAACTGAAAATATTTTATAAAACATTATTGACTTTAAAATACGTGTTGGACGTTGTAATACTGCATATAGTACAAATTTCCTACAACCTATCATATGTATGTATAAGGTAGTCGTTAGACTTGTACTTGTAATTCAGAACATCTCAATTAAACATTTAATTAAGTGAATATCGTGCTTTCACCTTAAACTATGATATATTTTTCTCAAATAACAAACCGATTAATGAATATACATAAGGTCACCTTTATAGATCTACTAATCTCGAACTTCGTATTTCCGAATAAGAAGATTAACATACAGTAGAAACTCGGTTATCCGGACTAATTATTGTTGCAGATCATTCGGATAATCGAAAATTCGGTTAATCGAATGTATAGAAAAAAACGAATTTTAGTTATATATAATGTGACCATACTTCCTGTTTTGAATGGGATTGTTTCGTTTTCAGATCTTTTGTCCCGTTGTCCTCAAGCAATCATTCGGGACGCCAAAATGTCCCGTTTTCAAAAAATTGTCAATTACAACGCCAAATATTAAGAAATCCTAACAAGAATTTCATTCTTGCCTCCTTATTTAAATACAAATTAATTGCACGGCAATTTCGCAATGATAAATGTAGAAAATTATGAAAAATAAGCGAAGCCCAAAGGAGACATTTTGAGAGCGCGACTACGGTTTTAGAATTACTTGAATTTTTTTAAAGTAAATTGATCATTGTCAATCGTGGCGAAAAGCGGAGTGTGCACATTCGAGCTCAAAGTGGCACATTCCGATCTCGGGAAAATGAAGCGCGCCGCTCCGCGTCGCGCTTCATTTGCCTCCCTCGCTCGGAAATGTGCCACTTTTCGCTCAAATGCGCACATCTTCGTGTTAATTGGATTCGACTATATTAATAAAAAATCCTTCAAATCCAGATTTTTTATTCGAAAAAAGTTTTCGCTTGAAAAGTGCACATACTCCTTAATAATTGAATTAGTCCATCTTATTCTTCTCTCTTATAAATAATATTAATTAAATCAAACTGAATGAAATGTACCACTTCTCGCTTTTCTTTTAATTAAAAATTACAGTTGGGTATTTTTACCAAAAGCCACATTTCTAATTTAGTACTTTTAAACTAGACTATATAGGAGACTTCATCGTACATGAAAAAAAAATACTTTAACTTTTTCCGAATTTTGACTTAATTCCCAATCTTGTTTTTTTACATACCACACCCAAGTCATTCTAAAATGTTGATGCACCCCCTATGTAACATATCAATATTTTTTTATATTAAAAAATTGAATTAATCCATAAATGAAGTCTAATTACAACAGTGTATAAAAATTTTGCCTTAAAACTAATTTGTTTATAATTTTTACAAAAATGAAAATTACCCATAAATATTTGGAGACATTAATTTTGACATATAAACCTTCAACAATCTGCAAAAGATGATATAAAAATGAACTAGTTTATTTTTAGTGACTCACTCCAGAAAATTTGATACATATACAATTTTAATTAATCAAAAATGCGAATTAGTAAATATTCGAAAGTACCTACACCTGAAAATAGTTTTATCGAGCTCGCTACAATTAGGCGTGCGAAAGAGCACCATGAGAACTTATCAAAAGGAATAAAATATCTAACCTTTTGCAAACAAAAAATAGATCTAATTTATTCGATTTTAAATTTTTGGAATTGAAGAATAAAATAATAATATAGGCAAATCCGATAAATACGAGAATGTGCGCATTCGAGCGAAAAGTGGCACATTTTCGAGCGAGGGAGGGAAATGAAGCGCGACGCGGAGCGGCGCGTTTCATTTTCCCGAGATCGGAATGTGCCACTTTGAGCTCAAATGTGCACACTCGGTTTTTAGCACGATTACGAAGCGTCCCATTTTAACAGCAAAAAACTTGGTCAAATTGTTAGGTATATGTTTACAAGAAACGCAACAAATATTAATCACTAAATAAAACAGTCGCACATTATCTTAAAATCAACAAAGCAAAAAAACACTGTTTAGTACGAAATAAAAATAAAATAATAAAATATTTAGGAAGAAATACCGAGGTTTAATTTTAGCAACGAGTGCGAACGCGGTCGACAATCCGGATAATCGCAAATCCGTATAACTAAGATCCGGATAATTGAGGTTTTCTGTAATTGTATCAGCTTTACAATAGCCGGACATTATAAACTGTATTATAAAATATGTTTTAAAAACAAAAAAAAATATTTAAAAAAAATTCTTATTAGTTAATAAGTGCAATATACAATTGACGAAGAACAATGGAAACGTTTTTAACTCCATTCACCGTGTATTTTATTAATGAGTTTAACATTTCGTAATTTTTTAAGTATTTTAGGATTTCAGAATTTATTGTAAATTTTACAAAAATGAACCTATAAATTCTTATTCAATTCCCAGCTCACACTTCCGTTTCCTTGTTTCATTCTTTTTTTGTTAATCTGTTACGTTTTATAGTCTATATTTGACGAATGTATCTGGGAAACTGTAATGATGCAGGTAGTGTCATAGCATCAGAGTCCAAATGGTAAAAAATTAAAATTCGTGGATTGAAAAATTGCATTTTTCACAAAATTGTCGCATAATATAAAGGAAAATGTCCAGTTTTTGCATAGCGGTGGGCACAAACGTAAGAAAGTTTAAAGTCAATTTTTGATTCTATAAACATGGGTACACGTCACAGGTTAGAATGCACTTGGTTTCATTTTCGGGAAAAATATAGATTTTTAGTAAAAAACAATTTTCAGCGTTTTTCATTAACCTGGTCAACCTATTTACTGAGGTTCATATGGCTTCTAAATTGTGTAAGATATTGTTTGAAGGTAGTTTGTCGTTCAAACATGTCAAATGAAGAGCAACAAAACGTGTATAAGTAAATTGGACGATGCCCAAATTGGCCCTCGAGTAATGTTTCTCACAATTAAATTAACTTTAAAATCAAAGATGGTATTTTTACCTTCAAGATATTTTTCATCCGTTTTTCAAGATTAACTGCCAAACTACTAGACTAATTAGAAATGAGAATAAGTTTTCAAGATTAATGATATTTCTGATATCAAAAATCTAGTGTTCATTATTTGTACCCAGACACTGCCTGTATACTTATACTCACAACTACATGTTTATTAGTTACAACTAAAGACAGGCAACTTCTTCGACTAACCGAGCAAATCTTTAACTTGCATATTTTATAAATGACTATCTTTTTTTCTTCAAATTCAAAATTCATTTTCTGTTGCAATTGAAGAATGTAGTAAAACTTTTTTTTATGTAAATATTAAAATAGCAAAACTGTTTTCCGCGTTTAGGATTATTACAAATACGCATACACGGAGAAAAAAATATCCTTAATATAACTATCTAACGTATACCCAATTGACGTATTGTTCTGACAATGATTCGAATGTCTAATTTAACAATATTTATAAGTCAATTTGACAATTCATAGTATGATCAAAACAGCTCTACATAGTATACTTATAATAAGGATTCATTTATTTGATTCAAGCGTTCAAACAAAAAGCTCTCGTGAACGTGTGCAGTATCCGTCGTGTAGGTAACTGGATAGTTAATTTGAGGATTTGAATAGCTATAATAGGGATACGTATGGTTATTATAACGATATTTTTTTCTCTGTGTAGGTAAGTACGAATAAAACAGAGAGGGTTTACATTACATTTTAAATATCACCAATACTACCGAGGTTGAATTTTTTACAAGAGTTTTTCTTAGGTAGGTAAAAATCTGCCCTCGACTGCTATTCAATTCTTTGCATGTAAACGACTTTTTGCGCAACTTTTTAAGAAGCTCGCTATAGCAATTACAGGTTGTCCGTTTAAATTTAGAAAAATATATAATTACTAATTAAAAGACGACACAAAATTTTTGAAACACTTCTGGGTACACCCAAGGTTTTACAATCTAAAGAAATAAATAAAAATCTTAATGTTAGATAATGTCTTGTGAAATATGATGCCTTTAATGGTCCATATCAAGGTTGGAGAAAAACTACCACTTTTAAAACGGATGTGTTATTAATGCAAAATGGATTTAGAAAAAAAATACACGTGTTTAAATCTTAAATAGTTTACTTAACGCAATTACAAGTGTTGCATGACCTTAATGAGCATACATTTTTACTCTCACGTTTAACAAGAATACAAACGATCTTTCGTAGAATTGAATGTGAAATAATGTATGTTTTCTATGCTGTTTCAATTGCAAATATTTTAAATTCTAAAGCAATATTTAAATTTTATGATATTTACGTTAAAGTTTGAAAATATATTTTTGACGTCTTTTCATTATATTTTTCACAAGATCAAAATTCAAATATAATTTCCATTGTCAAAGAAATTCCTCGCTTCTTACGTATTTCGTGTTTTTCGTACAATTAGTTCATTAAGTACTATAATTAGATTTTAAACAAAAAAAAAACGTTAAACAAATACGAAGGATATCTTTTCAAACTTCTCTTTCTTAATTTCAATCTCAATTCTCTTACGTATAACAATTTTAATTAAGTAAAGCAATACAATTCTTAATGAATTTCCTATTTAACAACAGCAATGTTAAGACACAAACTGTCACATTAACCTTCCTAATGGTTTGAGTACCCCATAAAATACTACGATCAGATTAGATCCAACGTCATACGTTATAAATACAAATATACAGCATTCGCGTTAGTAGGAAATCAATAAGTGCAGGTTTCATTGTTCTTACGCAATTACCATTCGGCTTTTCAACAAGAAATGATTTATACCAAATGCGATCGTTTAATAAAAATAACAATAAAACGATTGAAACTGCTTCTGCGACATTGAGATGTATTGCATAGTATTTATCGAGGTTTTAAACATTTTAGTTTATTTGAGTTGCACTTGCAATTCTGGCTTATTAAGATAAAAACAGACTACGTCAATTCAATTACTTAGATTTATAGTTTACAATTGTAGATCACGATTATATTGTTCCTGTAACTCTTTGTGTTTATAAGAATTAATTGCTTTTCTATTAACAAATTTAATAAAGTTTACTGAAAGTTGTAGATTATGTAATGTAAGAGGTTTTAATAATACACCAAGATTATTGACCTTAACTTATAGTTTAAGGTTGTAAAGGTCGTTATTCTTTCATTTTTTTTCGATTGTATGTGAAATAATTTAGATCCTTTTTCCTGGAGAGAATAACATAGTCAATTTTTTAATAATTTATATTATAAGCTTTGTTGATTAATTTCAAATAAATTGCTATTTCGCTGGAGATAGAACTTAATTCAATGTTACCGTGCTTAAATATTATTAAGTTTGGAGATGCACACTACCTAATTATTTGGATTTAGGTATTTATTGCAAAACGTTCAATTGGTTTATCTATTTCGTACGTTTTGCTTGTAAATTTTGTGCTCGTTTTCGTGAAAATATACACTTTTTTTGTAAATTGCGTATAATTGTTGCATGCTACAAGTTGCATGGATTGGAAATTTTGCAGATAAGAGCGATAAGTCTCGACACAATTAATTTTATTGTCAACCGCACATGCTACACAACAAGTGACCAAGTGCTGCACGCTACAAGTTGCTTCAATGAAAATGCGCTTTAAGACAGTTATAGTAAAAATATTTTGGAAATAAATAAAATAAACTATAATATAATTTTTTAATCGCCATTGAATAAACTGGATTACTGATACTATTTTTTTATATGGTAGCCTTATTATTGTTGCATGACTATGCGAGTAGAAAACATACCGGGTGTTTCATTTAAAATGCCACGAGCTTATATCTCCTAAACTAATAACAATTTCAAAAAAAGTACAAGTATAAAAGTTTCTTTAATTTATATATGTACTGGTATACAACTTTTGTACTACTTTCAATACAACCGGAAATTGTGTCAATTTTCTTATCTTAAATAGAAAGATATTATTGTTTTTAATTAATTGGATAGAGCTCGTCGAGGGCTTTCGAAAAATATATAACAAGTTACCATTTGATCAATAAATAATTTCAAAAAAGTTTCCTTAATTTATTTGGTCTATCCACTGGCATAAATAATACTTTTGTAGTACTTCCAGTTTAACCCAGTTTAACTGAAAATAGTGTCAACTTTCTTATCTTAAATAGAAAGGTATTAATTTTTTTAGAGAATTGGATAAAGTTCGTCGAGGGCTTTCAAAAAATGTAGAATAAGTTAGCACTGGGTTTACAAATATTTTCAAAACTTTTAGAATGTTTCATCAAAATGCCATAATTTTTCAAATAAGGTGTTTAAAAGTTTTTTTGATTTATTTATTCTGCGCTAGACATCATATAATATAAATTTTGTGCTAGTTTTGATTTAACTGAAAATTCTATCAATTTTTTTTACCGTAAAGAGAAGAGAACGATATTCCGCGAACAATGCCCAATTCATGCCCGCGAAGTATAGGATCTAGTAACATGTCTAATAAATTCTAAAAGACCTCAAATAAAAAGGTCAATTATACGTTGACGAAGTTCTACTACATTTTTTGTAGGAAATGCTTACTATAAGGCCATAAATAAATATACTGTTATACAGTTTTGGAAACCTTTTGATGAGATCTATCCAATTTTAAACAAAAATAATACCCTTCTATTTAATATATAAAAGTGGACACCATTTACGATTAAACCGGAAGTAGAACCAAATCCATATTTATGCCACTGCATAGATCGAATAAATCAAAGAAACACTTCTATTTGTACTTTTTTTTAAATACTTATTACTTTTAAAATTATAAGCCCGTGGCACTTTATTGAAACAACATAGTAATAAAAAAATTTTTTTTTCGATTTTATTTATTAATCAAATGGTAACTTGTTATACATTTTTGGAAAGGCCTCGACGAGCAAGAAAGTTAGTGCGATTCCTATTAAACAGGAAGTAGTACAAAATTTATATTTATGTTAGTACAGAGATTGTATAAATTAAAGAAACTTTTATACTTGTCCTTTTTTTTATATTTTATTAGTTTAGGAGTTATAACCTCGGCGCACTTTAAATAAAACACCCGGTATACTGTGTATGCGATTTTGTACCAAACAAATTTTAAAATGGTTAGAACTTGCTTTTCATTCTTTTTCTAATACAAAATAAAAACTGCATTATTGTAGAATAATACATAATTAAACAAACAATTGATATATTGAACAAATCAAAGAAGTGTAATGCGAATTAATAGTTCTAGCTGGTGTTTGTTTTGCGCCGTTTTAATCTCATTAAAGATAGCTAAAGCAAATTTTCGAACTTTTTATATAAAATGTAATTCACCATTAGCGCAATGGCGTAGATATAAATCAGTAACTGTCATACCTACTGTAGATTATTATAAATCTTGATATCTGACACAAGTTTATGCGATTAACGACTTCTGTGGTAGAGAACATTGAAATATACAAAGGTATATGTACTTGAATGTTTTCTTTTTAACATTTAAAAGAATAAAAAATGCAGTTTTATGTGTACTCGATTCCCCTATCGATTTAGTACGTAGGGGAGGGTGGCCTAAAGGGGGTAGGTAGCCCATAGCGGGTAACGGCCCTTATATGGATATGTTATATATTAGCTGAAATTTATATACTTATTTACAATGTCAGTACCCAGCCTAATTGATGTCATATTACTTTTGACACCTAAGTTGCTTAATAACGTCAAAAAATTAAAAAACAAAAAATTTAATAATTTTGTAAAATGTTTGAAATTAATTTAACTTCAATTGCTACTAAAACCCTTCACATTAACCCATTTATTATAATGAGGTTTTCTTTTGCAATAAACTAGTTTTATTATTTGACTAAATATTTTAATATCCATCCATTATTTTTTACGATATTGTATCAAAACTAAGAAATGTGTTTGGGCAAAGCGGGTAGGTACCCTCTTTGCTTGTACCAGAAGGAGTAATTTTATTATAATTGATAGGAACTAGTTAATTGGAATAAATTGGTATTAAAAATAAGTGATTTGAAGCGTAGAAGCAATTAAGATTTAAAAACAATGGTAAACCAAAGTAATATTAAAATTGGAACAAATTAGCAGTTATAATATGAAAATGCTTAATATAATGTAATACTAATGTTACTGTCAAAAACATAGTATTTTATCGGAAATACTGAATTCCAAAAAACAAATTAAGATATTAAAAATAGAAAAAGTTATGTGTAAATTATTGGGTAACTACTACTGTATGTAAAATTGTTGATTTTATTTGTTAATACCAACTCTTCCTATTATTGATAAAAAAACAATTAAAGAATTAGAGTTCATCAATTATATCATTAGACTACCCAAATCAGGCTCAATTAATAAAACAGAAGTTAGGTATAATTCTGCTTTATATGTATTTTAGCCGGAAAAGTCAAGTTTAAAGTCCGAACAACAAAACATACTTTCGATTAATGATTGTAATAAAATCGACAAAAAATGTTGTACATAAAAGCATATTTGTAACATTTAAAGAGAAAAAAAATTATGTCTAATCAAAAAACTAAATAAATAATAAAATTAGTTACTAGCCACCTGTCTTCTTTATTACATTTTTTTAAATTTTTATCTTGCCACGCCAAGTCCTTGTATGCTGAGAAAAATTCTTACTCCACCCAAAACCACTAACATAAATTTTTATTACATAAAAAAAAATCCAGTTTTAGCTAATTAGATGAATTTGAAATCAATAAAAACCATCAAATAATTAAAGCGTATCACTATAAATATTATACATTGCCATTGAACATTAAAAATATATACCTTCAAAATTGTATCTACCCATTTGTGGAATTTCTATTGCACACTTCCTTAAGAAAAATTTGTGACACTGACATTTGCATAGATGTGAATATATAAAATAAGACAATTCAGCTTAAAAGCTAAAAATGTACAAGGACAGAAACAGGATTATAATTTTTTTAGCATTTCTTCAAATAACAAAATCAATCTATTTATTCAGTTCCAGGTCGTACCATATAAACAATACGTTTTCAAAGGATCAATAATTAAAATAAGTAAGTTGAACAAAAAATCTACCTGTGTATTCAAAGAAAATTTACGCTTTTTATAAATAAAGGTTTTTCTACAAATTCACGTTAATAAGTATTTTTTTTGTATAAAAATGTAGGAAAAGCTACAATGTATGATTCAAAACAATTTTTTATATAAATCAGTTTGTTCTTAATTTTTTTTTGGGTATATTAATTTCTCTAATGTAAATCAGTTCAAAAGAGTTTTCTCAAATGTATTAATAATTTACATAATTGTATATTTCTGACGACTATGTAAAAATTTAGACGCAAACGATAAGTAATTAAAATTTAAAACGCCTTTTGTAATACATTGTATCCAAATTTTTCGGTTAAATAAATTTCAAAGTACTATTAAAGAAAAGAAATCTATTATTTTTTTGTACTAACCTTCTTACTTCCAATTATAAAAAAAATAACAAATAATGCAATTTCTTGAATAATTCCTTATATAATATTTAATAATAATAAATAGTATCGTTAAAAGTCTTTTAATTATGGATTTTTTTGTTTACACTAATTATAGAAAAATAACAAAGAAAACTAAAACAAAAATGTTAAATTTAGCCACTGCTAATTACAAACATGTGTCATGAATAGACGTAAGCATCACTTTTTTTACCACTGTAGATTTTCATTATTCCACAAATTTATGGATATATAAACTCTGAATTAAGTGGCAAAAAATAGTAGCCGATAGAAATCTTACGATTCCTTGAACTATTTTCGGTCATACGATATAATTAAAAATTCTATTGTGGGAGATATTTCTAACAACATCCGGCATAAATTTAATATTTATTATATAATACTGATGTATTATTAGTAATAATTTGATCTTCATTGCAGGGCCGTAGTTAGAAAAAGGCTCGTGCTAGAAAATATTTTTCAGTTACCTTAAAAAATAAACTCTTAATTAAAAGGTAGCTACTACATTGCTTAACGAAAAAAAATCACATAGTATTAAAATTATAAAACTGTTACTTAAAAAAAAATTAATACAATTTATGTTTAAAAACTATTGAAATAAGAAATAAAGCAAAACGCCCAGTGAATGACCGATTTGTTGCACCGTGAGCTATTTTGATGTAAAAAATAGTAAACAAATTAATAAACTCAAAACAACGGTTACAGTTGGAATGAGATTTTTGTTTACGAATTAATGAAAACATTCTGGCAATATGGTCATAAACTTTGTAAAATGAAGTATAAAGAGTATAAAATGGGGAGTTGAGTAAATGACTTTTTCGTGCAAACATTACCCGGGGTATAGCCCAGTGAATGACTGATTGGTAGGGGTTATTCACTGAGCATTTTTGATGATTCTTCTCCTCTACTTACGTGAAGATGGTGTGTAATGTATTAATTTTTGAGTTGTGGCACTATTCTTGATGATGAGTGAGATGTGCAGCAAATTCAAACAAACTTAAAACTCATGTTTTTATATTGAATAATTTTTTTTAAGTTTTTAAAATGATATTTTGTTGCTCAAAACATGCACACAAAATAACTCAATAGGTAGATTTGTTCAAAAAATTACAATTCTGATTTAGTTATTAACACGTTAATCGTCCAAATAGACCAAACATAATTGTCTGGGGCCCACAATAATTTCTTTTTGCATTTTATTGTGGTATTTAGTGCAAAAGTTAACAACAATACTTTGCAGATTGGTTTTCTTAAAATTTTGGAAAAAAAGCTATTCAAAACGTTCACACTTTTTGCAGGTTTTGACTTTATTTATAACAAAATTCTAAGAGCGAATTATTGAAAGAATACTGAATATTGAAGAAACAAAATGGCAATCTAAAGATCGGCGTAGATGTGCTAATTGCTACAAAAAAATTAGTACCACGGAAGGCACAGCTACAGACACTGAAATCTCGCTTTCACACAAGAAGTTGTAGGGTACAAATCGACAAAAAAAATCTAGGCTCAAAACTTGTTTGGGACAATCAGAGTCCATATTTAGATTATTCATAAGCAAAAATGTATTGTTTGAGTTACACATAGATTCACAGAGCATAAAATGCAAGCAAATAGTGAAGCCCATATGTCGGGCCCAGGACCCTGTACTGCCCTTTTAGCTGAGAACCAAATCTCAGACCACGTGGCAATTAACGTGTTAAGTAGATAGTTATTGCTAGTTTCATTTCATACAAATGAAAACATAATTTACACTTTTGATAAACTATTTCATTTAAATATATTTTATTAAAAAATATTTCAGTGATCGCACTTGCGTAAACGGTAGTGTATATATGTTCTTGTTTTTAGCAAGAAGGAATAGTGTTTTTCAAATTTTCCGACAAACTCGAATTAAACGAGAATTTTCTTATTTACACCCAACAATTTATGATTTCATAATGATCCAGAAGAATTTGATCAGTAACCAGAAGTAATTCTATTCTTTTTCTTCTTCCCGATTCTTCATTCTTCATAGTATCTAAGACGGAATAAATTTCTCTGAATAAATTGGTCCAGCACGTACAATATTCTTAGAAGGTAAACCACTACCAATGACCCATGAGTTTAAATAATTAGGTTTTATTATAAATGATAAGGGAACAGCTGACTCAGATTTAAAACTTCATATATAATTGGATAAAGTGGAGATCGGTCTCTGATGTGTTGTGTGACAAAAAGATGCCTATAAGATTAAAAGGCTAGATTTATAAAACAGTCGTTAGGTCTGCTCTGGCATATAGTGCAAAAACATAAGCGACACTGGCTAAACATAATCAACAGATGCACATAGCAGAGATGAGAATATTACGATGGTGTGATGGTATCAAGAAGAAAGATCATTTACGTAATGAACATAAACAAGGTTCATTGGTTGTTCAATCAAGTAAGGACTTTATGGATGAATCTCAATTAAAATGATATGGACATATTCAACGTCGAAATCAGAACCACATAGTGCAGCGAGTTTTGGCAATCGATGAACCAAAAAGAAAACCAAGTAAGTGGAAAAGTACATGGAATAGGTCTTCAATGAATTATAATATACCTCCAGAAATAATTTATAATAGAAGAGAATATTCCTTAAGGAGCAGTTAGAACAAATGCATTAAAGTCGAAGATAAAAAAGAAAAATGTAATAACGTATAATACATTACATCATGTAGAGATGGATAACAAAAGCAATTTCGATGTATTAAAGCGGTTCCAAAATAAAAGTAGGTTTTTTCCCTTACACTTACTGAAGGTAATTCATAAACGCCCTTTTTTTCAATTTTCACGTAAATATTTTAAGAGACACTTATTAATGATATATCTTCCCGCTCTAAAATTCAATCCTGAATACGGGCCTGCTTTAATGACAACTTATCACCTCCATAAAGTCGAGTATTTGTTTATGTTTTTGTATGCAGAATCCGTGTGATGTTTTTTGTCGTTCACCTATAAATATTGATTACCTATGTCAAAAAATATTAATAGATTTTACCGAATAAATTATGAAGATCTGTTCTTTTTAATGATATTCTTGAGTTTCTAATTAATTGTTCACTTTTTTTTCAATTTTAGTATACCTGTAACAATTATATGACATAATAATAATTAAAACTCATTAGGTTTTTAGTAGTTCAAAAATAGAAGATTACAAAATGGCTTTTAACAACTATCAATAAAATAGCTAATCATTCTCCTTTTAATCACTTTCGTGTATTAAACTACATTCTTTCAGAGTGATTGGCATTTAACCATGACCCTTGGCATCCTTGTGAACTCGAAGGAAGCAAAAAAATTAATTATTGTTCGGTATTACATAAGTAACGTCTTACTTACTATTTGCTTCAGCGTAACAATTATTATGCAAATTTAATTGAATATAACAGCGCCTAAAAGAATCTATTAACACGATAATTCTATTTGAATAAATCTATAAATTCATTCCTTTTTATAAACAAACCAGGATATACGTGCACAAAGTGCATTAAAAAAACCATCACTCTTTTCTCTGAAAACTAAAAAAAAAAAAAAATCGATGAAGTCGGTAATTCTAAAAAACTAACTTCTTCTAACTTTAAAAATAAACAATTCCTACTATCATTTTCATTATTATTGTTATTATAATTAATGATTATATACAGGATATGATTTAAAAATTTTGTAATAAAAATCTGAACAAGAAACAATTAAAATTTAATTAATAAGGAAGATTGTTATTAACCATTATAAGGCCATAGTTTTTTTAAAAAATAGTTTATTTGAAAATAGATATTACTGAACAAAAGACAAGGAAAATGTCGCAATGGTTTACAATCGCCTACAGACAGGAAAACTTCGATTAAACTGACTCTAAGGTCGTTCTTGCATAATTTTGAAGAAAAATTAATAACCAAAGGTTTCTTCTTTTTATCTCAACTTTATTGCTAATCCCGCAGTACTTTATGTGTCATTAACTGTAGATGTACATTAACAATAATTATTATTAAGTACAATCAACAGATTTAAGCGTGCGTATAAATTTTCGTTAAACTATGCGTTTAATATTTATTCAAATATAATTGTGCGTCTTTTTTAATGCCGTCACTCTCAAAGAATTTCGAGACTTTGTTATGAGGGATTCCGCCATACTAATTTATGCAACTGTGAAATAATTAAAATTGCAACTAACAATAAGGTCATTTTTAAATTATTCCAAAGACCGGTATACCGACCTTTGACATAAGAATTCCTCAGAAGTAAAACATGATATATATTGAATCCATACAAATGTAAATTTCTGCGTGTTTGGAAAATTTTATCCAGGAAATTGAAAATATTAGTATTTGTTAGAAATTATGTAAGCGAATGTTTATTTATTACTTGTAAAAAAATTGAGCGAGGTCAGTGCTGTCAACAATAATTGTAAATTAACATAAATGCCGATCGATTAGTCCATCAACGTCTAATTAACAAATTCTCGAAACTCTTCATGAATGTTTGCGTATGAAAGCTTCTCATTGTTGGAATTTTAATCTTGTAAAACTATCATAAGAAATGTTTTACAAAAACATTATTGAAGTTATACCTACTTCTTTTTGGCGATTGAGAGTACAATTTTAGCAGGCAACGGAAGTTGCGCGCGCACAGTTAACGAAAATTCAACATGTGAAGTTAGCCTTCTGAGAAGTTAGTTACCAATAAGTGCAAGGAAGCGAAAAGATACGACATTAATGTCAATGGGAGTGAGAGGGAACGATTAAAATAATTCAACTAGTTTATTGGCCTGAATTAATGTAAATCATGCTTAAAACCGAGTGTGCACATTCGAGCGAAAAGTGGCACATTCCGATCTCTGGAAAATGCCACTTTGAGCTCAAATGCGCACATCCTCCTATTTATTGAATTTATTTATATTAATTTAGTTACGCAAAAAGAAGTATAACTTCTATCGCACGCACTGTTTTTTCTATACTAACGGTGTTTAATAAGACAGGGTTCGGTCTTTTCTTTAAGCAAAGTTGAACAAATACAATAACAAATTTATTACAAAGGTGAATCAGCGATTAATATTTGAACAAAGGTGATATTTCATGAATTATTCTTAGAATGTCTTAAAAAAAAAAACAAACTTGTCCCACACTTTTTTGTATATTAGGTAAGTTTTCAGCACAAAATTTCTAGTGAGAGCAAAATTCCATATCCTGTTGATGCTTACGCAGATATTTCACATTTATGAATAAAATTTCAGGTGGGTTAACGAACGATCTTCAAACCTGTTATTTATTACAGCAACGTTAAAAATGATTGTCGTTCAACCTATACAGTGTTAAAAATCTGTCGGTCTTTTATGTCAATTTTTTGTACCATAATACACCTGTCTAGACTTCTAAGGATCTGATTTTCAGGTGTTGCCGAAGAATGGAGATTAATAATGACTCTACTTAACTGCCACAATAATCCTTAACAATGTGCGTGAAGTTGGTCCTTTACGTGACACAATAATAACAAAACCAGAATGAATGTTGAAAACTTGTTAAACCATGAACGTGTTTTTTTCATTTCAATTGCTAGTAACGATGTAAAACGTGGTATAATAAAATAAGGATTTTTATTTTTTGCGAAACAAAAAAGGTTTATTAAAAATTTAAAAAATTCCATTGTAAACCCAGTTGCTAAATATAACAGTTCAACAAGATAAAGGACTTTACACCACTTACTATTTATAATCTTAAGTGGTTATGGTAAATAATTGGGCAGGTTATTTACGAAAATCAAAATATCAGTTGCTATTTTGTACAGAACCAACTCTTAATTAAAATGTTAACGATTTTAATTAAATGTTATCGAAAAAAATTTAAATAAAGGCCTGATTTTGTATTAGGTACTTAACATGTAAAAGTTTCCAACAAATTATTTCTTAAAAATAATTTTTATGGAAGAAAAAACTCTGAAAATGACCCCTGTTTTTTAAACACCATTTACTTTTGGTTAATGCAATAAAATTATTATTATATGTACAAATTATTGTAAATTCTGTAGCAAATAGTTCATACTTAAGTTAATCAGATAATAAAAAAGTGATATTTTGATCATTAAATACAATACCATCAAATTAAACAAATTACTCATCGGCAAGAACTATGACAACCCTAAAACACAAAACCAGTAGATACTAAAAAAAATACGACAGTTCTTACAATGGAACATCACCAACTGTGTTGCATCGATTTTGTTCAAACTTGGTGTACAGACTTACTGTTGCATACCAATATTTGATACATTAGTAAAAAATGCTGACGAATAGTTTTTATTGAGTTATAAGACGTTAACCATCGGGCAGGCGCGTACTTTATTATAACACCAGCGGGCGCGCGTTGTACTTTTTACAACATGACAATTTTTAATAGTTACAGTGAGAATTTCTATCAGATGCTGTAAAGACTTTGTTTATAAGTTTCAATTAACATAAATGAAGCAAATACGTACACCAACAAAAACATTTGGCTATTTTATTACCTTTTGAGTGCATATTTATATCCTACTAGCTGGCCCGCCTCGGCTTCGCACGGATATCCAAAATCAAACTAAAAACTTATTTTTATCAAAATAAAATATAGCTTCTATTACTCGAGGATAATGTAGCTTTTTATTAGTAAAAGAATTTTTAGAATCGGTTTAGTAGTTCCAGAGATACAAACAAACAAAATTTAGCTGTTTATAATATGTATTAGTATAGAATTGTAAATATTTGTCACAAAAAAAATATTAATTTTATTCTGTATGAGCTGTATCATAAGATATAATAGAATAACAATAGGTTTTCAACGCTCGTTCATGTGAAAAAGTGAATTACGATTAGTTTAGCAAAGTGTTTCTAAAGTTCCAGTTATTTGCATTTTGGAAAATAAGCATAATCTCTAAATTCTATTCTATTTTATTAATTAAAAACGCAGAAGGTAAACACAGTGCACCGCAACTGCGATTGACAATGTAATGCTCTGTGCAACTTTGCAACTGAAACGTCTTATAACTCAAAAACTATTCGCCAGGATTTTTTACTAATGTATCAAATATTGGTATGCAACAGTAAGTCTGTATGCCAAGTTTGAACAAAATCGATGCAACACAGTTGGTGATGTTCCATTGTTAGTAAATTAATCAACGTTCTTCGTAAAGTTCTAGCCAACTGACTGAAGCTTTAACTAAGCGTTATAATACCTTTTCAGTCTAAGAAAAGCGATGTAAAAATTAATATTCAAGCCCTAACTCTTTTAAAGTAAATCCCATATTAAAAAAACCCAGTACCTAAAAAATAACATATTCAAATAACAATATAAAATTTCTCTTTACCCATTAAAAGGAATATCGTTAGAAGTACGTTATACTGAATAATTTACATTTGTCAAAGTTTTGACTATACACAAATTCAATGAACTTAGATTTTCTAAAAATTAAATATTAAACATCATGTTTATCATTTATGACAAAGTATGTAATTTCAAAAATTGCATAAATGGTTTGTGTTTTGTAAATTACGCAAATAACTTAGAATTACTATGTAAAAAACAGATATTTGCGATACATATGCGTAAAACAAGAGATTTACGTAGGCTTGGATTTGACGCCAGAAGACGGGATCGAGTACGCAGAATACACGTACGAAACCATAGGCAAGCATGTGTAAAAGTACAAGATCCCGTTTTGAATGTATCAAAACCTTGGACAAGTGCAGTCAATTCAAGTCTACTAGGTCACTAGTTTTACGCGCAATATTTTTTGTAAAATCCGCTGCAGAAGTTTAATTTGAGAGATATACTCACATTATCGTAAATAATAATCGAAAATATAAGTTTTCACAAACAAGAAAGAAATTTCAATGAAAAAATTTAAAATTTAATAATCTGATTACTATTATTCAAATTGTGTAATTATATAAATAAACTGGCAGTAAATACTAAAACTGTGCATAGTGTTTTAGAATACAGAAGGGAAAAAAAGTGAAACAGAAAAAAGCGAAAGTACCCACTTTCCACACACGTGCAGAAAGAAACGATGAAACCATATTCTATTCTGACATGAGGAAATTGCTGCACGGCATTCAGTAAATAAATGTTGTATGGCCATATACTGGAAAATTAAAATGCATTTTTCTCGAAATTTCGTGGATTTGACATATTGCATATAAACTTTTATTGTTTAGATTAATGTCAGGTATCACCCAGTTCAATTTCAGTACTTAGGGACAGTTGGGGTACAATGGAAGGCGGGGTACAATGGAACAACGACGATTAATATTCAAATACCAAACGAATTCACGGGTTTCTAACTAATTCCTAACTATCCACACGGGAATGCAGTGAAATTAGGCCGCTCTGCAACAACAAAGTTCTGAGAAGAAAAAAATACTTTTCATTAGTAAAAAGTTACATTTTCTTACCCAAAAACTATTGTTTTTACTGAAAAAGTATACTAGTAAGGTATGTGATATTTTTTTACATAAATTTTAATCATATTGACTATTTAATACAGTTGAATATAAAATGGAAATCATTACCAAGTTTTTAAAATTCGCGTTTGATACTTTTGAAACGTAATGGGGCACCTTGGAACGCGACACAATAAAACACTGCAACATAGAACCCCATTTACTTTATTGGTTTTTTGTTGCAGATTTTAAAGTCATATTGGTTAGAGAGCATATGAGAAAAAGTGATAAGGATCTGCATAGTGAGACTAATATGTGAAATGCTTTTACTTTGTTCTAAAACCTGACATGGCAATAGTGTCAATTATAGATATAAAATTGTTGTTGACAAGTCCATGCTTATCAAGTAAGAGTGTTAAGGAAGTATTTCATTGGGTAATAATTTATTTTAATATACTTTATGATCTTACGCGATTTATTGGCCATGTTCCATTGTAGTCCAGACCTGGGGCACAATGGAACAAAAAAAGTTTTTTACAAATACGTAAATATTTTAGGTTTAAGATTAATTTTTAATCTCTTTTTTGTGTTCAATCAACAGTTTTAGGTCTGTTCTTAATTGTTTTAAGCAGAAATTATACAAATATAAAACACAGATTTTTCTAAAAATTGAAATAACTTTTTCGTTCCATTGTACCCCAACTGTCCCTACTCAGAGGACGTACTTCATAACAACCCCATTCCAACTTGTCAAGTTTAATGCGTATGCTTATGCAGTCTCTGTATAAAAATAATGAACACTAGATTACTGATATTAGAAATATTTTACGTTTACCTGATCATTTTCTTATACATAGTGATGTACCGGAGAAACTACTTTAAGTGATTTTATTTTGATTTTACAAGTTTTTCTTTTAAATCTACAGAAATTATTTTTCCATGCCTTTTTGATAGCTTACTTCAAATAATATCTCTTGTAAATTTCCTAGTTTAGAAACCTCTATTGGAACAAAAATCTCATGAAAATACCAAGAGAAATATTTTTAATGCAATTGTAGAGCCTATAACAACATACGGGGGGGAACTATGGACAATGACCAATAAAATAAGAGACAAGATTCGCACAGTAGAATTGGATTTTATGCGAAGAAGCCTACAATATACGAGAAGGGATAGGATAAGAACGGAAGATATATGGAGGGAGATGGAAATAGAAACATCAATGACTAGAAGACTTGAAAATAAAACATTAAGATGGTACGGTCACGTTCAGAGGATGGAGGAAGAAAGGTGGCCCAGGGCGATTATGAATTGGTCACCAAGGGGAAGAAGAAAAAGGGGTAGACCAGCAGTAAAGTGGAAAACACATGTTTACAATGTTATGTTAGAGAAGGGCCTCAGAGAAGAAGATATAGAAGATAGAGATTACTGGAGGTTGAGAACGGCAAACCCGTAAGGGAAATAAGCCAAGAAAGAGAGAAGAGAAACCTCTATTGCCAAAAACTTCAAAATTTTTAATTGTGTAAGCGTAGGTATTTTTATAATTTCTATTATTAAATTTTAACATTAATATCAACTGCTTTGTTTTATATTGAGCAATTTTCGTATTTCAACGCCTCAAAATAATTGTTTCTTATTTCATTTACTGTAAAAATATAAAATGAATAGAGTTGTAGGAGTACAGAAAAGTTTACCAGCACAAGTTTAGGCGTAACAACTTGGTATTGTTTAAAACAAATTTCTCAATAATATTATTTATGTGTAGCAATTATAACGACTATTTTAAAAGAGAGATTAATAACTTCATACAATGTCCGATTGGACAGATAGCGAAATGAAGTTCTATTACATTCAAACACATTAACCCCCCTTTGAGAATAAATCTCGTCTGTTTTAACAAAGTAATACGTTCACCTTTTGATGATCAGCAGCTCATTGTTACAGGTGCTAAAATTTAATCTTAAACAAGTCTTTCGAACCATTGTTTAAAGAAAAGACACTCTTCACGAGCATTTATCTTCATTATATTTTTCTAAATTACTACATGCACTTTTCTCATGGAAATACTTGATTTAATACAAATTATAGTGCCTACTTTCTTAACAATTTTTTGCAATTCAACTAATTTGATTCAAAGATTTTCAGTCACAAAAGAGATTCAAATTTGAATACCTGTAATAAACAAATTTGATTGTCAGAACAGTTACTTAACTGTATTCTACATAAGCTCATAGCGCACGTTGTAATTTATTTTTTTTAATAAATAATTTTACATTGAATATTCTTCCCTACCTACTTTTGTTAAAACAAAATGATAGGTAAGATTAGACAAAAGTAACATTTTCACGTACAAAGCTAAGATAGCAATTAATCTAACAAAAAAGATTCATCAATTAGAACACCCACAATGTAACTTTGAGTAGCAATTATGAAACATAATATTACAAAAAAAAGTTACAGGTTCCTTAAAAATAATTATAAGACATTCTTCAAATTAAACTATTGTCGATAAGATAACAATCTTAGAATCTCTAAGAGATTACATTTACTATTATTTTTCTCTAAACAAAAAAGTCGATTGCATTCAATGGACTTAATTTTTTTCGTCGAAATACAAAAATCCAATTGTGAGAAAGCTTTACCTTCAAAACACACGCAAAATATAAACAAAAAAATTAACTTTCTAAAACAACTATTTGAACAAGTGGGTGTGAAGTATTTGGTATACAAATTACGCAATTCCAGAAACGAAAAGTAGAGATAATGTAACAACACGTACGTTTTGACACTGACCTTCGCAACAAAGTATAAACAAAGACAATTATTCCTTCCAGACGCTCGTCGAACACCTCCATGCCATTAGCTCTTTTAAAAATTTCAGCAAACAAGTTTTACTCGCTCCTTTTTGTTTGATCGAAAAAGGTCACTGTCAAAGGACGAATGATATATTCTTACTTAGTGCCTAAACTAAAATAAGAAATGGTAGACTAAAATTTGCAATACCGAAGCAAATCCTGTTCTATATCCGTCATTATTGTTGCAACCGAGCGACGCGTGTAAACCAACCCATTGCATTCCTTAAAGAGCAACAAGACATAATTACTTATTTTACTATGTAATCAAAATACTATCTATAATCTATGTCGCTCAAATCCGGTCTTATCAAAGTGAAACATAATAATAACCTACAATAGTTATTCCTTAATTATTTGCATTGATTTTAATATAAATTGCGGTTCACGTAACTGTTGCTGCAGGTGCGGTAGGAACTTAAAAACTGTCTCGTACCGAGTTGAGTCACTTGAGATTTAGATTACAGTTTGTTATCCTTTATAACAGCACAACCAGACTGTCAACTATATTAACGCACGCGAAATTTTCAGTGACTCACAGTACTAAAAATAAAATGAATTATTGCTAAAAAAACCGAAAAGACAGAAAGAAAACGAGTTACATACATATGGGACGTTCTCTTTTTTATTCCACAATGACTTTTCTCCTCAAAAAAATAAATGAGTATTCATCAGTAACGATTATAAAAATAGTTATTTAAAAATTACACTAAAAACACAATAATTAATAAAAATGATAATTAGTAAAAAAAGTCATCAAAATACAAATAATTTGCACATATTGAATACCGCATAAAAGCCAATTTGTTACAGTTTTTATAAATATGTATTACTATTAATATTAAATAAAATTTCCGATAAATTTAAAGAATCTAGTTTAACCCTCCGTTAGTCACGTGGTCTACAATCGTAGACCACCTCTCTTTAAACATCTATAGCTAATCATTTTGTATTTCAAACTTCGCGCGCTTTTCAGTAGATATCACTAATCGAACCCTTAATGTAATACGTGTGCTGGGTTTGCTTAAAAAGTGCTGTTGTGAATATTATTAAGGCTGAAATAGGACTGGTTTACACATGTAGACCACGTGACCATCCACGTTACAGTTTCCTGGCTGCATTGCACAATATTATTTCTATTATTTTGGTGAATCCAGATTCATATTAAATTTGAATTTTTGGTACATAGTAAATACAATATATTTTAGACAAAACTATGTCTGACCCTATACGTGGTCAGATCAAAAAACTTCGATTGCCAAGAGATATGAGGCAGAGAGCTGGATCCTTACTGGGAACCGAAAACGTTCCGCCTCCACCCCCTCAAAAACTCCTTAATTATGTCGGGCGTTGTCATCTGTATCCAAAGTATCAACAAATCTATTAAACGGTCTTTTGTGAATTTCGGGAGATTTGCGTGCAAAAATTACATGAGAGACAGCTGCACTGATTGTGCATTTAAAAATGTACGTTTTTAGTGACCTATAACGCATTTATTTATTTTTTACTGATTTGAGTTAATTTTGTTTATGTTTTGTTATGAAGAATACAATCAAACTTTGATACAAGTAGTTGCAGTATAATAAGGCCTATAGTTAAATTTGGTAGACCTTAATAACCGCCGACAACGTATCTAAGAAAAACAAAATAAAAAATATTTGGACCACAATACGTAATTCAACTATTGAATATCATGGAAACTTGAATGAATAAAGAGTAATATTATAGAAAGTGTAATATTACAAAAAATAATGACTATTGATTCCGACCGATTTATATTACTCGTGTTGCCTGCCCGCGTTTTACGATATATGATGCCACATTCGGGGCAAGAAGCGAAATATACCGCCTCCACAAACTTGTAGGGACATCTTCGTGCAATAAGTGTCTGTGAGTGCGGCATGAAGTGAAAGCAGTTATTAAAAAATGATTTTCGTTATTTAGGCCTTATTACGCGCCTTACAGTACCTTACAGTAAAATCTCTCGTGGCAATCATGTTTCTTTAAGGAGACCATCTATAAAAGCGGGAGGTATGCTTCAGAACAGATATATCGTAATTTAATTCTTTTTATAAATTTCTCTCCAAGGCGACCACTCTCTAACCCGACCGCGACCGTTAAATGCGCGATCGCTACCTTTCAAAATTACTATTCTATTTATAATAACTTTGATTTAATAACAATATGATTCTGATAAATAATAACTGCATTTAATCTAATATAGTAGGGGGAAAATGGCATGAAACAGCCAAGTTTTGAAAGAGCCATTATCAATTACGCGGTAGTTTTCATACGAATCGTTTATGTATTATTATTTTAAGATAGCAACACTAGTCAGATATCCCCCACAAAAATTTGACCGTTCACCGTCAATAAACGGCGCCGATATGACGTATTGAAGATTTTGTCGTCAAAAAGTAAGGTTTTGAGTTCAGTTTATTTGTTTTCTAACGCCTATACGTACAAAACTAATAATAATATGATTACACTATAATTTTATAGATATATTAGGCCTTCTAATAACGTATATATTTTGTAGACTAATCTTTGATTTCATAGTAATTTTCGAGATTTTGTTTCTTGAGAGAATATGTTTTGAAAGAGCCGGACTGCAGTGTAATGAAAGAGCCACGTTTTAATTGCATAAAATGCAATAATAATTGTAGTAACAGCAATCAAGAGTGGTACCGATGCAAAGTTGTAATGGTTGGGCATATAAATCCTGTGGCGTAAAAGGGAAATTGCATTATTTTTGCTAAAAACGTTTTTAAGTTTTTGCAATGATTGATCTCAAACGTCAAATTTTTTGACAGTTTCTTAGCTTTATGTAAGTCAATATTTTATCCAGAATTTGCGTTATTTAAAACGTTTTATAATTATATAAGATCTAAAATTATAGCTTAAGATTATTATTAAATAATATCTTCGTTAATGTGCAGTTTTAATCTTGTAATAAGAACATGGCTTTTTCAAAACTTGGGTTGGCTCTTTCAATACCTATAGGTTATGAAAAAGCCAAATTTAATTTTTTTTATAAATGATTAGAAGTTGAAAAATATCGTTAATTTTGAAAAATGTTTTATGACATTACGTACATAAATGCATGAACAATTACAGATTAAAAAAATTGATTTATGTATGTCCTTCTATATTATTTATCCCTTTTTTTAAAACTGGCTGATTCATGCCACTTTCCCCCTATTCGTTATTACATTTGCATTGACTATTTTTGTTTTTCTCTCTAAGACGACCACCTCTACAAAAAACCAATTTGAGCATGAATCGATGCTGGTCGTGTTATAAAGGTTTTATTGTAGTTTTTTTAGTACAATAAATGCCACAACTCTTTCCGAATAAGGAATCTGAATTTCAGTTTTTGATTTGAAAGACAGATGATTATTATACACCTCCGTCACATTTTTTGAACACTATTTCACAATAGTTTTGTAAAAATTAAATAAAATTAAAATGCAACTCTAAGATATAATAACGGTGATATTATTATGAATAATTTTCTGAATAAAATCTAATAAATTGACTATTTTGGATAAATGTTATTTAAGGAAATAATTCCATTGACGATAAAAAAATAACGTCCCATATAAAAAAAAACATACCAAACAAATTTGATTTACCATAAAATATATAATGGCTTCGATTTTAAGGTTGTCAGATAATTATTTCTGACTTTCTTGATTTTTACATGCGAAATCACATAAAATTTTGAGGTCGAAAAACTTATAATTATATATAAAACCAATTAATCCACTTCTTGTTAGAAAAAAAGACCAACGACTTCTTCTAGCATTTAATGAAGTCAAATCCCTTATATTGTAAAGCAAAAAATATTGTTTAGAATCATACTTAATTATCTTAAGTATTATAAAAAAAGTAACATCTTTATTAATTTAGTTTAATCTGATTGCCATTGTGTTATAATAAACAAGGGATTTTAACAAGTTTAGAAGATTTACATCTACATTCTTTTGCACTCTTTTAATGCGAGAAGGAAAATAATGTTATGCGAAAGCTGTGTCACTGGAATATATCAAATTGAAAAAAAATAAGGTTGTAAGGATTAATCAACTAATAAAAGCTAATAAAAAAATAGATCTTAGCGGTAAATAAAACTGCTATTAACTAATCGAATCCGTTATAAAGAGGCAATAACCTAACATTCGCACAAATTTACGTAATTATTAAAAAAATTTACAAGCATCAACTACAGGTTATATACTATTTGTTATTATTCCTATGTTAAATAGTCAAATTCTTTACCGTTACCTATCTATTAAGTTACAAGTTGAATTTAGCATCCTGAAAGGCGTTTTCAGTGTCACCACATTAATTACATTAGAATTTCCAAGATATCAATTTTTGTAATCAATCAAATCAGCAATTTTTTATAGTAAAAAGATAGTCAGTTAAATCCTTGTGAGTATTATAATTATACGAGATTACTTGTATGTTTTATTCAGCAGAAAGATCTATAACTATTATTAAATCTGATCTGAATATTTATAATGAATTATTATAATATGTTTATCTTTTGAGTCAATTAATTTATAAATTAAGTCGCAATGTTAAAAATTCGCGATTAAAAGTGCGTAAAAATTTATTGAACTATAAGAACGTTATAAATATGTATAAACTTGATTTATTCGTCTCACCATCATTTAGATAAAATTAATTAAACAATTCGTCACTCGACTCGAATGGTTTTAAGAATAATGATTATTTTTATTTTTAAAAATAAATTAAGATCCGTCTAGTTTAGCTTTGAGGATTATAATTAAATTGTGAGATAAAAAAGTTCTAAAAGCGTACACTGGCAAGCTGCAGGTTGGTAACTAATTTTGTATGCTACCAGTAGATGAAGATAAATGAATCATCGATTTATCAAAGTCCTAATAAACAGTGCAGGTAGAACTGTATTTTTTGCAAAAGTAACAATGACCTCGCAGTGAGTTGTTTTGAATGCGCTCTGAAAATCCAGCTATTTTTATAACATTTAATGTAAAAAGTTAAGGTTAAAGTTTGCATTAGGGCTTATATAACAATGTAAATTTACTGTTAGAAAAAATTTCTTTTAATAATGTCACGAACAACGAAACATTTAAATATTTTTCTTACATATTACAACTGATGTGAGCTGTTTTTATAGTACGTTGATAACGGGATCGTTTTAGAATTAAATCTTATATTTATGATGTGAAGTAGATGTTAGGATTAGGATAAGAAGTAGATGTTATAAAAATTAGAAATCGTTAAAGTGACCTACTCAAAAAATATACACTGACGTGCGTTTGAAAATGCCCGATCAAATTAATCGAAAAAAAAAACATATTATATATAAGTATTAAAAAAAAAATTATAAACATGACGAATGTATACGATAGTTTGCACTTGTACACACACGTTATAAAATTTTTGACCAAAAATAATGATTTTAAAGTGTTCAAATACTAATAATTCTAAGTAAAATTGCGAAATCGGCAATGCGTTTCAAAATGCCCGTTTTAATGTTTTCCATTTAGACCGTTTTTTTTTCCAACAAAATATAAATAGCCCACTAGATAATAAAGCCCAGAAGCCATTAAATAAAAACTATAATCAAAATCGTTTATTTAGTGCCATCAGCGAGCAAGAAACATCTAAAACACATCACCTCTGGGTTGAAAAATTTTCTGGGTTTCAATTAACGCGGGAAACCTCGATTTAATGAATCTACCTCAATATTATGTGCAATTTATAAATGTATCTCTGTCAAATTAACTTTCAATTAGTGCTATAGTGTGAATATTTAAGAGGAACAAAATTATACACTAAGAGAAAAAATTAAAGGGTCAAAAAAATTTCCGATATTTTATGGTGTTTTTTGACAGGCTGTATTTCTGTGAAAAATAGTCGTATTTAAATTTAAAAAAATCATTTTGAAGCTCCAAGATTTTAGTTTTCAGATCTTTTATTGAAAAATTTTTAGAAGCCACTGTTATCATGCAATCTTAAGCAATGGCGCGCAAGAAAAATTTTGCAAATTTTCTTGTTTTTCGTTGAGTCTTCACGGACTTACAAATTTTTTTATAGCTAAACCATTATATGCAGCAGATAGCCTCTTTATTCAGCTTCAAGTTTCTTTTTTTAAAACCTTGATACGATGTTTTTTCACCGAGATACAGGACGTTAAATAGAAGAGATCCTTTTGTATTTCATCATTGATATCTCAGTAACGAATAGTCGTACAAGAAATTGCAAAACAGTTTTGGAAACTGGAATAAACGCCCTATAAGAAACTGCTATGACTTTTAGGAAAAATTTTTTTTTTCAATCTTTAACTAAAATTTGTAAACACATGAAAAAAAGTATTTTTTGGATTTATAAAAAATTGACGGCTAACTTACAAATATTTATGAAATGAGAAATGTTGAGCGTGACTTTTATAGCTGAATATACTCAAAACCTCTGTGAAGTTACAACTCGATCTACCAAACCTTTCCTACACGGAGAAAAAAAATATCGTTATAATAACCATACGTATCCCTATTATAGCTATCCGTTGGATAGTTATCTTAACAATAGTTACACATACTGACAAAATTATTTGCGGTGTGTGGACGAGATGTTTTTTATTCTTTTATTATCGTGATTTTTAAGTTTAGTTTACATATTTTCCGGGGATTTTGCGATGTATTTTTTGCCGAAAAAAACATCCAATCGTTGTATAAACGACAATAAACAATTCTCTTTCAAAAAAAAATTTCAAAAATCATTTTGCTCACTCGAGGACTAGAACCCGCGACGACAAAATGCAAAAAGATTGTAGAGCGAGTACCTTCTCCATTCGAACACCGCATCATATTATATAAAGCGCAATTCACAGTGTATAATAGCGAACACTAGTTTTGACAGATTAACACAAATTTCTGGGGCTTGTCTTGTCGTAACCCGAACTATTTGGCAAAATTTGAAAACGGTTTCTAGAGTACTTTTTAATGCCCTATCAATGGTGTAGGTCCTGTTGTGTAAAGCCACGGGCAACTAAAAGATTCCCTTGTTAGTAATTACACAAATGAGTGTCAACTAAAATAGCCATAACTACTCAAAAGTTCAATCTGCGCAGCTAAAATACGACCAGTAGGATTTTGAGGGACTGGGAATGTGGTAGAAATTTGGTAGAAATCGGAGTGTCACTTGTGTTCAAGTATCCCTAGTTAGTGTATACAAAGAGGTAAGCTTCTTCTTTGACTTCCTCTTTAGTTGACTTGATTTATTTAATCAGAAAAAAAAAGATAATCTTAAAAAAGAAAAACTGTACTTCTCAGGTAACAAGAGCCCGGGCCTTAATATTTTAATAAAAGGCAAATACTTGAGGGTCGTGACTTACAACCAAAATCAGGATTACGTAAAAATACAATATTGCTGGCTCCTTAAAACAATCTTGGATGTGTTCCGTCTGCAACCATAATTTTGTGGCTGATATGAGATCTTGTACGTTATGTAACACTTGGGTACATGAAGAATGTGTTGGACTAACGAAAGATGACCAGGCACCTCTTATATATGCCAAAGTTCCTACCTCTAAATTGAATACTTTATTCGGGACTTAATATCTGCCATTGTATTTTAAGGCGGCCTTATTATCTGCCTGTTCAACCAAATTTACCAATTCACATAATTCTTTTAAAATAAATGTTATCTTCTTCATCTATTTTCTATCTGCTAATCCTATATTGTTGGTAGAACAGGGTAAAGTCGCATATAATCCTTATTTATTAATAAATACAGTTTTACATCAATTTTTCTTTAAAATCAATATCTGGATGACTTTGAGATGAGAATATTTGCTTTTTTAAAAATAGGTAGGTTTAAAATTGGGACAAAGTGATTAAAAACAAAGTGTTCTGAAGGGGCTTACCCTCCTCTAGTACCTGAGCCTTGTCGTGGCGAGGAGGCTTGCACGATTAATATTGAGCTAGGTCAAAATATTTGGACACGTTAATAGTCTTTATTACAACAAGTACGTTGAATACGTTTTGTCTGTACCGTATTTTAACCACTTTCATTTATCAAAATGTAATACTAATGAAGTTCACAAATCAGATCATTAAACACGTTGCCGACATAAGTAACAATCAAATTTTTACGTATACAAGTTTTATCGTACAACGTTATTAATACACAAAAAATAATATTACTTTTAACAGTACGTATGGAATTCAAATAAAGGCCGTTTTATACCGAGGTCCAAACGGCGCATACTACCCTAGTGGTACTCTTTTGTGAGCGGCATCATTAAAGTATCACATATTAAATATGTCCTTAAATAAAGTTTGCGAAGAAATACATTTTATTAGAGAGTGGAAAGCGTTCTATTAAAATGTACCTCCCAACGTATTCCTGTTATTAAAAATACAAAATCAGCATCATTGTTAAAAGCGTACTTTCATTTATTAAGTCTAGAAACCACTTATCAGCTATTTATTAACAAGTCATTGGGGTTCATATTATTGTTTCCTTTATGATAACATAAACGAAATAATTCTTGTAATAAAATACTTATGCTTTATTTATGCTCTCTTGTTCTTGAACTTGAACTTACATTTGCTGAGTTGTTCTTTTACTTATTTTATATTAACATAGGTCAGAAATGAATATTTAATTTAGAATTTTAACACGTTAGATTTTTATTATAAGACGGTCATTTGGTTCTTCATAGAAATCACAAGTACGTTTTATACTACTATTTGTCAGCAAAGCATACTTTTTAGTATTCGAAATTATATTTTTTTAACGCTTTGGTTTTCATTTAAGTTTTTATTAATACAACATACAAAATTTTATACACAATAAATCATTTATTTAATAATCGTTAAAAATACGTTTGATGTGATTTCGAACATTTTAACTATTTTTCCAATACGACATAAATTTTGTCAGATGTCCACTCGTACGAGGTGGTGACGTCAAATAACAATCAGAGCTTATTCTCCGGTAGACAAATAATTGACCTTCAAGGGTGAAGCGAGGTGCTTGTAATAAATGCCGCCGCGAGATAATCTTAAAACAGCGATATCAGCGATTAATTATTGCACGTTTCTTAGATCATCAGCTATTTATGTATTTATCGTTGTTTTTTGTTACGGTATTTGTGATAGGCAATTTTTGTCCCCTATTATTCTTGAACTTGAAATTAATTGTTTTTACACCGATTTAATATTTTAAATTTAACACGTAAAAATAACGGTTACTTGATACTTACAAGAAAAATAAGAAGTACGTTTAATTGCATTATTTATTCGTACAGTATAAATTCTTTTATGTAAATAACATCTTTTTTGATGAGTTGGTTTTTATTCAAGTGCTCATTAAGAATTTTTTTTTTAAATGAATAGACAAAATGTTTTTATTATAAGGTGATTATGATAATATAATTTAATACAATTTGTAAAGTTGTCTTGTCACGAAAACCACCCCCAAATTGTTTGATTTTTACAACACTTACTTTCATAAGTCGTATTTTACAATGATTCACAAAAGCATCGGAAGTCTCTTTTTAAAAAGGAAAGAAGTGTTAAAGCTGATAAAGATTGAAACTCGATATTTGAACTCAGGCACGTTTGTTTTAAAAATAAAAATAATTTATGAGCAATTCATTTTATGTGTGTATAATAACATGAATTGTTTTATCGTTTCAAGCCGTCGGATATGTTTCTTAATTAGCCAATTTAACGTTGTCATAGGTCAAAAAACCTGCGGTTCTCAAAATATGGTCTCAATTTTGATTTTGCTATAACTTTGTCAAATCAATGAATTTAGAAATATTACCAAGTAGAAAGTCTTCCAAAAAATCCCCTCCACCACCCATTTCCGGCTCTGACAACTATTCGTAAACACCCTGTATAAAGCGCAATTCACAGTGTATAATAGCGAACACTAGTTTTGACAGATTAACACAAATTTCTGGGGCTTGTCTTGTCGTAACCCGAACTATTTGGCAAAATTTGAAAACGGTTTCTAGAGTACTTTTTAATGCCCTATCAATGGTGTAGGTCCTGTTGTGTAAAGCCACGGGCAACTAAAAGATTCCCTTGTTAGTAATTACACAAATGAGTGTCAACTAAAATAGCCATAACTACCCAAAAGTTCAATCTGCGCAGCTAAAATACGACCAGTAGGATTTTGAGAGACTGGGAATGTGGTAGAAATTTGGTAGAAATCGGAGTGTCACTTGTGTTCAAGTATCCCTAGTTAGTGTATACAAAGAGGTAAGCTTCTTCTTTGACTTCCTCTTTAGTTGACTTGATTTATTTAATCAGAAAAAAAAAGATAATCTTAAAAAAGAAAAACTGTACTTCTCAGGTAACAAGAGCCCGGGCCTTAATATTTTAATAAAAGGCAAATACTTGAGGGTCGTGACTTACAACCAAAATCAGGATTACGTAAAAATACAATATTGCTGGCTCCTTAAAACAATCTTGGATGTGTTCCGTCTGCAACCATAATTTTGTGGCTGATATGAGATCTTGTACGTTATGTAACACTTGGGTACATGAAGAATGTGTTGGACTAACGAAAGATGACCAGGCACCTCTTATATATGCCAAAGTTCCTACCTCTAAATTGAATACTTTATTCGGGACTTAATATCTGCCATTGTATTTTAAGGCGGGCCTTATTATCTGCCTGTTCAACCAAATTTACCAATTCACATAATTCTTTTAAAATAAATGTTATCTTCTTCATCTATTTTCTATCTGCTAATCCTATATTGTTGGTAGAACAGGGTAAAGTCGCATATAATCCTTATTTATTAATAAATACAGTTTTTACATCAATTTTTCTTTAAAATCAATATCTGGATGACTTTGAGATGAGAATATTTGCTTTTTAAATATAGGTAGGTTTAAAATTGGGACAAAGTGATTAAAAAACAAAGTGTTCTGAAGGGGGCTTATATCGTTAATTTTTTATTAAAATGGGTTGATTTCTAGATCATTAAATTTGAACTGTTGTGCTGAACAGACCCATCTACATGAGTTTGTATAGCATGCCTTCTACCTTATAAAAACAGGACAGAATCCTTAAAATATCTGCTTTTAAATTATACTTTTAAAAACAGGGCAAAATCATTAAAAAACAAAGTGTTCTAAAGGGGCCCTATTAGTAGTAAAAAATTACATACGTTAATACAACCATCCTTAATGCATCAATTCGGATGTATTTTTTTTTACAACTCATGGTTATACGACAAATAATTCGCATCATTATTTATACATATAATAAATAATAGTAAAAATAATTATAATAACCAGAAAATTACACGTTCAATGTTATTAAATACTAATATACGTTAAGTCTAATGTCAATGACAATTTTATGCAATTGGCTATAAAGTGAAAATAAATTAATTTTTGTATTTATAATAATCTTCTCTTTTGGATAATCATTTATAACTAGCGGAATAAATAAAACATTATTAAATACTACAAATAAAAAAAATATTCAACACCAAAAAAAAACTACATTAGTATAATAGTATTTTTTACAATATCTTCAAACAATTTGTATTTATTCAATTTGTACAACTCATTACACAGTGAGAATTATCTCTGTTCATTTTTAAAGAGATACTAAACTAAATATTTCTCATCGGGCTATAAAGGACACGTGGTATTCGAGTACAACTTTTTAGGAGGGTGAAACGAACCTGTGCGTTGACCTTCTCCATGGTTATGGTTGTATGATATTGATAGTTATCTTCTAAAGAGAAAACATACTTAAAAAAAATTGTCAATTTTACATTTCGTAAAATCTTTAAACTCTTATTCTTTTAAATTTTTAAAACATTTTCTCTTTTATGCATTTATTTACATATACAGTAGCGCCCAAAAGTGAGTGCCTAAATGATTTTTCGAGAAGAACTTTTAAAATATGGGCCATTTTACTTCATTTTTGAGTATGTTATACAGTTTTGTATGAGAAAAGAATTATTATGTTTAAAACGTGATAAACAAAAATTTACGGAAGTTAAACGAGCTCAGACTTATTTGTGTAAAAAACGCATTTTTCAGAACAGAACACTAAGAACGATTTAATGAAAAATAACTGTATAACAATACACTAAAACAATTTTATAATCATAAAATGCCTAATACTTAGTTGGGAAACCACGAGATTTTATAACTGCCTGACAGCGAGATGGCATTGAATCAATAAGATTTTCAAAGACTGAATCAGGCATTGCATTCCATTCCTTGTCCAATTCGGCAAATTTTTCATCTTTATTCTTAATGTTTTTGTTTCGACAACGTCTTGCCAGCTCTTTCCACAAGTGTTCTATCGGGTTGAGGTCGGAGATTGACTGGGCCACTGAAGAATCCTGATTTGTTGCTGCTGCAATGAAGTCTTGACAATCGAGGAGGTGTGCTTAGGATCGTTATCCTGTTGTAGAATCCATCTAGGAGGCATATTTGTATGGGCCCATGGTAAGACGACATTAGTCAGCATATCTTTGTAACTTTGGCCAGTCATTATTCCGTTAATTTTAATGATGGGGCCCATGCCATTACGAGAGAAGGCTCCATAAACCATAACTGATCCACCTCCATGTTTTACTGTCGGTTTTATGTATTTTGAATTGTATCTTTCTCCAGGAGGACGTCTTATGTATTGTATTCCGTCGCTTCCAAATAGATTGAACTTAGATTCATCTGTGAAAAGTACTTGACTCCACTCGGCTGCTGTCCAATGCAAGTGCCGCTTTGCAAAATCCACGCGATCCTTTCGATTCTTGAGTTTGATGAAAGGTTTTTTAGCTGGACGTCTGCCATTCAAACCAGCATCACTCAATCTTCGGAAACTGTCATTCGACTAATATTTAGACCTTCACTTTGATTGAATTCTGCTGCCAGATCCACAGCTGAGAGAATCGGATCCGCTTTGGAGCGACGAACAATGCGTGTATCCAGCCGGGAAGAAGTAACACGTGGTCTACCAGTTCTTTTATCATTCTCAACAGAATTTCTCTGATCAAACCTTTGAATAATTCTTGAGACAGTACGAGCTGGCATCTTTAGAATCCGTGAAATGGCAGCTGCCTTCATGCCAGAGTTTTTCATATCTATAATTGCTTTCCGAATGGCTGGAGAAGTTTCAACCCTTGGCATTGTTAAAACTTGGTCAATTGTTACTGAACACAAAAAAAATAACCCAAATATTCAAGAAAAAACCAATAATGTGACGGCGCGGAATATGTAAAAAATGACTATTGCAGTAGAAATGGAACATAACCTAAAATACCGTATCTGCGCAACAGTTAACTATTAATAATATTTTCCAACATCAAACTGTACAATATACTAAAATTTGAAGTAAATTGGCCGAGATTGCAAAAAGTTATGCGTGAAAAACGGTTTCGGCACTCACTTTTGGGCGCTACTGTATGTACATTAGAGTGGTCCTTGGCAGAGGTGTTTTCGAATTTCTTTGCTCCCAGGAGCTGAAATGCCGCCAAAGTGATTAAAAAAAAAACCCTAAAAATTTGAGCTCTTAGCCGCTTTCCGCATACGCCCGTGATATCTCGGGAAGGCTAAACTGGCAAAAATGCACACGCCCGAGGTAACTCGGGCGACATCAATTTTGATGTTACTATATTTTTCTTGCCCAAATATTTACGGCAATTTAAGACAAACATAAAAACTGTGATAAACAAGAGTTCTTTTATGTACTACATACATATGTATATGTCAGCTTGGAAGTGACAGGGTTTGTAAATATAAACACTATTCTTTCGATATAAATATATTGACCAAAATAATAATGGCAATCACAATACACAGTCTTGATTTTAACACAAAATATAATTGAGCAATCACAATACACAAAATATAATCGTCACTGCAAGAATCGTGACTTTAATAATCCCTTTCCTGGGTACGAAAGGCTTTTATACCCATCTCCTTACTATTTGTTTTTCTAAAAGGGCATGACCTCTTTCGTACCCAGAATTGGTACAATCAATCTTATATTAATTACATCGGCAATAACATAAAAAGGCACGTATAATGGCCTTACATGAATGGCGCTCTTTGAAGGGCTTAAATAGAAACAAGAATTATTTGATACCACCACGGGTCACTTCCTCTTGTTCCCTTGGTTCCCAGAAAATGAAGAAATCAGCCCGACTGGCTGGCACCAGAACCAGAACAAAGGAAAGTAGACACGGTGTATGATAAAAAAATAGCTACAGGCCCATCCTGAACCAACACCAAACTCTTGTTTGTTAAAAAAAATTTTAAAGTTCGATTTTTTAAGATATCGACCTCGATAAACCAAATATTTCCATCTACACCGATGGATCAAAAAACATGCTGGTTCAGGAACGGGCATATACAGTCCAGAACTAAACCTCAGCATACACCTATCACTGGGCAGGTATCCCACCGTATTCCAAACGGAATTAATGGGCATCCTTGAAAGTTCCAGAAAATTACTGCAAAACAACACCTGCAATAAAACAATCACATTCTAACGGACAGCAGAGGGTGCTTGCAGCTCTAAGGAGCTGCAGAGTAACCTCTGGGCTGATGCTTGAATGCATCAAAGTCCTGAATGAGGTATGTACCCACAACGACCTAACACTCTGTTGGGTCAAAGCCCACAAAGGAATTGAAGGAATGAGCTGGCCGACAAAATGGCAAGGTTGGGATCATCAGGAAACCCGTACGGACCTGAACCCATCTTGCCACTGTCGGCCAGTACCCTTGACAAGATCCTAAAACAACTAACAAGCGAAAATCACTCCAAAAGATGGACTAAATGTAACAGCTGTAAATTTGCAAAACGGCTATAAAAGCGCCTTCTAGGAAAAACGCAAATTATTATCTGGGGTTGTCCCGTGATTCTTTGAGACTCATAATAAGCGCTCTCACGGGACACTGCAGACTAAATAAACACCTCTACAACATGGGATTCAGCGAGAATCCCAAATGTAGAGGATGCAAAATGAGGACGAGACCATGGAACACATACTTTGTCACTGCCCTGCAATCGTCCAAATAAGAAGATCCATGTTGGGAATGCTGGCCCAACATGGAGTGACCTCTCGCCCCAGTCATCCTGCGGTTCATCCAAGGGTTGGGATGGACGCAGGATTGAGGCGACGAGAGTCACACAAAGGTAGCACAATGGGCCCAACTATGGCCTAGGTGCGATTGAACTAGTGTTCACCCCCCCCAATAAATCCTAATCCTAATCCTAAGGGGGCTTATATCGTTAATTTTTTATTAAAATGGGTTGATTTCTAGATCATTAAATTTGAACTGTTGTGCTGAACAGACCCATCTACATGAGTTTGTATAGCATGCCTTCTACCTTATAAAAACAGGACAGAATCCTTAAAATATCTGCTTTTAAATTATACTTTTAAAAACAGGGCAAAATCATTAAAAACAAAGTGTTCTAAAGGGGCCCTATTAGTAGTAAAAAATTACATACGTTAATACAACCATCCTTAATGCATCAATTCGGATGTATTTTTTTTTACAACTCATGGTTATACGACAAATAATTCGCATCATTATTTATACATATAATAAATAATAGTAAAAATAATTATAATAACCAGAAAATTACACGTTCAATGTTATTAAATACTAATATACGTTAAGTCTAATGTCAATGACAATTTTATGCAATTGGCTATAAAGTGAAAATAAATTAATTTTGTATTTATAATAATCTTCTCTTTGGATAATCATTTATAACTAGCGGAATAAATAAAACATTATTAAATACTACAAATAAAAAAATATTCAACACCAAAAAAACTACATTAGTATAATAGTATTTTTACAATATCTTCAAACAATTTGTATTTATTCAATTTGTACAACTCATTACACAGTGAGAATTATCTCTGTTCATTTTTAAAGAGATACTAAACTAAATATTTCTCATCGGGCTATAAAGGACACGTGGTATTCGAGTACAACTTTTTAGGAGGGTGAAACGAACCTGTGCGTTGACCTTCTCCATGGTTATGGTTGTATGATATTGATAGTTATCTTCTAAAGAGAAAACATACTTAAAAAAAATTGTCAATTTTACATTTCGTAAAATCTTTAAACTCTTATTCTTTTAAATTTTTAAAACATTTTTCTCTTTTATGCATTTATTTACATATACAGTAGCGCCCAAAAGTGAGTGCCTAAATGATTTTTCGAGAAGAACTTTTTAAAATATGGGCCATTTTACTTCATTTTTGAGTATGTTATACACAGTTTTGTATGAGAAAAAGAATTATTATGTTTAAAACGTGATAAACAAAAATTTACGGAAGTTAAACGAGCTCAGACTTATTTGTGTAAAAAACGCATTTTTCAGAACAGAACACTAAGAACGATTTAATGAAAAATAACTGTATAACAATACACTAAAACAATTTTATAATCATAAAAATGCCTAATACTTAGTTGGGAAACCACGAGATTTTATAACTGCCTGACAGCGAGATGGCATTGAATCAATAAGATTTTCAAAGACTGAATCAGGCATTGCATTCCATTCCTTGTCCAATTCGGCAAATTTTTCATCTTTATTCTTAATGTTTTTGTTTCGACAACGTCTTGCCAGCTCTTTCCACAAGTGTTCTATCGGGTTGAGGTCGGAGATTGACTGGGCCACTGAAGAATCCTGATTTGTTGCTGCTGCAATGAAGTCTTGACAATCGAGGAGGTGTGCTTAGGATCGTTATCCTGTTGTAGAATCCATCTAGGAGGCATATTTGTATGGGCCCATGGTAAGACGACATTAGTCAGCATATCTTTGTAACTTTGGCCAGTCATTATTCCGTTAATTTTAATGATGGGGCCCATGCCATTACGAGAGAAGGCTCCATAAACCATAACTGATCCACCTCCATGTTTTACTGTCGGTTTTATGTATTTTGAATTGTATCTTTCTCCAGGAGGACGTCTTATGTATTGTATTCCGTCGCTTCCAAATAGATTGAACTTAGATTCATCTGTGAAAAGTACTTGACTCCACTCGGCTGCTGTCCAATGCAAGTGCCGCTTTGCAAAATCCACGCGATCCTTTCGATTCTTGAGTTTGATGAAAGGTTTTTTAGCTGGACGTCTGCCATTCAAACCAGCATCACTCAATCTTCGGGAAACTGTCATTCGACTAATATTTAGACCTTCACTTTGATTGAATTCTGCTGCCAGATCCACAGCTGAGAGAATCGGATCCGCTTTGGAGCGACGAACAATGCGTGTATCCAGCCGGGAAGAAGTAACACGTGGTCTACCAGTTCTTTTATCATTCTCAACAGAATTTCTCTGATCAAACCTTTGAATAATTCTTGAGACAGTACGAGCTGGCATCTTTAGAATCCGTGAAATGGCAGCTGCCTTCATGCCAGAGTTTTTCATATCTATAATTGCTTTCCGAATGGCTGGAGAAGTTTCAACCCTTGGCATTGTTAAAACTTGGTCAATTGTTACTGAACACAAAAAAATAACCCAAATATTCAAGAAAAACCAATAATGTGACGGCGCGGAATATGTAAAAATGACTATTGCAGTAGAAATGGAACATAACCTAAAATACCGTATCTGCGCAACAGTTAACTATTAATAATATTTTCCAACATCAAACTGTACAATATACTAAAATTTGAAGTAAATTGGCCGAGATTGCAAAAGTTATGCGTGAAAACGGTTTCGGCACTCACTTTGGGCGCTACTGTATGTACATTAGAGTGGTCCTTGGCAGAGGTGTTTTCGAATTTCTTTGCTCCCAGGAGCTGAAATGCCGCCAAAGTGATTAAAAAAAAAACCCTAAAAATTTGAGCTCTTAGCCGCTTTCCGCATACGCCCGTGATATCTCGGGAAGGCTAAACTGGCAAAAATGCACACGCCCGAGGTAACTCGGGCGACATCAATTTTGATGTTACTATATTTTTCTTGCCCAAATATTTACGGCAATTTAAGACAAACATAAAAACTGTGATAAACAAGAGTTCTTTTATGTACTACATACATATGTATATGTCAGCTTGGAAGTGACAGGGTTTGTAAATATAAACACTATTCTTTCGATATAAATATATTGACCAAAATAATAATGGCAATCACAATACACAGTCTTGATTTTAACACAAAATATAATTGAGCAATCACAATACACAAAATATAATCGTCACTGCAAGAATCGTGACTTTAATAATCCCTTTCCTGGGTACGAAAGGCTTTTATACCCATCTCCTTACTATTTGTTTTTCTAAAAGGGCATGACCTTTTCGTACCCAGAATTGGTACAATCAATCTTATATTAATTACATCGGCAATAACATAAAAAGGCACGTATAATGGCCTTACATGAATGGCGCTCTTTGAAGGGCTTAAATAGAAACAAGAATTATTTGATACCACCACGGGTCACTTCCTCTTGTTCCCTTGGTTCCCAGAAAATGAAGAAATCAGCCCGACTGGCTGGCACCAGAACCAGAACAAAGGAAAGTAGACACGGTGTATGATAAAAAAAAATGATTGCTCACATATAATACTAAGAATTTTTTCTATATATGTATTCAATTAAAAATATTTCCATATAAATAGGTTAAGTAATAAATCATAATTTTTTTGCCTTATTTTTGAAAATAATTGTGAGGAAGTGGTTAGTTAATATTAACTTTAAGATAGCGCGCATTCCAACCAATGCTTTCTTATAGAAATAATATGGAAAAAATTTCTTTTGATCTTTTATATTCTATAACTCGGGGACAAATGAAACTAAAATAATGATGGATATGTATAAAAAGGTCTCATGATTTTTTGCTATAATTATATTTTATAAATATAATTGATAATATTAATAAATATATAAAAATTAAACTTTGAACTCCAATAACTTTTGAACCAATAGACTTCTTCTTTTTTAAGTGTTTTTTCAATCTTTCTAATTATTAGAAATAAATCAGAAAAGATTACAAAAAAAATACATACATACAATAGAAGATTTATGTATTGTTCAAAAAATATTTTAAAAATAAAAATGGTTTAAGATTTAAACTTTTTTAGGAATATAGAAAAAGGTTTTGCATATTAGACAGGTACTAAGGTAATGTAATGCAAAATATTACATGTTTTTTAAATAGAACTTATATAAATAATACAAAATATGTTATTTTTTGTTAATTATATCGATAAAATTTATACTTAATAAGTGAGTTCAATTTTTGTATACGCGTGTAATATTAATAGGGTACAAGAATCAGAATTTAAGTTCTAATATAATTTTATAAGGCGTCACTTATTATACATTCATGTGTTGACAAGTAAATATTTATATTCGCATTCGAATAAGTATTCGCATTCGTATATGTATGTCTAAAATCAGACATCAGTTATATCCTTATTACCTGAAGTGGGGTAAAAGCACCGATTTTGGACACTGTACCAGTTGTAGACTTTTCCATTTTACTTTGAGAAATGTGAAATATGTATAAGAATTATCGGTACTGTTATAAGTGTAATTAATGAATCTTTAACTACGATAGAAATATCAATGATGTTTTTTTCGTAATTTTCAAGTTATTTTATTAAAATTACTCAAGTGTCTAAAACTGGGCCTAACGTGTCCAAAACCGGTACTTTTACCCTATAGTTCTCAAAAATATTTAAAAAAACACCCTGTATTTTTTACCACTTTTAAAAAATTCAGTAATTGGTACGTCTTCTTCATTGCATCGTATAGCTTATATAGTATGCGTACTTGACTTTATCAAATTCCATCTTCCTTAGTTTGTTTATGTATGTAAGTAGCAGTTTTTATTATTCTCGTTACGGTTTATTTTTGAAATGGTAACGAGTTGAATTCTGCATTTGGAGACCACCACTCTTCTAAGAATTTTCAAAATGTCAGCCCAAAAGAATTACCCACAGCAAAATCCTGTTAAACACACCTCTAACTTCTTGAATTTTCAGATTTTCTTGGAAAATAATCGGAGAAGAATTTAGTTATTCATTAATAACTATTAAAATTTCCACTTAATTTATTTTTAACAATAATTAAAATTGATTGATTTCTTTAATAACAATTACAATGGCAAACTATTTCAGGGTAATCAATTAGTTAGTCGATTAATAGGGCAATTGTGTCAGTTATTTAAGAAATTGACCTTAAAATTACTATTAAAAATTTAATTATTATTTCATAAAATAATCAACCGATAGCCAACTCAAAACATATCCGTTTAAATGGCTACAAATCATAAAATGATGACACATTTCTTTATTGGTTATAAATATTGAAACCGGAATAAATAGAATTGTAACTGTATTACACGTGTTGAGGATGTCGTGATCAAGGACTCTCCTAGACGATGTTAATATTTTTTTTAACATCTCAACTTTGTAAAATCTGGATTATTGAATTATTAATCAAATATTTCTTATTCAAGGTTTGCATACAAAATTTGATGTCGGTGCATTCGACTTACAAAAAAAATTAATAGTTATTGTGTACGCACATGTATGGAACTTACAACATTAAGGATAACGTTTATAATTTCGGGAGTGGTTCAAATTTTAGAATGGTAGTAAAGGTTTTCCTAATGTTACCTTATTTACTATAAAAATGTGCAAATTCTGTTAAGTAGACATTAATTACATACTACATAAATTTGCGAGAAATACTTGGAAATTTTCAAAACGAGTTTCTAGAATTTCCTTTTCGAAAGAAGATTGCATTGACATGTTTGGGATGTACCAATGATGAGTAATTATAAGTTTTGTTGTTGTCTGAATGTATAATAATTGAACTAACGCACTTTAAAAAAAATACTAGTATCAACTTGCATCTGAATGATAAAACCTTGATAGCTCGAGATTGTTTATCAATTGTTAGGATTTATTATCTACGTACAAAATTTAATTGGCAATTAGTAATTATAAAGTCGGCTGAAACATTTTACAGCGTATAAACGCAAGTACGTCATACAGTGTACCTTTTTCCGCTTAATAATTTATTAGACATTACTTCTTTTGATTATATCTAGATTTCGTTTTGATATAATTAATATATCTATATTTTTTATGCTTCTTGTTTTTCGTCAGCTCGGACGTATGTAATGTTAGAGATAACATCTCTCACAATTTTCTGACAACAGAATTTCTTGTACAACATATATCAATTCTCATAAATCATATTAAACATATTATTTATTAAATACAAAAAGTGCCTTGCGTTTGAAATTTACAACAATAACACCCTTCGAAAATTGTAGCCATTGCTGTCCTAAACCATTAATTTTTAATTTGACCTTAATATATTAAAACGCTACAAGTAACAAATTCGCAAACGTTTTAACAAATTCAAGATTTATTCTCCCCGGGAGGTCTCCTTTTAAGCAAAATAACTGCTCCACAGATATTTATTAATTATGCAAATTAAATGAAAGCGTATCATTCAACAATTTGTAAATACGAAGGAGATGATGTGATTAATTCAAAAAGTAATAGTACTTTATAAATCACAAGCTTTTAATTTGTGGAACGTGAAATATTTGTGATAGGGAAAAGCATATGCCCCGTCAAATATTTCAAAACCCATAAATATAAACATGTAATAGATACAATCCGAAAGAAACTAAAATAAGATGTAAAAATCATTTTATTTAATTTGTTTGTGAATCTAAAATAAAATCTTTCACAAAATCGAAATTTATCTAAGGGTACGTATAATAATTACGGGCTTTGATTATCTCATTAAATGATGAAATTAATTATGTGCTTTATAATTCAAATATGCTAATCTATAGGACAATCAATTTATATTATTTTATGATTCGCTATGGTTTGTCTTTAACACAGAGTATCCAGTTTTAAGATGACGTCTAACAGATGTTGACAAGATCTATTTACTAAAAGAATTAAATAATTAAATGAGCAGTTATCTCCAACCGCAGTTAGTAGAAATATCGAGTCTTTCATTCAAGTTATTGATTATCAATTTGTAAAAGCTATAGCGACCGATATAAATAAAAAAATTACAAATAAAAAAAAAGATAGAAAGCACCGCTATAAATCATATTTGTTTGAAAATTTTTTAATTAGAAAAAAACAATATAATTTTCCCCGAACGCCAACTTCTATTTCCGTTTTTTTTTCAGAAAAAGACCGTGAGCTACCAGTTAATATAAAGACATACATATTAGGTCAGTCCAGTACTATATTAGGTTCTGACATTATGCAAAAGCTCAACCATAAATACGCAGGTATTGGTATTTAGACAAATTTATGTACGAATATAAATCTGTATATTATACTCCACTAAATTAAATTAGAATAGTGTCATTTCAGCTTACAACTGTATAAGGAAATAGTAAATTATAGTCTTCCATTAGCGAAAATTTTTAGCACTCCTTCCTTTTTAAGAAAATTAAATTTAAGATAATTAAAAGAACTACTGTTCGAATGAGATCATAACGATATTGAGTTGTTTAAAAGAAATGTTAGCAGATTATTTGTTTTGATCAAAGTGAAATTGTAGTATGTAATTTTAAAGTAACAGACAGAACAAACGTTTCAAAGAAATACATGACAGCCATCAAATTAACAACAAATTTTCGAAGGTAACCGTAATTAATACATCATTCATTTCTTACACTTAAGGACTTTACCTAGTTTATTAATCTTATTTTTTCTTGCAATTACAATTAATATATACAGTAAAACCTCTTGGTCTTTTGTAGAGGTGGTCGTCTTAGAGAGAAAGACAAAGATAGACAATACAAATGTAATTATAAATACTATATTAGATTAAATGCAGTTATTATTTATTAGAATCATATTGTTATCAAATCAAAGTTATTATTATAAATAAAGTAGTAATATATGAGAAGTAAGTTAATTATTGTGAATCGCGCTTAAAGTCGAGTGTGCACATTCGAGCTCAAAGTGGCACATTCCGATCTCGGTAAAATGAAGCGCGCCGCTCCGCGTCGCTCTTCATTTGCTTCCCTCGCTCGGAAATGTGCCACTTTTCGCTCGAATGTGCACACCTTCGTACTTATTAGATTTGTCTACTTTATCCTTAGCTCTTTCAAATCAAAAAATTCATTTTAGTTTGGTAAATATCGATTTTATGTTAGAAAAATATATTTACATAGCAATGAGTGGAAGGGAGCGAAAAGATACGACAATCTCGTGAGTGCGAGGAAACAATTAAAATTATTCAACTGCTTTTTCGTCTAACTTATTGGTCTAAATTATTGTGAATCATGCTTAAAACCGAGTGTGCACATTCGAGCTCAAAGTGGCACATTCCGATCTCGGGAAAATGAAGCGCGCCGCTCTTCATTTGCTTCCCTCGCTCAGAAATGTGCCACTTTTCGCTCGATAGCGCACATACCCCCCCTTCATAAAGTTTTTCCCCTTTATCCTTTGCTCTTTCAAATCGTAAATTTAAATTTAGTGTAGTAAATATCAATTTTATGTTCGAAAAATATATTTACCATACAAATGAGTGCAAGGGAGCGAAAAGATACGACAATCATGTCAATAGGAGCGAAAGAAAACGATTAAAATTATTGAACTGCTTTTTCGTTTAATTAGTTGGCCTAAATTATTGTGGATCATGCTTAAAGCCGAGTGTGTTCTATTATCTTAGAGCTTTCTTATTATCTATACAAAATTTTCCAAGATTAAGTAATTTTGGAAAGTAGCGGTCTCGCAATTAACGGTCGCGGTCGGGTTAAAAAGTGGTCGCCTTAGAGAGAAATTTATAAGAAGAATTAAATTACGGTATATCTGTTCGGAAACATATAGTCCGGTCAAAATAAACATTTCAAATAACAAAAATTCCGACAGAGCTAAATTTTGGCTGAGACCTTGGGTACACAATTAGAAATAAAGTGTCAAAAGTCCCTATCGATCCCATGTGTGCTAAAAAAGTTATTCGGGGCCAAAGGTCACAATTTTAGGTTTAATGGATTTTTTTGAAAACCCTAAGTTTTAACAAAAATTATAGATCTTAAAATTATCTACAAAAATGGTCCTTATACTTTTTTTTCTAAGAATCACCATTCGTTAGATGTCGCAATTCTACACTAAAAAAAAAAATTAAAGAGTCAAGAAAATTTTTTAAATCTTTTGGTGATTTTTGACAGACTGTATTTCAGTGAAAAATGATCGTATCTAAAAGTTAAAAAAGGCTTTTTAAAGTTCCAAGATTTTAGTTTTCAGATCTTTTAGTCGAAAATTTTGAGTAGCCACCGTTATAACGCAATCTTAAGAAATACAGCCTGTCAAAAATCATCACAAGATTTAGGAAATTTTCTTGGTCCTTTAATTTTTTCCTTTAGTGTAGAATCGCGATATCTCACGAATGGTGATTCTTAGAAAAAAAGTATACGGACCATTTTTGTAGATAATTTTAAGATCTATAATTTTTGTCTGAGTTACTTTTTTAATAAAACTTACTGTTATGGAAAAAAATCTAAAAAACCATAAATTTTGACCTTTGACACCGAATAACTTTTTTTAGCACACATGGGATCGATGGGGACTTTTGACACTTTATTTCTAGTGGTGTACCCAAGGTCTCAACCAAAATTTAGCTCTGTCGGAATTTTTGTTATTTGACCACTATTTTATGTCTAATTTGACCGTACTAATACTGTCCGCTTTTAGAGGTGGTCTCCTTTTGAAGATGGTCGCCACGAGAGGTTTTACTGTACTTTATTAGAGGCAGTTATGTTGATTGTAAATGAATTTTGCAGAAAAGCCGTACTAAATTAAAACTCAACCTTTCGAACCACAGAAGCATATCTAAGATCTTCTAAATAATTTAAAGATTCCTTTTAACACCTACCATTAATTAAAGATAAATATTTACAGCGTTTTATTGACTATTAACGAATTGATTATAAAAACTAATTTGAATATAAATATACTACTATATCTAGAATTTGAATCTCGATAATAGTGTCAAGTATGTAAGTTATACTTAAAAAGGATTTGAATACTGTAATACAATTCATAAATCAATTAGGATCGATACAAATTAATTATTTCTCATTACCACGAGCTTCGTAGGAAGCTAGCGCGCTAAATATCCAAATATAACCAATGGAACATTATTTTCGCAAGGCTTCGACGAAGTCTCCCAGTAATTAGTATATCCGATTACACTAGATCGATTATAAATTAATTTGTCGCAGGATTTACATAAGCCTTGGCTACATACAATGGCCTTTTCCGTATAAGTTTAGGTAAACACGAATAGAATATATTTAATTACCTTTTATCACGATAAGGTATTTCGCAAAACTTCAACAATCAAATAAAGCATAAAACATGTATCGATTATACTGTATGTGAGTGTCCCTGAATGTGCCATCTTCGTGTCCGGAAGCTAACCACTTGTCTCTTATGAATTATGAGCGCTAGATTTCTCCATTCACCCCATAAAATTGCCATCAAAAATTTATTACTATGGTACATTAATTAAAATGGTCTCCTAAAAAGAGCCTCAATAATATAAGAAAATGTATGTACCAGCAAAAACTAAGACTTTTTTGGTGTCGACATCGACGAAAGAAACGCTTTACCTACATACAACTAATTAAATTTGCATTTTATTTAAATTCGAGTATTTTATAATATTATTCTCAGTGCAGTTTTTGAAATTCAATTACAACAAAAACAATTGTTGCATTATTATATGAGAAATTCGCTCTTCTGGCAATATTACGTCCTTGTCTCCTTTACAACCAATTAAAACTACTAAATTAAATTTTGCCTTATAATATATTTTAATTTGAGTAACTTACGTCAAACCAAGTCTACTTTATACCTACTAAATTTTTCGATTAATAATGTATGTGTACATCCGACGATAATTGTTATAGAATTCAAGATCAAAAGTTAATGTACTACATGTGGTAATTTAATTAATTAGTAAACCTTTAACGTATAAATTAATTTAATTATAATTACAGATTGAAGACTAATGTATTATATTTGTATAAGAAACGAATGTATATAAAAGAATCTGGATTTTAGGTATTTAAAATAGTAAATCTTTTATTAATGCTACAGCTGATTTGTTTTAATTTGTATTTAGAAATTTAAATCTATATAACTATATAAATGTAAAAAATCTTTATTCACTGCCTGTCGAAATATTATTTTGAATTTCAATTAGGTAATTACAATTTAATTTCTATTAAGAGTATGTTTTACAAATACAAATATATATTCAAAAGAAATGAATTTTTAATAAAATTCTAGCAATGCTAATACATATTTTAGCAGTTGGAATGAAACTGCTTTACGTTATTATCATAAAAAAATATTTCGTATTTAACAAGAAGCTGACAGAAAAAAACTCCATTATTTAAAATAGAAATAAGAGTGATTTACCGTCATACAAAACAATATTTATCATCTTGTCATCACAATTTTTTAAATAAAATGCCGTTGTGGTCCTTGTATATTATGTACTTAGGTACATATTTCAACTTAACAATATATTGTAAAAATTCTACAGAAATTATATAAGATATAAAATTATTTCTTAAGATTATTATTAAACAATATCTTCGTTAAATGTACAGTTTCAGTCCTGTAATAAGAACTTGGTTCTTTCAAAACGTTGGTTGACTCTTTCAAAAGCTATGTGTCATGAAAGAGCCGAATTGCACTCTTTTTATAAATGATTGGAATTCTAAAAATATTGTTAATTTTGAATTTTTTTTTTATGATATTACATACATAAATGAATAAACAATTACAGATTATACAATTTTTTTTATTTATTTATTGCCTTCTATATTATTTGTTCCTTTTTTAAAACTGGCTCTTTCATGCCACTCTTCCCCTACTAAATGACCTCATTCTCTCTTAAGCATATGGAGATGATGCTGTGTTACCATTTACTGAAATATTAAAATGCATTCTTTTCTTTAGGTTTCGGACATATTGCATACCAAAATTATCTAAATTGGTATTAGGTATCACGTGGTTAAGTTTTAGTACCTATTTGTATGGCCCTTTGTATATTAAAATATCAAAAATGTAATAATTTTCCCTTTTCCTGAAATATTAAAATTTTATATTTGAAAGATGCGCATTCGCGTCAGTTCATCATCACTGGAATCAGCTATGTATACTTCGTTCTCAATGTTAAATAGATCAAAACCTTGTTATAATATTGATGTAACTGCATATAAGAACGATTAAAATTAATTCATAACTAAAATGAAAAAAAAAATGATTTAAGAAAAGTGAAAACTAATTTTCATATTTATAAAATTCAAGCATATAGTTATTTATTGCAACTGTAAATATTTAGCGTATTTAAGTCGGCTTCTTTATATAACAGATAAACCTTCCTATTTTCATTTCTTAAAATTCACAATAAATTGAAACATCTAATTAAAAATCACGTTTAACAATATAAGAAAGTAATAAAATATGTTAATTACACGACGTTTAATTCTGAAAAAGCTAGCCTTCCGAATTGTTTAATTTTTAATTTAATCTATCTTTACATAAGATGCGTACAATTTACAATTCTCATGTAAATCGAAATTTATATAATCGTAAACTTTTAGAGTATCTTGCCATGGAGATAGCGCAAATGTTACTAGTTTTTAAATAATTCGAATAATCTATTTAACAATAATGAATTAAACCTGATTTTATTATTATGTTAAAAACCTATTGACAACAAGTAATAAAAATACGATATAAATTCGACCATCAAACTAGATAAATAAAACCAAATAACTAGATAACTTTGAATAATTTTACAACACGTTCAAGAACTAGTTCAAAAAAAGTTTATTTGCATATTTAAAGCAATTTTGTCACTCATCATAAATCTATTTTTAAAGTTATCGTAAGACAGAAGTTGAATAAATAAATCCATAATTTACTTATTTATTTACTAAGCAAAAAATCGCTTTAATTAACTAAAAAAGAAACGTGAGGATGATTAAACCAAAGTATCTACTATATTATTATTTTTTTTCAACATTAGGAAAGACCTTCTTATTGGTTTAAGTCTACACTAAAAACTGCATATATCTTTTAATTTAAACTCTAACATACTAATTAACAATAATTGACTAATTTCAAAGACTATATTTAAAACTCTAGACTCACTAGCGGATAATACCTAAAAAGTTGATGTAGTCAAATACCATTAACGAAACGTAATCTTCAAATAACGAGCTGCTCTAAAAAACGCCATTTATTCTCACCTTGACATTAGCATCAGGAAGATTATTACCGAATTATATCAGAAAACAATAATTATTAAAATTTTTTAGTTCTTCTTTTCGAAAGAGGTAGTCGTCTTTCAATAAAAATTCTAAATTACAAAACGTGACCCTGAGCGTTTTATTTGGTTAATAAAGTGTGAAAATGGGGTTGCAATTTAAGATCACTAATTTAGATAAACGCATTTGCAGTTCGAATGTGTACCAATATAACCATTTACGATGTAATTATATACCTTTACAATTGCGTTTAAGGTTGTAAACCATTAATAGAAAATTTATAAATAGCAGAAGTTCACCGTTGGCGCGATTTATTGTCTATTGCAAAAAACGTGTTGCATTATAAACTTAATATAATAAGCCCTTACACGTGAAATTTATCTCCATAATCGATATACCACTTGGAAAATTCAATTATAATATTAATTGGAGGAATAACACGATCCGTAATATAGAACTCATTCGTTAATTGTTTCCTTATGTTTGCATAAACATCGAGATAATTATTACAAGCATTAAATATTGCTTTTATTTGCGTAACACTTCAACAAAAACGATTATCTTTTAAGAAAATTTCCTATCACCTACATTTTACATCTAAACGATTTATAGACAGCCTTTGAAATTAGAGCCACTTCAACTTTTACACGAGAACACCTTCTTTTTGGATTATGGGAATACTTAATTAATTTCCTATTTATGAGACCATAAACCAAGGCTGCGTTGTTAATCCAGTTATGGATGTCAAATATGTAATAAAATCGTTTAATAATTATAATAAATAGAAAATAAACATTAATAACAATGGAACAGTATTCAAAGTTTATTTTTTTTAATTGGTACTTTACAAATGATACTGCATAACTAGTTTCTTATCTCTGATTATACGTATATAAACTGCATATAAAAATATAATGCATAATAATTCATTATAACAAACTTTATTTGTACTTTCTCTCTCGCAACTTTAGGTTCTGTCAAAAAACGAATATTTTATGTAGGTCCATAGCTTCCGTTTCCGTTTTCAACTATTGAAACCAATCATTTAAATGCTGGAAGCTAATTACTTTATCATTAACAACGAATTAAAACTGTCGTGTTTAGTCATCGATTCTAAATACTATATTAAAGTACGATTGTAATTAAAAACATAAATAATTCAGTATTTATCAATAACACTTTGTGGATTTTATGTTGGACAGTTTACCTTGTCTAAACCGCAATATAAATTTTTGGTAACTTGTAACAAATTCGTAATGTTGTTATACCCAATTAATTATAAAAACCCACTCTGCTCTATTTAATAACATTGTGATTTATATTTTGGGTAGAAATGTTGATTTTCAAGGTTTCCTTTCGAGAAAACTAAATCGGATTCTTTAAAATTAATTTCTTCCTTAAAAATAAGTTCTTCTTTTTTCACCATAGAAAAAGGATAATCTATTTGCGAACAATCACAGAAATATTTTTAGAATGATGTAATTAATTTTATTTAGTTGCAGATTGGCTAAGGTAACGCAACACTTTAGATAAGAGCTTCTCAAAATTTATGACCCAAGGTCTTCTTTTTATTTAGAATTTTTCATAAGTTGCTTTCTTCTAATTTAGTTAACAAAAAGAGTGCGAACTTTTGAAAAAGGAAAGGGCTTTGTTACCTTTAATTTTTCTTAAAAAGAGGAAGTCGCCTAGATAAATACAGTAAATCCTCTATTTTCAATCACCACTTAAAAGCGGTTACTTCTAAAAACGACTAGTTTTCACATTTACAAATCTATTGCATATACAGGGTGTCCCAGTACTAATAGACGCCATTGATACATCTCACAGAAAATAAAATTCTGAGACGAAAAGTCCTTTGTCATTTTTTGATCAGACCCATAGATAATTAGTTATTAATAAAAATAGGTGGGCAATCAGGTGCGCGTTATAGCAGTAAGAAGAAAAAGGGGGAAAGTGAGAGGTGTCTGCAAGAGTGAGATGAAGGCGGGGCAGCAGCTTTAACAACGGGACGAAAAGTCTAAGCATTAACTCTTATGTGCTCGACTCTCCAGAAATTCCAGAAATTAATTTAATAATTAATTTTAGTGAAGAAGCACCTAAGTGTTGAATCTCCGAAATAGTGACTGTGTTTACTCCCGTAGACTGCCGTGCGAGCGAGCCTGCTGCTTTCCCGCCTTCATCTCACTCTTGCAGTCACCTCTCACTTTCCCCCTCTTTCTTCTTGCTGCTATACCGCGTACCTGATTGCCCACCCATTTTTAGTAATAACTAATTATCTATGGGTCTGATCAAAAAATGACAAAGGACTTTTCGTCTCAGAATTTTATTTTCTGTGAGATGTATCAATGGCGTCTATTAGTTCTGGAACACGGTGTATAAGAATTCCCCTAATAGTCCAAGCGGCGACCGTAAAAAGGGAGGTGAACCAGAATAAATACAAAAATGGATTTTATTACTTCTTGGATATTAGACAAATAATAAAACAACGATCTGGCGATCTGTAACTGGTCTAATTTTTTTTTAAATAAATTTTCTTTCCTAGTTTCTTAATCGTGGTTGGCATAAGTTTGGTCAAGTATTAATGTGCCAGATCAATTCTATTCAAACAATAATTAAGCATGAAAAATATTGACCGTTCAAGAGGATAACAAAATGATTCTTTAGCTATGCATTAAGACAATTTTTACTGTTGTATGGGTGATAATGACTTACAAGGGACCCTCACGAACGCCAAAGTTCTAATCTAGGTAACCCATATGTGCTCTGAATCTACATAAAAACTCGAATTATTAAGTGTTTGAAATATCAACAATCAATATAATTACATTGAAAATTATCCCCATTATTGCTTTTAACCATGAAAGTCGCTTTCTTCTAAATAATCAACTCATTGTCAACTTTACTGTTAATAGTGAAAATGCAGCGAAAAAAATGAATTCAATAATTGCATTAAAGCGCCACAGAATATAACCCTAGCAAAAAAAAATTACGATTTTTTTTCCATTTTAGGTTATTCTACTAATAGATACTAAATGTAAATCAAATCAAAAATCATGTCACGACCCATATTTTGAGAGACTCTAGTTTAGATAAAACGGTACACTTATTTCATTGGATATTCCAAATCGAGCATGACTTCATATACTGGATGTTCCTACCATCAGTTTGAATTATTCAGAAGTACAAAAAGGAACTACCATTTGTAGACCTTGATAATCAAATTGTGAATGATGTGTTTAACAAGCAATTCTTTCATTATTCAATGATCAATTGTTAAACCCATAAATTGTATAAAATAACCGAAATAAAATGTGAACTTCAGTTATTCAAGCGAAAAGAAATCCACCATTTAAATCTAGACTTGACAATGAAAAAATTGCAAAATAAGAATTGCAAAATTTAACATTGACAGGATCGTTTGCATTTTTTAAATGTCGAATATCATTGTTTAAGATGTTCATTAAAAGTAGCAATTTGCTCGGTTTTATTAATGATATTCGTAAAAATTAAATCAGTTTATCTCGTATCCTATAATTAACAATCAAATTGGGTTGTATACACTTAGGTCTAATATTGTAGATATTTTTTAGTAGGATATGATTGACAAGATGGCCTTACTATAGATAAAATTACCATTAAGATAATCACTAATTACTAAAACAGATTAAAATAAGTGAATCACAAATTACAGAAAAAAAGAACTCATCGAATATGCTCAAAGACATTCAACAACTTCGATATACTTTCTTACGGCACCATTAACATTGACAAATTCGCTGAACATATACAATTGTAAAAGAATGTGTATATGAACAATCCCTTCCTAATGTTAAACGAACGTTTGTTCGTTAAGAGCCGCTCTCTAGCACAGGTGAGCGATGGTTTGAACTATTATTATTTAAGAAAATGCAAGACGGATGCTGCGACAGTATCTTGTGCAGAGTTAAAGAGAGTGGTGTGGCACTGGTGATATTTGGATACGACTAGTTTGTTTACATACCATTTAAAATGGAGAACAGAAGTATCGTTCCGAATAACGTGAGTACCAATCTAAAGAATTATATCGCCTTCCTTCTTACATGTTTTATCGCACACACAGACCCACGTTCTTCGATTTGCTTCTTTTTAAATCACTTCGTTTATATAAAAAAAAATTAAATAAATTAATTTAATGTGCCATAATTGTTTTTTTTTAAATTAAATTTTCATCGATATAAATTAAAAGAAATCTTTTAATTCGTTCGAATTTATCAAAATCATTAATTATTTTATGAATAATTTAATCAAGCTGAAGTTTATTAAAGCACTTATAAATAAATAAAACATTACAGTAATTCGTGTTTCCCAAGAGCTACTGAATTTAAAGATTTTAATCGTTCACTTATTAATAATATTCAATTATTATGAATTATGAATAATTTAACGGAAATAAGTAAGACATAAACCTTGCGATCTTACAACGCGTAATGCAAATATTAATCTCTATTTTATTGTTGCAATTTCTTTAAAGAATTTGGCATTGATATGCGATATTACTACATGCGGCACGCAAAATTACATCAGTCTCCCCAACGATGTTTGTTATTAGCAACAATTATTATGTTAATTTACCGTATATGAAATAATTATAATTAGTTGACCTTCGGATCGCCACAGATCTACCGATCGATTCGATTAAAGGGTTCAATTTTCCAATTGTTACTAAGCGAATTGCAAAACCCGGATTTAAACCCAATATATTAATTTAAAATAATTACATACGTAAGTTAAGTAATCGGTATAACATTTAGATCGTTTTACTACCGGCAAGAGAATGCTTTCGAATTTTATGGATTTTCCTCGTTCGATAAAATTTCGTATAAACCTCAAACAGGACAACAGATTCATTATAAAAACGACCTTGCCGGCCACGCATTGCGTAGGATGAACTCCGGTTATTAGACCGTTTTGCACTATTTAGGTTTACTTCCATGTGAACATCTGCTAAAACGATTTGATCTCGCAAATTATAAACAATGAGTAACATCTGTTCCGTTTATAAAAATCATAACATATATTAAATTTAAATAGCCATAAATAGTAATGATTTCCATAAAAATATGCAAAATACAACCTTGATCTAGCGTTGAAATCTCTGCTAAATAATCGACGAAAGTAAAACTGATTTATATGTTAAATATTTATCTTCGTATAAGCAATTGGCAATGTTTGACCCAAATTTTGTTGTTTATGAATCACATTGGTGAAATTTAGAAAATCAAGATAATTTACACGTAAATAATTTTATCTTTGATTTTAATGGAGTTCTGAATGTAATTGATTGATTGTTTATAAATCATAGAACTAGAAGTGGTACATGTGTGCTTTTGAAGATCTAAACTGTGCCACTTTTGGTTTTGTTAAATAATCCAAATAAATTCCACAAATATAATCTTTTTGTTTAATATCATTTCTATAACAATTTTCAAATATAAAAATTTCTTATGTTACCTTTTGATTAATTTAAAATAATAATAATAAATCGTATGTATATAAGTATAGTAGAATCTCAATAAGGCGAAAACTTCTACAATGAATTTAATTTAGTAGTAAACATTTTGTGAATCGTGCCTAAAACCGAGTACGCACATTAGTGATGAGCAAAACAAGAACAAGACCAAGACTGTAATAGTCTTGGTTTTGGTCTTGGTCTTGCGTATTCAATCTTGGTCTCAACTATTTATATGCAACTTTTTCAGACCTTTTATTGGTATAAGTTAAAAATGATGTACAATTTATATCTAATTCATAGACCTTTATTTAACTACAATCGAATAATATCAAAAAGTGATCTTATCTATAAAGTTTAATCATTTCTACTTCTTCACTCATTTTGAAATTGTTTTTGTTTAAATAGAAAAGGCATTACACTTACACTTACCGAAATATACTTCAATTTATAGGTAAAAGTCAATAAGAAAGTATACAATATGCAAAGATTTTGGAAATAATATTATTTATAAACAAATCCGAAAATATTTTACCGATATGACAATTATCTTAAATACTGAAAATTTCTGTCAAACATGCAGGCTTGTCAGGACTTTTAAAGGAAATAGTGTAGATAGGTGTGAGAGTTATGAAAAGTTGAAAACTTACCCTTCTTCCAACGCATAAATTGACCTTTTAGCGAAAAAAATTGTACAAGGTACTTGAAAGGAGTAAAAATATTGAAAAAATTAGTTTGTCTCTATATTTCAACCATGTGTTAACTAGACATAGGAACAAAGAACTCTTACTGCGAGGACATTCTTGTAAATTCATGTTGTCAAATAGTGGCAAAGTTTCTTTATATTTAGTGTTAAAGTCTAGTAAAGCAAATTGAAAATTTCTACTACAAAAATGTTTTGTTCCAAGAAAAGAATATATTAAAGTTACTTCGAATAGTTTAACTCATAAATCCACCGGAAGTAATAATTTTTGGTTTAGTCTTGCGTATTTGGTCTTGTTCTTGCATACTCGGTCTTGGTTTTGGTCTTGTTCTTGTTCGTTTGGTCCTGGTCTTGCTAGCATAAAAACGGTCTTGGTCTTGTAAAAATTCAAGACCAAGACCAAGACTGCAAGAACAAGACCAATTTTGCACATCACTAACGCACATTCGAGCTCAAAGTGGCACATTCTGATCTCTGGGAAAATGAAGCTCGCCACTCCGCGTCGCGCTGATTCAGCGCTTTTAAACAGTTATTTTAAAAAAATAAACACAGCTTTTTCTGAATAGAAAAATTAAATGTAAGTTTTGTGATTTCCAAGAGATAGAATTAATATAGGCAAATTCAATAAATACGAAGATGTGCACATTCGAGCGAAAAGTGGCACATTTCCGAGCGAGGGAAGCAAATAAAGCGCGTAGCGGAGCGGCGCGCTTCATTTTCTCGAAATCGAAATGTGCCACTTTGAGCTCGAATGTGCACATTCCGCTTTTCATCACGAGTAGCAATAATCAAATTACTTTATAAAATATTTAAATAATTCTAAAACCCTAGTTGTACTCTCATAATTTTTTCACGTCTCCTTTGAGATTCGACTTATCAAGGTTCTACTGTACCTACATACGTATAAATTTATTTATAACATTAAAAAAATGCAACCAGTATTTAAATATCCACCAACTTATTTATAGCGAGTTGCCAATAATAAATTATATCGAATATTAACTACTTGTCGAGAATAAAATATCAGCGCCGATCAATTTATAAACTCTAAGCTTGCATTATTGCATTATTTACACCAAAGTGCATTCTTTTGCAATACAAAGTAATCCACGACTTGTAATAATTTCAAACTGTATCGCTACAATGTTCTATACAATTTATTTAGTTACACAATTAATAAATTAAATCTCTAATAAATTTAGAAACAATTTAATCAAAATCAAAGTCTATAAAATATTAAGAACTAATCTAAAAAAAATCAGAAGGCCACAAAAATTTCGAAAGCTATAACCAATATTATATTCATATACAACCTGCTTTTAGTCACGTCAGATCAACAATATCGAAAGTGATAACACTTTTTAATTCCAATTTAAGTGAAATGTCATAAACAATTATTTCTAATTACTCATCAATATTGCAAAAATCAGATTGCTTAATAAAAGCACAATTATCCTAAGGACGCCCAATTTTTAAATATTTTGTCGATTATTAATTTTTATATTGACACTGTTATGTAACATTTACTAATATGTATGACGAAAAATTTCCTATAGCTACCACATCTCACAATGAGAGAAAGCGAAAAGAAAGTCAATATTTGCTTTTCGTGTTTCAAGTTAACTTCAGTCGTGACATCAACACTTTTAATGAACATGTAACTTTAATTATCTTCTATTCTAATTCCTCTAAAACAAGGAAAAAGATTCTACCAAAAGTAGTAGGTACAATTTAAACGATACAAACATTACATAGAGACTTAATTTTATACAAAAAAATAATTAGATAAACTGAACGTAACTAATTTAATTTTTCTTTAATCAATTTGTTGCAAAAAAATCTATTAATAATTATTCAATGAAAACAACAAGTCTCTCTCTCCATGACTACCAAATTTTAATCGATTAGTATAACGTTTAACAATTTCGTTAAACAATTTAGATACAAATTATTCAGCGAACTAATAATGCCAGCCTGTCGAAATTTCAATCAAAGTGATTTATAATTAATTCCTTGAATAATTAAATAATAAAGATATAGTTTTTACCTATCGTCGAGTTAGAAATGGACTCTGGCCTAATCACAAAGTTAATCGGAGATGTTCTCACATTTTGTTTAAATTACAGTATTCAATAAAACAATGGCATTTCAATTAATATAATTATAATAATAAAAAAGGCTTAACGTTCGAGTAAAACTATGAGAAACGCCCAATAATTAGAATAATTATGCAGAATAGATTGTATTCTAAAACCATTTAACTCGCCGCAAATAATTTACTTATTGCGGTACGTTAATAACTCGCATGATAATAAATTATATGAAACTTAAAGAAATATAATGTCACTGAAATATGCAGCCACGGGAATTCGTAACTTTTATAAAATCAAACGCTGGATAATTTTAACAATGCAGACCATGTATGGTTGCGATTAATCTCTTAGCTCTAGTACCGTTCCAAATCGTTGGTTAATTATTTTAAAAACAAACTTGTCTTACGTTTGTAATATTTCGAAAATTAAAAATAACATTCGCATGGCAAGTATAAAATTGCGAAATTGTTTACAATCTGTAAGTTTGAAGAAAAAAAAACCTTATAGAGTGTTTAGAGCATGCAAAATTTATACCGTCGTATTTATTAAATCGTTTATTAGAATTTGTGTAATTAAGAAATATTAATTTGTTCTTTTCGAATGTTTAAAATCAATAAATTAAAAACTTACCACACACGAATAAAAAATCGACTCACCTGAAAAAAAAAGCACTTATTAGTAAGTCTTATTATAACTTTTTTTTAAAACACTTAATAAATACAGTTCAGTTTGCAAATTTTCTAAGAAAGATATCAGCGTATCACAAAAACCAACCGAATAAGCCAATCAAATATGTTTAAGTACAGTTATGTACACTAATATTTGGTCCTTAATTTTTATCAATTTTAACAAGTTGACTGCCGTGGGTATCCAAAATGACAGAGACTACTTGGGTCCAGTACGCCGCGTGTATAATTTTGTATACAAAATAATAACTTCGTTCTGGGCGTGTATATGCTACCAGGTTACGTTTAGCATAGGTTTATTATGGAGTAACACACAAAGCAACTTAGCCGACTTTTTTAAAATATATAAAAAATACTTTGTTATTAAGTGAATACGTTTATTGTTGGAAAAATAGTGTGGCCCCAGGGACCGTTGTCAAAAATATCCGCGGCAGTCAATATGTTAAGAGGGTTATAAATAATAGCTTAACATTCTAATTTTTTAACTCTGCAGATTTTTTCATTTTATAAATTAATTTTGTTTCTAGAAGCTAATCTATTTTTTTATCAATTCAAATTTTCATTTTCCTTATTATGTGATAGTATTTATTTCGTGCAAGCTTGGCTTTACTAAAGATGGTTACTTACATCCGAGCTTTTGTAGCACGAATATAAAAACATATTTATTGACCCTGCCATTATTTTTTTAACAGTCCGGACTTTTGATTTTTCACTTTTCAATGGAAAATATTTCGTGAAATTAATGATATAAAATTTAAAGAATATATGAGTCATCAAATATTGAAGTTTTCGCGAAAAATCTGTCACAACAGTCGAACTAGTTTTTTCGTTGAAAATTGTAAATTGTTTAAAAATCCAATTATATTATTTCATAAATACCGTAGTTCATCATACCTAGAATTTTTGGTTAATTTAAAATGAACATAAATGAGAACATTTAGTGTGATTGATAGACGAAGAGTATGCGATTCGAGTGAGAAAAACACTTCCCTGCGCATCTGGAAATATTCTACTTTTTGCTCGAATCTTCACACTATATCTCATCACGAGTACACAAATAGTTGATTTAGTACAAATTACAATTAAAAAATTGTCGTGTAAAATTCTTGGTGTTTGGTTGGTTATTTGTATGTTTGCATTATTTTTCTTTGTTAGTTTTCCAAATTTCCTGAGTTGAGAATTGAACAATTCTAATTATAGCATTTAAATAGCAATATTATTAATTGATTGTTTTGAGCTACTTTTTTTTTACAATAAAGTCTTCTTACAGTAAATAGTTTACTTTGTAAAAAAAAGAATAAGTGCGGGCGTCTTTGGATTTATGCCTTCCACTGTATCTCGTTCATCTGCATGCAGTTGCAGTAAATTCAACTTTAGAGTTGTTGAAATTTCAAAAAAAGTATTCCTAATATTTCGAAATATGTCGTGTTGCACATTTAAAGTTTCATTTAACGTAAAAATAACATTTGTTGTCACTGAGTATAAGACTAACATTTCTATATTGAGAAATTGCAAATATAAATAATCGTGTTTTAACTCTTTACAAAAATCGGTGCAAGGACTGTTTGTACAAACATATGAAACAAAATTGTGAAGTACGAATATCCTTCGCAAAGTGTTTTGTGCAAATATTTGAAGTTGCGGGCAAAGGTAATGGTCATAGATTATCTCAAGAAAAACCCTGACAATTTGTATGCTTTTGGTAATGTATAAATACATAAATAATTTAATAATAAATGAGTGAGTTGTTGTAACTCCTATGCACGCACGTTTATTACAATAATGAACTTAAATACATCATTCATATTTATTTGTATGAACAATTAAACGACTTTTCGCAGCTTTCAAAAGATTCATGAAATATTTTGCACATAATAACATTAAAAACGAGTTTCATATCAAGATAGAGCATTGCTCATGATAGTTAATTCATTAACCTGATGCTTTTCTTTATAGTTGGAGAATATGAAATGGAAAGTTGTGAGAGAAATTCCGGAGTTATTGTAATCCGGAGGCTCTATAATGACGCTATAGTCGTACCTTGACTTCGTTATTTAATTGTACGCGATCCTCGCGATTATCTTAATTTATACGTTTTATGCGATTTCATTTTTACATTCAGTCTTTACGGCACTTGGTTTTCTCATTTCCCCTTTAAACATTTTATATGTCAGACAATGTTAGATAAGTTGCATTCTTCAAGTCCCGAAGTGAAACACCTATTTAAGAATAAATAATAGGTTTCGTACGTTGTCGAGATGTTAGTACAAGGCAAACAGTGAAGATTTAATGATTATCGAGACTAATTCTCGTTAAAGTTCATTCTTGATTTTTATTATACCTTTACATTATTAAAAAATTAACACGAGAAACATAAAATTATTAATTAATCTCTAATAACAGTATAAAGAAACCGGAAATATTATGCACACTTTCGCATTGGCCTACATAAAATTACTGAAACCATTTTTAATATGATTTTAAACCACGAATGTTCTTAAGCTTACTAATACAGGGTAATCCGGCCAATTAAGAGTATTAACATCGTATTAAATATTTTGATTACTTAGAAGACTTGTTATGATTTAGCATTGATTATTTTTTAAATATTTTAATAATGTGTTTATATGCACGTAAACATTAAAATTTTTTAACTTTTTTAATAAAAAACACACAAATGATTATATTCTCTTGGAAGAAAGATTGTAGTACTGTTTTATACATATTTAAATCTAATATACAAAGTGAATGGGTTGATAAAAATTCAATTTTAATTATATTAGAGATGCCGACAATTGACTTTGAATTTTAAATAATTTCAGGTTTAGTATAAAAAAAATATATAATTCAATAAGTAACTGTGAAGCTTATTATAAGGTGTTTATTGAAATTACAATCTGAAAGGCTGTAAAAATAATGATTAATACAAAGCACGACAGCTATCAATAATAATTTGTAAAAAAAAGGCAAATTACAAGTTACAGTCGCCCTGGAAAATTAATTAGCTTTATTAATTGTAAAATAATTGCTAACCTTTTTATCTATTAACTATGCTTAATAAAACAGAATTATTCTTACGCTTACTATTCAATTACAAAAACTAGTATTAATACTTATTGCAATTTTGTATTAAAAAATGAACCAACGAATGCAAATGGTGATGATTCCGATTACTGTGTAAATTATTAATAATATTCGGCCTTTAAAGGACACTTAATTATTGACTACTACTACGCACATTTCTGGGAAGCCTTATAAAATTATATTTGCAACAATAAAAAAAAAACGAAACAAGGATCCTGTTTGAAGAATTTTCAATAGTTGACTCATGAGTTCTTTGGAGAGATATTTTATGAATTTCATAAAATTTCAGGGTCATAAGAATTGTGCTGCACAATTAGCACATTGCATACACATTTCAGCCTTTAGTATTCAGTTACGGAAATATGGGCCCAGTATATAAAATATCACACGTCTAAATTAGGTGTTATCGGATATGTAATTGCTGGTTGTCGTTGTTAATCTGACACTCGTAACTAATATATGAAAATAACATGTTCGCTAACCCATAAAAGAGTATTATTTGCCAACGCTTAAAAGTTTTCAATAACGCACTTTGATTTTATTTTCATGTTATCAATCATGAATCTGAAATTGGCAAAATACAATTGGGAAAAGTTCATCTGAAAATTGTTCAAATCCAAACTTTTTGGAATTTAGTTTGGAAATACACCAATCTTACATTTGAAAATTTTGTAATTGCATAATGAAAATAACAATTTAGAATTTATAACTAGGGTGGGTGTACCAGTCCCAAACCAGGTACCAGTAGTTGACCACTCGCATGTTCGATTGAATAAATTAAGAAATTTCGGGCATTTTTGAAGAATTTGACTGTTTTGTTACGTGGCCTATAATGTTAACAACGTTCCAAACATATTTTAAAAATTTAGTGTTTATTTAAGAGCTATGAGCGCAGTGGTCAACCTTAGGTGCATTACCGTTTTTGATATTGTTCACAAAATCTATAAAAAACTTACATATTTAGATTCAAATAATTTATCAATATTGCAGCGTTAGTAAACAATAAACAATTTTATATATACATTTCTACGTTAAAACTACATAATACCAGTTCAGAGCATTTCAAAGTCAAAATTTGTCCTTAACTGGTTTGGGACTGGTACACTCACCCTACTTCCTTTGGTCATGTAAAAAAATCTACTTAGTACCTGTTGTCAAAATAAAATTAACTACATAAAACAAATATTGAATTTACTAAAGTATATTGTAATAGGTATTTACCATTCTGATAGACAAATTTTGCCAATCTATAATTACCTTTAAAACTACTAAAAAGTCTCCACAAGAAAATAACTAGCTATCTAATTTAAAACTTTTAATGATTAATTAATATGTTAAAAATATTCAGACAATAAATGACTGGAAGGAATACGTTGACAGCTGTAATAATGTTGCGATAACAAGAACAGTAGTTTGTCTTTAATATTAATAGCCGCGAATTAGATATCTAATTTAAAATAGCAGCAAGTCACAGATTACATTCGTAAAATGATTTGCATGTACAAGAAGATTCTTGTGAGGATAATTTTCATATCAATCCCATCATAAACATCACATTTAACATTCGTAAATGACGTTTAGGAATAAAATGGTACTAACTTTGTAGTAAGCAATATATATAATTTTGCTTAAAATATATTTCTTCTACTAGCCTAGATTTTCAATTTCTAAGTTAATTACCTACTATAAAATCTACTATACCCAGTAATAAGTTCTGTATCAGTGTTTCCCATCCTTTTTTTTTTACATAGATCCACCCAAGTTTTTCTAAAATTGCGATGCCCCCCTATGAAATTTATACATATTTTATTATATTTAAAAATTGAATTATTTTTTCAAATATGGCTAATTACAAGTTGTTCAGTACACAAGACTCGACTTTTAAAAAAAAAATCAGTATGGAAATTATTAAGAAAAAAAAATAATAAGTAAATTTTAAAAACTTAAATAACACAACTACAAATCAAGCATATTTTCGAATTGCCCCCCTAACCAATCAAATTGCCTTCATGTGGGACGTGGGACCCTTGTTGGGAAACACTGTTCTATAGCAACGGATCTATGGCTGCACTTCTACAAATTAAAATAAAAAACCAGTGCATTCTCGTACAACTTTTTCAATGAGTCTAACTAATTAACCGCCGAAGTAATAAGCTTAATAAAATAGTCTACTATTATTAATTATAGTTAAAAGAGGAAAAAGAAATTTAATAAAGGAAATCGCCACTTAAACAATTAATAGAAAATTAAGTTATACGCCCAATCAAGGACAATTAGGTGAAGTGCAAAAAAATGCGGACAAACTTAACATGCTGCGTTTTTGAAGGCGAAAATGTTCTAATAAGCCATACTTGCGTCAGTATGAAACATTTTTAATAACAATTCATCATTTTCGTAAGTGAAAAGCAATTGCCGACCTCGTTAAAACGGTAGCAATCGTGTTGGATCAAAAGATAAATATTAATAATATTCAAACCTTAAGGTTAACTATTCATGTTTGTTGAATCCATTTATTCGTGTTTTTTTTGTATTGTTAACTAAATTTGGAAGCGACTTCAACTTGATTGTTTTAAACTGATTAATTTAAATTTTGTTATAGGAGTAAAATCTTGCCCTATTTTCTGTTAGAAATTCGTGCGAACTCTATGCATTTAACGGAGACACTGTTGAAACAATTCAATTACATAATGACCCGACCATGACCAAAAAAACAAGAAGCATTCTACACTTTAAGTGACTAATTAAATTTCCGCTTGATTACAACTACCGTTTGTAATTAGCATAATAAACGTTTATAAATAAATAACAATTTAATTCAACAAATATAGGATTCAGTCAGTTAATAAAAACTTAACGTAAAAAACAAGAGCTTCTAAAAAAAATAATAATAAAACCAACATGAAAAAAACGTAACTTATTCGAATATTGATTACATATAACAGTCCAATTAAATTATGCGTATTTAAATATGCAATTATTAGATTGATAGTATCAAAATAAACCGTTAATATTCACGAGCGACTTATTTGCATATCAGAAAATAAATAAAATCTATAAGAACAAATCTGGCATATGACGTTCTTGTTTTCGTATAAATTTACATACGAAATAACAAGCAAAGGAGCTTATTTAGGGAATTCCTATTAATCGAAAATCAAAAGAATTATCAAAAAGACAATAATGAAAAAATTTAAATTGTTGCTTATAAAAGAATGACGTCGATTGGAGTTACATTGTCGCTATAAATTTTTTAAATATTCAGTTTAACTGATTTCATGATGTCATCGCGCATATTGCGGCACATTCTCCATTTAAATTAATCGATTTGCAATAGTTAATCAATGAACAATTTAGTTCGGACTTACAAAACTTGGAACATTAATTTCATCCTTCAGAAATTGCAAATTATTTTCAAATTTAAATAAAAGAAACGTTTAAAACTATTATTTCTCAATCTACTCAGTTTATATATTATGCAGTACTTATTTTTCCGTTCATTATCGAAGAACATTATTCTAATGGGTACTATTTTAACTTCATTGGCGATTATGATCTACTTATATCAGGGTGGCCGCAAAGAAATGATTAAAAAAAACCATAATACCGGGTTTTCCAGAAAAGTTTGTTACACTTTTCCTTGATTTAAAAATTTTATTGGTATCATTAAGATATTTAAAATTTTGATTATATTTTAGTTGTCCATAATTAAATCCGGTGTAAAATTTACAAAAATAAAAAAGACATTTTCAATTATATTTATTTGAATAATTTAGGTTTTACTTCATTTTTTTTATTGCCATAGCTGGTGTTTTATGACTAGTTAAATAATATTATAAAAAGTAATTTAAAATGACTAACTAAGTAAGACAAAAAGTGGTGCGCGTACGTATATACGCCCATTATTTTTGGAAATTAATAATTTTTTTTACGTAAAATAGTTGTAATTTTTATTATAGTATCCGTTTATCACAAAAATCTACATGTATGTGCACATTGGAGCTCAAAGTGGCACATTTTCCCGAGATCGGAATATGTCACTTTGAGCTCAAATGTGTACACTCGGCTTTAAGCATGATTCACAATAATTAATTGACTTTCTTAGACTGCTAACTTCAACTGCCAAATTTTTGTTAGATAAGCGCGCACACAATTTAACTTTGCCTGCTAAAATTTTACTTTGAAACCGCCAAAAGAAGTATAACTTCAAAAATAAGGTAATGATTAGTATGAACAAGAAAAAAAATCTATTTTAATATTTGGTAGATGAAATTATGTAAGATTTTCAAATTTATCATCAATAACTTGAATTTCAGCTAAATTTTAGGTTTCTTTTATGCCAAGTTGTTTTTTCATCTGCTACATGTTTTGTTTTCAAATGTTTGATTTGTATTGTAGCTTTTCTTTTTCGATGTTCCATTTCTTCCGCCAATTTTGAACGCGAGTTCCGGTAAGAATGAACTAAAGATTTTGGAACATCAAATGTTGCCAGGTTCCCATCCGTTTCACTTAGGATAGAGGCCTATATTAATCGTTGAGGAATTAAAGTTTCATTTTTCATATTTACAACTAAACATTCAGGAATGACTGAAAAACGTCTCTCAACATTAGCGTTGCCATGATATAGAATCGTGACTATCTTTAACAGCTTTATTAATGATTGTGGATTAAGAGAATTAATTCAATCCAAAAATGATTTAGGCGTTTACTTGTCCGGGTTTAATTTTTAAAAACTTGTTGTGCTGAAAGTTAAGAACATAAATTATCGGAATCCCGAACAATCTCATCGGCCGTAATAACGCCGATCCAATTATTTTCATTCAAAATAGTGAGTAGATTTTTCAATCTCCTATTTCTGACTCCAGAAAAATGTGGAAGACTTGCAATGTTAATTATCAGTGAGAAACAAAAAAAAATATAATGATCAATAAAAATAAATTATTTATGTTCTACTATCAATTATTCTAAATGTAAGTTAAACATACATAAGTAAAAATATTTAATGAGGAGTTTCATGATTAAATTAAATTCAAGATATTATTACGAAATTTCTAAATTTTGAGTTGTCGCTATTATATTCCTCGAAACTTGTCAAATTCCTTGATTATTCCCCATATTCCCGGTTTATGGCCACCCTGTATATGGGTCAATATTTGATATTCGACCGAAACACATTTCCAGCATTTTTCTATAATTTCAATATAATATTTAAACTTAATAGTATTTTTATATTGTAGTACAATATTTTATTTATATGTGTACACACTTTGGTAAGTTTATGTTTCGTTTATAATTATCAAAAAAATTACAGAAGTACTAAATGTCATATATCCTGTCAGGAGAATTTTCAATTTCATGCAAATTTGTGATTATGAATTAAAGATTTAATAATAAATTACAAAAACTTGACTCTTTTTACATTATATAAATATAGACCTAAAACTATTTTAGATTTTATTTAGAATCGTATGATTTTGAATACGTGAATTTTTATTTTAAATCCAGGAGAATCGTTAATGCGTCATTAGCCTGCCGAAATTTAAATTTTTATTTTCCACGTTTTAAAGTAATCCGGCAAAAGACTGAGTTGCGCATATAGCTACACGCGGTATCCATGATTATGATTGGTGAAGAGGAAAGCGCTATGTCGGCAGTTGGTCCGGTGTTGTAGACAAATGTGACGTGTTTCGGCCGATTATCAAATATTGACCCATATGTAGAAAAACTTCACGAGAACGAAGTTGTTAAATGAATAAAAATCAAATTCAATTAACTAGTCTTAGAGACTTACGCCCTGAATTTCAGTGCATGATTAACCATTCGTTAGAAAAATAAGCAATATTCGACCTAATTTAAAAAAACAATCCAAAGAAGCAGACTTGTCCAATGACATTTACGAAAAAAAATATGAACAAGATAAATTTTATCATGATTAGTAAACATAATTTTTCAGTGTAATTTCTCAACTTTTGTATGACATAAAAGCATTAATATAAAATTTTTAATTCATATATGAAGCTGGAAAAAAAGAAATAAATCTTTCTGCATAATAAAGCAGCGATTACTTCAATTATTTTTTTTTCAAGAACCCTCTTCATTACATTTGAAGAAATTCCCTTGGGAATACTTTTCTGACATTCATTTGATCGTTTCTTGGAAGAAATAACTGCCAAGACCTTAATACGAATTTTTACTTGCGAAGAAACACTAACGGCGATTATAAACATATTAGATTACTAGATTAATATTTAAAATAACTATTCATTAAGGCGAGCTGATAATGAGGCCGTAAGAATTATGTTAGGTCACTTTAACATATTCAATTTATGTTGTTAGCAATTAATAACTTTATTAAAAAGGCGACCTAATTGCATATAACAAGATGTTCTTACGAAATTTTAATTATATGCATTTTTTATAGTAAATAGCAAGGTAGAAGATTTTGCAGACATCTAAAGTACATCCGCTTTATATGATAGTTTTCTATTTCTAAAAAAGCGAAACAAATAAAAAATAACTTTACGAAAAGCACTTGTTCTTTCTTTCTTGGCTTATTTCCCTTACGGGTTTGCCGTTCTCAACCTCCAGTAATCTCTATCTTCTATATCTTCTTCTCTGAGGCCCTTCTCTAACATAACATTGTAAACATGTGTTTTCCACTTTACTGCTGGTCTACCCCTTTTTCTTCTTCCCCTTGGTGACCAATTCATAATTGTTACATTTTAAATTTGTGACAATCTATAGGTAACTAATTAAATATCCATTGATTTATGGACAAGCAGAAAAATTTAATTGGTACAAAATCAATAAGCAACACAATTCGTCCATTTTTTTAATTTGTCATTGATCACGTACAGTGGCGCGCCCAGAAGGATGGCTGCTCTCCACAATTAAATACAAACCAATGGCAAGGTCAAATACATTCTTAATGAAACCGGCGAAATTTTTTTCTAAAAATTATGAAAAATAACCGAAGACCTAAGAATAAATTCTGGATGCACTTACTGCGATTTTAAAGGTACCCAATTTTAAATTCAAAAAATCTCAATCCAGTTTTATTGTATTTTTTTTTAATTTAAAGGGGGAAATATTGATAAATGAAAAACAAATGAAGCACGACGCGTATGTACCGCTTCATTTTCGTCTTGACATCGACACGTGTCATTTTGAGCTCAAATGTACACACTAAGTCAGCAGATGATCACTTCCGCCTCCCAACTTGCCCAATTCTGCGAGAGTCGGTTTATATGTAAATGACAACTTGACAAAATAAACTCCATAATTGATCACGTTATTAAATATTATAATAAAATAATTTATAATTTGAAGTTTTTGCTATTTTTTACTGCCTTATTAACGTGGGCAACATAAAATACATATAAAAAATGTAGAAACTGCGGAGTTATTCTTTTAAGTTGGCATTGAATAACCAAATCGAGCGGCAAAATTGGCTCCCATCTAAAAGCATTAAGTGATCGCCCCCTACACTCGGTTTTAATCACGATATATAATAATTTTAGTTAAAAATTTCAAGACCGTTTTTATACCAAAAATAGCAAATCTCTGATTTTGTGCTTTTATACAAATTATTTAAAAAATAAAACAAATGCCGTAACTTTTTCTGAATGTTAAACTAAATTTATTGGAGTAAATTTAATTCTTCAATTTGAAAGAGAGAGACCATTAATGTAACAAATCCAATGCATGGAAGGTTTGTGATCAGCGAAAAGAGGCACATTTTCGAGCGCAACGCGTAGTGGGTACGCTTCACTTTTCGAGATCGAAATGTACCACATTGAGCTCACGTGTGTACTCTCGGCTTTAAGCACGATTGACAATAATTTATTTATTTTCTAAGCATTTTTTTATTAAAAATTAGGACTGTAGGTAATTCTATCTTCCATTAAAAGATAAATTTTGGTAACTTATGAAATAAAATCTCATTCGCTCTTGCCACCCAATCGGGAGCGCCACTGATCGAGCAAGAATGTCAAACAAGAAACGACAGTTGTTCCTTACATCTCAATATTAAAAAAGAATGACTGGCACATTGATTTTAATTGTAACGTTGTTAACATTTCAAGCTACCCATATTTCTATCTAATTAAAACTTCTATTTTCAACCTTTAAAAATTAATTAACCCAACTCCAAATTGGGGGAATAAAAGCTTAGTTAATTATAGTTATAAGTGTTTTTCAAAAATATATCTTATTTAAAAAATTAAGAAGTGTTGTTAAGTTTTTAAATAAGCTATAACTTCCTGAATGAAATACGCAAAACTTGAACACATAATAAATACAATTATTGTAGTTAGTTATTGAAAGCACCTGTTTGCTTAGAATTATAGGTATGCCTATAAATACTATAACATGCTGCAAAACATGCGTCCATAATGTTGAGGCCACACAAATTATTTTATGACATCAACGTTTTACACCTCAATTGTGATAATCTATCTCGATCAGTTCGAAATAAAAATCCATATCATTGAAAATCGCATTAAATAAAAAACACGAAGTATCAAATTTCAAGTAGGCTTTCTAAGCATTTGCAATCATGAATGGTTCTCTGAGGCCATTTAAAATCCGGAAAGCCACTTATTTATACAATTATTCAAAAAGTTGAATTTGTGTAAGTTAGTATTTTATCAATAGCACAATGTTCTATTACATAACATTCAATTTACTTTTTTATTTCCAACCGAAATAACAATGTGGTATAATACAACCTTTAGATTTTGTTATAAAAAAAAACGCTTTTAAAATAATTAATATTTTCCATAATAGCACAACTACGAGCAAAACATTTTACAATATGCTCTTATAATTAATGAGGAAGGAAGGAAATGCAAGTGAAATTATTATAAAATTTCGATTTAATTTCCATATAAGCGTGGCTTAGTAGCTACCTATATTTTGTAATATAAAAGATTTTATATAACACTTCTTTTGTTGTTCTTACACAATAACCGAAAAAATATTGCATAATAACAAATACCACATAATAGAAAAACTAGTTCGTTTCCAATTGATATCTTTTATACCATATTTACTGATAATTAGCTAACATCAATAACAGATAACTTAGATAAATCAATTCACATATCAAAGATCCATTAAAAAGGAAAGCTCAAACAATAAAATTAATTAGTCTTAAATTCTTGCTATTGACCCTGATTTTCATCTATAAAGGTCTTGCCTCCACCCTAATAATATAGACGTACTTATTGTCCTTCTAAATCGAAATCAATATACTTTGTCTGCACAGATTAAATTACTAATCACGAAAACGAAAGATATAAAAGTTAAAACAAATAAATTTCATAGACGTAAATTCATTGACCTTCATTTTTTAGAATATTGTGTAATGCCTCAAAAAAAAAGATACTTTTCCAAATTAAATTAAAGTGTAAAACTCACTCATCCTTCATATAAAATTTTTCAATGTTTCTCCTCATACCTTGATTTACTAATATTGCACCATTATTCGAACAAAAATTAGCAAGGTTTGTCCCTGCGAAATTTTCAGCTCTGTTTCTTACAGGGTTTCGTAAGAAGCCTTCTGATTCATACCACCGGCGACAATGAGAAATATGAACCAACAGAAACGCCTGTCATTTACCTTTAATTTTTATCAAAGGATCGGTAAGTGACTCATATTTCAATAATGTGGTTTCTTACTTATTTCCCTTTAATTCAATGTTTGACGTCAGAGTTGAAATTATGCAAATTTATTATTGGCTATAATGACGTATAAAATAAAATTGGAATTCAATTTATAGCTGAACAATTCAATATGATAAAGTAATATCCACAGGTAAAATAAATATTAACTGTTTCGTAATAAGAAACACACAATTTCTTCGAAAGATGCGAATCTGTAAACATAAAGTACGTATAAATTGTAAATACTTCAAGAAAATTTTAGTTTAATTAAATTTTCCAAATCAGCTATATAGCTTTAATAATAAATACATTTCTAGATAAAATCTAGTAATTATATGACCTATATTATGTTAACAGCTAATAAAATTATTTACATAATAATTTACAATATCTACTATAAATTTCAATTTGATTTTAAAGCATCATATTTACATAGTTTTCAATAATCTGTTTGGTGTATGAAAATTTTGAACATCACAATTTAATCTCTGATCTTATAAAGCATTGTCTTTCAATTCGTATTTAGTTATTTATAATAACTAAACAATTTATCTATAAATCTTAAGAATGTTAGCAATGACTATTAGAAATTTATTGACAGAAAGTAACTTACATATAAATATGCATTATCTCTCAAATAATGAATTCTATCAAAGTAACAAATTGACAGAAATGTTTCACATGAAAGAAGGTGAAAATAAATCAGAGTTAATTATATTTAACAAATCAGTTACAAGATAAACTAGGAAAAGTAAGAAGGTTCGTTATAAAAGCCGAACTCCTGCGTTGACAAATGCGCCGGTAGTACGTAATTAGACTTAATATTAAATAAACGGAAAGGTTATTAATTAAAGTATCTCTATATAGCAAAATCCAGAAAATAATGTAAATATGTACCAGATCAGCCTTGCTTTTTTTCGTAAATACCGTCATTATGAAGGTTTACTTTACACAAGCAAAAGTTGATCTACATTTCGATTTATTATTTATAATATCTTCCAATGAATTTAAGGACACCCTTAAATATTGCGGAATACTTCAAATAATGAGGCTGTTAGCTAGCTTGTCAAGTCAGTCACAAGCTCGTTTTTTTCCCCTTTTTTATATTTTTGTTCTTGGAATAAGCATTATACCAGTAAGTCTTCCTATATATTTCATCTTTAATGTCATCTTACCCATAGAAAAAATGTTTAATTTAAGCTAAAGATGTAAAAAATAGATGCCGTCATGTACATACCTACTTAAACATATACAGTGAAATCTGGATAACTGGATTTTTAAGGTACCTAGCATTTTTTTTGACTTAAACAGGTTTTCGGTTTACCCAGTCTCCCACACAGCCAGGTTTAAAATAACAGTTGCCCCTTTTACAGAGGGCCCCACTAAGAGAGGTCGAAATGGCCTTTTTTTCATTATTCAATAAAAAAACTTATTTTATGTATGTAATACATAGTGCTTTTATTTTTTTTATGATTTTAAACAATATTAAAGTTACTGTTTGAAAAAATCTCAGATAAAAAGGTTTAATAATTCCCAGTAGAGGTCTCACTTACCCAGGGTCCACTTAACCAGGTTTCACTGTATCACGAAAACAGGATCAAAGTTACCTAATCTTGGAGAATTAACTCCTTAAGACAAATTAAATCAGTGATTATTTAAATAATGTTTTAGGTGGGTCTTAAAGCAATTATAATAGTGTTTTATTATTCTCGATAAATTTACTCAATGAAATGCAAAAATGTTTCTTTATTGGTCTTGTATCATTACTTATTATAAAATTGTGAAAATTAAATAAAGTCAAATTGTATGCTCTTACATTCTACAATGACTAAATCGCTTACGCGGAAATATTGTAGTATTTTTGCTCCCTATCTTATTCACAATTATTTACAATTTTAGTTTCGCGATATGATAAATTTTTCATGATTTTATAAATTAATAAAATCTTGTAATTTAGCAATAAGACGAGTTCGTCAAATAATGATAGAATAAAATAAACACAATTTTCAAAATATAATGTGGATCTTGATAGTGTAAAAAAATATAGATAAATTCACCAAAAGGGATAACTTTTATTCTGCTTCCATAGTATTATGATAAATAGTTATAAATTAAACTTATTCGGTTTTGAAAATTTTTAGTTTTACTTTCGAAGTGAAATCCACAGTAATCAATATTAATATGTATAGCGTACCACTTTGATGCGGTTTTAAAATTATGACACGCATATTTCATTTAAATTCAGGGGTTCCTGGTACTACATAAGATATAATTACATTCTTCATCGTTAAATTTAATAATTGATCAAATCCTCAACGAAATTCGTAACGAGCGGGAAGTTGACATGAATTCCATTCGTGGAAACCCATTCTTTATCAAACAAATTAAAAATGCCGACCATCTCTTTCACTGATGCAAGAGGTTTAAAATAACTTCCGAGTGGTTTTCAATATCTTCAGGTAACGAAGACGTTTCAGTTGAAAAATTAAAAAAATATTGTAAAAAATTTTTCATTATAATTTTTTAAATAAACTTACTTTATATTTTGTTTTATTGGATATCTATTATTTTTAAATTTATAAAAATACTAATGACATTTCTCGTTTATTTTAACTACTTAATTTAGATATATGTACGCACTTTTAGACAATTTTGTGACGTATTCCCAATTTTGCAACGTAAATTGACTTGATATGCGATTTTGGTATAAGAGGTTTTCTGCGGAACTAATCTAGACTAAAAAAACTTGACTGGATAACATAGCAATTATTTTAAGTAATAAATCGACTAAAAGATGAAACCTAAATCATTCAACACTAACTAAAATTACGAGACTTAAAATGTATACACGTGTATTAAAAACCGATTACACGTTTGCCCTTGGCATTAAGTTTTCTAAACCACTTTTTGTATTGTTTTACTTCTCCTAATTCTAATTAATGGATTTATTGTAATTAATAGATTACATTAGTTCTAAATATCATAAATGCATTATTAAAGAAAAAAAAATTCATAGCTTTATTCCAAACCAGTTTAGCAAAAATAATTTAAAAAAAACAATGTCACAAAATAATTAATAACCCTTCGGTTGCAAAACAAAGGTAAACATTACTCGTTTATATATTGTAAAGCAAAGTTACCTGTCAATTTTAATTAAGGCTGCAATTAATTCATCTAAATTTCATTAAAGTTTTTGCAAAGGCGTAAAAACGTGTTCAGAAATTTAAATTAAAAAATAAATGCATAATGTGCCAGGTGTGGTCCAACTTGAAGATTAAAATAATGCAATTAACTTTGTATTTCTGTTAAAATGCCAGCGTTAGGGGCGATTCGTGTTCTACTATTTAACGTTTTAAAAAAAAAAAGAAACGGCGGCTCCCATCCGCTACACAAAAATTCTAAACAAAGAACTTCAGTAATGTTTACAGCTGATATTACACACCGGTAAAGAAATCGAGAGAAAAACCTTCAAGGTTTTAAGTATCTGAAAATGTTGACAAGGAGAAAAATATAAACGTACCTACAAAGGTGTAATAAACTCAAATTATTTGCGGTTACTACCGTATTAAATGCATAGCGAAAGATACGATGTCTTAGAAATATCTTTTATGAAATATTAAACTATTATTAACCGGTTTTGGTTGAATATATATTTTCGTAAAACTGTTTGCAAGTTACATAAATATCTTCGTAATTCAACATTCGATCTTTATTGAATAAATATCATTTTGTTCTCATGTTATGATTACAAAATTATCATAAAATAAGAAATATTTATTGCATTGCTTTAGTTCAGGGGTTCCCAAACTTTTAGCGCTTCCAGAGCACATCATAAAATATTGATAAAGTGACGGGCATGGTACCCCGGGGACACAACCTTTTTTAAAGCAAATTTGTAGTACCTATATACTCATATGGAACATTCTTACAATGCCCATGTAGTGTAAAAATCAATAAAAATATAAAAAATGATCTTAATTTTATTTTCGAGGAGAGTCAGGCGTATTGGTGTCCGGGGGTATACGGTTGGGAACCTCTAATTTATTTCAATCGCATTTATTCATAAAGTAACCCAAATAGTATGTAAAAAAAGCACATGTCCGACAATAACAACACAATTACTACGTTTCCACAGTCATTCAATACGGGTTGAATACGGATTCAATACTGTTGTCGGGTGAAAAGTGGTCATGGAAACCCTGATTCAATACGTATTAAACACGATTTAGATTCAGATACGATACGGTAAATTTTAGGATCGTATCTGAATTTCAACGTATTGAGTTCCATGGAAACCCGTAACTCGCGATCGTGCATGCGCAATTGGAGATCACTGGCGCTTTCTAATGATAATTTAAAATATATACACCTTTATGTTAAATTGTCATGAAATTTAATAGAATTATAGCACACAATAAAATAAACAACACAATTTTATTTCGAACCTGCTCTACGTATTAACCTAGAAAATAAGTTTTCCTAAAACAACTGATTGCTGTATCGTAAATGTATTCAATTCGTATTCAAAACTATTTATGGAAACACGTACTTGTTGGATCGCAAATCCGTATTCAACCAGTATTGAATAACCGTGGAAACGTAGTAAATATTGCGTAAAACGGAAAGCATCCGAAATTTAAAAAGAAACTGTTTTAAATAGAAAGCCTTGATCTTTGAAAATTGTTATTTAGAAAAAGGTGTAAAAATTGATATAAAAAAAAAAGGTTTCATATAAGGAAAAGCTGAGAAGCTTCATTTATTTTCTAAAACAAATTTAAGTAGTTCAGAAATTCTTTAGATGGGTGTTTAAATTTTTTTGTAGTTGTTAAACAAAATGAACTTAGAATAAATTACAACTAATTACACAAGTAAATGAACAAACAAAGTAAAACTATAAAAAACGAGGCCAAAACAACATTAGTTGTAATTATCCTTGCAAAACTTTGCAGAGTACAAAAGATAGTTGCCAATTATTTCCCGATTAAATTATCCATAAAAACTTAAAAGTAGTTCTATTATCAAATACTTTATTGATAAATAAAATTGAAAAGAAAAATGCAAACATTATACGACTGAGTATTAGGTTATTTTTCAATATACAGCCCTGAAAATGATTTATTGTAATTTAATAAGACATTTATGGTTCAAACATATTTATAAATGTTTAATAACAAATTAAAAATAAGAATTAAGATAAAAACAAACACAAATATCATTTTGTTAAATAATTATCAAATAGAAACTACAGAAGGCAAAATCTCAGGCTAAGAATAAAAATTATGATTTTCCTATAATTACAATAAAAAATATGTATTTTATTAATATAACCGATAACAACTTATTAATTTCATATTTGTCATAGTGTCCAAAATTACGAAATTAAGTAGGAAAAATGATTTTTCTCATAGGTGCCTAAGATTAATAAACTTCCATTAAGTAACAAATACCAAAATAAATTAACAATAATTTACACCTTTCGCAAAAAAAAAACAAAACATTTTTTAACAATGAGTCTTGATCGATTGATTTTATTTGAACATTTAATTTTTCAATCAGAAATTCAACAATTATATTAATGACTATTAATACTATACTTGTGCAACCTTTCGGTTTACTGAATAGCAAATCTCATTGTCCTATTTAAGTAATAGACAATATTTAAAGACACGATGAAATTGAGCTGTATGAAACCTAATCTCCTCTAGGGAATAATATAAATGTTACAAGAATCTAATTGCAAACAAAACCACAGGGAGTCTAATGTACATTCACGACATAATAGAATAAATCCCAATAAATACATACTTTCATGTTTTACAAAATAACCTTAATAAATGGGTTACCTAAATCATGTTTGACCTAGCTATGCACCCATCAATATACCTAATCATTCAAATAATTCGAATCACGATTAACCGATATGTAAACTAATTGAATTATTTGATTTTCCAGATCTCCGCAGATCTCAACCAGAGTTGGCACATTCCTAGACCCACACTAGCTCGTAGCTCCAAAAGTTCTCAAGGATCTACATCTAGTAATAACAGCACCCAAGTAAGTTATTTTTTTCGTACATAATTAAATAAAACCGTACTAATAATAATCATGTAATTACAGAGCGTAAAATCTGGATCCCTACTTTTAACGGCCGCAAATTTAGCAAAAATACATAAACAGGAATCAACGAAAAGTTTAGTCAGTAATAGAGATAACAATCTTCAATACTATCTTCAACAAGTTAACAGTAATCAATATTTATCCATTCCGACAACGAATTTAAAAAAAGTAGATCCAGATAATGCCTCGGTAGCAAGCTCAATGCATTTTACTGTGGTAAATGTAAATACTAGGACGCAAACTAAATCAAGAAGTTTTTGTCGTAAACATCAATTAACGATTTTAGTAGTTTCAATGTCTGTTATATTTACCCTAGGAATATTAGCTGCTGTTTGGTGTTTAGAATGTAAGTATATAATTGCACCTTTTTATATATCGACTATTAACAACTATTTTGTTTTAGTGAGAGCAAGAAGACAGTCGTCACATTAAACAAGCGACTGGGAGTTACAAAAGGGCCTAATTTTTGAACAGAAAGTTTTGATCAAGAGTTACCCAAGAAGGCATTACTTGTTTTATAATTTTAATTAGTAAATTTATTTAAATGTAGGTATTTAATTCTATTTAAATTTTCGTATTTATAAAATATTTTTAGACCTAAGAGATATAATTAGTTATTTTGTATAAGCTTTTTAAGTGTCTTACTGTTACTGTGATATTTTGGACAACGAAAGGCATATAATTTATTGAATAATACTGTACAATATTTGTTTCTCGCAATATGTTAATAGTATTATTTAATATACATGCAATTTTGTTGTTATTTATTTTATAGAATTACTGATGTACGGCTATGAGCAATTACCACAAAATTAAAGCAAATAATATCAGACGTATGTTATACAAAACTATATTCTTTGCCCTTTCCTCATTGATATATTTCTTCATTTTCTTTTCTTGTGTTTTCTACCCTTAAGTGGGTTCGTAGAAAAATGACCTAAACCGTAATTTTATCTATAATTTTAATATCAATTCTTTGTTTTATAAGTATTATGTATTTTATATATACATGAATCATGACAAAAATCACAAGCTTAAATTGAATAATTTTTTTTGGCACTGTTTCATTATTCAGCTTTAGATATATTCAATTTTGAAATAACATACAGTAATATGATTCCTAAAAAGTGACGTATTGTCCAAAATAAAAAAAACAATACATAAAATAGTAATAAGATTCAAATATTAAAAAAAACTTAAGATAGTTCAACGTATAGTCAACGATATTCCTATTAGGGCTCACGATTGGTGTAAAAAACGTCGGTATTAACATTTTATAAAAATATTTAATATAAACAAAAGGTCACAAATGCTGTATAGATATAAAATAAAATAAAAACGTTCTGAAATAAACTCATCTACATATAATATGCAACACGAAAACCGGGTCAACACACAACCTATAAATCAAAACAACCTTTAAACAATTATGACAACAAGAATGGACCATAAAGAGCATAAACAAACGTGAAAGATCATCCCTGAAAGCTATCCCCTGCTTGTCGATTTAACAAAAAAAAAGTCATCAGTGTGCGATTTTTGTGAGCGCCATCTACAATTGACATTTTGTCGTTGAGTTATAACTTTGAAGACTTTTTTTACCACTATGGTTCATTTCCGCCGGAAACGCTTATAGGGTTTTTGAGCAGGGTTCATGGGGCTATAGACTGATACCAATAATAGCAGGATTGATTAACTGTAATGTTTTATGGTTTCCTTGTGAGATAAAAATTTAAAATTTATAGTAGTCTAATTTTTATTCTAAGCTTTCAATGTACATATGTAATACTAATTTTGTTCTTTCCATTGTTTGTTTATATATAAGCAGTTAAAGAGAAGTACAGTAATCCCTCAACATTCGCGAGGGTTACGTTCCGGAAAAATCTCGCGAATGTCGAATTCGCGAAAGTTGAATCTATCTTAATGTGGAAATAGAGGGGTTACGTTCCACGATTGTTGATATACAATGCATATACATACAAAACAAGGTACATATAAACAAGTTTTAATAATTATACATACGTATTTACAACATTTTTTTAATTAAACTACCATCAATTTACTGAAATTAAATAACCATTCAATCAATGACCAATCAATAACCATAAGCTTACAGCGTTTTAGGTCTCTTCTAGTGGGATGTATTCCGTACTTGGGAAACGATTTACGCACTAACGGAAGAACTAGCAGCGACACTTTTTCTAATAGATTCTTCATTTTTCTTTATGTAACGCACTGTCGACTCGTTTATTTTAAATAGTCGTCCGACGGCTGACGCACTCGTTCCAGCACGCAACTTATCAAGTACTTTAATTTTTTCCGACAGAGCCATCACTATTTTCTTACGTTTCGGTAAAGATGACATTTTAAAAAAAGTGTTAGGGTGTTACTCAAGCGAAACCGAATTGAAAACTAAAAAAATCGGTTGGGGAAGCATAGGGGGGAGAGCTGTTCGTTGTTCTAGGAATCATTCGACTCTTAGAACAAAAACAAACACGAGATATGTAATTATTACGGGGAATTAATGGGAAATGTTGACACAACTGGAGAATTGAAAAATACATTATATACAAAAATTTAAGAAACTTTTTTTTATGATTTCGCGAATAAGCGAGTACAGTTCGCGAAAGTCGAATTTTTTGCCGCATTTTAATCATCGCGAATAGTCGAAACTCGCGAAAGTCGAGTTCGCGAATGTTGAGGGATTACTGTATATAAATAAGTTTTCAATTATTAAGATAAACTTGCTTAGTATAATACAATAGTAATCAAATTATATCAACATCAATATCACTGAGGGTTTCATCTTCATCACTACTAATCACCATTAAACATGGATGCATTTTTTCTATAAAATATTCTTAACTTTTAATGTACCTACATTCACAATTCTAAAATAAAGATGCCTTGTTATATGGGAGCTTTCATCAATTTTTAAATTGTCTTGAAGAAATCCGTTTTATTCGGAGATTACTGTATAAATTTACAATGTGCCTACAACAAATGAAAATTTAATCTAATATATTATAGCGTAAGTTAGCCGATTACCCGGCCGTCACCCGTTCTCGGCCATTCGACATTAAAATTTGTAAAAACAATAAAACAGGACTTGTTAAACAAACTTGTCATACGCTATTTAGTGACGGTCATAGTTAGTATTAATTACAATACCTCAACTTCCTCTTGTGACTTTCTGTATAGATTACTAGTTAATGCAAACAGAAGTAAGTGCAACGGTTCTCTCAATTCTAAGTTTGTGAGACAAAGTTGTAGCGCGCAAACATTTTTTAAACAGTAAATAAGGTAAGTTCGCCGGTTGTTGGGCAGATAAATAAAATTTTAAGTTTGAACTGAGCTAGAAAATTTAAAATTCTTTGAAATGAAATAATTTTTTTTGTTCTGATAACTTAGTCTATTGTTATTTTAGATTCAGTTATGAAAAGTTTTTAAAAACTAGAATTAATTTAAGAAACTTGACTTCTTTTAAAAATGTCCAATATTACTATTTCTCGGCCTTGTATAAGCTCGTTCTCGGCCCCGATAATCGTGGCGATGCAACGTTAAATTTTAGTTATTTTAGTTTACCATTACGACAATCTAGATAATCACATATTTTATTTTTTAGCAAGAAATTAAAACTTTTAACCCTAGAAGGCCAGCCATCGTAAATTTTACGACAGCCGATTACAAACTACGTTATATTTCGTCTATAACATCGAAAACTATGTTCAAATTGTCAATCTAAGCATAACAAACATCAATAACTATTCTTAAAATGTATTAATAAAGAATGTTTGAAATTGTAGAAAATGTTTCTCTAACTTTATTTGATTTTATTCAATCACAAAAATCACATTTATAGTCCTCATTTGCAGTTTCCTCATATAAAAATCCCATAAATTTGGTGCATTTTAAGACCATCGCGTACAAGAATCGCATCCAATAATTTTGTCGTTGTTCTCTTCTGTATCACTATTAAGTTCACCATCACAGTTCGAGAAATGAATTTTTTCTCTTCTGTATTGCTTCTTTATCAGCACTCTTTCTTGTGAGTTTTATATCATTTTACTTGCTTTGGTTTTGTTCTGTCTGCTTCTTTTCTTTCCCTTAGGTTTTCCTCTTTTCCTTTTTATAATTTACTTTATTTGTATAGTATTGTGGCCATTTCTCACAGGATATTGCACTGGGTAATTTGATCTCTGTTTTTCCTTTAAAATTTTTGAAAGGGTTATAGCTTCCGGACATGATAAATGTCTTGCAAAATGATCTTGAAAATCTGTAGCGGTTTTGGATTCTTTTCCGGGTTTAACAGAACGTTTTTAAAATTTCTGAATTTGTAGCTAACTGTTCTTCTGCAGTTTCTGCAATATCTTTGTTTAATATTTTTAGCGCATCTTCCAGTTCTAGCAGTGACAAAATCACAAGCTTAAATTGAATAATTTTTTTGGCACTGTTTCATTATTCAGCTTTAGATATATTCAATTTTGAAATAACATACAGTAATATGATTCCTAAAAAGTGACGTATTGTCCAAAATAAAAAAAACAATACATAAAATAGTAATAAGATTCAAATATTAAAAAAAACTTAAGATAGTTCAACGTATAGTCAACGATATTCCTATTAGGGCTCACGATTGGTGTAAAAAACGTCGGTATTAACATTTTATAAAAATATTTAATATAAACAAAAGGTCACAAATGCTGTATAGATATAAAATAAAATAAAAACGTTCTGAAATAAACTCATCTACATATAATATGCAACACGAAAACCGGGTCAACACACAACCTATAAATCAAAACAACCTTTAAACAATTATGACAACAAGAATGGACCATAAAGAGCATAAACAAACGTGAAAGATCATCCCTGAAAGCTATCCCCTGCTTGTCGATTTAACAAAAAAAAAGTCATCAGTGTGCGATTTTTGTGAGCGTCATCTACAATTGACATTTTGTCGTTGAGTTATAACTTTGAAGACTTCTTTTACCACTATGGTTCATTTCCGCCGGAAACGCTTATAGGGTTTTTGAGCAGGGTTCATGGGGCTATAGACTGATACCAATAATAGCAGGATTGATTAACTGTAATGTTTTATGGTTTCCTTGTGAGATAAAAATTTAAAATTTATAGTAGTCTAATTTTTATTCTAAGCTTTCAATGTACATATGTAATACTAATTTTGTTCTTTCCATTGTTTGTTTATATATAAGCAGTTAAAGAGAAGTACAGTAATCCCTCAACATTCGCGAGGGTTACGTTCCGGAAAAACCTCGCGAATGTCGAATTCGCGAAAGTTGAATCTATCATAATGTGGAAATAGGGGGGTTACGTTCCACGATTGTTGATATACAATGTATATACATACAAAACAAGGTACATATAAACAAGTTTTAATAATTATACATACGTATTTACAACATTTTTTTAATTAAACTACCATCAATGTACTGAAATTAAATAACCATAAGCTTACAGCGTTTTAGGTCTCTTCTAGTGGGATGTATTCCGTACTTGGGAAACGATTTACGCACTAACGGAAGAACTAGCAGCGACACTTTTTCTAATAGATTCTTCATTTTTCTTTATGTAACGCACTGTCGACTCGTTTATTTTAAATAGTCGTCCGACGGCTGACGCACTCGCTCCAGCACGCAACTTATCAAGTACTTTAATTTTTTCCGACAGAGCCATCACTATTTTCTTACGTTTCGGTAAAGATGACATTTTAAAAAAAGTGTTAGGGTGTTACTCAAGCGAAACCGAATTGAAAACTAAAAAAATCGGTTGGGGAAGCATAGGGGGGAGAGCTGTTCGTTGTTCTAGGAATCATTCGACTCTTAGAACAAAAACAAACACGAGATATGTAATTATTACGTGGAATTAATGGGAAATGTTGACACAACTGGAGAATTGAAAAATACATTATATACAAAAATTTAATAAACTTTTTTTTATGATTTCGCGAATAAGCGAGTACAGTTCGCGAAAGTCGAATTTTTTGCCGCATTTTAATCATCGCGAATAGTCGAAACTCGCGAAAGTCGAGTTCGCGAATGTTGAGGATTACTGTATATAAATAAGTTTTCAATTATTAAGATAAACTTGCTTAGTATAATACAATAGTAATCAAATTATATCAACATCAATATCACTGAGGGTTTCATCTTCATCACTACTAATCACCATTAAACATGGATGCATTTTTTCTATAAAATATTCTTAACTTTTAATGTACCTACATTCACAATTCTAAAATAAAGATGCCTTGTTATATGGGAGCTTTCATCAATTTTTAAATTGTCTTGAAGAAATCCGTTTTATTCGGAGATTACTGTATAAATTTACAATGTGCCTACAACAAATGAAAATTTAATCTAATATATTATAGCGTAAGTTAGCCGATTACCCGGCCGTCACCCGTTCTCGGCCATTCGACATTAAAATTTGTAAAAACAATAAAACAGGACTTGTTAAACAAACTTGTCATACGCTATTTAGTGACGGTCATAGTTAGTATTAATTACAATACCTCAACTTCCTCTTGTGACTTTCTGTATAGATTACTAGTTAATGCAAACAGAAGTAAGTGCAACGGTTCTCTCAATTCTAAGTTTGTGAGACAAAGTTGTAGCGCGCAAACATTTTTTAAACAGTAAATAAGGTAAGTTCGCCGGTTGTTGGGCAGATAAATAAAATTTTAAGTTTGAACTGAGCTAGAAAATTTAAAATTCTTTGAAATGAAATAATTTTTTTTGTTCTGATAACTTAGTCTATTGTTATTTTAGATTCAGTTATGAAAAGTTTTTTAAAAAATAGAATTAATTTAAGAAACTTGACTTCTTTTAAAATGTCCAATATTACTATTTCTCGGCCTTGTATAAGCTCGTTCTCGGCCCCGATAATCGAGGCGATGCAACGTTAAATTTTAGTTATTTTAGTTTACCATTACGACAATCTAGATAATCACATATTTTATTTTTTAGCAAGAAATTAAAACTTTTAACCCTAGAAGGCCAGCCATCGTAAATTTTACGACAGCCGATTACAAACTACGTTATATTTCGTCTATAACATCGAAAACTATGTTCAAATTGTCAATCTAAGCATAACAAACATCAATAACTATTCTTAAAATGTATTAATAAAGAATGTTTGAAATTGTAGAAAATGTTTCTCTAACTTTATTTGATTTTATTCAATCACAAAAATCACATTTATAGTCCTCATTTGCAGTTTCCTCATATAAAAATCCCATAAATTTGGTGCATTTTAAGACCATCGCGTACAAGAATCGCATCCAATAATTTTGTCGTTGTTCTCTTCTGTATCACTATTAAGTTCACCATCACAGTTCGAGAAATGAATTTTTTTTCTCTTCTGTATTGCTTCTTTATCAGCACTCTTTCTTGTGAGTTTTATATCATTTTTACTTGCTTTGGTTTTGTTCTGTCTGCTTCTTTTTCTTTCCCTTAGGTTTTCCTCTTTTTCCTTTTTATAATTTACTTTATTTGTATAGTATTGTGGCCATTTCTCACAGGATATTGCACTGGGTAATTTGATCTCTGTTTTTCCTTTAAAATTTTTTGAAAGGGTTATAGCTTCCGGACATGATAAATGTCTTGCAAAATGATCTTGAAAATCTGTAGCGGTTTTGGATTCTTTTCCGGGTTTAACAGAACGTTTTTTAAAATTTCTGAATTTGTAGCTAACTGTTCTTCTGCAGTTTCTGCAATATCTTTGTTTAATATTTTTAGCGCATCTTCCAGTTCTAGCAGTTGATTGTTTACTGTAACATTTAAATCAGGTTCTTGAACAATTGGCCCGTCTTTGATATAATCACCTTATCCTACTGGAACATCTTCGGTAGTATTTTCAGAAACTTTTATTTTGGAACACTCTAAAGCTGTTATTTCATTTAGTATAACTTCCACATTAAATCCATATGAACGCAACATGTTTTCTGGATTGTCTTCGTGGGTACCTGGATGCCATTCTTCTGATTCCTTTATGATGCATTTAGTATAGTCCACTGCATTGGGCTCTAATGGAAACAGCCCACATTTTCTAAAACCGTATATAATTGCAGGGACCATGTCATTTTGCCTTAAAGTTTCATCCAACAGTGTACAGAAGTTTAACTTGGTGACGCAAGAATTTATGTTTTCTGGATTACTCTGCCACAATCTGACAGTGTTTTTACAATACTGTTTCATTGGACGAAACACACTTACATCGGCTGGCTGAAGAATATGCGTTGCGTGAGGTGGCAATGCATAAAGTATAATTTTATTCCTTTCGCAAAATTCACTAAGGTACATACTCATGTGGGCCCTATACCCATTTAAAAATAAAATAATGGGTTTTTTTATGTTGTTCTCATTAATCCACTTGAAAAAAGTATTAGAAATGTATTCAAAGAACACTTCCCCTGTCATCCAACCTGACTCTGAGCGACCTAAAATCCATGTCTTTGGCATTGATTTAATTAAGGCTTTTAGGTCTAACGTAGGGAAATACTACAAGAGGCGGACAAATATTTCCACTAGCAGTAAAAGTCATGAGAACAGTCAGGTTTTCTTTTCCATTTCCTTTTTTTATTGTGTAAAGATTTTTTATATCTTTCGGTGCTAAAACTTTACCCGTTTTAGGACAAAGTTGGAACCCTTTCTCATCGCAGTTAAATACTCTGTCTGGATCATCAAAAATTTCTAGGCAATCATTTTCCAATAAAAAATTATAAAGATTTGCGAACCACAATCTTATATTTGCGTCGGTCACAGTGGATCGAGCTTTATTAATTGATTCGGATTCACGAATGGCAAATCCGGGTGCCTTTTCAAGAAATTAAAATACCATTTCTGACCCGGTATTCCCTGTTTAAATAAAGATGACATTTTTAAATCTTGAATTATTTTTGTCACTGTTTCTATCAAGTCAATCTTCGTAAGAGAAAATCCACATTTCGCCATATTTTTTATCCACTGTACAATCCTCTGTTTTCCATCAGTCGTTAATAAAGGTTCAGGTCCTGTTTTTTTTTTAAAGTGTCTTCCACTCTGCCATGAATCCTATCCTGGATTGTTGTTCTAGGAACCCCATATCTTTTGCTCGCTTCACGAATGGGTAGTCCATTTTACCGAATTGCATAAAGGGCCCGTTTAAGATATTCTCCTGAATAAGCATATAATTTTCTTCCTATGGTTGAGCACCTTGTGTTTTGTTTTTTGATTTTTTCTTTATTGTTGGACTTTTTAAAAGATGGCATCTATAAAAAACGAAATATTAATATGTGTCTGACAACTGACCCTTTTATCGGCCTCTATAAAATCATTACAAACAGTAGTATTCGACAACCGGCAAAATCATACTGTTTCTCGGCCCTTCTTTAAGACCGTATAATTTTAAAAACATTGTTATTTTGGCGGCCGAAAACTAGACACAACATTTCCAACAATAAACTCTACGAGATTTATAAAAAAAAGCGGTAAATACGTAGGCCTTAATACAAATAAACATAATTAATTGGCAATGTAACAGTTCCCGTTTTCGGCCGAGAAATAAAATATCGCAAATTTATTTGACCGGTTTAGCGGCCTTTTAATTATATTTAACAATTTCAATTAAATTATATAAATTTTGTCTATAATGATAAAAAAACATGATACATTATACTTAATTACTCCTAAGGTTTATAACGAAGAATTTTATGAGAAACAGTATAATTTTGCAGTTTGTCGAATACTACTGTGTGTAATGATTTTATAGAGGCCGATGAAAAGGTAAGTTGTCGGCCACGTATTAATATTTCGTGTTTTATAGATAACAACTTTTAAAAAGTCTAACATAAAAAAAAACAAAAAACAAAGCTGATTTAGATTTTACAATAAACAATCAACTGCCAGTCCTGGAAGATCCGATAAAAGTATTAAACCAAGATATTGATGAATTTGCAGAAGAACAGTTACCTACAAATACAATAATTATGAAAAACAATCTGTTAAAACCCGGAAAATAATCCAAAACTACTACAGATTATCAATATTCTTTTGCAAGTCATTTAACATGTTGTTATGCTTAGATTGACAATTTAAACATAGTTTAGCTCAATGTTGTAGACAAAATATAAAGTAGTTTGTAATTGGCCCTCGTAAAACTTACGATGGCTGAGCTCCTAGGGTTAATAGTTTTAATTTTTTGTTAAAAAATAAAATATGTGATTAGCTAGCTAAAATTTAACGTCGCATCGACGCCATTATCGAGACCGAGAAAGAGCCTATACAATGCCAAGAAAGGATGTTTGACGGCCAAGAAATAGTAATATTGAACATTTTTAAAAGAAGTCTAGTTTCTTAAATTAATTCTAGTTTTTAAAGGCTTTTCATAGCTGAATCTAAAATAACAATAGACTAAGTTATCAGAACAAAAAAATTATTACATTTAACAAAATTTTAAATTTTCTAGCTCAGTTCAAACTTACCCTATATTCACATAGCACAAATTTTAGAACTATAAAACTACCACACCTATAACTTTTTACAAGATAACTTTCACAGTACAATTAGCAAATCTTTTACTTTTCTTACAAATAAAAAAAATTAAAACAAACTTACCTCTATTTCCTGCAGAGTCTGGGTCCATTTATATTTTTCCAAATCACATCCATTGCCAGCATTTGGTACAAGTTTTCCTTTTTCTGATTCGTCTTCATCATTCTCAATGACCTTGGATACTTCACTTTTTTGATCACTTTCAATCTTCTCTTGAGAAGTTTGTTTTTTGGCATCAATCTCTTTTTGAAGTTTATCTGCTTCTTCATCTGTAAGTTCAGTAATTTCAGCCTTTTTGACTTCATTAATTCGTTCTTGTGCAGCCTTTTTCGCTTCACGTTCTTGTTTTTCTTTCAGAGCCGCCTCCTGTTTCTCACGACAAATTCTATCGTGTTTTTTGAAAGTTGACATTACCAACTAGAATGATTCATTTATAAAAAACATAATTAATATTTTTTATACCAAATACCTTCTCCCATGCTCCTTCTTGACCTCCAAGGAAGAAGTCAGTTTTCCTTGCCAAGAAACTTACAAATGTATCCAATAACTTAAAAGACATATTTAATAGGTTAACTTTATGGTATTTGCATTAAACTTACTTGAGATGCCCCATCTGGATGGTGCTGCGCTACAGATAAAAAAAGTGCATCAAACTGATCGTTTTGTAAAGAATCTCCACTCATGTTTATTGCCTTTTGGACAAATTATTTCTAAACAATGTTAAAACTGCTTGATACAAACAAATTTTAGAATATGCGCAAGGCACGTGCTGATTCATATGAAATTCTAGATATTTCCATCCTGTTTGTTGGTAAACATCTTTGAATACCAACTAAATTTAATTTAAAATTCTGTAATAATATTCTACTTTTGGATATAATGTAAATAACGAGCCTGAAATATATTTTATTTATATATCTTATAATTATAGCAATAAAAAATATATATAATTAATGTATATTATGATTTATTGGTTAAATTACGGTCTCATTTAAGATTATTTAGATTTACAATATCATTATTTGTAATAGTAAAAATTTTTTAAACTTTAGTAGTTTTTGGAGCTTTAATAGTAATAATCTCATCATTAAAAGCATTATCATATGTTATGTACTCAAAACTTCTTTGTAATACATTTAAATGAGAAAATGCCATATTCTTCCCAATATCTTCACATAAGTTTGTAGATTTTTTAGTTCTATGCAAATCATAGCACGATGTATTTTTATTAAGCACTTTATAACCACTTTTTAATTTATTTGTTCTTTCTAAATGTTTAATGCTCGTTTGCTGAGGTAATATTTCGCAACTTTTTGAATGATCTCCACACGAATAATTGTTTTCGCTTTCATTTTCAATTAATTTATCATGCTTACTATTTTGCAGTGTATAGACAAATCTATATCTTTTTCTTGGTGGAATAATTATGTCGGCTTTGTCTGATTCGTGAATAGCATCAAATATTTGAGTTTCCCCGGCCCTATTTCTTTGTTGCATAGAGCTATCTTTTAAATGCGTTAAAGGTACATCCGGATTACCACCTGGTTCTATGAATGATGTATCATCATATAAACGAAATAATCTTTGTAGAGAGCACCTGCTTGGTCCTTGATTTGCCATGGTTACCCCACGTGTATGATTAAGCTCTTCGTATTTATTGCGTAAAAAACCCGTTACAGACAAACTAAAATACAATACGCAAAAAACAGGTATAATGAAACCCATAACACATACCAAACTTAACATTTGCCAACCCAAATGAATTATATTAACATGAGAAGTGACAGAAGAACCTAAATTTTCTGCACTTCCAACTAAAGGAGGAAGTATTGTTCCTAAAATGCCACAAATCAGATGAATAGCAGTAGTATTGCAATAATCTTCAATCCAAGAATTATGTACAAAAAGTACAACAAAATAAAATATAAGTGCAGTTAAAGAAGCTGCCATGTAAGCAGTAATTGGACTATAAACATCTACACCAGCTGATATAGTAACTAAGCCCACAAGTGCACCTTGCACACATCTCAACAAAAGCCAATAAGTAAAAGTGTCTCTATAAAATAAAAACTGAACCACAACAACAACTATAATGCCCCCTGCCATAGCCATAATGTTGTTAATTAATATTAATCCAATATAATTATTAGGACCATGAGATGCTTCATAGCTTTGCATAGGTAAAGAAAAGCCTATTAGTCCTAGAGCTACAAATATGTAGCCTGCCACAGTAGTTCCAGGGGCTTCCGACCCAATTGAAGATGTGCTTATATCTGACAATTTTAACAATCTTCTGCCAAGAAACAAAGCTCCTATTAAACCCACAAGCCCTCCTGTTACATGTATTACAAGCGCTCCTGCGTGATCTTTTACAGAAACTGAATGTTCTAGAAATTCTCTTTTGTGCAACCATCCTTCAGCGTGCCATACCCAATGCATGATAACTGGTTGAACTAACATTGAAAACAATATAGTTGTTAAAATGTACCCTACTAGATGTAGTCGTCCCGCAAGATTACTTGTTATAATGCCTGTTGCAATAAGAGACGCAGAAAATCCTACAGAAGTATAAATTATAACACAAATATTTCAAAAGCAGAAGTACGTACCCAAGAGGGCGTTATCAATCTCTATTGCATCGGGAAACAGTAGCCAGGTTCCATAGCCAACTAATCCGCCCAAAAAATCATTACCAAAGGCTAAAATATATCCAATTAATCCAAAAGAAGCTATTGTTACCGCAATATCCACAATATTTTGAAGGATAATTATATATATGTTTTCTATTGGTATGCTTCCTAATTGTATCAATATATAACCAGCTCTAAGAAGTAATGCTAAAAAGATATGACTCAAATGATAAGATGCTTTCAATTAATATAGAACAAAACTATAAATAAAAAAGAAACATAATATATTACAAAAAGAAAAGTTTCGAAGTCTCTTAGTCTTCTAATTTTAAGAATTTTAAAAGTAAAATAAAAATAAAGTCTTCATTTAATATTTAGGGGTCGCTCAACAACTTCAAAAGCAATGAACTGAAAAAGTTTAGAAATTTTGAAAAACCTTTAAAAATTGATATTTTGATTTGCAATTTTAAGAAGTTTATTATTTTTTGATGTAAAAAAATTTATCGCAACGAGTTAAAAAAAATTATTAAAAACGTTAAAATTTTTTACTATTTTTAAAATTTTGAAATTTCGTGAGCGACCTCTAAAAATTTTTAAATCGCCCTCATCTTCAGCGAGGTTTCTTAAAATATGTTAAAATAATATATTTTCATAAGAGACCGATGAAAAAAAAGTCGGTTTTTTACGCCACCCTAAACTACATATAAACATTGTTATTAATTTTTGGTACATGTATGTAAAAAAGTTCACTACAATAGAAAAAAAAACGCTCAAGGAATAAAAAAAATTACAGGAATAAAATACCTAAAATTCCTTGAAGAAATGTATTGATGCTACCATAGGATTCATAAGATATATTTGTAATATCTTGAAAAGTTCCATTTAAACTTTCATAATAGGAATCTGTATATAAATCAAAATTTCGTTTCATTGAAAGGAATTAGAGATTGATGAGTGAAGGATGACAGAGAAGTAGAAGCATATAACTTGATCATAAAGTTTATTTTTTCATAAATATTTCAGAAAAGTTTAGGTAACAATATCTAGTATTTATGTATGTATATGCAACGACTTAAATATTTACAAATGGCAATATACAATGTCGGATGTTCACATAATTATTAAACTTACTTCAAAAACAGCTAAAATCACATAGCAACTTGAATTATAAAATAGTCAGTCACACTACTACAAATGTGTATAGAATTAATGGATATTTAATAATAGGTAATTGATTTGCAGTAACGTAACTAAAACTATACTTATTAATAAACAATTTTATTTAAGTAACATAATACAAGGCGAGTTTCTGAGTATTAGTACAAAAATTTAAGAAACCTTGTTGTTATCCGAAGAAGTTTTTGATATTTAACTTAAAATTAATATTAATTTTTTAACTTACAAACTATTTCATTCAAAACCCATGTTTACATTTGATGAAAATTTTTAGAAGTCATGTTTTATTTAATAACATTTTTCATTAGTTTCTAAAACCGTTGACTAATACTTCATAAACACAAGCATAATTTGATAATCCTAGCGTTGCTAGTATTTGAACATAAGTTCGCATTTATAATCGTTCAAACAAATAGAATGCGTGTTTTAAATTGTTCTCAACTACATAATGGTTTTTTACTGATGTTCTGACTAGTAAAATAGTTAAATATTACAATATATACAACGCTAGTATAATCAGTTGTTTGTTTACTTTTTAATGAATTTGTGCTTGTATAATGCAATTTGCCTTTTGCATAAATTATAAATAATCAAAGGGATAATTGTTATTCAAAGTAATTTAAGTTGCTAAATTGTAAATAAACGTTCTGATTTCATTGTGCTAATATCAGATCAGTTTTAATGATAAAAAAGAAAAATAGTAAATAAATCTTTACAATCAAATACATAATAAGAACCATTTAGTTTGAATCAAATAAAAATTACCCCATTTATAGTTCTCTCAATTTATAAAACTAATAACTCGTGAATTATTTAATGGTAGTGTAAATTCACTTATTAGCCCTAAAAATGTAATAACAATGAACGCTTCATAAAACCCAAATTATACTTGCAATACAATGAGTGTAATAATGTAATAACTAAATGATAAGTACAAGTCCTTCGATGATTATAATTGATAATGCATGTTTGAATAAGAAGCGATTCTTTAGGATAGATTTACAAAATTGGAAGATGCAAGAAGGTAGATCTAGTCGAACATTTATTTGGTAATGTATAAATAGGTACGTATTTATGAATTTCATCGTGTAATTAGATAGTAGGTATGTAATATGAAAAAATGTAAAGTCCTTATTCGTTCTAATTAAATTGGCACCATTATAGGATGTGCTCCTTAACTTTCAACAATCAACAATCTAGTAAACTTGTCTATGACCCATAATTTAAAAGTTAAAACTTTACTTTAATTTCAAGTCAAAGACTAGAAAGATACTTGCTAGAACAAACTCATACGACACACACATGATTGTTACCGTGTAAGTGTGTAAATGTCAATGTTAGATTTGTTAAAGCATCAGAAGATTGAAATCACAGCAAATTGTGCACAAACACTCACATTGCTAAATGCAAGTGAATATTAATAAGCAGTGCGTTAATTTAAATAATTATGCATAAGATTAGAAGCTCTACATTATATATCTATTTAGCAAAAATAGAATTTCTTATCTACTTAAAAAGTTTAAAGAAAATAGCATGTTAATAAAATATACATATTCAAACTTTCCTAGACAAACACAAAACATAAAATAAATAGTTTAAAAAATATAGACATAAAATACTTTGAGAAAAGGATATAAAGAACTAAATCAATTGCATTTACTCATGCTACAAATCGAAGAAGCTTGTAGGACGGATACGTGCTCTCTTTTAATTCCACTAATGAATATTGCGTGTTTCTTCTATACAGTACCGAATTAAATAGAATGCCGTCCCTAAATTAATAAATCCAAAGTGTATAAAGCCCCATAGATATTAAAACATTTATAATAACAAGTTATATAGATTTAAAAAAACACTGCTATTTTTGAGATTTATAGCCTATTCAGCATACAAGTTAGTATTAAATTCCGAATTTGATGTTTTAATTAGTTTATATTTAATAAGGAATAATAGCAGTGTGCAATTCAAAAAAAAAGTAAATATCGTATTCCTTCAAATCGTGTAATTCGAGAGAACATCATATCTGTAAAAACACCGATATTTACCACCTGTACTATCTAGTATTAGTTTTTCCTGCAAAAAATGGCAGGTATGCTTTTACTTCAAACTTCTCTTCCACGTTTGCGTTTTATATTTGATCTTCAAAAACAAGCCAAACTTGGTTTCTCAAAACAGGGATCTGCTTTATATTCGAAGGCGGCTTATATTTGAAGAAATACAGTATATTACATTCCAAAAGATTATGCAGAATTCTACAAATTAATTAGTCAGCCTATAAAACATTACCTCGGAAAATTAAATGATTACACAAAAATTACAATCGTTAAGTGAGATTATTTCTCAGTTAATTTAAAGTTGATAATTGCAGAAAAAAAATATGCAAGTCAAATGACAGTTTTTGCATTTTTGAACATTGATAAAAACATACCTGTATCTTCAGTACCATTAAAAAATTTCGTTTATAAAATCAATTTTTGTAAAAATATTGTTCTAATTATGTAACAAATAAATTAAGAAAACCTGGATTAAGACAAGCAAGTGCATAGCTTCCATAAAGATTTGAGTCCCAAACTATAGCATTTTCAGGTTCTGGGTTAATCCGGTACTGTCTCCATATTGTACAAAATACAAGATATGCGTAAAGAAAGAAATCAAAAAATCAAATCTGCTAAAAAATATAATTGTTTTAAAGTATTGCATTAACAAAATTATAATAAATTAATAAAAACATACAGCCGTTGCATTGATGTTAGAAATAAAATAATAAAAAAAAATTACATATCTTGTGAATCGCGGGTATAAAATGTTTAGTTTAAAGTTGTATAGTATTCTATATAGTCTGAACAAATTGTTTTTTTCTGGCAGTCATATTCTTTAAATTGCAAGGAGAGGAATTCCCATCGTTATAAAATGTGTTTCTTGAATGCTTTTAGATTTATAAAGGGATGTGATGTATAGCAAATGTATTCAGACTACGCCGTAAAAATGAAAATAGTTACTACGTCCGTCGAGCGTATAAGCATGTAAGTATGTGCAAATAATGAAAATGTTTGTAAATTCGTATGTTGAAAGATTGTACTCGTAACAGGCAAAAGCATAAGATCAACACAGGTTTGTAATTTACGTTATAGCAAACCCGTGTAGGTAAATGGTGTTTCAGATAGTAGCTTCCTAAGTAAAAAAATGATGCATCTATAAAAAGTTTTTATCATTCACTTACACTTGCTTTTTTATTATCTATATCAGTCGTGGGTTTTGCCGTATTTGAAGCGTTTTTAGGAGGTCGCTTAAGCAAAGGTTTCTTTACTCTAACTAAATCTAGTTCTAAACTGCTAATTTGGTCTTTTAATTGATTGTACCTCATCAAGTCTAAACCCAACTTTTTCGATTTTTTGTGTAAGGTGATTAAATGTTGTCTGTTTTTAACATCTTGGAGAACATATTCCTGAAAATAAGAAATTATCAAAATTCATAATAAATGAAAATAAATAGGAAATGACCACACTTTGAATTTTCTCTTAAAATACCTAACATATAGAACAAGTTAGAATAATCACTAAAGCTAAAGTACTAAAAAAGTCGTAAACTTTAGAAAAGATAAGAAAGCTCGAACCTTTTCCAAATCTGTTGAAAATAAGATTTTCAAATAAAAAGACTAATTTTCTTACTTCTTTGGTGAGTACAAAATAGGCATAAGCTGCCATAGCTGTACCATAAGTAACAAAATAGGTGACCGGTTCCATGATATCCCAAGAATATTCCCACCACGTCAGTCGAGCTAATATCCCAAATTGAATAGACATTAATCCTAAACCAGCCCATGCCAAAAAGTTACTCTTTCTTTCTGCCGTTAATTCGATTTCGTTTCGTTGCTGAAAAAGAAAATGATTAATATCAGGTAAGTTTTTTGTTAATTGGCATGAAACACTAGTTTTTAATTTTTCCTTCAATTAATTAATTTCATTTTGTTATAAAACTAAAAACGTAATTGTTTATATTATATTTTAAAATATACACTTCCTTTTTTGTGATCGAGTAATGCTATTTTGAAGCGATTCTCTAATATCTGTTTAGTTTATCGATTTTCACTTAACCCGCATATGTACAAAAAAAGAAGATTGTCGCACAATAATAAGCATTTACAGCCAGATGCGTAAAAGGCGAAGAAGTTATAGTCAATCAAAATTGATAAGAATTTTTTAATATTCTCACGTTGGCAAACTACGAACAATTTCTAATAAGAACTCGGATTGGGTAATTTATAACGTTGCTAAGATTAGGACGTTAAACAACCAATTACAATTGCTATTTAAAACGCTCTATTTCAAATTAATTAATTTTCATAACAATACGAGCAAAACCATGAATATTGGTCTTAAATTATTTATTTTCAAAAAAGATTTAATTTCCCAGTAGGGGTAAACAGTACAGTTGTTGGCCAGTCGACAATGATTGGCCATATTTAAAAAATTATTTAATAATAAATCTATATTTCCTAATATATAATTTCTAATAAATTGTTCGTTTTTTTTGTTAATTTACTATATCTTATTTTAATTAGAAAATATTGGCCGATCACTGTAAATTCACTAGTCAATTACTATATTTATATGGCCAATAACTATGTTGTTTAATAAAAGGGCCAATCACTGTACTGTTTACCCCTATACAAAATTTCAACATATAAAAATATATATTAAATACTTTGAAGAAGATTTCCATTGTATTTCATAAGTATAGGTACACGTCATCAAGTAAATTTGAATAAATATTTGATTTAATTAAACGTCTGTAGTTTCGCGATTTTCCGCTTTTAAATATTCGCAATAAAATCTAATAAATTTAACTTCAAATGCAGTGCTAATATTGTGAAGCGCTATAAATCAAATTTATTAAAATATGTGTCTCCTTTCTTTTTATAGTTAGTTAACTGCGTATTTGTAAATATTATAGCTAGATTGAAAATTGGCATTTTTCCAATTTTAAAATGAATTCTTCCTGCATCACGGAAGCTGCGTTTACAATGTAAAACGAATCCGCATTATGCCTGCGTCATACTGATTGTAGTATGTCAATAAATCATACAAAATATTGCAAACACTTTAAAGCAAATAGAAAAATAAATTTCAATAAAGAAAATATTATAGTAAGTAAATATTTAGATAACCATTAACTTTAACTCTTGGCAACCGAGTGAAAATATTTTTTATAAGATTAAAGGAAAAACCTGTCCTATTTTCAATATTTCGTGCCAATTTGCTAAGAAGCTTGTCAATATAAAGCTCAACGATATTTAACAAACTAAATATAACTAAATGACCTTTTTTAAAAATCTAACGATTTAAACAGTTAAAAATGAGACATGAACTGTGCGTTATTTACTTACTCACCTCTTCTAAAGGCATTATTTCTTGTTTTAAAGCTTCTATTTGCATTTGTAGTTCTTTCTCCTTTTGAACGTGAAAATCTTCTACGTTAAGGGTTTCGAACAATTTACTGACTAATGTTTTTACGTCGTCGAATCTATAATAAAAAGTAAATCATTAAATGTTAAAATCCAATCCTTTTCAAATTTGCATAGTAAAATATGGAGTATGTCAATAAAATTTCGAAAAAAGAAGTAGAAGCCTCAGATCTCTCGTTTTTTTATCTTTTATTTTCTTCACAGTAAAAAGTTTATCACCCAATAATATTTTAGTATATTTACATCCCGTGAAAAGCTAGTTTTTTTTACAAAATATAATAAAAATGAGAAGTTGCTTGTACTCCAATTTCATCTCACGCCTTCTACTCATAAAAAGGTTTTGGACACCAATGACGGTCACTACCTCATCAACTTTTATATTCCATAATAATAATTTCTACTTCGTTCGCCCAATAAAAGAAGTATTTTACGCTTCATGTAACACACCCGCATAAAATTCACAAGAATTTCTATAAAAATATATGGGATTATCTAAAAATTCGAGTGTGTACAAATAAATATCTATTATGCTCTTTTTAAATTAAAAAGTTTTCGGCAATATTCAAATTTAAATCAAAATGTAATATATTAGAAAGTTCAATTTTAAAACGGTTAATAAAACATAAGGATTTAAACACAGTTCTATTGTAATAAAAAAAGTTAGGACTTGATGTCGTAAAAAAGGTTATGCAGAAGTTTTCCAATAACTTCGTTAGTCAATTTACTAAGTGTTGCAACCAAAATCTTATTATTTGCAATAAATTTATAATAGTATTCCTAACAAAATACTATCATTAAACTGAAAATTTTTTGTACAACAAACTTACTGTTTAATTTCTTCACTACTTATTTTTCCGTGTTCTGGCGTTTTAACTGTATAAAAATTATCATTAATAAGTAATTGAAAATCGTCTTGAAGCAAAGTTTCTATCGTATTGGAAGACGCTATTCTGGTGCCATCTATTGAATGAACTACGACTCTATCGATGCCCTTATCTTCTTTCTTCAACATTTCCAAAAAATCTCCCACAGTATTCGAAATCGGCCTCAGTGTAAATCTACATCTTTCTTTTCTACTTGGTAAAGGTACTGTTACTTGAGGTAGACCCCGAACAAACTCTACGACGACATCTGAAAGAAAAAAGAAAAGTTTTAAACAATCTAAATCACGGAAACGATTTCGAATTAAATATTGACACAAACGTCGGACATTACAATTAAAGTGTCAGGTTTACGGTATTGCATTATAAAGAAGCTTAAGAGTAATCTTGTAATTAATTCTGGGGATACAACTTAATTGCCTTTTTCCTCCAACAAGCTTACTCGATTATGTGTTGCTGCAACTTACAGATTAAATTACGATTTTATTTTTAATTGAAGCAAAACTTCTGTTCTTGTTTTGCTCATAGAAATAAAACTTTTGTAAAACCAATTAATGTGATATAAGGAAATCAACCGAATAAGTAAATTTTCCGAGATCCTAAAAACTTAGAATACCAAATTCAGTAATTAAAGAACTTTTCTACTTATCTTTGTATAAAATTCTGTAAGAAGTTTCAACTTTCTTGATCGAAAAGTTGCTGAAATTTCAATTGTAACATTAAAGGTTAAATGCTGCGGATAGCATTTTTTTGAGTGTATGTGGTTAAGGTACCGTATTTTTAAACTTAACAGAATAAAATTCTTTTTCATAAGTTAGTAGGTATGTACATATGTATAGAATTTTTTTGAATACAATTTTTCGTGATAAAATTAAAACAATAAAATAGGAAATGACCATTAGCCTAAAGGAAGTTACAAAAATATGCACGTAAATGTTCGTGTTTGGCATCAAGTTTTCAATCTTCTGCTCAATTTTATTAGTTTAATGACATCAAAAGTAAAATGTAAATATGACGTTATTATCAAGATCGTATCGTTCACAATTCCCGGCGGAGTAAAACACTTCAATACGTATAAGAATTTTATTTCATTCATAATATTTCTTCCATAAGGTAGGTATAATTTTTCGTTAGATTTAACTTATTATATTTTTTGGCTAGATAATTAATTTTTTACGTTGTAATATTAAAAAAGTAAGGTATATTAAAGTAAATTTAGATTTGTATCCACGAAAATATATATTTATATTAAAACAGGTAATAATATACTGAATATATTAATCTATAAACATAATAAATTTCTGTAGGTTTAGAAATGTGAAAATATAATACATTTTTTAATAGGTGCCTAAATTATACATATGTATATATTAGGGAGCTGGGTTTTTAAGCGATTTTTTTAAACTCCATTGACAAAACATTATTCTAAAGATCGAATAAAAAATTGATCCCTTTCAGCTCTCCATTTTAATTTTAAGTGGTCGCTAGGTAGTCGATTTTAAAATTTTCCCATTCATTTAACATGTAAATCTACAGCTTTTTCTTCAATAATCTCTATTTCAGCTGCATTTTATGCAATTTCTTGTTCTTAACGATAAATTGTAGAGAAAATATCAATATTTAAAAGTGCATACCTATAGTTGGTTCTAGGTAACTCCAACAGTCACCCTTAAAAAATCTTAAAGAATTTTTTTTTCGATTTTTGAATTATCTTATAAACGGTTCGACTTACAGCAAAAATGTAAAGAACAATTTTGAAGGACGTTATTTTTGTTACAAAAAAGGTCTGCAGAATCTAAACTGTAAAGCTATTACTTAATGAGATAAATAGATTCAAACCCAGAAAAACTTAAAATATCTTTGTGTTATCAATTTTGCCGTACTAAAAATTTCATACTAAGTTTTTAAATAACCGTTTATTTATTAGCTTTTACAGCTTATACTCTGAAAACCTTTTTAATTTCTTCCCTAATTAACATTTACGTCTAACTGTTTATGAGAAAATTTCAAAAATCGATAAAAATCGCCTTTAAGATTTTTTAGGGGTGAGACCGTTCGAGTACATAGATCCAACTTAGGGCACTTTTAAAGATTGATATTTTCCCTACAATTTGCCGATTGCATAAAAGATAATAATTAAAAAAACCTGTAGATTAACATGCTAAACGAATAGGAAAATTTAAAATCAACTAGCGTCTACTTAGAATTAAAATTCAGTGCTGAAATTTGGTAAAATTTTTTATTCTATGTTTAGAACAATATTTTGTCACTAGAACGTAAGAAAAAAATCATTTAAAAACGAAGCACCTTAACTTATATGTTTATAGTATATAAGATTAATAACAATTTAAAGTTTTTAATAGACAAAAGAGGACTTTCTTGTGTAAGAACATTACGGGGCTTACAATTGTAAAACAAACAAAATAATTAATTTAAAAAATTAGAAAATTGCTATTTTTCTTTGTGAAAAATGCATTTGAAACTATAGGTAATAGAAAAAAATTGTCTGGAAGAAAAACAAATCTCAAAGGCATCTATCGTCGGTTTTCAAACAAAGTATCGTAATTCGCATTGAACAAATTTTTCGCCGTCGCGTTGCCACAAAAATCAAAATTAAGTATATCGGACATATACTGACCAATTAACACGACTTTTTTTAGGATATCCCCAATTATGGATACGTCAGTCTGCATTTAAAATGAAAAGCAACATGAATAAACATTTTGAATAAAAATAATGAAAAAAGTAAAAACAAAGGTTTGTTGGGAGACCGACAATATGTAAGCAAATAATATTTCAAAACACTTTTTAATTTGACTATAAAATATATTACCGTATTATGCCGAAAATAAAACAATTTTTTAAAAATCTATTTTTTAGTCTTATATTCGGGCTTTAAAATTTTTGAGGAATCCTTCCTTGGTGGGATAGGTTAATGGAAATGGGTAATCGAGTTTAAAATTGACGTAACAAGCATTTCTTATTAATGGGTTTAAAAATTTACGAGTGCTACTGAAGATGATATTCCGCAACAAAAAGAAAATGCCGGTAATTTTGGGTCAGGTAAAAAACGTGAACCAGAAGAACGTGTTACTAGTGATAAAAGCGTTGATGATTATCAATTTTAAATTCAACTTATCTTAGTATGTTTCTGTTTATTTTTTTTTACTTCAATTTTGTTTTATTCGTATTCTATCAAAAGTAATAAAATAATTTTTCTTTGAAAATTTGTAGGACGACTTATAATAGTGAACAAAAACCATAACTTTTTTAAATATTTCAGTAAAGAAAAATTACCACGGCTTATAATCTTATATTCCAGCTAATATGGTATTTGTGCAATACAAAAACCCATAATGTATATAAAATTCCCTTACAAACAAAAATACTTCATTCTACTGTTAAAAGATTTTTTGTAGGATGCTATCAATACTGTAACACTGTAATCAATCCTTCTTGTAATGGTTTAATGGTTATTAACTCCTTCATCAATATCAAGAGCTTTTAGTTGGATCAGAAGCTATCAATAACACAATTCCATTAAGTAGTACATATGCATTTATATTCAATGGGAGTCAAATAAATTAAATTAATATCTAACCTTTTTAAATTCAAAAATAATACAAACTAGTCCAAAGTCAGCGTTTTAATAAAAAAAATTGAAAATTGTACGAAATGTAAAAAATCTCAGCGCGTGCGTTTATTTCGAAAAAATTTCAATTCAAATTATATGTACCTATAACAATTATTTGAAAAATTATATAGAAGTTATTTGAATATTTCTATGCTATCTTCAAACACGGTAGAATTACTTTTACAAGATTGCGAATAACATAATAAATAAACAAGTCGATATTTCCAAATATGTATTATACTATACAGTGTGTTTCCAAACAAGTGTCAAAGTCGAAAAGGGTGATTAGGGCCAAATAATAGAAGGCATTTAAAAAAATCCATATCAAAATGATCACTTATGAAGAAGTTGCAAAAAATAAAGGTACCTATAACATTAAAAAAATCTTTTTTCTTCTCACTGTGTACTGCTCTCTTCTTCCGCATAAATTCTTTAATTATTTAAATGCCGCTATTGCTTGACATGTTACTATTTATTCAAGTTTACATTAATGAAATTTTTTTAAATAAATAAACAAAATGTTATTTTTATTGTAATGTAATTATGTTTTAGAAATCTGATTCATTTTAAAAAGTTGTCTTGTAACAAAAACCACCTTCAAATTGTTTAATTTTTATGATACGTTTTTTTCGTAAGTATGGTTTTTATAAATTAATAACGAAAGCTTCACAAATTTACCCTGTGTCCTATCATATTTAAAAATATGTAATGTTCTTCATTAAGAGATATACAGTTGAACCTCGATAAGTCGAAGTTGAAGAAAAACTAAAAATAATTCGATTTATCAAAAATTCGAGTTATCGATATAGAAATATTAACGTTGAAATAAGCAAGTCCTAGGGAAGCAGGTTCAAATTATCAAAAATTCGGCTTATGGAAGTTCGATTGTATTTCATAAAACGTAAAATTTAGTAATATTTTATATCAAGTTTTAATATTTAAATATTGCGTAGAAATCTAACCAAAATATACTCAGTTACTTTTTTAATTAATCATACACGGAGAAAAAAATATCCTTAAAATAACTATCTAACGTATACTCAATTGACGTATTGTTCTGACAAGGATTCGAATGTCTAATTTAACGATATTTATAAGTCAATTTGACAATTCATAGTATGATCAAAACAGCTCTCCATAGTATACTTCTAATAAGGATTCATTTATTTGATTCAAGCGTTCAAACGAAAAGCTCTCGTGAACGTGTGCAGTATTCGTCGTGTAGGTAACTGGACAGTTAATTTAAGGATTTGAATAGCTAAAATAGGGATACGTATGGTTATTTTGACAATATTTTGTTCTCCATGCATATCCGTTAAATCACTATGACAAGAATCTTTTGAATGTCTAAAACAGTAATACGGATCGTTACTATAACGATCCGCAATAAGGAAACTCTGGATAGCTAAATTAGCTATACGGCGTATCCCTGTGAAAGATAACTATCCAACGGATAGCTATAATAGGGATACTTATGGTTATTATAACGATATTTTTTTCTCCGTGTATGTAAATATTTTCCAAAGCAATTAAACATATGTACATATTTGCATTTAACTTACATATATTAAAGCGTATTATTCTTATTAATGTTAATTAGAATGTTTTTACTTCTGGTGCTGCAAAATTTTGTAGCGCGCCAAGTTTTGTTACCACATAAAACTTAAGATATTCTTCTGAAGCAATTCAGATCCTTAAACTTTATTGCATATGCAAATTCTATTAAATATAGACGTTAGTAATCTGGCAATTTGCATTATTAATGTAATCCCAAAACAGAACAACGCTGTAAATTACGTATTACGCTATAATTGGCTCAGTTTGAATTGTTTGACATAATGCTATTATTTCTACATTTAAAACCATTACAAATTTATTAAAGGTTGTCAACAAGTTTAGCTAATATACGTTTACTACATTTACTCTTTTCTAGAGTAACATTTTCAAACTGTCAATCATAAACCTTCCAAAAAAGTTATTGGTACTTAATTACAAATAGGTAATTTATGTACAAATAACTTTTTTTTTTGTTTGTAGAAAATTTGATGCTGAATTTTGTAGGTTGATATTCCAAATAACAAGAGACTGCTGTATGAAAAATAGAACGTCAATTCCCTGTATCATTGATGAGATTTCAAAGGTGTTAGACAGTTGAGTCCTTAAAAAATTAAATCCCATAAATATGTGTGGATTATAGCATTGACAATCCTTTTTTCACCGAAAAGCAGGTTAGAGATCGCAGTGTTCGCGTGCAGCAAATCATTCCATATTTTACACGCTCTAACTAAATAAAATATACACACGCTTAGTGCCAAATATACATGGGAGTTTTTATAACACACCAGTGACTTGCTATGTAGGTGAAATTTCCAACATCAAATAAAACGTCTTCATAGCAAACTCAAACATACCCATCCGCAGTCACCAATGTATGTATGCAAATACGATTTTCTTTGAACCAAAGATTTATATGAAAAAAAAATTCAAATAAAATACGTTGGCCCTTTTCTGTTTAAATTTTGCAATAAAATTGTAAATGTATGATTCTTTCTATAAAAAACATCAAAGAATTGTCTATAAAACAAAAAAAAACCGGCGCGGGTACTTATGTACGCGCGTTAGAAGTTATACTTCTTTGGCGTGCCTAAATTCAATATAACGATGTCTTATGGTGCTAGCTAGAGCACTAGTTTCCAAATTATATGTTACGGCATATGTTACGCATTCAACAATTTACACGGCAGATAGATTACCACGAAAACCGTGTATATCAAAATCATAATTTTTTGTATGGGAAACTGTGTAAAAAGAAAAAAAAACAAAATGTGCATAAATTAGTCAGTAATTTTTAGAACTTCATAAATTTTTTTCGTTACATACTTGGTTGTAGTTTTATCAAAAAATACTACATATCTTATGATATAAAAGTATGTACCTATATCTACCAGGTGTGCAACCTTAAAACGGCTGTTTTTTTAATTAGCAAAAAACAATAATTAACGCAGAAAAGTGAAAAATATTTTATTCGAAGTAATTGCCCTCGCTGACTATACATTTTTCCCATCTTTGAGGAAGATTGTGGATTCCACCCCAAAAGAATTCATCCCCTTTAGATAAGAACCACCCATCGCGCCATTTTTTAACATCTTCATAAGAATTGAAGTGCTGCTCAGCAAGTGCGTGTCCCATCGACGCAAATAAATGGTAATCTGAAGGGGCCAGATCAGGAGAGTAGGGCGGGTGGGGTAGCAACTCCCAGCCAAGTGCATCCAATGTATCCCGGACCAATCTTGCTGTGTGTGATGATGCGTTGTCGTGCTGGAAAATGATACCCTCATGCCGATCCGCGTGTTCGGGTCTTTTTTTGCACAATTCACGATCCAATTCGATGATTTGTTGTTGGTAGCATTGAGTATTGATCGTTTCACCAGGTTTCAACAGTTCGTAGTAAACCACCCCCTTCTGGTCCCACCAAACACACAGCATTTTCTTTTTTCCGAATCGATTTGGCCTAGCAGACGATGTTGAGGGTTTTCCGGAGTCCACCCACGATTTTTTGCGCTTAGGGTTTTCAAAAAAGATCCATTTTTCATCGCCAGTGACGATTCGATGCAAAATGATTTTCTGTTGTGCCGATCAAGCAAGATTTCGCACGCGGTCTGGCGTCGTTCCATCTGTCGATCGTTCAATTGATGTGGCACCCACTTCCCGATCTTTTGGATCTTTCCCATAGCAAAAAGGCGTTTCGAAATTGCTTGGTGGCTAACATTCAACTTCGCGGCAAGTTGTTTCTGCGATTGGGTATCGTCTTCGTCCAATAAACCTTGCAATTCGGTGTCCTCAAAAACTTTTGGTCGATTTTCGCGCTTCTTGTCGGTGACGTTAAAATTCCGTCTCTGAATTGCCGAAACCACGCTCTGCACCGAGTTTCACTAAGAGCACTGTCGCCATAGACCTCCACAAGAATTCTATGCGCTTCGGCGGCGGATTTCTTCCAATTGAAGAGGAATAGCAGTGCTCCCCGCAAATGCTCTTTATCTGGCACAAAATTCGACATGTTTATCGTGATCAAAGGACACGTTATTGTTCGAAATTGCTGACTTTGTCTTTTGTTTACTAATGGCAAAGATTCAAGCAATGAGAAAAAAAGGCAGGCAAGGTTGGCTGATGCCTAATGCGCGCGTACTGCCATCTATTAGAAAACGGCCGTTTAAGGTTGCACACCTGGTAATTCATAAGAATGTACAGTCGGATTGACGAAGGTATAGATGCACGTCATCAATAGTCTTCGTTTGAAACAATAAAATTTATTAATTTCAATACCAGACAGGAAATGCACTTCTCAAGTCCTGCAATTAGAAAAGAAAAACTCACTATACTTGTGGGACTTGTGGGACTACTAACAAGACACTGCCACATGAGAAAACACCTCGATACATTAGGAGTTGTGGACAATTCCATGTGTAGATGGTGCGACAAGGAGGAAGAAATTTCACTCCACATTATCTGATAGAGACAAATATCAGGAGACTTGGCGTCTCATACTTTAGAGACAAGAACTCCAGCCAATACACCCAAAAGACATCCTGGACTTTTTTAAACAATACAGGACTCATGGAAGAGGAGGACTAAACAATGGAGACACACTAGTTCATTTTTTAGCCGCAGTGTACCAAACCCTGAGAAATAATAATATATCTAATTTATAAAAATGTACAAATGTACAAAAGTATACCTACACTTCGTCAGTCAACACGTTCTACCTCTATTACGCTTTGTGCTCATATAGGTGTAAAAATTACAAAATTCTATTCGTCTAACACAGTGGTCGGCAACCTTGTAATCCAAAAGAGCCAAATATAGACAATACACAATTAAAATTTATTCAAAGAGCTATAATCTATATATATAAAAATCAATGCCACTTTTCGTTGTAATTTTATAACTCAAGAACGGACTCACCTATCCAAACCAAATGTTTAGGCTTTGTTCGGGCTATTTAGTAGATGGTTTATGTGAAGTTTGCACAAAATCGGTAAAGCGGTTCATCATTTATCACATTTTTTGTAACAAATGAATTCAATAAATGGCGGATCATTTTGTTAATGGGGATTGGGCTCCGTATATCGGAAACGGCTGAACCGATTTTGACGGGACTTGAATTAACAGGTAGAAGATACTATCCTTGAGCAACATACGCTATATTTTAATTTGAAAAAAAATAGTTTTTACTTCGACATCGCAATACCCGAGCGAAGCCGGGCGGGCCAGCTAGTTACTACTATAAATATATCCCTTTGACTCCCAAGATTTTTTTTCACCAAATTTCGATGATGGACTTGTGCTTTCTCAAAATTTTTTCAAATTAACCCACAGTGTAGAAGAGCCGTATCCGAAAAGTTAAAGAGCCGCAGGTTGCCGACCCCTGGTTTAACACATTTTGTAAAAAACAACGTATGTTTATACTTGTACATGTTGCTAACATGCTTTCATACTTTTATGAATCTGACTGTGTATGCATTATCTAGTTTTAGTTTATTTAGAAATAAATGACAGAACTATGCACATTTTACTTTTTTTCCATTTACAGTTTTCTGAGTAACCTATTTTAGATAAATAACTTTTTTGTAGAAAAATAGAAAGAATTCCTTTTTTTTTTGGCTATAATATCAATGTCCCCACAAAATGGACCTAAAAAAATAACTAAAAATACACATCTTGTATAGCAAAAATGTATATTTTAAATTTCCAGAATTTTTATTTTTGTAAACCATGTAAAAGCGAAACTGTATAAAACAAGTAGCGTCTATTGTAAATTTTGGGCAGAAGTTGAATGTACTTTTTGGTCTCGGGAAAATATGCACTTTTCCCTCCAATGTGCAAGTAGGTACGTCGTTTTATTTGGGTACATTTCTAATGTAAATAAAATCAACAAATACGAAGATGTAAAAATTCGTTTTTAAGCACGATTCACAATAGTTTAAGTCAATAAATTAGACAAAAAATCAGTTAAATAATTTTAATCGTTTCCTCTGACTCGCATTGACAAGATTGTCGTATCTTTTCGCTCTCTTCTTCTTATTACAATTGTAAAAAAGTTTATCGTACATAAAATCGATATTACTCACCTAAATTTAAATTTGAAAGACCTAAGGATAAAGTAGATAAATGTAATGAATGCGAAGTATGTGCATATTCGAGCGAAGAGTGGCACATTTCCGAGCGAGGAAAGCAAATGTAGCGCGACGCGGAGCGGCGCGCTTCATTTTCCCGAGAACTGAATGTGTCACTTTGAGCTCGAATGTGCACACTCGGTTTTAAGGATGATTCACAATAATTAATTTATTTTCTTAAACTGCTAACTTCAACTGCCAAATTTTCGTTAGATGAGCACGCACAACATCTGTTGCTTGCTAAAATTTTACTTTCAACTCGCCAAAAGAAGTATAACTTCAATAAAACAAAGTGCACTTGGGTTTCATCTAATAATAATGTTCCGACAAAACAGAAAAAAAAACCTATACAAGTAATTTATCGCTAGTGTGAAGGTGAAGTTATTTCAAGAATTTGTAGCATATTATGCGAAGGAAGATCCCAGATAAAACCCATGAATCAAAAGTAAAAGTAAACTACATAAGTTAACTGCTTGAAAGTGTAATCTCACAATCAGAGTAAAATCGCGAATCTTGATAGTGCAAAGTCAACAAATAAAATTAAAACAACAACGTTTTAACGACATTAATGTGTTCATATCTGGAAAAGATGTACAATTATTAACAACATGCTGTTCCATTGTAGAAGTAACAGTATTGTTCGCTAATTGCGGATGAGGAACTTGCTCGCTTCAAAATTAGGGTACTGTGAAAACAAATATTGCTGTCTCTTACTATTACATATAATAATTACAAGCAAAGCTGTTACTAACGTGAAACCTAAATAACTTTCAATTTAATATTAAAGTCGCCTGCGGTTCAATTTTCGGTTATCTAATCTGATTCGAGAAGAGTTGTTAATAATAATTTTAATACAATGTAAAAAAAAAGAAATTTTGGTTATGTGAGAGTTTTTACGATTTTGGTTAATTAAAAAAATATATATTCCAACAAGAGAAAAATGTTTGATTAAATGAAAACCACCGTACATTAGAACTAGTTTGAGATTGCACACTTAATCTAATAGAATAAATATGTTATTTATAAACATTAAAATAATAAAAAGTGGTCAAATAGTGAATGTGTATGACAGTTCTTTCATTTACAATGTAGTCGTTATTTTTGATCAAAAATTATAATTTGAAAGTGTTGAAATATTTATAATTCTAAATAAGATCGTTCAAATCGATGTGCGCCTGAAACTGCACCATATACCAGGTGTCAGACAAATAAGTACTGGAACTTAAATCACTTATAAGTAACCCTAAATTGAATTAAAACATACAAAGTCAAGTGGTCTTATGTGTAATATTTCCAATACTTATAAAAAACATATTTTATTATTAGGTTGAAAGTGCAGTCGTAGACTTTTGTGTGAATGTTGCTAAGGTTATTAATAAAAAAAATTAAAATATGAAGATAAATATGTGTAAAAATAAACCACAATGTGAAATATTTGTAAAATCTTTTAGTACAGCATTCTTTTATATATTTAAAATGTGTTTGTACCTACAAACAATATTTATAAAACTCCGTTATGCAAACATAATAATAAAGAAGGTTTTCTGTACACAAGAATGTATTTATTGAATGTTGAGGACTACATTCAAGATACCTTTTTGCAATATTGTGTCCCTTCAACAATAGCATGCTGTTCAACCTAAAAGAAAATAGAATTATATTGCATTTAGAGCTCAAATTTTATCCTTTTGCAAAAATATGAATGTTTTTATTACGTTTGGATTCAATGATTTTCATATTTCAAGAATGTGCACTAAACTTATTTAAGAATACATCGTATTTGTTTTACTTCAATTGGTTTACAATTTAAAAATCCATTAACAACTTCTATACATTTATATTTAGCTACATACGTACATATGTGATGTTGATTTATTTGAAAGAAGCTCAGAGTAATTAATATTTGCAATGTCTGGAAAGTTCATAATGGAAAACACCTGTCTATTTATAACGCAACACAATCGCTTTGATTTTACTGAAAGCAGCTTCATTACTCTGTTTTAAATAATCGAAATTTTCATCAGCTGTCTGCAATTTGTTTAGAACTGTTTGTACGCGGAATATAAACAGTAAAGAGTCAACAAAACAAGTTTTGATCAATTTGTCAAAAAGATTAAAACACCTGTAGTTGATTGTATTTGACTTTTAATTGAAAAAAAAAGAACCTTTTTATGAAATATTGTATGTATTTCAGTATTTTTTAATATTTAGTTATTCCGTGTTATTTTCAGAATTACATATTTGTTGTAAAACAGAATAAAAATCCTTTGAAAATTTTTGATGTTGCTCTTTATTAAGATATTACAAGGTTCATAAAGCCCGATACAAATTGTCAAAGTTTGCGAAATTACAAAAAAATCTCGGAATTTTTTGTAGTGTTCCTTTGTTATGATTTAATTCTTTCTGTTTTTTAGACTTTGTAAATTATTATTTTGATCTTTGTAGAGTTTCAAATCTATTTTATTTATAAAACCATAAATGGCGCTCATTGCTTAGAAAGTAATCATTTTCTGAATAAAGATAAGATCAGCTCTAAAAAATTTGGTAAAGAAAGTAGTCGGTTATTAAATTTTGATTAGTAGTCCTTATTAACGTTATATGCATTCAGAATTAACACTTTGATGCAACCCAATTCATATCGAGTTCAATATCCATATGTCACTACTTTTCTTATATTATATTTTCTTTAGTTTGTTTGATTTTGCAGATAAAATAGTATGTTGAAGAAAGATAGAATATAAAGATAGCATTAAACAGTGGATAAGTTAATTACGTCTCATTATAATTAATTAACTTAAGTGCTAGTTAAATTTCCGTAAACATGAATTGTTACGCTTTTTACCCCAAACTTCATTCGGTAACTAAACAAACGTAAACATTAACATTTTTCAAAATTTTATAAGGAAACTACAGACGCTCTGACTAATTAAAATTCATTATTTCAAATGTTTAAATAAAATATGTCAAGTTTATCGGCCTAACTAATATTGGATATTAAAGAGGGTTGCTGTATAATGAAAATTGACATACTGTTTTGACTACTGGAGTACGGTAATTTAGAATACAGTAATCCCTCAACATTCGCGAGGGTTACGTTCCGGAAAAACCTCGCGAATGTCGAATTCGCGAAAGTTGAATCTATCTTAATGTGGAAATAAGGGGTTACGTTCCACGATGGTTGATATACGATGTATATAAATACAAAACAAGGTACATATAAACAAGTTTTAATAATTATACATACGTATTTATAACATTTTTTTAATTAAACTACCATCAATTTACTGAAATTAAATAACCATTCAATCAATGACCAATCAATAACCATAAGCTTACAGCGTTTTCAGTCTCTTCTAGAGATGTATTCCGTACTTGGGAAACGATTTACGCACTAACGGAAGAACTAGCAGCGACACTTTTTCTAATAGATTCTTCATTTTTCTTTATGTAACGCACTGTCGACTCGTTTATTTTAAATAGTCGTCCCACGGCTGACGCACTCGCTCCAGCACGCAACTTATCAAGTACTTTAATTTTTTCCGACAGAGTCATCACTATTTTCTTACGTTTCGGTAAAAATGATATTTTAAAAAAAGTGTTAGGGTGTTACTCAAGCGAAACCGAATTGAAAACTAAAAAAATCGGTTAGGGAAGCACAGCGGGGAGCGCAGTTCGTTGTTCTAGGAATCATTCGACTCTTAGAACAAAAACAAACAGGAGATATGTAATTATTACTGGGAATTAATGGGAAATGTTGACACAACTGCACAACTGAAAAAAACATTATGTACAAAAATCCAAGAAACTTTTTTTTATGGATTCGTGAATAAGCGAGTACAGCTCGCGAAAGTCAAATTTTTGCCGTATTTTAATAATCGCGAATAAGCAAAACTCGCGAAAGTCAAATTCGCGAATGTTGAGGGATTACTGTACATTCATTTAATAAAAATATCAGGAAATATTTTTTGCAACCACTCATTGTTCAGGTTGTAAAAGTAATGAAATTAACTATTCATTTAAAAAAATATGTGAAGAAACGGTATTAAAAAAAATTATGTTTATCAAACTAATCGACATTATTTAAAAAACCTTTTTTTAATTTTGAATTATCTTGAGAAGATTATAGGTCGAGTAAAAATATTCGATATGAGTAGTGAACATTTATTTGTCTATAATATGGAAAATGACAAATTTTCAATTTCCGCTTTATTATCAAAATATTCTTCTTCAAATGCCTATCTATTACTAAATGTTGGTAATTATATTGGTTTCTTATTATGTGTATTACCTCTTTCGCAGATGGTGTTCAGGTCCATTGTCATATATTATATGTACATATAATCATGCCTTTTTTCCCTGCTATTTCTTTTTACCTTTCAGTTTCTGCTCAATTATCAGCTGTAGTAGTTGATATTAGGAATTTCTGATTTGTAGAAAATAGGCTAGTTTACTTCTTTTTATTGAGTCTAGTGGCTCTGAATATCTGTTAATTCGAATGAAAGAAATAGTAATGTTTAAAATTATTTCACAAAATATTTTCGTACATTTTACATGTAGGTATATATCTGTCATTTATGTATTTATAAATCAATCAATATTTATTGTGTCAAATACAAAATTTTATACAAACTAAATAATAATCGTTTTCAAACTCATAATTGTCAAAAATCAAACGAATAAGTATGTAATAATAAAATATTGTAAATAACAAATATGTATACAAATGTCAATTCCAGTAAAATATTGCACATTTTCATAATGGACTGTGTTTTAAGAGATTTATGCAATGTGTTTAAAAATTTTAACTGATAGAGCCGGATTAAATCCTTAGCATTCAATACATTTTGGTGCTCCCATATACAGGTTTCCCTCCTACAACACGGTACATAGGTTCATAGAAAATGACACGTAAGAAACCGTGTAATAAGAAACCTATACGTAATATACGTATATACCTATATTGAACCGGTGCTTAAATTGTACCACTTCTGTATTTCTACCAATTAATACTATTTTTTACATTGGCAACAAAAAAGAGGCAAACGGAGTGGCATTAGCACTCTGACATTTTGTATTGACGTTTGACAATATTATATGATTGTGATAGAAAAAAGTTGTTTTTGGACTGTATTTATGTTAATTTTAGTTGTTGTCTAAGGAGCTTATTCATCGTAACGGAAAGTTATAATTTTATAAGACATGCTATATGAGAGTAAATTTTATACTGTTTCGTGTACTGGTAAACGAATACAAATCTGATGAAGTTATGTTTTTATTTTTTATGACAAATTGTAAACATACCATGGTCCGTATATTGGACCGCTCCCGAGTTCCTAAATTGGACCGGTCCAATTAAGGCAACTGCTTTTATTATAAAATTTAAATTAATTTTAATTCATCTAAAACTAACAACGTACCCGCGTCGAAGTTTCGCGCATCAATAGGGCATCGAGGTTCTCATGTCTTTTGTTCTTTCTTGGGTTAATCAAGTTTTGGGTATCAAAAGCGTTTCAAGAGTCGGAATTGAAAGCTTAGTGCCACAACATTGATGGCCGACCTAAAATTTATCGCATCAATAGCGCTTGAAATGTACAATTTTTAATTTTTTGTCTGGAATAGCGTTTCAACATGTCATCAAAGTTATCTCTATTTCAAAAATAGCATAGCGTCTCAGTAGTATTTCAAAGTTGTCAAATTTTGGGTATCAAAAGCGTTTCACAGGGTGTAAAATGGAAATAACTGCACGCTAGAAATTCAAATTTTTATTATATATTAATTTCTATGACTTACCCGGATCGACAACGGCCCTACTAATCAATTGGTGAAAACCCGATCAAAAAATATTGATTTATAACGGAGTAAAACAAGTACAAAATTACGAAACAGCGAAGAGGCCTCTTAAACACTTTGTTTTATTTTATTATATTTCGTCTTCATCGCTCCTCACATGTAAACATAAACGCTTCTTTGGTAAAATAAAATCATCCTCGTTGTCGGAATCTTTGTCCCTATTTGCATCGTCATCAGTCTCTTTGTCTTCAACACACGTGCCAAATGAAAGATGCAAGTGCGCGCATTGCGCAAGTACGTATGAACCGTGATATCAACAATTCAAATTTTCGTAAAATTCTAATCGTGTTAGAGCGAATCCCTGTTCCATGATGTAAGAGGGCAACCCGTGTATGTAATTTAAAATAAGCAATAATAAACCATAATAATGAAGCCTTAAGCAAGTGCTTATTTGTTTTAATGGTTAATCTACCATTGAAAGTCCACATCTTACTATAAAACGTCCTCGATTAATGGTTTGAGAATTTTAAATTACATTCTTTAATTTAGCATTATGGTGAATTTAATATGTTTTGATACAGTTCAACACCTATACAATTATTTTGTTAGGATTAATATTTGTTATTATTTTGGTTTCAATTATTGTAGGTAACAATATAGCATAATTAATTTTCTAAATACGGGCTATTTTATTTTGAATCATAAGTTTATTTTTGAATCAGGGCACGTTAGTAAATTCGAAACATTTTTATTTTTACATATACAATTTCTTTAAAAAACCGGTGCGTGTACATATACGCGCGTTATAAGTTATACTTCTTTGTGCTTGCTGAATTCAATAAATTATGTGATCAGTGGTTTCCAAACTACATGTTACTACGCCTCCCTTAAAAAAATCGAATTGTATCTCGCCTACTCGTTGTTCATCTATTACCCGATTTACACGCTAGATAGGTTCTGCACAATAACGTGTAAATCGAAAAAAGTGCCTTTGACATAGTTTTCATTCATGAAAATTTTTAGAATTTTAATTTTTTTTTTTTTTTATTTAAATAAAAAGGTAGGGAATTAAAATTTCCCAAGTTGGCAACCCCTTTCGTTTATGTATTACGGGAAAATGGTCACTTGGTTGTTACGTAACGTTTAGGGCTGGGGTGCAGTCTGAAAAACGTTACGGCGCGTTACGGAGGGGGGGGGGATCTTCAAAAATTGCGTTACGTAATACTTGAACGCTCCCTTATATGGCTACCTTCATACTGTCAACTTTTCGTTAAGTGCGCGCGAAACTTCCGTTGCCTGCTAAAATTTTACTCTCAACACGACTAAAGAAGTGTAACATCAAAAATTGCTCATATATGTTAAAATTCCGTACTGCGATTTGGTAAGTAGTTAAAAGTCACACTTTTACAAATAATTATATTAAAAATTGTAATAACAATATAAAAAAAAACCTTTAAAAAATGTTAACGATTAACAAAGTTCATTGGAAATTGTTTTAATAATTGTTATGAAACTTTCAAAGAAATGTAGTAAAATCTCTTTGTTGCTAAGAACAAAGGGATTACCGTATACAATAATTATGTACGTAGTATATAATTCCTCTGGTATTCCTGCAAACAACAGAACCTGAAGAAACTCCCTACAACCAAGACAAGCTGGGATTTTAGTCAAATAAGAAGATACATACTACATACTTTGTAAGACAATGCCGCCATTGTTTGCAAACAAAATAATTGGAGAAAATACAATCTCGTAATTAATGTAAACCTTAGAAACTTGTTTAATACTTTAATAAATATTTATTTATTACGGACTAATGCCATGATTAAAGTTGCATTATTAAAAACGGATTATTAAAATAGCAACCTCCCTAGAATCATTTTCCGATTGCAAATTATCATTTAAATAAAACATTTTATTCAAACGTTTGTAGTTTTCTTTTTGAACTACTATTAGTAATAACTAAATAAGTAGTTATAATATAAAAATCATCATAAATTATTTGAAGAATAAAAAATATGTCACTTTGTAAGTAATAAATGCCATTTATAAAGCAATTTAAAAATGTAATAGTATGTAAATATTGCATTTATTGCGAATAAGCAAGTAAGTCATAAATTATATCATATTTTACTTTTAACTATAACGAAAAAGTCTTAAAAGTTGTCGCCTACGTACTTAAATAAGAAATCGGATTAGAAAATTAGGTAAAATACGGTTGCTTCTAAGAGTTTTGTTTAAACGAAGCAGTAGCCTTAATAACATAATTAACAATTGTTAGGATTTATTTGTGGTTGAGAGAACTTTCTTTCTAATTAAAGCGTATTACAAGAAGTGCAAAGTCAATAATACGTTAAGATTAACCGTTTCTTGACGTTTTAATCCCAAAAGTATTTTTATAACGCTAAGATTTAGCAAATATTTGTTTTCAACATTCGAGTTATGTATTTGAACAGCTGCGTATTAAGTTATGATCAGAAAATAAAATTTGACATAAAAATGTCATAAATATGTTGCATAAAAAAAGTGTAATAAAATTCAATAGAATTATTAAGGCTAAAATTTATTTTTGGTGCTCACACTCAACGTAAGTAATCAATAATGCAAAATTTCGATAACACAAAAATTCCGCATAAATTAAGCCTTGTACTCATAAAATTCCTAATTTATAACATTTGTTCTATAAATAATTCTATGATTATTTAAGACACAGAAACTTTCTGTGCCTTTATAAATATTCAATACAAATCCTTTAGTAAAGCGGCCTTTAAAAATTCTCATGAAAGTTATACGAATTTATCAAGCGAATTAAAACAAACATGCAAGTATTCTGATGAATTTAAAATTAAATTTATTTTACCAGAAACGTAATTATCGTTTGCTTTCTACATAAATAACAACAACGAACATTGGCACCTTTGAAATATCTCGTTATGTTTGCTCCTTTAAGGAATCTATTTAGCATTTCCAATTTTCTGAGCTTTAATACCTTCTAAAAAAAAGCAAATGGGCACGGTTCTTTAGATTTTTTATTGCTATTGCAAAAAAATTCGCAAGCTCCAAAAAAAACGCTCTAAATTGCTTGGGACGGCTTTTATCATTATATTTTATTTTAAAGCCCGAGATAGAAAAAAAATCGCTACGTAATCCTGTTTTAAAAAAGTTCAATGCAGGAAAGCTTCATTAATTCATCTTAGATTTTTATCTTAAACAAGAATATATGAAAATAAAAAAATCATCTCTTACTTCTGAGAATTACATAAAATAAAAAGGACGTTGACAATTTTCTTTATATGCAACAGGCTATTTCAATGAATCTGTAGCTCTTCAGCACAATTTGTAATACACAGCACTCGGGGTTTAACGGTTTTTAAAAACAGGTTTCTAAAAGAAAATTATGTTATTTGAAAACCGATGTTTTATAATCGGTTTTTGAATAAACCCTAATATACCCATATGGTGAAAAACGGTATGAAAATAACAATAAATAAATATCTGTAAAAACCTGAAAAACTGTCTTCCTCTAGTCCTCAAACATTAAAAAAGACTGTTTGTTCTTAAAAGCCACAAATAGAAGAACAAACAATTTAGATTAATTGATTAATGTTTAAAGACATGCAAGCCTACACTGTTAAAAATATTTGTAAAATTACAATATTTTATAAAGCAAATTAAGCAACTGGAAGTTGCAATGCAATATTAGAATACATTTCTAGCAAAATAAAAATAAAGTTAAAAACTTCTATTTTAAGTTGTAAATAATAAATGGCTTTTTTACCTATAAAAATTCGAAACCGGTTTCATGGAAAAGTTAAAATTTGAAAACCGGTTTTTGTATGAACCCTAAACCAGTGGTTTCCAACCTTTTTGTACCTGCGCCCCCCTTTAAAAAAATAATTGTTGCGCCCCCTTAATTTTTCTAACAATTTAATTTCATAAATACTCAACTGATATTATAATTTATTTAATGGGCTACAAAATAATATACAATATTATGTAAAAATATACATAAAAATTTTTTGATACCTATTCGACATTTTTGGTTTGTATTCGAAAATGATATTTTGGAAACAGCTGCATGCCCCCTTGCAACAGTCTCGCGCCCCTGGGGCCCACAGGTTGGAAACCACTGCCCTAAACGGTACCAACAAAAAATTATATGTAGGTATTAAAAAAGGCACAAATCAAACAAAACGCTTTCTATAATTCTATCATTGTTAAGTAATGGTCATATTTATTCATGCACTTTTCATTTAACGAAGCACCTACTATCCATATAAATCAAAGAAAATGAAACAAAGAAAGTGAGTTTTCCAGACGTGAAAAATCGCGATAAATTTCCTACGTTCCACTTAATCCAACTTTTACTTGTTAATATCCTTTAATAGTTGATTTAAAATGAGTTTGATTTATTTTAAAATATAAATCAGCGTTTTTGGGCGTTTTTCAATGATAATGTTTGAAGCACTTTCTTACGAACATTTTTGATGCACAATTTAGATTACATTTAATTAAAAAATAAATAACATTGGTTTCTATCACAGTGTACACAAATTACAAAACTACAACAATAATTTAAAAATTAATAATTATTAAAGGGGTAGCTTTAAAGTGGCATGGCTAAAAGCATATCAATTGCATATTAAGGTAAAATAATTGACAGTTTAATACCAGGGGGTTAAGTTTACATGTTGAAGTCGCCCACACTTTCGGCTACTTTACCCTCATAAACCCTTCAGTTATAATATCGATAACGAAATTGAATTTTCAGCACGCTATTTATATTACAGTAAAGACAGCTAATCAGTTGAAATTCACGTTTCTGTATGTTTATGAATAATTTATTAATATCTAACCATGTGCTAGGAGAAGGGTCTAATACAGTGATCAATCTCTTATACATTATGTGGTTAGAGTTTAATTTCACTGCGAGACAATCTACGAAGAGCTTAAGATTACGTTGTGGATAAACAAAATATTTAAAATTAAGTCTTATACAGTGAAAACTCGGTTATCCGGACTAATTTTTGTTGCAGATCATTTGGATAGTCGAAAATTCGGTTAATTTAATGTATAAAAATAAACGAATTTTAGCTATTGTATATATAATGTGACCATACCATGTTTTGAATGGTATTGTTCCGTTTTTTGTCCCGTTGTCCCCAAGCAATCATTCGGGACCACAAAATGTCCCGTTTTCAAACTATTGTCAATTACGATACCGAATATTAAAATTAATATTGCATTATTGCCAAACGTTAAATAATTCTATGCTTTACACTCAAGGCAAGGGGCCCTTCCAAATAGAGCTACTTCTCAATATTTTCTTCGCGTTAGAGATATCGAAAAAAGTTGTAGGAGACCCTTATTTAGATTATTATTTTAAGTTCATGTACCTAATTTGAAAGAAAAATTCGCATTTTTAATTTTAATCATAATTCAATAACTTAAAATAGATTAACGCCCCGTATTTCAGTAAATGATTAACCATTCGTTTGAGCTAACGCCTGTTTAAGGCTGCGCAGTATGTAAAAAACATGGCACTGCGCAGCCTTAAACACGCGTTAGTGCAAACGAATAGTTAATCATTCACTGAAATACGGTGCGTAAGAGTAGGTACTATGAAAATTAATAGTAATTATCGAATGTCATCGTGACATTGTTACCAATAAATGTCTATTTTGGTTTAAAATCTTTAAACAAATGTAACATAATTTTATAAGAAAAAATAGAAGTAATACATTTATTTGGTGAGAGCCTCATAACTAGTAGGGAAATTGCTGCAGAATTCAAAAAGAGGCATCCAGGAAGACACGAGATTCACCACAGTACATCTGCCAGCATTTTTTTTAAGTTATTGAATTATAACAAATTTTCCTTATTAATGAAAATTGTGAAAAACATCAAAAATGCGAATATTTCCTTCAAATTTGGTACATGAACTTAAAATAATAATCTAAATAAGGGTCTCTTACAACTTTTTCGATATCTCTAACGCGAAGCAAAATATTGAGAATTAGACCTATTTGGCAAGGCCCCTTTGCCTTGAGTGTCAATTTTCAACTGATTTGAATAATGGGTAATATGCCAAATATTGAGTTCTATAACTGATACGAATTTCAGCTCCTTCCCTGCAGGAATAATGGATATATGAGACTGTCTTCATCTTAAGTGAAACACACTATACAATTTTAATTGATCAAAAATACAAATTCGTAAACACTCGAAAGTACACCTGAAAATATTTTTATCAGGCTGCAATTAGGCGTGCAGAAGAGCAAAATGATAACTTATCAAAAAGAATAAAAACTTTTTTCAAACAATAAATAAATCTAAATTTATTCGACTATTAACTTTTTGAATTGAAGATTAGAAGATTAATATAGGCAAATCCAATAAATACGAGGATGTGCGCATTTGAGCGAAAAGTGGCACATTTCCGAGCGAGGGAAGCAAATAAAGCGCGACGCGGAGCGGCGCGCTTCATTTTCCCGAGATCGGAATGTGCCACTTTGGGCTCGAATGTGCACACTCGGTTTTAAGCACGATTACAAAGCATCCCGTTTTAACAGAAAAAAAATTGGTCAAATTGTTAGGTATGTGTTTACAAAAAACCAACAAATATTAATCACTAAATAAAACAGTCGCACATAATCTTAAAATCAACAAAGCAAAAAACACTGTTTAGTGCGAAATACAAAATAAAATATTTAGTAAGAAATACCGAGGTTTAATTTTCGCAACGCGGTTGACAATCCGAATAACCGCGAATCCGTATAACTGAGGTTCGGATAATCGAGGTTTTACTGTATATTAAAACTTCATTAAGTATGTGACTTTATTAATTTATGCAAATAAAGTAACCCACTAAATATTCTTGATACAGTTAAATTTCACTTGTGTGAAATTAAATCCAAAACGAAATCTAGAATAAATTTCTCCCTCCTCAAAGACGTCAAATATTTGAGATCAACAAAAAGAGCTACAGCTAACATAAGAGTCTAAAGTGTTGAATAAATAGTACTTCGTAGCTGAAAATCGAATTGTAAATGACATATCGTAAGCTTTACGTTTTCTGCATACCGTTAGTCCATATATTCTTTGGTGCAGAAAGCATAGAAGAAAACGTTATAAGTTTAATTAGTAAACCCATTCAAGACCGAAGTGAGTGTGCAATGTGGTTGTAAAGTAGTCAGTGTGTTATTAAATCTCGTCGAACAAACTTGTCGAAAAGTTAGTCGACATCGATTAATTAAATTGTACGAATCATTAATTAAAGGGCAGTTGAATATTCGGCCACCGCGAGATTAACGAAGATTTATTAATTTCCCGGAAAAAAATAGCGTGCAGCTTAATTCGATTTTATTAATTGCGGCTTATTCTTCGCGCGTATAAAAAAAGGGCGTTAATTCGTCCTACAGATTTACATACAAAGTTTAATTGCTGTGTAAAAATAGGTGCCGGGCAAAGTAACATTAGCCATGGAGGTACGGATTTTATACATCAAGCTCAGGACGCCCTGTGGCTTGTCGAGGAAAATTTTTCCAAAGCCTCGGGTCAAAGAAAGAAAAGGTAAGCTAAATCAATTTGATTATGTTGTGTGACAGTGATAAATTGCTCGCAAGAAATCGTTTTTCTTCCAGGTTATTAAAAAAATTGTTTAATAACCGTTAAATAATTAGTTAACCTTTATGTTCCATTCATATGCTTTAAATTATCTACATTTTGAAATTATTAACCCAGATATAAAGTTTCAACACAAACTTGGTGTATTAATTTTTATAGACTAATGTTTTGCTCAGAAACGATAACACGCTTCTTCGCACATTTTTTTAACATTACTAGTAAGTATGTGCTGTAAATATTTCAAATATGCACAACCAAGAAAGATTGTATGTTTCAAAACTAATAATTAGGTCGTGTAACTATGCAATGTTTCAAAATTGCAAAATACCATTGTCAATTTTAAGTTATTAGCAAATTTATAAATAGTAGATCCTAAATATACCTTTTCAAATGTATGAATATTCAGAACAAAAATTTGATATTGATATGAGTAATATCAAAAGCCACATAAGAAATGAAAATAAAATCTTTTCGAGTTGTCGCTAGAATCGAATCAAGTTCCATTCTACCTGCAATTCACATTTATTAACGTAAATATTCATATAAAACAATAGTCCTATTTGGAATTTATTGAGGTATTGTATAACACAATAGCTATGTTGAATTTTAAATATATATGTAGTACATATTGTACTAGTTAATATTTTCCAGGCTGTAAATTAGACTATTTGCTAAAATGTTTGTGTTCGATATTAATAATAATATAAAAACTAAAGTACACAAATTGTGTATATTTCTTTGCTACACTTGAGATCACTAATGGCATGTTTTAGAAAAACCAAATCTTTAAATTATATATGGCTTAATTTTTTAAGACAATTAATAGGGGAGCGTTGGTCAAAATAGGATAGTCGGATAAAACAGGATACCCCTTTTTATTTTTTAACCGCTAGTGCCATTTATCTCGCTATATAATATTTAAATTTTATCAAAAGGTTTGTGTAGTGCCCGTATACCAAATTGGCACATGTTAGTCGAGATAAGAAAATACGAACATATTAGTAAGCTGCTAAAAAAATTATTAGTGATATTCTGTTAAGTATCCCGTTATGACCAACTCTCCCCTATATAAGAAACATTTGAAATATCTAATCTATAACGACAAAAATAAAATTTTGAACGATTAGGTGAATTCAATTTTTACTAATATAATAAAAAAAAAATAACTGTAGGATATAATTTCTTTAACATCAAAAGTGTCATAAAATGGTCCTTTAATTGTTATTGTATGTGACATAATTTTTTGTAATCAAAACAACAATTACGAATTAATTATTCTATATTTAAAAACGATATATCCTCACTGATTTTGAGTAATTTTATTTTAAAATCCCTTTTAAGTGGCACAAATTATAATTTAAAATTCATATTATTCAACTCGTAGCAAAATTTTCATAGTTATGTGTTTTATGGTATTTGTTCATGATCTACTGCTATGGACTAATGCCTCCTTAAAATTCTAATAACGTCAACCCTAAAATGGTAGGTAATTAATTTAATATTTAAAAAATTTTAAACAATAACATGAACTTCTGTCGTACAACAACGATTAAACTTTATTTAAATCTACAATAATTTAACTCCTTTTCAAATAAGAAAACTATTGCCTTACAAAAAAAGAAAAAAATTAGGGACAACTGCAAAAAAGAAAAGGCTTGAATAAAAATAATAAAAGAAATAGTCAAATCGTAAAACGAAAAAAAATTGATAAAAATAATAGCAGCAGCAAGAGTGATGACAACGACGGTGATGATGTATTTTTTGTCACAGGTCATATAGACAGAGCATCGAGAGAAAAAGATGGATAAAATATTTTGTATGTGGGCAGTAGGCTCACGAACAATGTGCAGGGGCAGATGATGACGATGTTGAGTTTATCTGTGACTTTTTCATCAAATTTTCTACGTGTTTACCAACTTAGATATGATGGACCTATTTGCCCCGAAATACAGGATATGAAGAACCAAGCCACGCGTGTAACTTGTTTACGTTTTGTTTTTTAATAATTGCATTGAATTTTTCTTGTTTTGTTATAAAATCGTATGCTTATAGCCTAAAGATTCACTACATATTGTTTTATGCGTTTAACATGTTCAATAAAAATTTTATACAAAAAAAAATCATAACCGGTCCTCGGTACCCCGGCCTCCCTATGTACAATGCTCGTCAAAAGAGAATAGACATGCGAATTTAACAAGAAAAGTTAAATCTCTGAAAATTAGAGGACCAATCTTACGTGCTGCTTTTAGTTATATATTTAAAATTGAAACGATTTGATCATTGTTTAATTAACTTAGCCAGCGAGTCCAGCAATCTTGGTATGGTTTACCAATAGTCTTCTTTTGTTCTAAACTTTTTTGATTACAAATTTTGTGAATAAATGAAAATACAATATTATTTTATTAAAGATACAATCAGCTGTTAAAAAGTGGGTAGTATAATGACAATATAAACAAATAAAAAATTGAAACTTTCAAATTGTAATAAAATATTTTGTTGTCATAAATTGGGCGTTCAATTTAATGTGAGATTGGTCCTCTAACTTTCCTATGTTAAATTCGCATGGCCATTCTCGTTTGACGAGCACTGTACATATATATTTGCTTTAATATTTTTTCCATTGATATTTATTTTATGATGCTGTCCTATTCCCACAGAATAAATATTTTAAAAATTGATCTTAATCTAGAAAGCGATCTTTAATTATAAATGATACCTCTGTACCGCAATTGCATGAAATAAAATAATTTGAACCGACAGCTATTCCTATTTCTTTCATATTAAGACACTCGATTACTTGTTTACTAGCTTTACAACTTTCAGAAGTTGAGTTTCTTTTGAAGTAGGTATATAATTTCATCAAAACAAACACAAAAAATTACACACGTACCTCATAAAACAGCAAAAACTACTTTTTATTGTCATAAATAGTTTGTTTTCATTTTACAAAGAAAACCAATTCAAAAGTGAATTTTAAAATTTACATGCTTTCGCCTACTTTCAGTTCTACAAACTGTTGTTGTATAAGCAAATCACGTACCCACGAAAGATTTGTTAATGCAAGTTGTATTGGTGTAAGAGTACATATTTTTAAAAGCTTTAATGTCTGCATTAGACCTAACTTACTGCATAAAATGTATATCAACTGTGTCTACTGATCACCTAAAATTTGAAAATGCCAGAAATACGTGAACCATTTTCAACATGTTTAATTTTAATTTAAAATCGCGTATACTTTTTAGCACAATCATCAATCTCTTCAATTTTTTATCGAATTAAGTGGCATTGAAAGTAACATTCTTATACGTACGTTGTAACAAGAACAAAATTTATTTTAAAGTTGTAAGAACGACATACTTATAAAATTATTCTGTCAGAAAACATGACCATATTGCATACACCGTTATACGTTGAACATTTTGAGAACTAATATCTAAAACTAGAAAAGCTTTTATAAATCTAATGTGTGTTCTTACATCCAGAAGTGCTCGAAACTAGAATTTATAATAGCTTAAATGCACTTTAAACTCTGAATTTATTTCATAAACGGATTTACGGAAGTTGGGTGGAAACTTTCAAGCAGAGAACGACTTCTTGTAAATGATTATCTTCCTGAATTGTTAGTTAATATTTATGAGAAGAGCAACTCAGGTAAAATTTATCGACTAATTCTCAAGTTTATAATGCTATTAAACTCTAAACAAAATTTAAACAAATAGATAAATACGAGAAACCGCCACAGCCTCCAAACGGCTACAAAAACGTCCAAATAAATTCCTTTTAAAAAACTTTGAAAATTGTGCAAAACATCTAATATATAAATCTGCTATTTTCGAGCATCCAAGTAAATTCTGTTTTAAAATAGAACGAGCGAAAATGTAATTTTGTTAAAGTACTTACATACAATAAGAAAACAGGTAGATTCTATTCGAGAGATCTTCGTAAGTACATTCCCCAAGTTACTAAATCTTATAAAATGTAGTTTTGAATGCTTTAGCTTGGTAAATAATCTTAAAAGCTCATTTTGCGGTAGCTTTGCTTTAATACCTACTATGGGAAAATTAACAAGAGCGAAAAATTCACACCAAAAAAGTATAGGTATTAGTTTAAAATTATGTTGGGAGTAAATTTTCCTCAAATTATGCTTTTTATTGCAACTTGTTACGTTAACACCGTATTTTAAAAGGTTGTTAATTATGAAAAGTCACTAATTACTCCATAATATTCAAGTTTTGTTATTTGCATAGATTTGTTACTTTATTTCATGGCGTATATGGGAGATTTGTTGACAAATATTCCCTAATCAAGTTACATAAGTACAAGCTTGTATGAAGACTGTAGTAATTTATCAATTGCGTTGAAAGGAAACCATGCTACAAGCTACCGTGTTATACGCGAATTACAAATATAATTAATTGATGATACGCTTCTATTAATTTTACTTTGAAAAGTTTATAGCACCAATAAAGACTATATTTTCGTTTTCTGCTTCTAAAAAATTACATGAAATTTTCAGTAGATTATATACCTCCTTCATTAGTTTTCAAAGGATAAAAATATGTATCATGCGTTGATATTAAAGTAGAAACACGTTTCAGTAGAAAGTACTTTAATTAAATAGTTTTAAACACACACACTGTCATATCAACAATTTTCGAACACCCATGAATTGTTTAGTTTTAAATAGTTTTCTAGCTTAAAAATACATTTAAAATTTTTTATAAAATTCTATACACAAAAAAAGGCAATAAAGTAGAAATTATTAGACAGATATTTATTTTACTAAAAAACAAGATCTTATACATTTATAAACGAAAACTATAGATATAGGAAACGAAAGTACAACAATATTCGGCCACCACAAATTATGTAGGTATAAATAAACACAAATATTTCAAAATTAAAAGTTTGTTGCAAATCTTTTATTGTTTAAACACTGTAATCTTATAGACATAGAAGCTACCACATTGTCAAATGTTTCACGCATGTGCAAGTTTCTACCTAATTTCAGCAAGCCTTAGGTTACTGTCATTAGGTTTCAGTCAGGAATTCCAATGGTATGTCAATGGCTTCCGTGATTACAACCAAATCTGGAATTTTTCTGCACGCCAATTTTCGTTTTGCTTCCTGTGGCCACGACAAGGTTACGATTAGGCTCGCCTTTGTTTCGAAAGTCTAATTCGGTCCAAATTAATCTTTCGGCATGCTTTACTTAAGTTTAGTTGGGTGTCCCATTCTATACAATTTTGACTGTATACATATACCTATATCAGACTTCAACTGGAAAAAATATAGCTTTTAGTGCTTAAATGTAGGATTTTGAACTTTTCCTCAATTAGTCCTTACCTTTTAAAATGCACATTCGGAAAACTCTCATTGAGTTCGTATTATACACCTTTTAGAAATATTAATTAATAGTCGATTAAAATTAATCAAAACCGATATTATTTTTCGACTCGGGACATGCATGAAAAACGACAGCGTTAATTTTGATGTGTTTATAATAATTCGTTAACTGGAATAGAAATAGTAAAAAAAAATAATTTCAAAATTTCAAGTACCAACCAAACTATAAGGAAATTGAAAACATAAATCAAATTTCACATTTGCAATATTAAAACAAAAATACGAAATGATTATTAATTCAAACGCGGTGTATAAATTAATTTATTTTCATCTATTATTTTTTCTTGTTGAATTGCATGTTGTTTGAACTTGTAGAAATTCAACAAAAAACATTTAGATAATTTCATTTTAATTCTACAATAACTGCATTGTTTTAAAGCAAGATGAACTTCCTTATAGATGTACCTAGTGTACCTAAATATACAAAAAAACCTTTATAAAGTTATCATTATCAAACATTGTTCAAATTTCTAATTCTGCCACATTTTTTTATTAGAAAAAAAATAAATTATTTATAAGTACATTAATAGAGCTTTTAATATACAGAGTATCCACAAAAATAAAACAAGTATTTAATTGGTATTTTAGAGATAAAAGAGATTTAAAAAAATCGTATATTGTTTTACAAAATTGGTATAATAATTACACTTAATTACCAAGGCCTTAAATCATTTTTAACATGAATTGTTTTTATGCTGCCGGTATTTATTATTTTAATTACATTTTTTGTTGAATTTAAAAAAAAATTATATGATAATACCTTTTATAAATCTTTAATATAACAAGTACGCAAGATACTAATAATTTTAAATATTAAATTCAATATTTTTTCCAATAAAAATATGTAATTTTAAGTTTACTTAATTCCATAAATATGTAACTATGTAGGTACTGTTTAAATTGCAATATTAATAGATAACACCGATTAAATTTAAAATGCTGTCAAATCATTTAAATTTAACAGCACCCGTTACAATTAATCGCGATAAAGTTATAATGGATAATTGTCAATTGACGTTAAATTCAAAATTATACAATATTGAACGTAACAATGACCAAAAGCATGAAATATTAATAGAATGAAAAAATAATAAATTGACCTATAAAGTAATATCAAGAATGTAAGCGGAACAAACATAATTAAGATCCACACCCTAATCAATGAATTTAATTAAGTATAACTCATAATCTTATCGAGTAATAAATTATTGACAATTCACTAATTAAAGTACTGTATTTACTTTAATATTAAGTTGAAATGCTATAAATTCTAATAAAAATACGACGAAAATAAATCGTCTTCAATTTATAAGTGTTAAACAAATTGAAAGTTCAAGATATAAGAAAACATAATAATAGAATTTGAAGTCGTTTGAGTAAATAACAGTCCAACGAACAAAGATAAATGTATAATCCAAATATCTGGATTTGCAATTATAAAAACGTTGCAGGATTTTGTAAGATTATAAATTTAAGATGCACGACGATTGAAATTCAGAATAAAAATGAAGAGCTTACGAAGTAATTTAACTGAAAATAAGAAGTCTAATTTCAGAATCAAAGATGAACAATTTTAACTTACAATTGGTATAATTAGTTACAGAAAGCATCATCTTAGATTCTTATTATTTGCCCTTCGCAATGCTATGCTTAAGAACATTGACAATACAATAAATACCTACTTGTAAAAGGAAATTATTTAAAACAGGCGCTAACTTTTGGTAATGTACCTACTTCGTAATATTATAAAATTAATAATATAATAAATTTCAATAAGTAAGGGAGTGTACCCGGTTATGAGACTGGTTTTGTTTATGAGCCAATTTTTTTTACTGGTTAAATAAAGTCGGGTGTTCTATTCATTGTTGGAAAGGTAATGAAAATACACAACTTTTATCCGCAGAAAGTTTTGTGATTCCATTAACATACAAAATTTTATGACCAATTTTCTAAGTGACAGTTTTTCGACAGGAAAAAAATTTGTATCTAGGTATGAGACACCTACAAAAATACATTAAAAATTGTAAAATATAAAGTAAAAACCTCATATCTATTTCAAAATTATAATTTTTTATGCTTTCCATAATTTTTATTTATCACTTTCCTCTTCATAATCGTCGCAATGTTTGCATGTGTAGATGCTTGCACACGTGTTTGCGCACTTCAAAAGAACTGCCCGCTTGCAAATATTGCATTTGATGTTGTTAACAGCGTTCAATTTGTTCGGCAACAACTTTATACTAATGATGTTTTTGCTTTGGAACCCTTGGGTGGTGGTAATATGCTGTGTCTCACACCTGGACAATGACGACATTTTGAGAATTAAAAAAAAAATGTTTTCCAACCACATATTGGCCTAATCTAATATTGGATCGTAAAATATAAAAAAAACACTAAATGCTATACATTACACTTTCCTTTTTCAATTGATTTACATGAAAAAAATAACATTTTGAAAAAAATCAAAAACGTTTTTAACCTGCAATTTTACATACGATGTTTGCAGTTGATATAAGCAATGCGTCGATTCATTTCAGTGTTAGTACAAAAACTGACTGATGACCAAAGAACTACTTGACAGTAATCAGATCGGCCATATTGACATTGCATAATGAAAATAATTGACTGTCTCATATCTGGAGCCTGTCTCATACCCGGGAACACTCCCCTACTTATAATATAACAGACATTTGTATATCATATTAAAGTCATGATATAAATTTAATATAAAGATTGCATTAAAATAATTTCAGACGTACCTAGAGCTTTGAACCGTTCTCCTTAAATAGAAAATTACTGAAGTAAACTTTGCAGATGATGAAAAAAAACATTAAGTAAGAATTTATTAATAAAGGTTTTAGTAAATTGCATATTGTTTTATAACTATATCCAAGAGAATGATAGGTATTTAGACAGGAATGGTTTATAGCGTGCCTCAAAAATAAAGTGTAACTGCCAATTTTTAAAACGAATCCAGAAATCAAATCCAACTGTTAATAGAGTGCTATCCTACTTTTGAACCTAAACTAGATTTATTAATATTTTTTTTAAATGACAAAATTAATAAATTCAAACTTTCTAATTGTTTTAGACTAATATAATTATATGTTATTTAGTAACTAAGCGAATTAAGAATAATTTAATATCCCTGCCAGCAAAAGTAATTTCAGAGAAGTTAATTGAAAGAACGTTGTTGTAGTTAAAAGGATACGAAGAGAAGAAATAATAATAAAAAAAGAAAATTGTATCAACATAAAGTAAACATTTCGGAAAGAAGAGAATACCTGTTCCTTAATTACAAAATAAAACCTTTTAAGAAGATTCCAAACAGATAAAACATAATATAAAGTTTTGATTCAATTAAACATTTCTATTTAAAAAATTAAGATTATTTCCATTTATATCACCTTTTTAAATTCATATAATTATTAATTATTTTAAATTGCAAGATATTGTAATCGATATCTTAAAATTTATTAAATATTATATACAATATCTGGGCGACCGAGCTGTGCTCGGTGTCTTTCGATTTCGCTGTGAGAATGTGATGTCTTCCAGGCTGCCGAGGTACTGAAATATAAAGATCTGCATATAGTGCCATTTGTTGCTGTGTATCAATGCATGAATATTTCAACCTACTGGTGCTTATCTATTCTATGAGATGGCGCTAAACAATTTTTTTTCTAGATAAACTTAGGAGACTAAACATTATCTAAATACAAAATTTCATCCAAGTCGTTAGAACCCATTCCTATGTTTTTCGGAAAGGATTCTAACACACTGTAGATATAGTTGAACCTCCATAAGTCGAACGTCGATAACTCGAATTTTTGATAACTCAAATTATTTTTAGTTTCCCTTCAACTTCGACTTATCGAAGTTCGACTGTATATACAGTGTGTAACTTACAAAGTGTGTAAGTTACAAATTTTTAAAATTTCAAAATAAGCAAACAAAATATATACGTTTATTTGGTAATGTGGTTGTTTGTGGCCGATTCTAACAAACGTATGATTTAAAAATATGGAATCCTGCAAGCAGAAACCAAGCTGGTCTTATAATTAAAATTGCGTAAATTCACTGTAAAGAACGTCATTTTTTTTAAATTTTCCAAAAGATGTAGTGTTTGTAGAAAAACATATCAATGCGACAAAAAATATTTCCCCAAGCTTTTGAATAAATCAATTTCTTGTTAAAAATTCATTTAGGTATATATTTTTTAAACTATTTATACTACAGTATAAACCAAAATTTTTGTTCTTTACGAGGTTCCCAACTATAGTAAAAAACTATTAAGGTGTATCAGATTATTTTTTTAGGCAAGACCAGTGCAAATAGAATATAAGTAAGTACTGTACCCAGTAGAGTTCCACTTTTGTTAAATGTAATAACAACATGCCAGAATTATTTATGATATAATAGAAGATAAATTCTATTCATTTACCAACGCAAGAAATTCTTTCAGTGTTAAAAGCTCACAAAAAAATTGTAAAAGTAAGTTTTAATTTAAGCATAGTTAAAAAAGCATAAAGATGTGGTTTAAAAAAAACAAATTAAGCACAAACGAATTCCTTGTGTTCCAGACGTTCTGGCCTCGCTAGCCAAATCTGAAGTGGCAATTTCTTATAATGAGTTTGATGAACATTAATCGATAACTGCCGGGAGCAATAAAATTTTTAGGATACTCGATATGTCTTCCACACGCTTTGGGAAGACGTATCCATTACTAAATAAGATGTAAACAAAAACACGGGACGTGAACATTATGATTAATGTAAATTTAAATATTACATGTATTACCGTAGGGTTCCCTTTATTTAAAATTATTTTAGTATTGTCAGATAAACAGTTTATATTAGAATAAAATATTATTAATTTAATGAAAAAAAAGTAAAAATGTTAACTGAACGTATAATAAAACTTTATATAAAATTTACATAAAGATGGGAAGTAGGTTTGGTGATTTTTAAAAATTTTTAATCAAATTTTAATTTATGGTGGTTTGTGTCCTGTAAAGTGCTTCTGAACAGCCACTAAATATATCTTTCAACATATACATAGATCTGCTGTATCAGCACCGAGTTTCCGAAAGCGTAATATTTTAATTATAATTCATTTTTATTTCATAAAAAACTATTTAAAGTTTTTCAAAAGTGTATAGCAATTATTATGTATAGGTATTGTCGTATTTTATAGCAATGAAAAAGAATCGAAAGTCCACCTGACTCTCTCTAAATCTATCCCTGTAAATCATTCCGCAAAATGGTAAAATATTTAAATCGATTCGAATGTTGAATTCTCCTTTAGCAGTCAACCTCAGCTTTATTTTTAGTGAAATTGTCCTACGAGCTCATAAAGAATGAATATAATCTAAATTTTATTAGGAATAGATCAAAAAGTCAATCTAATGACACCGGTTTTAAATTATTTCATTGTGTTAGTAGGAACGCCAATTTGAACCAAATCACTGTGCAAACCTTGGTCTTATAAAATTCGGATTTGGTATAGATGAAAAAGTTTAGTGGCGCATTTCTTTACATTTTTCCATGCGAAAATGCAACGGAAGTCCTTGTATTTTATGCTTTGTTAATTTTAAAGTGAAATAACTAAACTGTTCTTGCTTCCTACCTACATAAGGCTATAAAATTTTTAATTAGTAAAAATTAAAAGAACAATTTCGTCCGTTACTCAGCACTTGAAGGATGTTCCTAGTAATTACATACCTTAGCTTTCGAATGCTGTTAATATTTTTTTATAGTGCGACGATAATTGAGCATTATTTTTACAAATCATTAAATGATATAAGAAATCGATAGGTGTACAGTTAATGCAATTAATGTCATGCATACTTTGATTGTAATTTATCGTATTACTGTTATTAAAAATATTTGTACCTATGTATGGAAATTCTATGAAGCTTAAGGAGGTTGAGGTGGGATAGTGCCAACCAAAAATTTGAAATGCTGTCATTCAGAAATACCTTGTATTAAATATTTATAAGACTAACTATATTTATTATTAGGATTTATTGATTATCGAATTTATTAAATCATTTTAGACAAATGGATTAACTTTTGTATGTTTTGTATAAACTTATAGAAAAAAACTGAAAAATATAGATTACTTATATTTTACAAATTTTGCCAAACAAAAATAAAAAAATAATAAATAATAAATGTAATAGGTAAAAATAAAGTAATTAATTAAAATGAGAATTAAAAATCTCAAAATTCCAGTGTTTCGAAACGGCAACACTTTAACGTCATTTACTGTTGGCTCTACTGACACGTTAATATATAGATATATTTCATTTTGGGGTTACTTATTATTTCATATTAATCTATATTTGTTTTAAAAACAATTATTCAAAACTCAATATGAATATTTTTGAGTTATATTGGATTTAAGTTTACATTTTTATTTATATTGTTACTTTTATAAATGCAATTTTCAACATAAATACTTTGTTAATAAAATAATTAAAACAAATACTTTAAATAATTTATTCCTATTTTATTAATAAAAACTAATACCCAATACAAATCTATTATTAATTAAACTTAATATTATTTAATTGTACCATATATTTTAATTACATAACCTTAAACCACACAATTTAATATATTTCAATTTTCTGTCATTATTGCTAAATACAACGTTGACGTCATTTCAGACATTAAACGTAAATCATTCACAAGTACCCCTAATAATTGGTATTTTTCATAAGGTTAAAGCTTCCTAATTAAATATGAATTTTTTTTTAATCACGAAATTTCATTGTTCAACATAGTTAAATTTAATATTGATGGCATTATTTTTTAAATTTTTAATAGCAAAAAAAGTGTTATTTTCATATCAATTTTAGGAGTTCTCCATAAGACAACATGTATTGTTAATTTCGATTTATATTTAAATAAGCTTCTTAAAAACCTTAAGTTTTTCATAAAAAATTTCTAAACCAATTAATCTATCAAAATAAATGTGTGCAAAATAGTTTTCATATATTACGTTTAACACCTCCACCTCTTTAAGTTTCTGTATCAGATTTTAAAAAATGTTCGAAGATAATTTTACATGAATTTCCTCCAATAAACTTAATTTTTCTTTAAGAAATATGAAAAATTAATAAATTGTCTTTAAGACTTAGTTTGGTGCCACTGGCAAATAATTTATTGGCAAATTTATCTTCGAATTTACAAAATTATGACCTTCAAATTGCTGTGTTAGCGATCTAACCCCGAAAATATTTCACCATTAAAATTCTTTCGAAGTAGAAGTATGTGTTCGAAATAGCTGGTCAGAACATTATTTCGGAATGATGGTTTTCGTGGTAAATATTAAACCCGAAACGACCGAGATAATTCAAATCAATAAGAAGAAAAACTTCTTGAAACGAGTCTTGGTAAATTTCTATTAACTTCATCAATAACGATGAATTGTTGTTTGTTCAAGCGCAAGTGTAACCTCAAATATTTTGTTAGAAAAACAATTTTAACAATACCGTTTCAAAAATGACATGTTAATTTATTTTATTTTTGAGATACAGTAGAAAATAGAACCGACGAATGTCTAAAAATATAGCATTTCAAAAAGTTTAATACAAAACTCGCTAAATTTAATATTACTCGTATTTGAATATATGTTGGAATTTCTCTGAGCTGAACTCTTTGAAATTACACAATTTTCACGTCTTTCAGACTTCCGAGGATGTATGTAAGAAGAGTTATACAAACAGCTTTTTCTCTCGGGACGAAATTAGTAGTCCATTCTCGCAGTTCCAAAACTGAGCTTTTCTAACTTTAAATTAAGAAACGTCTGCATTTTGGGAGCTTAAATAAATATTTCAAACAATAATTCCTGAACTGGAAGCTTCAAGTCGTTAAACCTATAAAATTAGATTTATAAAAAATCCTAGTAATACCTACTCTTGTTGAATATAAATTTCATTCAATGTTATTTTGTTTGAATACCATAATAATTTGGATTAAACTTTAATAATTAGTAAAAGTTATGCAATTGAAGAATATACAATGTATACATATTTATGATTAAAAGCTGCAAGCAAAACTGAAACTTAAGAGTTCATAAACAAAAACTCTTTACCAAAAGTATTTTAAACACGATTGTAAGCACTCTGGAAATTTTAAATATTGTTTTACAATAAAAATATATTTAAATTTTAGATACTGACTTACTAAATTCTTTTAGAAAATAAAGTAAGATAAGTTGTGTAACAATTATAAGTCTACAGCTTTTTTTGGCCTAACGTTAATAATTGTTTTATACAGCCTATCAGACGAATAGGTACTGGCACTTAACCACCCGGGAAATTTTTTTTTTATATAATTATAAAAAAATATATATAAAAAATCATCATATATAATTATATACGAATTTTGGCGCGATATAATTTTATCTAGTTTTATATAATTTTACATAATTATATAAAATTATATATAAATATAAAAAATAAATTTTATATAATAATTCCCCTACAGCAACATTTGTGGTAATTACCATCAGTCTACTAATTAGAACCTTTGTGATTCGGTATCTGCTTATTTAGTGGAAGGAAAGGTTGCAACTTATAAATGACCCTAAACTGAAGAAAAACATACCCCTAGTAAAGTGGCCTTATGTATAATATTATGGAGTTATGGAGTTTTTAAAAACGTGTAATAAATATCTTATTTTTTAAAATATTTCGAAAATGTTCAAATCTATTATAACGATGCTATTAAAGATATATGTTTAATTTTTTTTTAATTAAAAAAACAGAAATGCATATCGAATATGAATTAAAATAGGGGAGATAGGTTTGCCAACAATGGGTCAAAATTGAGACGAGAAATAAAGTTTCTCATTTTAATCACTTCACGGGTAACATAAGAAGTTTACAATAACAATGTGCATCATATTTATTCTGAAACACGATATCTAAACGACAAAATAAATCAACAATTAAGGTCTTACTAAATACACTCAACCCCTTTTAAGAGCACCTGGAGATCAAATAAAGCGCGACGCAAAGCGGCGCGCTTCATTTGATCTCCAGGTGCTTACTGGAAAATTGAAATGCACTCTTTTCGGCATTCTTTAGATTTAGGACATATTGCTTACGAACTTTTACTGTTTAGTTTGGTATCAAGTAAAATCCAATTAAATCTCAGTACCTATTCGTTTGACACCCTAAATAAGAAACTATTTAATTCATTGTTCAAATAACAATGCATACTTAAAAATAATCTCAAAAAATGACCTTAATTATAATTTATATTAAACAAAATATAATATTTTTTCATAAATACCATACGGAGTCCGCGAATTTTAAATTAATGTAAGTTAATAAACAATTACGTTTATGTATTACCTACTCGTGGTCATTCTATCAAAAAACGATTTTAAAAATAGAAATTCAGTAAAATTAATCCGAGAATGTAAGTACCGATTCATCATAAATGACAATCGCAATATGGAAAACCAGAATTAAAGGAAATCAAGCGAAATATAACAGCTGTTTGCATCAGAAATCCCATAACGTGAAAAATGAATTAAATATCTTTTTTGCCCTCCAATTTATTGTCGGATCGAAAGTTATTTCTAACTTATTTGCCACTCGCACTTTTCATCATAGAAATTCCCAAATCAATTTTTCAATATTAAAAATGGAATTAACACTGAAAGTATCAAGAGTAGTTTTTCTGTCAAAAGCAGTCGTAAATTATAACGATAAAAAGAATTGGGTAAAGGTCTTCTTTTTACTTAAAAGGTGAATACGTAAAAAATTCACTTTCAACACGCGAAAAGTTAAAAAAGGAAATTGCTTGGAAATTGTTGAAATTATCCTGGAAATTGTGAGAAACTCATTTTAAAATAGAATATTATTCACACACAACTTGTAATAAATTTTATTACGATAGAAATAAATTAGCGGACATGAAAATACCGCCATCATGTTAAACCGAAGAACTTTGTAATGCAGCTTTAAGAAAATCATTAAAGTTATAACTTTACAGAGCTTTAAAAGGAATACAACGTAATAAAGTAACAAGCTTTAAAAGTAATACGAATAGTAGAAAATTATTGTCACGATATAATATCGTTTATGTTGAAGTCGAAGCACCGTACAAACTATAAACAATACCTAATGGTAAAGTTTATTTTTCGTGACTAGAATTTAAGATTATTTCAGATACGAAAAATTTGATTTACACGTGTGATCTAACAACTACGTGCATACTTTATATGAATATACTACAAAAAGTCAATTTTTTGTTAATAAATTTTATTCGGGTTAGTACACCTCTGAAATAGGCCAATTAATATAAAAAAACACAATTGTATTCATTTACATACAAATACGTAATACAATTATTTTAAGAAACTGGCCAGAAAATAATTAGAGCACAAAGTGTTTAATTTTTTGATGTTGCTAAATTCATTAAAATCATGCACCAACTTCAAATTTTAATTATTTCTACTATTAAGTTCATGATAAGAGTAGTATTTTAGACACTTTTAAAACCAAAATAATAACCTAATTATTGACAATTTATTAATTTAGAGTGCACAGATAATAAATTTAATAAACATAATTAGTTAACATTAAAATTTAAGCAAAAGTAATTGGCTCGTAATACATTTTTAGAAAAAGTTCGGATAAAGAGGTATAAATGGATACAACTATAAGCACTTTGTAAATGTATATAAAAACAATAATAAGTCGTTTAAGTAAATTAAATTTGTTTAACATTAAACTAAATTATTATTAATCAAGAAATTAAAGTAATTTTTTTAAGATCTTCAAGTATCGATCTTTGTACACATTAAAATAAGGCAAAACCAATCCTAAGGGCGACAACTTTTACGTATTTAAAAAAAATACGAATAAACATTTTCTTTATCTCTAAAATAAAATTAGAAAACGAGAAATGCATGCTTTTATGACAATTAAAAATTATACCAGGAGTTCTCAAACTACGGATCATAATTTTATCTCTGTTTGCTAAGTGGCCCAATCTGCAAATAAGCATTAAAATACTTTCTTATATTGAGCAAAATAATTGAAGACAGCGGTTGTTATACTAGGAGTCTCGAAAAATTTTTGGAGTGCCTTTAAAAAAAAATTGCTAAAAATACTTAAACAGGGTATCAGACGAATACCTGACACTAATGTAAACAATAAAAGATTTGGATGCTCATTTCAAATTTCAGGTCATTCTGACCAGTTGTTTTTAAGCGTTTAGAAATCGGAGCTTTAATTATAATCACCCTGTATTCTACATAACAAGGTATTTATTACACATTCTTAAATTGAAGTTTGCGATACTATAACTCAAAAATATTACAGATAAAAGAACAAGTGCCCTTGAGGTACGTTTTTGTTAAGTTAAGGGCCATTTACAAGTGATTTATGTTTCAGTACTGATTCGTCTTACACCCAAATTACGCATACTAGTTTAACATTGAAACTTAAATTTTTTCGTCAAAGTTAAGTTTCTTTCTACTTTTCCAGGTTAATTAAACTATATTTGTAATTAACACTAAATTGTAAAACCTGGATGTAACCCAATAATTAGTAAAAATTGTGAATCTAGTGTAATTGAACTTAATATATTGAAGGTAAATATAATACACACTTTTGTACAATTTGTAGTTCACAATTATTAGGTTATGTTGAGTTGAGAGAATTTTCCGCTTCGCTAACTGGTAAAAGTTTACGAGCGCCATATATTTACAATTCTGTTCGCTTAAGGAAGAGAATACTGTTTAGTTGCCGTTTTATCCTATCCCCGTCCGCACATTGAAGAATCCGCTTAATAGGGTTGATCTCTCATTTAAAATATATAAATCCTAGACGTTTCAGAGAAATACGTCCGCTCAATAGAGAATTCTGCGTATTAGAGGTGTTCGTTAAGAGAGAGTTTACTGTACATACTTAAAAAATGCTTGTATAAATATAAAAAATTCACATACCTTATTTGTTTTTGTTATTAGCAAAAAAAAAATAAAGTCGTTATCTGCTGACAACAACAGTTAAAATACATATTTAAAACTTTTTTTAATGCTTTATAGGTATACCTATAAATTAACTAAGTTAAAAGTATACTTTTTAACTTAGTTAATATTATAATAAAATGATATTTATAAGCTTTTAAGTTGATAGATTATTATTTTTTTTAATTAAATTGAAAGTTTGGCGGAAATTTTGTGCGTCATTCCGGAAACGCAACATTTTTTTTAAATCACATTTTTCAGAAAAATGCAGAAGATAGCGCTACTGGGTAATTATTTAAAGCATATGAGTGCAAGTGGATGCCCCGTGTGATTTTTATTAAATTTTTGAAATTCTGAGTGGTAAGTGTGTTTTTGTATAAAATTTTTACACCGTACATCAATTCACCGTCATTCCGGGAACGCCGATAATTGTAAAAAAAAAGTAAATGAATTTTAATAAAATATTTCTTAAACATTATCATGAACTTTTACTACATTAACCTCAAAAAATGCCGTTTTAATGACTATTGTCTATTTTTTACGAAGTTTTATATGAAAACGTCATTCCGGGAACGGTCATCCCGGGAACGTTCCCGGACATGACGAGTTCTACACACTGAAGTGATGAAGTCGACAAGACCAATAGGTATTGATGTTATTACAGAGTCACCTGATTTACCAGAAATTACAGAATCCATTGAATCTTGTAGCTCTAAAAAAATTGTTAAAAAATATTTAGCTGTTGGTCCTTCTGCTAAATCTACCAGTTTACGAAAATCAAGTCGAATAAATAATAATTCTAATTATTTAAGAGAACGTAGGAATAGAGTGAATTATTATAAAGAAGTTTATGACTCGTTTTCTTCAGATGAGGAAGAAGATAAAGAAAAACTAAACAACTCGGAAAAAGCTGGGTGCTCTTATGGACATTTTTTATTTTATGTAATTATTCATTTTCAGCTCTGCCCGCTCAGATATCAATTAAAGATAAGATAATTAATGATTAGGACTGGTTTGTAAAGCAAAAATAAAAAAAATATATTTTAAAATTTGAAACCCGGAATTTACCACCTTGGTGATTTTGCGCCATACAGATAGATACTAATGCAAGAAATTACAAAAGTTCAACTTACTTCCACAAATTTCATAACTTTCTAAAAATTAAAGACAAATATTTAAAAAAAAAATAGAATAATCAATAACAAATAAATTTAAACATCCTGTCGGTTAAAGTCGTGGCCCCTTACTGAAGCACCTTTCAATTTTTGGAAAGCCCTCGATGGGCTCTATCCAATAAAAAAAAATTCATACCCTTCTACTTAAGATACCAAAGTTGACTCCATTTTCGATTAAACCGAAAGTGATACAAAATGTGTATTTATGTCAGTACATAGATTGTATAAATTAAAGAAACTTTTATACTTGTACTTTTTTTCAAATTTTTATTAGTTTAGGAGTTATAAACTCGTGGCACTTTAAAGAAAACACCCGGTATAGTAGAAAATAACATCACAGGAGGGAATTGTGTCATTTCACGATTAAGTGTGTAGAACTTTTAAATAGGATTATTCTTTTTTTGCTAACTACTTAGCACTACTTTCATTATCGTAATCTAGCCACAAAAAAATTCTGATTACGTGCTTGGGTTCGAGATGTTTTAAACATAAAATACATACGCAACTATCGATTAAAGTTGTTATAATTTACTTAAAAATCGTCGCAATGCAGAGTTGTAATTAATTTGTTGGGTAAATTTTAATATAAGTATTATTCGAAGCCAATTTACTTATAAAAAGCAGTTATCTAAAGAGATTTTAAATTTACTTTTAAATTACTTATAATACATTAAATAAATTAAAGATGTCGTTTAGAAAATAGAAACAGTCCCTACGCCTCTTCTGCTTAATAAATTTCTGTTTTAACAAGAAGATAGAAACATGTTATAATTGGTAGATTGTAACTGAATATCAATTTTTTAACTTCAATAACAACATGAGTCGTTATTTGCGCTTAAACTAGTTAACATATGTTCGTACATAGGTGAAAAAATTAAAATTTTCCTACTGGTTTGTAAGAATATAAAGACCCACTTCTAATGAGATGAAATTAACTTCATGCAACGAGATGTTGCAACCATTTATCCTCTACAAATTGTTGTTGGAAAGTTGAATGAAAATTTATAAGTGCAAATTAAGCGAAGAAATTGCGGCTATTCGACTATTAATTTAATTCTTTTGAATAAAACTAACTTTTTCAAGTTTTCAAAGTTAGATTTGGATTTTCATAAAACGTTCTAAAACGTTCGTTTAATATTTCATTAAAATTCGATTAACTTTTTGAAATGTAGTTCTTACATAACAATTTTCTTGGCTATAATTGAGATATTTTAAAGATATTAAAATGTTGTATTTCTCCATTAAATTGGTTAAGATCGCTGTAACTTAATAAAAACACATGTAATATTTTTTTTTAAAAAGTGTGAGACTCGCACGTTTGAAGTGAAACTTCTTAGGTTCTTCCAACAATTGATTTTATATATTGATCTCTAAGCATTGACGATTATATTATTGTAAGATTAGGAAATGGTTATGTAACGGTTGTTTTGGTATTATTAATTTGTATAGGTACTATTTTTCTACATCAAAATAGGTCTCGGGGCAACAAGAGCGTCATTCACTAGACGATTTACCCTCCTTAATTTCCAACTTATTAAAGAAACAAAATAAAAGTTTGTACCTAATGCTATATTAAAGAATAACAATTTGTCTACGAAATTCCATTAAAAAACTTTCCTTTTTTATCCGCCAAGCCCCCCTTCCCAAATCAACCAACAGCAAACATAACAGGCGTGAACCCTCCAGATGAATTAACCCTAAAAATAAGGAATACGAGCATGGCCGAGCGAACAAAAAAGGAAGCATATTATTAATCTAGATCAGTCATTTCTCAAAATCCGAAATGTGCAATTTTTCACTCGATTTGGGCGTTTGGTTTTTATTCACCTCAGTAATAATCGATAAAATTTAAACTTCCTGTTCTTGGGCGTCGTTTTGTTTTTGTGTTATAATTTTAATTCGTTTTTCACGTACACCTAATTATCACAATTATATATTTTTTAACATCTGTTTCAATTATGCTCCTTTTCTAATAAGAGTTTTTGTTACGTCTTATTCTAATTACCCACTGTTTCGGACTATAGGCAAACAATTAATTATATATGGGTTGGTTCTGTCACAAAAACTTTGCAATTCTGTAATGTACAGCATCTTTTTTTTGCTTTTATATTTAGCTCTTGTCTCACTCTTCGAACTTTCTGTGACCTAGAGGTCGTAAATTAATGATTTGTATTCTTAACATAACAGGTTTAAGATGAAACATAATACAAAATTAAGATGAACATTGGTAATTCGAAAGAGTAGTAAAAATACAATTATTTTTCAAACGCACTATAATTAAAATTGAGCATTTCATCTCTCATATTAATATATTCTATGTTAATACGTATAAATATACCGAGTTAAATGATTTTGAAACGTAGTTAACGTCGTCTATTACGAAAATATATATTAATATAAACGCTGCAAAAAAAACGCACCTGCTCTCTATGAAAATATTGAAACCAGAATATTAAACTTTATATAAGTATATTTGAAATTCTAACTTTTGAATTCCTCAAGTTTTATTCAAATGTAGCTGTTTAAAATGTAAATATATTTACCTCCAAAATGCATATAAACTTGTTCATGGAAATGCGAAGAGGTATTTTGCTATTGAACAAACAAACCAAGGTGTCATTATCATACTTTGCAAAACTACGATTTGTAACATAAACAAAAATTAACATAAACTTTAGTACATATTTTAAGTACCCACTTTGATGTTCCTTCCGGAGGCCGTTTCATCTAAAGATAAACTTCATCAAGCAACTAAAAGTAACCTTAGATTTAATAAAATTTATTATAATTGCGATACCGTATTCCTCGCAATCATGTGTACCTTGTGTGCATTGTGCAGTTTACAAATTTATAAGCCAAACATGCAAGTTGAATAGTTGTTCAGATAGCTATCCGGGTCACGTTTAAAGCTCTCAATGTTAATTTGGTTAAAACATTTGCGTCTGACGTGATCAATTACTACCTGTAAATGGATTTGTAATTGGCGTACCAACAGTGATGCACTTGTACTTTATATGAAACGAACCATAATATAATATCGTGTGAGAAGCTACAAATTTCACTTAAGACTATTTAATGTGCTCTATTAACGCGTCAATTAAATCATAAAAGTGGGTAAATACAGTAGAACCTCGATAAGTCGAACTTCAAGAGAGACGCGAAAAAATTCGAGTTATAGAGGTTTCGACTTATAATTTAAGACATGCTTTGGTAGAACTCAAGCTAAAGCCACGACAATAGCAATAAATACCCAAAATAAAACAAAGGGACACCTAGGTAAACACGTGGTGATATCAGTCGTAAAAATCAGTAATCGTTTCTTAATTTTTTTTTGTTGAAATAGGCAAGTCCTAACGAAACACGTTCGAGTTATCAAAAATTCGGCTTATCGAGGTTGGACTGTATTGATATGCGGAAGATACAAAGATCAAATAAATATTTTTCGAGTTATAGAGCGAAAATATGAACTGTAATACCATGCAGGAAAATACTGATTATTTCGACTTATCGAGGACTCAGTTTTCCAGATATTGAGTTACTGGGGCTTGAAGGGAAGGGAACAAGGGTTTATTTCGAGTTGTAGAGGTTTTCGAGTTATCGAGGTTCGACTTATTGAGATTCTATGGTAGTCTAAAGGCCGCTTTAGACGGGGCAAGAAGATAGACAACACAAATGAGCAAGTTGTGTACCATTTTGCTAATTTTAAGTGATTAAAAAAATGCTTCATAAAAAAGAATTTAAATGCAATAAATATTCCGCCGCCAAAAGTATAAACTGTCCTCAAGCGGAACCTTTTATATCTTATATCTTCTAAGAGATGCTTGAATTATATATAAACTTGCAAAACTAAACAAATAATAATTGATAATACAGTATGCTATTTAGACGGATGAAGCTCCGGTATAACGTCTCCTCAAAGGAACAAGAAATCCGTACATTATATCCATAACATGTTATAAAAAACACATTTCAAAAATAATATGAAGATAATTTTTGAACTTTCAAAGAAGATGTCAAAATGTTATAATCTATAGTGTCACTATATTCTAAAAATTTTATTAGAGGTTTGATAGACCGAACTGCGTCTGCATGATATTATGAGCAATCTTAGAAAAGTCAGATAAACAATCTGGCGCCGATACACTACCAGGCACTAATACTTTTATTTAATCGTCTAGCTGCGGCGGTATATCTCGTGTCTGACGTTGGAGACGCAGAGGTCGCTATAGCAGGAAAAAGATTTTTGGGGGTTGTAAATGTTGAACGTTTTATCCAGGGTGTACGTTATTAAAAATACGTAATATGTATAAAGAAAATTGATAAATTGCATTCATATTAACGCGAGGACAACGTATAGTCAGACGTTATAATGGAATATATGTTATATCGCAGGGACGTTATAAACACAGTATAAAATTATAGTAAGCTAAAATACTCTATTCTGTTAGTCTAAACACTTCAGCAAGTAGAATGTGAAAGGGTAATATAGTCTGACATTATGATATTTATACAATATCTCAATAAGTAATAAATAATATATGACTGATAAACAAAACATTTTTGTATTTCTGTCAAATTATTGCAAACAATAAAACACTGTTATAATAATTTTAAGACCCATCTACAAAACATTATTTTAATATACACTCTTACTTCATTTGTCTAGAGCAGTGGTTCCCAACCAGTGGTCTGCGGACCATCAGTGGTCCGCAAAAGATTTCAACTTTGAATGTTACTTTAGAATTTTACGATTACTTAGGTTAAACGTTTCGGTTAAAGTTTATTTTTAGAATGAAACAGTTTACTTTTTAAACTTGTGGCCCTTGCTAATAATAATGAAATCAAAGTGGTCCCTGGTCAAAAAAAGGTTGGGAACCACTGGTCTAGAGGTATAGAATAGATAAATTTCTGTCGTTGTTTACTGTATATATCCACAGGCTTTTAATATTGAATAGCCCCTCACAATTCGTAGAAAAGTAAAGATGTAAGTTACCTGTTTGTGGTGGTTCGCGAAATCAAACTTCCAAAAACTTGGAACTGTGGCCAATCTTCCCTAGCAGTTTGCCAAGAAACTTGACTTGCCTGCAAAAGGTGTTCAAATGGATCGTCCACAAAGGATAAGTAACTTGTAGCAAGTTACTTGGTCACTTGCCATACCCACCAGCTTGCCCCGTGTAAACCGAGCCTAAGTCTCGAAATTTTAAATCATAAAGTTCCCTAGTAAAAGCAATCAGCAATCCGTTAGCTATTAAGAAAAATAAAAATTGATAACTAATATTTAACTCGCATCAAATATAAAGAACAATAAAAATGAAACCGTATTATTATAACATAATTTTCGTTACACGGCTTGCTAATAAAAACGTTAGAGTATTTATTTCCTTATTTTATGCTCGTAAAGATTTACTTGCTACCAGTAGAAAACATTATGGTATTTCGTTTCTTTAATTGCTTAAAAAGATGAACTTTTGTACCTTCAGGAGATCTTATAATGGAGTAAAGTTAGAAAGACGTAAATGTTTGATTCTTTACTTTTGCTTTAATTATCTCGTTCAGAAACGTGTTAACATCGTTGTCTGTAAATGGCACTTATTTTGTTCTTTTAAAAACACTCAGGAATAGCTGCACACTTCTAATTATTTCCAAGTTCCAGACATGAAAAAACTAATAAAGTTCTTTTATTAAAATAAACTCATTTAATGTAGAACGTCACTTCTTTGTCTTATAAAAAATGTCAGAAAATCAGAAACCATCAAACTCTTAGATTTCGATTTATGTACTTATAAAACACCCTTTGTTATACTGTCATAATATAAATTGCAATATACGAAACTAATAAAAATTATAAATATAGAATAAGTAAGATAAAACCTACTAAAAAAATTTCAAAAATACCCGTTGATATATGGAAAATAAACAAACTGTTGTATGTACTAGTTGCAGTACTAGTTGTTGTATGTTGAAAATAAACAATTAGGTCGCAGTGGGATTTCAAAGAAATAGATGGGATGGCACGGCAAATTTATTGAAAAACGCTGGTTCATATTATAAAATAAATTTAATTTAGTAAATAATTTAAATATTAAATTATTAAATATTAAAAAATTTAATTTATTATTTAATATGTGTTAATCTCGGTTGACATTTTCTTCCACTTCTTCAGTGCACATATTTCTATGGATAAAATTATTTAAAATAAAATCTTATACAAAAATCACACCTTAGAAAGTGGCAGAAAGCTGTCATCTTTTAAGATATGATTTTTTTATCTTTGTAATACAATGAAACAAAAATTAAAATTCCACAAAAAGCGCAGTTAATCCGTCACGACCGAACACCACAAAATGCAGAACACGATCGTTAATATTAAAAGTAACCCAACAAATCTTCCCTTTAGCCCTTTCAGTCTCTGGAGAAATAGGCCGTGAACGAACTCCCTTAGTTTAAAACATATACCATTGTTCCAGTGACCCTGTTCTAGTTCACCCGATTTTCCATTAAATAACTTGGCCATCACAAGGGAAATCCTAGTGTTTTATCTAATTTAGAGAAATTTATATTATTCCCTTTTCTATTATCTCTTTATACATTTATAATTGTGCTTTACGTAAGACCCGTATGTAGGACTGACACTTTTATGGTTACGTTAAATCGTCCGATGATTAATTATCTTAACTTTCTATGTTAAATATCATAACACATCATTAATTTTTGTTAATTAATTATGTATTTATTTTCACAAAAAGTTTGTTTAATTATTCCGTCAAGAGTCATGTTTTAATCGTTTTTACCAACTGTGTCTTAAGAATAGTACTAAAATTACTTCATTAATAATCTTAAAGCATTTGAGCAACTTTCTAAAGCTTTTAAACTTAACAAACATAATTTTAATTCATGATAAAAAATATAAATATAAGAAAAATAAATCATTTATAAAAATATATATGTATACATACATATTTACATAAATAATTAAAAATAAAATAACTTACCCCCATACTACTTAAATTTGAAAGAAAGCAACACATTCAAGCTTACCTGAAACAAATAATTTCGTGTTAGAGCAATATAAAGAAAACATAATAAAGATTAATATTAAAATAAAGTGGCAATTTCGTTGAACCCAATGATGCATATTTAAGTCTATGGTTGTTTTACTCGACAGTGTCGCGGTTTTAGGGGTTTGTGGATTGCCTTGAATCAATAATGTGTCAACACTCTTAAATTACATTCACCCCTTTACAAGCATTTGTAAACAAGTTCATTGCTGTTATTTTTGTAGCGTAAAACTTTCACTTCTTTTACCGAAAAAATAAAATAACATACCAAAAAATATTGCCAAAGTTTTATTTTTTTAAACAACTAAAATTACATACCTACATCTAAACCAACAGTTTATTTTCCTAATCGTAAAATAATTTAAAAAAAACCGGTGCGTGTACCTATGTACGCGTGTTAGAAGTTATACTTCTTTGACCAAATTAAATATAAATTAAATATACCCACGTGTTGCTTTGCGTTTGTCTTCTTCTTTTATTTAAGACTATGACTTGTTTTTTTCTGTTTTTCAAGCCTCTTGAGATGCGGAGGTCCAACTTTGGTACCATCTTTTTGGTGGTCGACAAGGGGGTCTTTTGCCCATTTCGCCCAGCGGTCTTCTTCTATTCTGCCCACATAATCCCTCCAGTGGCAGCGTCGCTCCCTTGTAAATCTTACTATATCTTGTACTTTTAGCTCCTCTCTTATTTGTGTACTTCTCAATTGATCCCTTACACTTACTCCCTTAATTGTCCTTAATGTTTTAATCTCTGTAGTCCTCTGTGTGTTCTTTGTTTTTGAGGTTTCCGCCCGGGTTTCTGATGCGTATATTAGCTCCAGTCTTACAATGGTTTTTGCTGCTCGATATTTCGGCTCCTAAATAACTCTATCGCATATTTTATTTGATTGGTTGATCGTTGACTGCTAAGTTACATCTGACAGGGTCTCTCGGGATAACCATTGATTCCGTCTTCTGTACCTATATAGGCATGCTATACTTCTTTGCCGTTCTTTGGAATCTATATAATTGTCGCTGCAGATAATCTTCATTTTCTGCCATCAATATTGCGTCATCTACGTACTATAGTATTTTTATCAATTTTTGTCCCCTTCTGTATGCTTCTTTAACTTCTTTGACACTTTGTATTATTTTCTCTATTATTAGATTGAATGGGATTGGACTCATGCTATTACCCTGTCTGATTCCTGTCATAATACAGGGTCCGGCAGAAAGATCCGACTGTTTTCAACAAATCATAAAATCGTTGATTTTCCACAAAAACAATTATTGGCAGATTCTGGTTCGTCTTTTTATAGCAAATAACGGCTCCAGAAGTGCATCGCTGATCGTGGCCATCACATGACAGATGTGATTTTCCACACTTGATTATTTCAAATACAGTCAACTCGCGTTATAACGAATTTCAAGGGACCCACGAAAAAGTTCGTTATATCGAAAGTTCGTTATATCGAAATTCCTTATTATAAAGCATAAATTAACAAATTTTACTTTGTTTAGAGATATAGAATTAATCAATCCAAAACACCACAAATTCGTTGTCGTTTATTAAAATAACCAATATAACGCAGAAATGTAAAAAAATAATAAAACAATAGAAATCTTCTTTAACAAATCATAGACATCTTTGTATTATTTCTCTATTAATTAGATTGAATTGGCATTGATTCATGTTACCTGTCTGATTTGTCATAATAACAGGGTCCAGAAGTGATCGCTGATCTGTTTTCAATCAAATCATGACAGATCGTTGATTTTCCACAACTTGATTATTGGCAAGATACTGGTCAACTCGTCGTTATAACGAATTAGTCAAAGTGACGGACTCCACGAATGACAATGTGATCGTTGATATCGAAAGTTCGTTATATCGAAATTCCTTATTATAAAAGCATAAATTAACAAATTTTACTTTGTTTAGAGATATAGAATTAATCAATCCAAAACACCACAAATTCGTTGTCGTTTATTAAAATAACCAATATAACGCAGAAATGTAAAAAAATAATAAAACAATAGAAAACAACAATAATAAAAAACAATAGAAATAATACAAATAGAAACACGTATAATCTAAAAAACTCCGTAATTTTAGTTTGTATGCAGGTGACTGTACGTGTCCGTTCAATTGCGTTCTCCAGATTTAAGATACTTGAGAATACACTGTCGTCAAGGTCATGGCTTTGCAAGTAATTGATAATTGATAGTGTTAAGTTTGCATTTCTTTAAGATAAAAAATCAAAATTGTGTAGAAACACATTATGTAAATTATATAACATGCCTACAGTACTCACTTTTTTAACAAAAATTATTAGACTTTGGTCAAGAAAACTTCGTTTTATCGAGGGGACCAAAACCCATTAAAATTTTCGTTATAAAGCGAGAATTTCAAGGGACCGGCGGTTTCTTTCTTTATATCGAGATTTTCGTTATATCGAACTTCGTTATAACGCGAGTTGACTGTATTATAAAAAGACGACAAGAATCTGCCAATTATTTTTTTTTGTGAAAAATCTTAACGATTTTATGATTTTTTGAAAACCGTCCGACCTTTCTGCCGAACCCTGTAGATACTTCTTCTGTTAGTCTTTGGTTTGTATTTATACAGGTTTTGTTATTCTTGTTCAGGTATTCTACGATGTTTTGCGTACATATATGTCGTTTTATTTCGTTACATTAGTCTTTTCTTTTTAAATTCAAAAATTAATGTATTAAATCCAATAAATACGACGATGTGCACATTCGAGCAAAAAAGTATGTATTGTACTGAGGCCAATTTGTAGACTTAACATTTAACCAAAATCTAGAATAAATACTATATCTATTCCTCGATTTACACGTTGCTTGTATTACACGGTTTTGGTTTTCTACAGTTATTTTACAAAAATAAATTTTACAAATTTTCTCGAATAGAAATTTTTAATTTGCAAGACAGCTGATTTCCATAGACAAATCCAACGAATGCGAGGTATGTGCGCATTCGAACGAAAAGTGGCACATTTCCGAGCGAGGGAAGCAAATGAAGCGCGACGCGGAACTTAAACATATTTAAAGATTTTGAGTAAATTTGTTAAAAATTAAATTACATATTTTGTAATCTATTTACGTTATTTTTACACACAAGTTAGATAATTTGAAAACAGGAAGTTCCCTTGTTAGAATTTTTATCCTTCAGTTATCTCACTTAAGTTTCTCACCGAAAGACGTGGATTAATGGGTCAGATAGCATCCCCAAGGTAAGCTACAAAACGTAATTATATATAATAATAAGTCCTTGATTATTATTATCTAACAACAGACAATCAATTTCATCTCTCCATAAAAAAAGTAATTTAAAAAAAAGTCAACTATAAGTATAGTTTTTCAAGATCGCTGTTAAATAATTCGTATTTAGATTGCTGTGAACCTTCACATTTTAGGCACCCTCTAATAAAGTATTTCACCAAATTTGAATTATAATAACAATTCTACAAGAACAATGTGACTCAACGGATGTAACCCTTCCGGATATCCTCCGTGCAACGAACGCAGCTTTGCAGTGTTCCATTTAATTGTTCGCGAATGGATTTCTTTTATTCTAAAAAATCTACAAAATCGCTGATTGTTAGATGTATTTAAATAAAAGAAATGAGACAAACGTATTGCGTTTAAGAACCGTGACGAGATTGCTTAAAGAAAACGCTTTCGTATTTTATTATTTCAAAACAACCGATATGTTTCATTGAGTGCAGGTAATTGATAAAGTTCAAATACGTAAATTAATAACAAGAGGCACGCGAATTGTCCTCAACATTGCCTTGTAATTTGCGTGAAGATGAAGAGATATACGGTTAGTTGTCTAATGAAATATTCATGCCATTCGACACTAAGTGTGTCAGAAAGCACTGGTACAGAACCCCAATTACCATACTACGCCCTAATTTAAATTTTGTTTCAGACGCATTTTTCCGTATGGCAAACTTTGCGTATTCAACAGTTTTAATAAATTATTTACATTTATGCATTATTATTATTTCTTTACTTTAGAATTGCTGTCAAAAGCAATAGAAAATACTAGCGTGTCAAACACTTGATGACCTTAAGTTGATGGGTAGTAACAAAAAATTATTCCAATTTAAAAAAAATCGTAATATTAAATTAATAATCTTAACATTATATTTATATAAGTAAGTATATTAAATTAAATTAGGTAAACATATTTACTATTTTAAATTCATTAGAAAATATAAACAGATACACATTTTATTCCTAATTAAAATTATTATTACACATACTATTATAAATTATTGTATTAATATAGCGGGTGTCCGACAAATAAGTACTCGAACTTATTCCACTTATACATAAACTGAACAAAAACATACAGAGATGTATCATATTTTTCAGTAACTTCAATTTAAAAATATGTAATAAATACTATTTAAAGTTATTATAAATTTTTTTTATAAATATTTCAAAAAAGATTATTCAAGTCTGTTATAACGATACTATTAAAACCATATGTAAATTAAAAAAAGGAAAAAAAACATAGAAAACTCATATCAACTATGCCAATTAGCATGGAAGCACCTACTAAACGACCTCACTCTTTTAAAAAATTATATTGTCATTTACTGGAAAATTGAATGAATTTTTCTCATTATTCCGTGGATTTAAGACATATTACATATTAAATTTTATTGTTTAGATTGGTGTCGGGTATCACCTGGTTAAGTTTGAATACCTATTCATCTGACGCTGTGTATATAATATTAGGAATAATTGTGATATTAATTAATATTTACATTATATACTTATGGAACAGTAGTTCCTTAGCTAGGGTCCGCAGTCCCTAGGGCACTGGTCGGCAACCTTTTAGCAGGCAAGGACCACATAGTGGCAAAATAAAATAAAGGCAGGCCACAGTTGTTCATAATTTTGTTAATTGGTATAACAATAATATTAAAAATGCAAAAGAACAAATATTTACTTTTATATTTTATTAATAAGTAAAAACAATGACAAAACGAAAATAGGAAAAAAAAACAAACAAATTAAATAAGAACTTCAAAATAACTGTACGTACGAATCGAATCAAAATTTAATGTGGTTTTTGAGGCTGCATTTGACTGACTACAGTAAAACCTCTCTCCAACGACAGTCACGAGACCAACTATATTGTCTGTTACAGAAGGCCAACAAGGACCTTTGAAAATTGTCCATTGAAGATAGGTGTCCGTTAAGACATATTTTACTGTATTTGTGGAAAGTTTGCTTCCATGTCTGTCGTAGGAATTCGTAGAATGTCATTCAAATGTTCATTTGGGAGACGGGAACAATATTTATATTTTTTGTTATTGAGAAGTTTGTTACGGGCCGCAAGTCGGAAGCTCACGGGTCGCTTAAAGCACTCGAGCCGTGTGTTTGCGACCGTTGCCCCACAGCATAGACTTTTAAAAAGTGGTCTGCGGACCCCTGCGCAAAATTATGAACAATGCTTGCAAATAGATCAACATGAAGATGAAAAGGCAAGGGACGCAGAGCAATAAAAAACATATTACAACAACGTAGTGCCTATGAGATTATTGAGCCAGACATTAAGTCTCGAGAATGACGTAAAATACCTAGGGTTGGGGTAGGGTCCGCAAAAAAATGTTGTTCATGAGGGGCTCTTCGGACTACATAAGTGTAAGAAGCCCAGCCCAAGAGGACTACGAAGCGCTTTCAGGAACACCATAAAAAGGTCATTTCGTTGTAATTTAGAGCTATTTGCGATTGCTGCCGTCGTTATTTAACTTTAAAGAATCGCTGGGCAATCCCAAAAATTGTAATGATACCGCATGTAAGAAATCCTAAAAAGTTTGAGTTTGCGGTGATTAAAAGCCTATGTTATTTAAAGAAATCAAAAATAAAAATTATATAACTCGCAATCAAAAATTAATTTTAAAATACACCTTGCATGTTGAATTATCTATTTATGTATCCAATCGCAAAAATCGCGGGTGCGCCACTGCCGTTCCTAATATAATGTTTCTCGAGGGAATCGCTTCCCAGAATTTCAAAAAATGCCGACCTTAAACGAAAAAATTTGGTTTATTAAATTCTTACATATTTATTTAAAATGACGTGTGTACTTCAACTCGGTCAATTTCAATACGTACTTATACCATAAAATAATCTCTCAGGCAAATAATAAGTTTCTAACTAACCTAATATGTACTTGATTTCCTATTTCTCAATGTGTAAAATTGTAAAGTAAATACCTTCACGTGAGACTGGATTTTTAGCGAGTATTCGCTTATAGGTAAGTAAATTTAATTCTATTATTTTTCGCTAATTGTATAATATAAATTTGTCCTTAAAAATGTTTTTTTCAAAATTGAGTAGTTGCGTTAACGCACTTATAACTGTGCTTAATAATTCAAGGTTCGATTTCTAATAAATTGCATTAATATGTCTTTATTTTATTACTTATATAAATGCAATTGCAATCTGAGAAAGATGTAAATAGATAGCATGAAATTAAATAAAAGATCATTACTTATTTGAAATCATCTGACTTGCGCAACCTTTGGATTGTTTTACAAAATTGACATATTTTAGCAGATGTTAAATCATACGATAAAGATAAATTGATGATCTGTAAATTAATTGTGATATGTCAGAGTAGTACTTATAAATGTGTTTTTTAGTCTTAATTTACCGTGTCTGAGAGGAAGCGTGGCGCAAGTGGTTTAGTCTTTGGACTGCTGCGCTAGCGAGGTGGGTTCGAAGTGGTTCGAATCCCTGCGCCGACCATCGAAAGGAAACGGCCCATATGTGGCAAAAAATCCCAGGATGTGCACCAAAATTTGATTGCAGATTATGATAGTACACAGTTCACTGAGTTTCACCATGCTTGAAAAAATTTTGTAGTGTTACGGGAACATGGTCAAAATTACATTAGAAGTTTTGTCGATGTCGATCTTAAATCTGCATTTTTCGATAGAATACTGTTCCATACTCATAATGAAACAATGTTGAGAAGATATTATGCAAAATGTCAGAAAAAAGATATATTTTTTCAAGAAAAGTTTAAGTATAGTCGAACCTCCATAAGTCGAACCTCGATAAGCCGAATTTTTGATAACTCGAACCTGTTTGCATATTTCATTGTTAATATTTTTATATCGATAACTCGAATTTTTAATAACTCGAATTATTTTTAGCTTCCCTTCAACTTCCACTTATCGAAGTTCAATTGTATATTAGAAAAGTCGCTACAATTCTTCTGCTTCGCTGACTTTGTCACCACTCGGCCAGCAGAGCATACATGCATATCACTGTTTTTCGGCAACTCTTATGCATTAAATTTGGACTTTGCAACTTTTCCACATTTGACTTCTAACAACATTTTGACCATGTTCTCGTTGTGGCAAAATTTTTTGCGACCCCTTGTTGCACTCGTCTTTCAACGTACTACAATAATCTGCAATCAAATTTCGGTGCAGATCCGAAAATTTTTTGCCACATATGGACCGTCTCCTTTCACGCTCCTCTTCTCTGCGCAAGGCTGAGTACTAAGCAAGACTAAAACTGTTCGAAAATTTCCCTAAAAATTGCCGTGGTTCGGAACCCACGTTAAACTGTAGGTCCCTTGAATCTTTGAAACACTACAACATTCACAACAAAGATTCAAGCGGGAAAATCGCCTAAACTTGATACAGGTATAAAAAGGCAAGAAGAAGAATTGACCGTGTCTTCTTAGTTCGAATACCAAGATTATATGATGCTGAAACGATATACTTATGTATTTCTAAAATACAAAATTTACTTACCATAAAAGTTGTATATTAAACAATTATAAAAACGATATTAAATGTCATATCCTCGGCGATACTGCAATACCGCGTAACTAGCTTTTTTCATAGAGACTAACATTCAATAAAATAACATTGGAAATTCAACCTTATGAAAAAAGCTAGTTACGCGGTATTGCACTATCGCCGACGATATAGCATGTATATTTATAGCATACTTTAATAAGCACCAATTAAAAAAATCGAAAAATAAGTGAGGGGGTTTAACAAACTTCAATTACGTTTAAACTATTAATAACAGAGTAATCGACTAGTTGAAGTCTTAAAAGATCGAAATAATATAGCAGACTCAGAATTATCCATAGCTCTATAAGATCCGACAGTTCGTCGGAAAATCATATCAGCTAAGATATCCAAATTCACCACCTACTTTTAATTTTTCTTGCAAAGAAAAGCAGGCGAGCTCACTACCATTTTTCTTCGAATTGTTCTTCCATAGTTGCGTCTTTTTCTCGACACCCAAACAATAAAATTAAGACACTCATTGCACAATAAAATGGCGTCTCTGTTTTACACTGAAGCAATAAGTGTCGCAAGTTATCATGGGCAATTTATTTCCGAGATAAATATCGTTTCTTCGCATACTTAAAACTAACTCGTTTTTTCCGAGATTTGCAAATTAACTGTTTACACGGAATAAAGTTTTGGTCTCAGACACAACTTGTGTAACATTATGGATGTGTCGAGATTTGCTCCCATTTGTGTTTACACGACCCCTGAAATAAACTTTTGCAATAAGTATTGCAATTTTATTACTCCTGTAATCGCGTCATTATATTCGATGTTTAAAAAAAAAATGCAAACTTATTTTCTAAAAGCAGGAATGCGCATATTTTCAAGAAATGCGGTAATTCAAAAAATGTATATCAAATTAATCGGGCTGCTTTTAAATTTTGACGTAAAACTTCTTTATGTGCGGTCGGGCAAATTTGCCTGGATCAGCCGAAAAGTAAAATGCTGTCCCTTCATCCGGTATTTGAAGGAATCGTTTCTACCCTCTCTGTCAAATGCGTCATACGCACTCTAGGCGCATGCGCAATATGTACTTTGTCCATACGTAGCATATTCTCTACCAAGATTTAGACAATTTACAGTCTAAATTATTTGTATCATACTTCAGCTACCATAAACCCATAATTTCTTTCTTAAAGTATGAATCAATGGAAAATGATGAATTAAATTTGTTTTTCATTTAATTAAGATTTTCTTCAATTAAATTCTACATAACCATTTCCCAATTCTGAAATAATAAAACAGCCAACAAATACAAAAAAAAATTAACTGTTTCTAGAACCTAACATTAAGACGGTTCAGTTCTAGCGCGCGAAAGTCCCACGCAATTTTTTTTTCTAAAAGAAAGAGACAATTTTGAAAAAGCTGTCATATTATGATAAACTTATTGTCATTTACCTGAATTGTAGATTTACAACTAAGAAAATTAAACTAATTTTTCGTTAAAGTTTACTTCTTTTCTATAAATATTTTGTAACTGATTTACTAAACGATGTAGTCTTCCTTCCATTAGCATCGCTAAGCACACGCTGTATACGCCACTAAAAAATTAAAATGTGGTAATCGGTTCGGCGAAACCTTGTATAAACGGGTAGAATATAGTCTCATTTAGAATATATGTTGCTTACCCTGTACAACATAGATTTTAACTAACTGTATAAAACTTCAATTCATATTTTAGAAAACATTCTGACAGTTACATTGCTATTTGCATTAACTTTTCAATTTTCTCGGTGTGTGCTATACGTATCCATTTCTGTGTCTCAAAGTTCACAACTGAAGCTTAAAGAAAACTTTCAAGCGATTCAATACATAACTTGAAAATTTTAAATATGTATAATCAAACACAATGGAATTGTATCTTTTTTATTTATACTATTATTAAATGTTTGATCAGTTTTCCTGTGTAGGTAAGCATTTTAACAAGTATATCAGAAAACACCTTCTAAAATCGAATCTATTCTATCTTTAAAAACTATTTTAGAAAATAATATCAAGAAATTTGCAAATAAATCGTGAAAAATAAAAGAACAAAAATAAAATAAAAGCAAAAAGCAAAAAACAATTTCTTTAGATTATATTAAAATCCGATACACGTTCTTAATTCATGAATAGATTAGGTACTGCTGGTCCTGAATTATTCAAAGAGGTAAAAATGTTAGCTGTCCTTTTAAGAAACAACGTTTATCAGTTATTTAATGTGAGCCTATAAATAAATTTGATTTATTTCTGGCGCCCACTTCAGAAAAAAATATTTATAAGTTCTTGATGCACAACTTTAAAAATATTACGCAGAATAAATGTGTATTTAAAGAAAAGCACAAACTCTGTTTGAAATTAACACGTTCAAACCCTCTTTGCTATGAAATATACTTCTTTAGGTATATTTCAGCATCTTTTAACTTTTCTGTGAAAACAAATTTCCCTTAAAAGAAAAACAGATCGATAATAACCTTGCTTCTTCATGCCAACGCCCGATTTTAATCTAAAATGTTTTTATTTTTTCAGCATTCATGAATAATTAACTTTCTATTTTGATAAAATACGTATTTATCTTTCTTTCTAAAAATAAACTCAGTAGGTAGTACCTAATTGCAAGACTTCAAAAATTGTAAACATTAAAAAATAAAACGACAAACATAAATAAAATGTTTGCGTTAAAAAGAGGTCAACTTTGAAAGACGACTGTAAAACGTTTATTTATAACTTAAATTGTTAAAGAAGTTTTAGCACATAAAAGCTTTAGTAACATCCAAAACTGTTGGGGGTAGTTTTAGTTGCAATTTGAGACCACAAGAAAATCGACCTCATTAAATTATTTAGGTATCTAATTTATTTACATACATAATTATGTTTACCTACATAAATACATAAGATATTTTAATTTTCTTAACAGTATTATCTACCCCAAAAATTCCTAAACATTTATGAACTGAAACTAGTTTTCAATATTCATTAACTTATACCAAATTATTTACTTCTGATGGATATCTTGCTGGTTGAGTTAAATATTTTTTTTATCCAGTTTTTGGCCTTATAACAACCGTAAACATCTCATTGAAGAAGAGAAAACTGTTCTTGCAGTCATTTCTATGGAACGCTGCCCTTTACGGCGAAAGCTGAATTTTCGAAGTACCAGAGAGAAGAAACCTAGAAACGTTGAAACTATGGTGCTACAGGAGAGCAAATCGGCTAATATTTTGAACTACCACCAATGCGTCGCACTGTACTATCTATTTTTCAACTTATGCTTGCAAGTCATTAGTTTCGGAAATAAATTTTATAACGTGTAGTTATTATAATAAGTTGACTGATGAATCCAGCACGACGTGTGTTACGCTTTATTGTCAAAATACTGTTCTTAACATCGATTAAAAATTTCACCATATTTCCGCCCTTAATTGTAATTCTAAGTGTCCCTAGTTGATTTTAAAAATTTTCCAATTTTCCATCCAACACAAAAATCTAGAGTTTTTGTTCCAATTATCTATGTCTATGTTGCATTTTATGCAATCGTATTGCTCTCAACGGCACATTGTAGAAAAAAATATGAATCAATAAACGGTCTTACCGCTAAAAAAATTCTAAAGTCAATTTGATTGATTTTTGCATTTTTCTCATAAACGATTTTACTTGTCGCAAAAACGTAAATGACAATTTTGGACGAAATTAAGTTTTCTACGGAAAATGTCCAAATAGTCTAAGCTGTAAAGCTATTAGATTATGAAATAAGTAGATTAAACGTGTAAAAACCTAAAATATCTTTGTATTATCGGGCTTATATTATTAAAAATTTGATATTAAATTTTCAAATAACTGTTCATTGTACATTATACTAGTTTGTAATGATAAAGCGATTGAAAGGAAATTCTTAATATATTCACGCTGTAAATAAGAGTGTTAACCTTCCGTGTACTAGGTGGGGTATAACTAACGTGAACAATTCTTTTTTTGTTAAAACGGTACGTTTAGTAATCGAGCTTAAAACCGATTGTGCACATTCGAGCTCAAAGTGGCACATTCCGATCTCGGCAAAAAGAAGCGCGCCGCTCCGCGTCGCGCTTCATTTGCCTCCCTCGCTCGGAAATGTGCCACTTTTCGCTCGCATGCGCACATCCTTGTGTTTATTACATTAGTATAATTTACCGTGGGCTCGTCCAAATCAAAAATTTTAATTTAATTTAGTAAATATCGATTTTATATTCAAAAAATGTATTTACCATAACAATGAGTGGAAGGGAGCGAGAAGATACGATAATTTTTTCAGTGCAAGTGAGAGGAAACAATTAAAATTATTTAATTAATTTTTCTTGTAATTGATTGGTCTAAATTATTGCGAATCATTAAGAAATTGCCGTGGAATGAATTTGTATTTCAATAAGGAGGCAAAAATGAAATTCATGTTATGTTTTCTTAATATTCGGTATCGTAATTGACACGTGTCATTGGAATTTAGTACTCAAGAAAAAACTCAATAGTTTATAAGTTGAAGAAAAATACAAAACTTATTGTATTTTTATCAATAAAGGTCTGTTCTAATGTATAAATAAATATGATTTTTACTTAAACCTATTCGTTATTGGTTATTAAAATATATTTCTTATCATTTAACTGTAATAAAGTACAATTTTGTGGATTTTATTTCATTTTATTTTTGGGGTATGGCAAACCCCACCCAGTATGGCATGTGACATTTAGTCACCTAGTATGCGGAGGGTTAAATCAAAATTGAATAATTTTTGTCTGAGCGCGCACGCTAATGTTCACAATGACAATTTGTATACGATTTTCAGTGATGTATTGGAATAACATTGGGCTAACATTTAGTGTTTGTTTCATTTAAATCGGTTGACAAATAAAAAAGACATGTCAATATGTAAATGCGTGAGCGGTGTTTTCAAGTCTAAGCGGTGTAATTAAAAAAAATCAAAAACCATTATATTTCATTGATAGTTGTCAAAATGATATATTGAATATAAACACTTAGAAATGCGAGCTAAAATTTCATTCCCAACTAACCAAAAGAAGTAAAACTTCAATAAATAATAGAATATACAGTTTTTAGTAATTTTGATGTGTCACGAAATCCTAATTAGTGTTTAAATAAAGGTACAGAAATACTGTTCTACACACTAAATTATTTATGTAGTACTGACTGCTGAAGTATATTACAATCGGTTTTTTCTTTTAATAACTGCAAGCGGAACCCTAAAAAAACAAGAACTTAATATAAACCAAATAAAACCTTTTTAGATTTAAATTATCGCGGTTTTAAAAGAGAAAGTAACCATACACAATTAACGTAGGGTAAATAAAACCCTGAACTTCACAAATTTACATTGGGCTACACACTATAATAAATACAGAAGCCCGTATAAAGTTTCCACTTTCAAGTAAACTGCCACAAATTATCTGATGTTGGTTTATCACAAAAAGACAACCAACGTTTAAATTACGATATCAATAGCAAGACGATCGTAAAAGTTCAAAAGCTCTACGTGCGTAAAAACCCAAAGGAGACAAAAATTAGATAATTTTTATATTTAACAATTGTTACTTGTCGTGTAACCGTTACCCACATTATTAGGCATGTCTACAAATTTCTTGTAATTGTAAATTAAGGAACAAAGCGCCAAATTAAAAGATAATTGGTGGGTTTTAAAATATGATCAAGGCTTGTTTATTCAATCGTTATAAAAATGTTACGTTGACTCTCAACGTTTGCTGTAACGTAAAACAACCCCTAGGTTATGCACCGCTGATTTGGAAAGCAATCGCCAAAGCAAATGTTTATTTAAATAGTTTACACAGAAGTGTTGGTCATACACAAAACTTAATAGGTATAATATAATTAGTCACAGGTACGATGGAAAGTGATATTGAGTACGATTTTTGTATTTGTCTATAAAATACCTATAGCAAGAGATGTTTAAGCCATACTTATTTCCATAATAACAAGGACAAAAAGTTAGATTTGCGTTTGTTGTTGAAATTATTTAGTACGGTGGTACGTGCCGCATAATATAGACCGTTGTATTTATCGTTCATGATCTCTGATTAGTGAAAGTTCTAATTTTTTTCTATCAAACTTATTACACGATTTTTGTGATTATTTTGTTCCGGATTTTATTGGATTAAACATTTTATAAAATTGAAAGGTAAACTTTAAAATATAATGCAATAAGTAAATGATGTTATCTCTTTACTGTCCTTACTGCCTAAAAAAAAAATACTTTTCATATTTACATAAATGTATCTAAAACCGAATAAACAAACCTGTGATAAGGTTTTAAGAAACAATTATTATTATCATGTAAATAGAATTAAAATTCCAAATAAAACCTAAAAATTAGATTAATATAAAGCTTAAAAGTTTCTGTAATTTCTAAGTTTTCAGAAAACTTCGAACTGCATATTTGATTAATTAAATTTATTAGGCAGGGTTAAAAATTACTTTGCTTATAATTCAGTCCCAAAATCTTTTGTAAATGGAATACTTGAAAATTAACGGTAAAAAGCTTTTAAAGCCTTTGAAGTATTTATGAGCTTTGACCTAATTTAAGAACCTTTCTTATTCGAAATTCATTCTAAACATAGCCAAAGTTTGATAAATTCAACCTTTTCCCCCTTTTATATGCCGAACTTCAAATGGAACTCGTACCATTTTAATATTCGAGTGCAACGATTTGTAGAAACGTAAAAATTTGATATACCAAAATATTTTGAAGGTTCGTGGTTTGTAAACCTTGGTCCATATTTTTAAAAACTGTGTTTTATGTATATTGAGTAATATTTTTGTAAATATAATACAAAGGTTTTGTTATCGTTTTTAAATAAAAAGTACAATGTCAGTGTTACAAACAAGCAATAAATCAGGAGTACAAGGGTTAGCGTTGAATGAATTAAATTCATTGTACATATTTTTGAATCATATACCTACCTACTTAATAGTAAAACTTAAAGAAAACATTCTATTTGCACATCTTGGCAACCAATTTAAAACAGTATATAGAAATATGTAAACTAAGATTAAAAAATATTACACTAAGGAGTTAATATAATATGTTGACGATTACAAGTCATGCTGCAGAACTAATAAAATAATAAAAAATTTCCAGAAAAATTTAATTCGTATTAAAATCAATAATAATAAATACTTCAGGAATTCCTAATAAAAGATGTTAAAAATCAAATAATCGTACATTCTTCAATCTATATAAAATTGGAACATAAGATGTTTCCAAAAATATTTAACAATAAACGTTTTCCCCAAAAATTTGTTGTAGTATAAAATATGTGTGTTTCATACATTTTTATTTTAGGTTTTATATTAAGTTATCGTCTTGGGTATGTTGCAGAATATTTTAATAGTAGAAGCTTCCCGCCGACTTTTTTCAATTAGGATTGTTTAGTGAAATTACCTTGTACATAATTTACAGCAGCATTTTGAAATGGGCCAAAATTGGAAAAACAGATCCACGCGAGCCTTAAGTGGAGTATTAAATACAGTAAGACCCCGTTTAACGGGGTACGTTCCATTGAGTTTAAGCGCTAAACGAAACCGAATTAAACGAAGTCATTGTGAAAATAAAATAAATGTAAATTTTGAGCTGTTTCGAGCAGACCGCGTTATACCGAATCAGCGTTAAACGGAGTCTTACTATACTTGTTTAAATATTTTAATCGATATGTCTCTATTTGCAATATTTATATACACTACATCTAACTGAAATCTCAATAAGCCGCATGTGAGTAGTTGAAGAGCCCCATGTAATTGTCCGCGAGTCGCCAATAGTTTTTCACTTAAAAAGATAGATCCACCGGTACAAAAAGTGACATTTTTTAACATCTTATCGAGTGATAGGTACCAATGGTATTAAACTCGCAGCTCGGAAAACTGCTATAAGGCTAAAAGGATGACGCCCCATCAATAATAACTGTAGTAACTTTTAAAAATACCAATTTTCTGTCTAAGGGTATTTTTGCGAAAACTATTTTTCCTTAATTAAAAAACTATATAAAATAGATTTAAAAAAATAATTTACTTAAAATAACAGAAATCTTATGTGATTTTATAATCATATCAAACGTATGTTTTATTCACACACGCAACAGTTAAATACTTTTCGAAATAATACAGTAAAAAAATTCCAGACGTAGTAATTGTAGTTATTTAGGCACTTGGGGTACAAAAAATAATTCAAACGCATTTATAACCATTTTTAACTAAGGTTACCGGTTTTAGACACTGTACCAGTTGTAGACATTTTCCACTTTATTTTGACAAATGTCAAATATAAGAATTATCGCTACTTGCTATAAGTGTAATTAATGTATGTTTAACTACGATAGAAACATCAATGATGTTTTTTCGTATTTTTTAAAATATTTTATAAAAATTACTCAAGTGTCTAAAACTGAGCCTAACGTGTCCAAAACCGGTACTTTTACCTTATGTGGATACAAATAGGCATTGATTTTCTACAGAAATTTCATTACGGCAATAAACCTGACTGAAAATCAATCTAGAAGTTCAAAATAAAGTAATTTACTTTTGATTTTAAATACGTTGTTGAAAATCTATAAATAAAACTGAACAATAGGTAACTGTTGATAATACGAGCATTTCTTTTTAAATTTAAAGAATCTAAATAAAAATTATTGATATTTTTTTGTCATTTACATATAATTAAATTTAATTGTTTTATATTATTAAGTTATATTATGTAAACTGTTTTGGTATACAATTTTGATTTTTATAAATATGTTTACTTTCATATACGGCTCTTTTTAAAATAATATACAAGATATTAGGCAGGTTGAGTCAAACTTTCTGTAAGATTATAGATAGTGTGTGATAGTTTACTTTTTGAGATACGTTTCTCAATTTTTTTGAAAAAGGACAAAAGGTAAAAGAACTACCGTTTTAAGAGGTGCCGTCACGACGGACTGAAAAATTTGGTGGCGCTAAAATATCAGAAAAATCTTTATATTTAACAATTTACAAGTTACAGTATAATACCAGAAAAAGTCAAAGTTACTTAAAAACCTACTGTTTTGTACTCTTTCCCGCTTCATATTGCACAAATCCAAATACCTTGCATTACCGTATTAAAAGCTAAATGTTTTGGACACAGTAAAGTTACCACTTTAAAAAAAAAATCTGTTCGCTACTTTATTACTTCAGTGTTGCTCTGACGTGTTTCTCAAAAGAGTTTGCGTATTGTTTTATAAAAATGCGATGGTTAGGTGAAATTTTATTTGAAAATAAGTGTCACTAATCTTTTTAAAAAAAAATAGGAAAATTTTCAAATCTCGATAATTAGAGCACGTGTTACTAAAGTATGTTCAGTTTAAAATGATGCAAATCACTTCTTCTATCCCCTCCGAGAAAGTTAGAGTTGATCTGCCAAACTCCCTGTATAAATACAAAACAAACAAATTAATCTACCGTTTTTACAAAAAATTGTTATTAATCAATTAAAAAGATAAATAAATATTAAAAAGTAATTTAATTCTATCTAAATTTTTTATCATAATTCGTATTAACAATAGATTTAATAACTTCCAACGTAGAAGAACCTTCAATAATAAAGTTTATGAAGTTCTGATGTAAGTATAATTTATTATTTTTAGCATAATTCATTCAGTTAGTAAAGCTAGTGAAAAAGTAACAAGATCCTTTAAAAACGTGATGCACCTTTCAACCTTGAAGTATTTATCAAAAACAAACTCGAAAATTGACTACTTCCTCCAACAAAAAAGAAAGTAGACCTTGAAACGTCTAGGCATAATACGGAAAATCTTGTGCTAAAAAGACTCTCATACATATAAAGACCGATCGAAACTACAGTCGGCCAAACACATATGGAATTTCGTTGCTTCCCGTTAGAATTCCGAATTTTACACAACTGCAATGCGGAGGTGTACATATCTATTTTAATTCATGCCGCCCCCTCGTACCTGTCGCCCTTAAATTAAATCAGAATTGGAAGTCCACTCCGATTGTAATCTTAAACTAAGTTATTATTAGTCTATTGTATCAAACAAAAAAATTAAATAACAAATACAATTGCCAATCATTTAATTATGTAAATAAAATTAAAAAATAAAGTTTGCGTGTGCCTATTGAATACAATAGTCAAATTTAACGAATTCACCAAATTACTTTAGACATGATTTTTTTACGATTATTTTATTTGAGACAGTTATTGAATAACATGTCAAACATAAAATGTACCAATTTAACTACCGAGAAACTATTAGTAATAGCTATAAACAACATATTTAAGTCTTGTAAAAACCAATTAGATAATTGGTTATGTAACGTAGTGAATTGGAGACTCGCAGTCACGAAAATTTGTATTAAAACGAGGAAATGTAGAGTTAAAAAGACAACAGAAATACAGTCGAATCTCGATAAGTCGAAGTTGAAAGGAAACTAAAAATAATTCGAGTTATCAAAAAAAGGCATTATGTCTATACTTACCCTCTTTTATACAAAATAACCAAAATTTGTAAACAATCATTATCGTTATTTATTGTTATTAAGTACTTAGGTTATTTATATCTTATATATTTTGGGATTAAAAGTAATCTAAAATTGTCTTTTGATTCATTGATCCAAAATGTTGGGCTTCTACAAATTTTTCCAATGATCCCCCGAAACCGAAATATTTTTACTACGTGTATACCGAAACCATTCAATCATAGGTTTCTCCAAATTGAGAAGAGGACACTACTTTAGCCTTTTTGTTAATATTCGTTTACGCTCCTTGTTAATCGGTAAATAATTTTAGCAAAAAGATTTATTTTTTTTAGATTTTCTGTTACACACTGTTACAAACTATAAACAACAAAAAATATATTTGTTGGTACTTGTGCTCAACGAATAACGACCAGACCAAAAAAAAAAGGCAAAAATAGACCCTTTTCTTGTGAAAGAAACGGTAAGACCATCTTAAAATTCAATACTGTTGAGAAAGCGTTTAAACATAAATTAGTATTTAAATACAATTGAAGTGCCGTCGTCAAAACATCAAACTCTTGTAGTATTTTCATCCTATTTTACAATAGTCATTTTGACCAATAATAACACCGAACAAACCCGTTCTTTAATCCTACCAAGTATTGTACTTCTATGAAAAGTTGTAAAATTTAACTTCGACTTATCGAAATATTTACTAATAGAAACTCGAATTTAGGAAATTGTAAAACGCTTTGACTTATCAAAAAATTCGAACTATCGATATAAAAATTTAACGTTGAAATACGGAAGTCTTGGAGAAACAGGTTAGAGTTATCAAAAATTGGGCTTATGGAGATTCGACTGTAACAATATTCGAGATTTATGAGGATAATTATATACATTACACTATTTTGATTTTACTGAACGACATTGATAAATCGAACATACAAACAACGGTATAACATAATTTAACACAATGGTATAATTGATTGTAAGACAAATCTTAAGATAAGCCATTAATTTTGAAAACAGAATAGTTAACCTACTACCAATAAGCTCAATACATATAAATAGCTTTTTAATATTATGCATGGTCTAAGCTCAACCACATTCTAAAAATGATAAAAGAGATTAAAGCGCTGGAAATGCTTATTAGTTCTTAATCTACGCCTATGACGACCTTTAACAATTTTCTGCTTCAATGGCACTACAAATCGATAATTGATTATCTAACAAATTCACAAACAATTTCTTGCTTATGGTAAACAAAACCACAACAATAAATAAAACATTATTGTGCTTTACGTAAAAAAGTTAATACATAATTAAAAATGTAATAAAAAACATTGTAATGAAAAGTAAATTCCTTCATCTTGAATTAATAAACACATTTCATTTTAAATAGCTTCAATTGAATGAAACACCCGCGTGTTAGTTTCGAATTTTGCTAACAATTGTAAGAATAAGTCAGATTTTTTTACTTAAGAAAAAATAGAAAACAATTTCCCAACAAAAGCAACTTTTTCAGATTTTATCGAAAATATAAAATGTGAGACAAAATCCGCTTTAGTACTAAACGGTTAGAATTTCAAGATTTTCCCTTTGTTCAAGTTCCTTGCAGATCTTAAAAAGTTAGAACTAAAACCGAATCGTTTAATATCCTACAATCAGCTTAAAAAGCACAATGTGAGATGGTTTCTTTCTAAAGACACTTTCGAGGAATTAAAACGATCTCGTGTCAGAGTTATAATTCCACCAGTGAAATTAAACGGGAAATTTTAACATGATTATAATTTGAGTTACAACATACTAGTTTCTTCATTACAACAATACGTATAAGGCTTTAATTTTCGAATTATGTAAATAGCATATAATTACGAAGTTTGTGCGTTCCTGGAAGCAGTTATGTTTAGTTAAGCAGTCTTCAACGGTGTGCACAAGTATAATATTTCCACAAAGAAAATGAACGAGTTTTCCTCTACGATCACTAAAGAAATACTATTTTATGCTCAGATATTCGAGTTTCAAATATCGAACAGCGTATTACGGTTAATATAAAAGTTCTACCGAGTAAGCTTTAAAAGTTTAGTATTAGTTATTAAGATTCTTTAACGTTTTCGTTTAGTTTACCAGAAACTTTCAAAATATATAAAAAATGAATTATTGATTAATTTCTAGATTCCCTTATTATAATATATAAAATCGCTTGAACCCTAAATAAACTCATTTCAATAGAATAAATTATTTTTAGAAAATATGTAAATGAAAATTTATTAATAGATTATTTAGAAGTAGATGGAATTTTGACTTACTCTAGGGTCAACAACATTTTCGTTTTTGTTGGCATAAAATGCGTTTGTGCAATGAAGTAAATAATGGTAACAAACGTTGAAGCATATTTCAAATGTCGTAATGTTTACGAGAAAATAAACTAAAACTTCAGTTTCAATCTTGAAAATATAGTAAAAGCAAAGAATATGCAACTTTTTAATAAAAGACTAAATAAATATTTTACAACTTTCCTCGAGTTTTAGATAAGTTTATTTTTAATTAACCTTCCGTGTACTAGGTGGGGTATAACTAACGTGAACAATTTTTTTTTGTTAAAACGGCACGTTTGGCAATCGAGCTTAAAACCGAGTGTGCACATTCGAGCTCAAAGTGGCACATTCCGATCTCGGGAAAATGAAGCGCGCCGCTCCGCGTCGCGCTTCATTTGCCTCCCTCGCTCGGAAATGTGCCACTTTTCGCTCGAATGCGCACATCCTCGTATTTATTATATTAGTATAATTTACCGTGCACTCCTTCAAATCAAAAATTTTAATTTAATTTAGTAAATATCGATTTTACCAGGTGTGCAACCTTAAAATGGCTGTTTTTTTATTTAGCAAAACACAATAATTAACGCAGAAAAGTGAAAAATATTTTATTCGAAGTAATTGCCCTCGCTGGCTATACATTTTTCCCATCTTCGAAAAAGATTGTGGATTTCACCCCAAAAGAATTCATCCCCTTTGGATAAGAACCACCCATCGAGCCATTTTTTAACATCTTCATAAGAATTGAAGTGCTGCTCAGCAAGTGCGTGTCCCATCGACGCAAACAAATGGTAATCTGAAGGGGCCAGATCAGGAGAGTAGGGCGGGTGGGGTAGCAACTGCCAGCCAAGTGCATCCAATGTATCCCGGACCAATCTTGCTGTGTGTGATGGTGCGTTGTCGTGCTGGAAAATGATACCCTCATGCCGATCCGCGTGTTCGGGTCTTTTTTTGCACAATTCACGATCCAATTCGATGATTTGTTGTTGGTAGCGTTGAGTATTGATCGTTTTACCAGGTTTCAACAGTTCGTAGTAAACCACCCCCTTCTGGTCCCACCAAACACACAGCATTGTCTTTTTCCCGAATCGATTTGGCCTAGCAGACGATGTTGAGAGTTCTCCGGGGTCCACCCACAATTTTTTGCGCTTAGGGTTTTCAAAAAAGATCCATTTTTCATCGCCAGTGACGATTCGATGCAAAAATGATTTTCTGTTGTGCCGATCAAGCAAGATTTCGCACGCGGTCTGGCGTCGTTCCATCTGTCGATCGTTCAATTGATGTGGCACCCACTTCCCGATCTTTTGGATCTTTTCCATAGCAAAAAGGCGTTTTGAAATTGTTTGGTGGCTAACATTCAACTTCGCGGCAAGTTGTTTCTGCGATTGGGTATCGTCTTCGTCCAATAAATCTTGCAATTCGGTGTCCTCAAAAACTTTTGGTCGATTTTCGCGCTTCTTGTCGGTGACGTTAAAAATTCCGTCTCTGAATTGCCGAAACCACGCTCTGCACCGAGTTTCACTAAGAGCACTGTCGCCATAGACCTCCACAAGAATTCTATGCGCTTCGGCGGCGGATTTCTTCCAATTGAAGAGGAATAGCAGTGCTCCCCGCAAATGCTCTTTATCTGGCACAAAATTCGACATGTTTATCGTGATCAAAGGACACGTTATTGTCCGAAATTGCTGACTTTGTCTTTTGTTTACTAATGGCAAAGATCAAAGCAATGAGAAAAAATGGCAGGCAAGGTTGGCTAATGCCTAATGCGCGCGTACTGCCATCTATTAGAAAACGGCCGTTTTAAGGTTGCACACCTGGTATACTCTCAAAATGTATTTCCCAAAGCAATGAGTGGAAGAGAGCGAGAAGATACGATAATCTTGCCAATACAAGTAAGAGAAAACGATTAAAATTATTCAATTAATTTTTCGTGTAATTTTGTGGTCTAAATTATTGCGAATCATTAAGAAATTGCCTTAAAATTAATTTGTATTTTAATAGGGAGGCAAGAATGAAATTCTTGTTAGGTTTTCTTAATATTCGGTATCGTAATTGACACGTGTCATTGAAATTTAGTACTCAAGAAAACACTCAGTAGTTTATAAGTTGAAAAAAAAGTTAAGTTTTTGTATTTTTATTAATTAAATTCTATTCTAATGCATAAATAAATATGTACATATTTTACTTAAATCTATTCATTATTGGTTATTAAAATATAATTCTTATCATTGAACTGTCATAAAGCACAATTTTGTGGATTTTATTTCATTTTATTTTCGGGGTATGGCAAACCCCACCTGGTATGGCATGTGACATTTAGTCACCTAGTATGCGGAGGGTTAAAGAAAAAATCTACATATAGATAAGTAATGTGATTTTGTGCTGAACTATATTATACTTTATTTAGTAATTAAACTTATTATCTAATTTACAGTTTGTTTTTCACTTAACTAACTGGCGACGATTTATGTTCGCTCTGTTAGATCGTTTAAAAGAATGCTAGTAACTAACTTAAATTTGTTCTTTGCCAACTAAAAACTATTAATTTAAACAACAGCACAATTTGACTACAGGATGTAATCCTATAGCGGATGCGGCGCTGCAGAAAGACAATTTGTGCAGAAACGATAAATTCAAATTTCACTTAACAATCACTTCAGTTTTTTCAAAGTAATAAGGGATAACATTACTCCTCTCCCCTTAAGTGTGAAAACAAAACTGATTGAGAGGTTTGTTGAACATCTGATTGAATTGGAGGTTGTAATGAATTAGAAGCTTTCGGTTTACAATTCTTATAAAGTTTTAAACTTAAAATTATTATAATAATAATACTTAGTGATACAATTAAGCCTATGTTTATAAAACCTACTTTACTACTAACTCCTAAATTGGTTTCTAATGTACTTATTTTTAAGTGTTTTATATTTTCTCTTAATAAATCTAGGTTTTCTAAATGTAGTTTACTAATTACTATAGGTTTAACAGTGTCTTTGTCCGAATCTATATTGTCTGTTATTATGATTGGTTCTAACATATCGATTTTATGTTCGATTCTATCTTGACCAAAACTAAAACTGTTTTTTTTCACAATTACACACTACAATGTTCACTTAGAGACAGTTTTTCCCTCGTTGTTCCCAGTTGGAAATGACGTTGATCTTCTATTTGATGCCAGGGTTCCTTCAAATGGGGCTAATGGCTCCGTTGAGCAAAAAGACTGATCTAGGATCGGTATTTGGTTATTTAACGGAATGGGATAAAGATGGTATAGGTTTAAGTCATTTTGGACTAGAGAATAAAGAATGTAAAAATAAATTTTATTATCCCTGATTTTTACGCTAGCTTCAAGTAGTTCATAATATGAGTGCGGATTATTAAAAGTAATAGTTTTTTCGTTATACAAATTTTTCATTTTTGTTAAAATTTCGTCAAATTCTGAAGAACTTATTACAGTGAAGTAAAGAATACCATTTTTAGCTAGACTAAATGCTATATGAATTTGATTTAAGAACTCTAAAATTATAATAAATTCTTGCTTTATTAGATCCAAAGTTTCTTGTAGTTCTTTAATTTCGAAAATTTTGAAAATAATTATTATATTCATTTTTTCCGCGTGCGGCGTAAGTTTCTTTTGTGTTGTGGTTTGTTGCCGGTATTAATTTTTACGGGGTTTGGGTTGTTCTCAAACTGTTGACAATTACAGACGGTAATCTCAATGTTTGTATCTTTAAAAATGAATTCAATCATTGGTTTAACTTGTGACCATTCTAAGCGATCCAATCCACATCCAATTCTTGGTATGGCAAGTTTTCGTATGTCATGTTTTAGTATGTGTTGTTTCAGTTTTTGTAAAGAAGACCACATACTATGCATAGTGGGTTTTCCGCTAGAATATTTCTTTGTTACTAAATAGTAAATAGAACGTCCTTCACTATTTAATACAGCTAAGCCTCCTTGTTTCTGACGTTGTTCATAAAGTTCTTTGTGTCGTCCAAATTGAGAACTAAACTGTACGGCAATTCCACTTCCCATACTCAGATCTTCAGCTACGCAATGAGCTAAAGCGTAATCTTTGGGCATGTCAAATAAGTCAGCTTCAATTTCATAGATTTTAGTATATTCGTGTTTCTTCTTGCTTCTTAAATAATTCAGAAACTCATTGAATGGAACTTCGTTTTTAACCGATGTGGCATACGTTTGATTTGGAGTAAAATGTTTACGTATAATTTCTAATATGTTATCTTCCAAATTTTGATCTGGAAGTGTAATTTCAATTTTATTTTTGCCAAATACTTTATATTTTGTGCAAATTATTCTTCCATGGGGAGTATTTATTTTTGTAATAATTTGATTTTTATAAGTATTTAATTTTCCATCAGATATAGCCATGTGTTGAATAGGGTTTTCTGCGTTCGAATGAATTGTAGATGTTCCGTCGACATTTTGATGTGTATTGCTGTTATTTTCCGTGTCATCTACGTTAACAATTATCGATTCATTATCGTCTCGATCGCTTGATTCGTTTTCTATTGCATTTATTTCGATACGTGATAATCCATCCGCTATTATATTCGATTTGCCTTTGATGTATTCGATTTTATAGTCGTATTCTTCCAAACGGAGTCGCCAACGGGACAGTTTACTATTTGGTTCTTTCATGTTTGATAACCATTTTAAGGGTCGATGGTCTGTTCTAATAGTAAATCGTTTGCCAAATAAATACGGTCGAAAGGTCTTCCATGCCCATATTATTGCTAATAATTCCCGTTCAATAGTGCTGTAACGCTGTTCAGAGTCGTTTAAGGTCCTACTTATGTAAGAAATGGGTTTTTCGCCATCTGAAAAGTTTTGTGATAATACTGCACCCAACGCTACGTTTGAAGCGTCTGTCGTTAATATGAATTGTTTGTCAAAATCTGGATGCGATAGTATCGGTGGATTAATTAATAATGATTTTAACGTATTGAAGGCGTTTAAAAAGTCTTCGGTGTGTTGAATACGATTTCCCTTTTTTAAACAATGCGTTAGAGGTTTAGCTAATTTCGCGTAATTTTTAATAAATTTCCGGTAGTATCCTGTTACTCCAAGGAAAGCTCTAATTTGTCTTACGGTTTTTGGTAGTGGATAATTTTTTATAGCTTCGATTTTCTTGGGATTAGGCTTTATACCATCTTGGGTTACCGTGTGTCCTAAAAATTCGAGTTCTTTTCTAATAAATTGGCATTTTTCGGGTTGGATTTTAAGATTAGCTTCTCGTAAGCGTTCGAAGACAAGTTTCATATTTTGTATATGTTCTTCTAAGCTTGTGCCGTATATGATAATATCATCCATATAAACTAGGCAGATGACATTAATTAGGCCTTTTAAAATCTCGTCCATCATCCTTTGAAATGTTGATGGTGCATTTTTGAGTCCGAAAGGCATTCTCAGGAACTCGTAGTGCCCTCTTTCTACACTAAACGCAGTTTTTGGTATGCTTTTTGGTTCCACTTGTATTTGATGAAAACCTGAGCTTAGGTCAATTGAGCTAAAATAGAAGCATTTGCCCAATTTGTCTAAAATATCTTCTATATTAGGTATCGGATATCGGTCTGTTATGGTTTTTTCGTTTAAACGTCTATAATCGACAACCATGCGCCATTTCTGCTTGCCTGATTCATCGATTTTTTTGGGGACGATCCATACAGGGGCGCACCAAGGTGAATTACTCGGTCGAATAATTTTGTTTTCTAATAAATCGGCTATTTGTTCTTCTATTTCCGCTTTATGTATGTAAGGGTATCGGTACGTTTTTGCGTGTACTGGGTCCTCATCTGTAGTATTTATTGCATGTCTTACTTTAAAGGCACTGGTTAATTTGGTACCTGGTTTATGAAAAATATCTCTGTACTGTTCGCACAATGTAAGAATTTCTCGTTTTTCTTCGGTGTTCATATGATTGGTGCGAATAAGTTGAACACTTTCCAAACCGGGGTTACTGTAATTCGAAAGAATCCTTTCTGATTCGCTTTCAATAAAGTTTACTTCCAAATTTTTTATAGGTGGCGGTCTCGTTAGAACTTCCAGTATAGTTTCTCCAGTGGGGTTAATAATTTCTATTTGTAATGTTCTGTTTTTTATTTTTGTGACACATTCGTTCGCATATAAAAAACTATTGTTTATAATAAATTTCGGTATCCAAACGTTCTGGTCTACCTCTGGTATATCAAATTTACAAATTTTGGTACTGTAGGGTGGTATTTCTATTTTATATGTTCTAAAATCCGTGCGAAATTTAATTGGTATTTCGGCATTTTTAGTTTTTAATTTTCCGTTCACTAGGTCTAGTTTTGCTTCTAACTTTTTTAAAGCATTGACTCCTAATATACCGTCAAAATAGTTATGGAAAACAAATAATACAAAATCAATCTCTTGGACACTATTAAATTCTGAAAATATTTTTAATTTTGCTTTTTCCTCAGCTATTCGCTCGCCTGCACAGGTTTGAATTGGTGTACCTGCTTTATAAATTTCGTATGGAAAATATTTTTCGGCAATATATGGTCGCAACATAGAAGAATGACATCCGGTATCGATCAGTAATTTGACAGGTGGTTCTGCAATTTCGATATACGGTAGTGAGTTTGAAATTTCGATATTATTTAAATCGATGCGTTTTTGCTTAAAAATGTTATTAAAATGTTTGTGTTGATTTTTGAATTTACTGATTGGCGTATTATGTTTTATTGTTCTGGTTCGATTTCCGAGGCTGTTATACGAAAATTTTCAGGTTCTGTTAATTCGCTCGTGGTACCTTGAAATTCAATATCGGTATAATAATTATGATATGGATTATCGATTTGTTGGTACATTTCGTCTTCTAAGATTTCCGGGGTTTCTTCGTTCATCTCGTTTTCGTTACAATGCACGTTATATAATTCTTCGCTGATGAAGTTTGGTTTTTGTCCATTATTAGTAAAATAATTATTTTTATTTTCGGTGTTAAATTTAGGGGCTGTTAGGTTTGTTGACGTCGACATTGGTTGCGGTGTTACAGTTGGTTTATAATTTTTATTTGGGGCGAATACATTTTTGGGTCGGCCAAATACTTGTGAATTTGTGGGATATTTTCGTTGTATTTGCCGTGGTTCTATGTTTATTGGTCGTCTTGGAAACTGTGGTTGATTAAAGCTGGGGTGTGGTGTATAATGGTTCACTTGAGGTTCGCGATAGACATTATTTGGATAATTGTATTTAGTAGGATAATTAGAATTTACTGGGGGTAACGATCTTAAGTGTGGCGGAATATAAAGTTGTGGTTTAACTTTTTGATCATTTGGTTTTTTAAGTTGTCCGTTATTGGATGGTTTTACCATATTTATTCTTTGGTTCGTATGAACGTAAGATAAAATATGCGTCTCAGCTTCGGTCATTGTACGTGGGTTTCGTATCATCAAGATGGTCCTTAATGTTTCGTCCACATTACGTAGTATTACGTCCAGAGCAAGCTTTTCATTATTGCTGACGTATATATCCTTTTCGCTGGTATTCAACCCTTCGTCGGTACGAGTTTTTACGTTTAATCGCGATAGGTCTTGTTTTATTCGGTTTATAAAATTTAGAATATTTTCGTTGTATCCTATTTTTAGGTACATAAAATTTTGAGTTAGCGCATTACGATCAGAGTGATCGCCAAATTCATTTTTTAAAGCGTTTCTTACGGAAGGCCAGGTTGTAAGATCCGGTTGACACAATATTAAATTTGCGGCTTTTTCTTTTAATTTGCTTAGGATGGCTAAATGCACAAAATCGCTAAGCGTATTGTCGCTCGTTGTGCCATAGGTCACATAAAATTTATCAATTAAATTTATAAAACTTTCTAAATACAAAGGTTCTCCATTAAAAGAAGGCAAAATGTGCGCGGTTTCTTTCGCGGCTAGTAAAGTTGCCATGTTATTAATTTTCGGCTGTTTATTATCTTCTAAGTTTAAATTTTTTAAGGAACTCAGAAGTTCACTTACAGATTCTAAATTTTCTGTATCCAGTTCGATAAAGAAAGAATTACAAGAAAGAAAAAAAAATAACAAGTAGTGTGAATAAAATTTCTATTAAAATCGAATAGTATTTTTTTCCTCTGAAACTTAAGTTCTTCCTAAGTTTGACTAACGTTTTATTGTTATTATTATTATTATTTTTTTTTTGCTTATCGTAATAATTTAAAAAAATTTTTTTGTTTTCGTAAAATTTATTTTTACGGATTCTGGGATTTTTCTTTATAAGGAAGCGAAAAAATATTAAGGAAAGTCTTTACCTTTACGGCTTGCCACTTGCCAGTCCGATGTGAGGAACTGCGTGTGTGGTTGATTGTTGAATCCTTTTTGAAATTCGGTTGTCCGCTTGTGACTTCCAATCTTTTGTAGTTTTCGGTGTAGCACAAACACAATTTTTTTTTTTGATTAGTTCGATAGCACCTTTAGAGTAGAAACTCCGCGTCCGATGGTTTCGCGATTTTTGTCGAAGACCAAAAAATTTTATTTTTCCCGGACGGGCACTATCCTGCCGACTGCGCCAGATAAGTAATGTGATTTTTGTGCTGAACTATATTATACTTTATTTAGTAATTAAACTTATTATCTAATTTACAGTTTGTTTTTCACTTAACTAACTGGCGACGATTTATGTTCGCTCTGTTAGATCGTTTTTAAAAGAATGATAGTAACTAACTTAAATTTGTTCTTTGCCAACTAAAAACTATTAATTTAAACAACAGCACAATTTGACTACAGGATGTAATCCTATAGCGGATGCGGCGCTGCAGAAAGACAATTTGTGCAGAAACGATAAATTCAAATTTCACTTAACAATCACTTCAGTTTTTTCAAAGTAATAAGGGATAACATTACTATATACATATCTAGGTGGTACTAAAATATTTGCTATGGTTTAAGTTTAATAAACAAATATCTAAAGAACAGCCTTAGTGACTTTATGCAAGTTTTACCTCTTAATTAGAATTCTCTGAAGTTAATAATGAAGTTACTTAGATTTATAAAGCAAAGTTTAGTGCTCAACTTTCTATGAAATTATTTTGATGCAACATACCCAAAATTATATTTTATTTTCAATTAATTTACTATTAAAAAAAATAGATATCGTAGTTTGACTAACATTATAAAAATAAATACCTACATAAGTATTACAATAAATAATAACATATATTAGGTTAATCTTTCAACCCTATGCATGTTGACTTTTTCTCCTTTATTCGGTAACTTTTCATCTGCTAAAAAATATATATACCGGACAAGCAATTAAAGTTGCAGTAGTATTAAAGTCACTTTCTCGAAAGTACAAAGTTGATTTACAAAAAAATACGTCAATTATCTTTAAAAAAATTAAAGCTCTCTATATTTATTCAACAATTAATTTTAACTTTCTACAATTAATTACACAATAAAAAGAATAATGTTTATAAAATAAATTTCCTTATAAAAAACTTTTAATAAATTATGTATAGGTATCTACTGTCACAAACAAAATTATAAATGGACATCATTCCAATGCTCCAAATCGACCGTATATCTATGTTATTAATAAATTCCTACTAACCAATACATGTAGGAATGTAATAATTGAATAATTGTTAAACATTTTACAAATCAAGTATTATGCAAATCACGTATCAACATAACAAAAGCGTGTTCAACAAGTTAATCCTTCGTAGTGTATACTGCGGTAATCCTTCTCGGTTTTATTCAAAACCCAATATTGATCTTATGGTAGTAAGCAGTAAAACTTCACAAACTTATTTAAAAAAAAGAGTTTTACTACAAACTCATTTATATTCAGACTTTGCTCGAAAAATGTAATTTTTGTGAAAAAGTATTAACTAGTTATCTATGAGTTGTTATCGTTATGTCTCAGATGCGTTGAAGTAATGAGAAAAGTTATAAATCACCAAGTTTGAGTAGGAATATTAAAGATGACAATCTTCGGTAAATGAGGCATCCATCAACATTTTTAAATTAGCTATCTCGCTGAGTTTTTTCGAAAAATATGATTGTAACACATTTTACGAAATACAAATATGAAATAAATTTAAAAGCGACAAAGGAGAAAAGTGAAGTCCAGTAGGACTGACGCCTCGAACGTTTACGTTTCTCTTGAGGGATGTTGCAAATCGAGTTAAAAACTTTTAACTACATTGCTTCTAAACTCGGTACCATATACTTTTTAAAAAATATCGTAATGCCTGTTATCATTATTTCTTTAACTTTTTATAATATGAGACTTGTACGACGTGAATAAACCACAACTTTAAACTGTTAAAAACTAGACTTGTTAAGCATACAATTTATAGTTTAAATAAAATAAATATCTACACTCAATAACAAAATAAACTAGTTATAGTTACAAATTGCACACTAATTATGTAAAGCGAGTTTCCAATTGAATTTTCAAAGAGGATAAATAAACGTAAAATGGATTATCATTTACTAGTCCAAAGTACCGATAAAACCGTGAGCTATTCTACCTCCCGTATGTATGTAGACTTATGCGAAAATTATTTTTTAATTATTAGCCGGCAGCATGTGTATATATAGATTTTCCTATTTGCAAGTGCTTGCATATTTTCACTGATAAAACTTATATTTGTAGAGCAGAATATTATTTCAAATTGGTGGGCATAAACCAGAATTTTTCCAAAATTAAAAGAAATGAAATAGGCACTTTCGTTATTGATTTCAAATTAAACTTCTTTTAGAGATTTTCTAGATTTTTTTATGGAACTGTTCAACTCTTAAAAAGTAATCCAACTATAAGAGTATGTAAACTTTTTATATTATGGTGTAAGTCGATTGTGTAATATACACAACCCTACTTATACATTAGGGCAGTGTTTCCCAACCTTTTTTTTTAGCATGCCCCACCTAAGTCATTCGAAAATTTTGATGCCCCCTTATGGAACATATAAATATTTTCTTATGTTTAAAAATTGAATTATTCCATAAAGGAAGCCTATTTACAACTTGTTCAAGACAAAAGATTTCGGTTTTAGCAAGCAATCATTAGGAAATTATTAAGAAAAAAACAATAAGTAAATTTTCAAAACATATAATAGGTAGATAACAAAATATGAAGTAGGTTTTCAAATTGTCCCCTTAAATAATGATATTGCCCCCCTAAACAGTTAAATTGCTCCCATGTGGGGTGTGAGACCCACGTTGGAAAACATTGCATTAAGGTATCCGTTATTTCCCAAAATGATTTCTTTATGGTAAAGCTCCATAAAGCATAAGTTTAGGATAAAACTCCCAATGAATGACGGATTTTATGAAACATGAGCTATTTTTATGTAAAAAAATAGTAAACAAATTAATAAGATTATTTTTATTTATGAATTAATGAAAACATTATCGCAATTTAGTCATAAACTTTATAAAATTAACTATAAAGAGTATAAAATAAGCAATACAGTAAATGACTATTTTGGTACAAAGAGTGACCGAGATAAAGCCCAGCGAATGACTGTAATTAATTCGCCTATTAAAAACGAATAATTCATAAAATTTTGTAAAATTTAATTTAAACACTATGCTTACATGTACCTTCGTGTAGTTTTTTTTATTAAATTTTCTTTTGGTATTCTATAAATCACAGGCTTGTTCAAAGAGTTAATAATAAATGGCGCTTATTACTTGCCCTTGTTATTTTATGCTCCTTCATCACAAACTTTTCATTCCGTATGTCTTAACGTAATCAATAACATTCAAAACCATTCCTCAAAATTTGTTAATTTTAATTTCATGTCAACCAAGATTCCGGAATAAATATGCCAAAAACGAACGTCCTTGGAAGCGATACATTTTGTATTAAGACAAAAAATTAAGTGATAGTGGTGTCAATTTCTCACATTAGATCTCTGTCACTATTTGCTTTTATTAACATAATCGACTTTTCTCCATAATCTACAACAACCAATTAAATCTATATAAACGTCAACAGCTATATTTTCAAAAATTAAATATTTACCTCCGATAAATCATAAAATAATTAATATATTATTTTATTACATTTAAAATTAAAAAATACAATTGCTCAATTTTCTGTAGATTTTTAGGAAAATGATATACAATTTAATAATCTAAATGAAACCATCTACACCAATGTTTTCCAACCTTTTTTGTGCCATGCCCCACCTAAGCTTTTAAAAATGTATTATGTCCCCCCATCTAACATATGCATATTCAAAATTTTTAATTGTTCACTAAGTAGCTTAAATTATTGGACTTTAGAAAGAAATCACAAGGAAGTTATTAAAACAACATTATAACTCACGTAAACATAATATATTCAGGTATTCAAGTACAAAATAATTTCGATGCAAGATTTTTCTATATTATTTGAATTATTACTAATTATTAGAAGATTATTTGCAATCCATACTTGACGTTTTCTAAGCCTGAGAGGCGATTAAGAGTAGCTATATGGTTAAATTTACATTCTGGAAAAGTCAATTTTTTCAATTGCCCACCAGTGAGGCGTGGGCCCCATGTTGAGAAATACCGATCAACACCCTTTACGTAGAAAAAAACCGCTGTTAGTAATTATAGAAATATTGCATTAAATCGATTTTTAAGCTACAATAAAATTTATTTATTTACAGATCAGGAGGGTGTTGTGGTCAGAATTTTTATTCACCTGAATCAAGAAAAAGAACTTTAGATAGGTATGTTAAATTTAGTTTCCTTGGTATCTGATAAAAATTCAATTGCTATACAAACACAAACTATAAACAATGCATAAAAACAAAATTAGATAGGGGTAAACAGTACAGTAATTGGCCTTTTTATTAAACAACATAGTTATTGGCCATATAAATATAGTAAATTACAGTGATCGACCAATATTTTCTAATTAAAATAAGATATAGTAAATTAGCAAAAAAAACGAACCATTTATTAGAAAATATATATTAGGAAACATAGATTTATTATTAAATAATTTTTTAAATATGGCCAATCATTGTCGACTGGCCAACAACTGTACTGTTTACCCCAATTAATCTAATAAATAATTTCTATTTTTAAGCGTTTTATTTGTTATAAAAAAATTAATATGTCAGATATAAAAAAAAGACGCAAAATATTAAATGACCTCTCACATTGAACCGCCAAATTAACTCGCTCCACATTCATCGATTTCCTGTTTCCTGAAAACGTACGAACGCTCCGAATATTTATAATGCAAGCTAGAATTTAGAAAATAATGACACATCTGCGCTTCTCCGTTATACTATGTGTCATTCTCTTCGTGACCTGTAGATGATAAACCCCCTTTGATCTCACCACCATTTAAGCTTGTTAATTAGATTGAACCTGTCAGATAAGTGCGGCTTCAGTCCTGATACATTTAATGTTGTACAATTGCTTGTTATTTGGATAATGGGCAATTGTGATAAGTAGAATTACAAAGATAGAACAGAAAACCCTCATAAAATTACTAACAGATAACTTTATCTCGAAAATAAATTGAGGAAATTCCCAGTGCTGAAGTGTAAGGCGCGAAAATAATTTTTTAAAATCGATTTTCAATTTCTACCACTTCAAAGCGGTACACCTTCTACGGAAAATACACGAACCATTAAATACCACCCCTGTTAGAAAACGAATTACTTGAATTAAAGTCCTCGAATTTCTGTTAATTAAAAAGGAACATTCATTATACCAATACTCTAAAATTAAATACATTACTTCCTTTGACATATTAGTGTAAAGTATCAAACGCTTAATTGCTTAAAAGCTTTTTCCGTCTCTCTCTATCTTTTGATTCGGTACATTTTTTAGTTTCCATCGAGTTCTTTTGTAAAATCGAAAAAGACTCAAAAGACCACTTTTATATTAAACTCGTGTCTCCTTGGGGCGTCGTTTCAGCAAATCGGCGATATTTAAGAAAGTAACCCTTTACACACGAACTCAAAAGTACGTGAACACTATAAACCTGTATTTGAACAGAATGACAAATAACGCCAGATCGATTATCAACGGAATTAAATAATTACAACAAAACGATAACAATACTATTGATAAACTCACAAATTGTTTTGCATTTATTATAATTACTTGTTGTATTCTAAATCTCATATATAGATAATCAAATTAGGTTTATTAATATTTAGTTTATGCTAGAGACATTGAATTAAATATTCATAAATTATATTGCTAAAATGGAAAATATCAAACATTATTATACAGTAAATTTCCCTTACGTTATAAATGAACGGGTAGATAAATATACGATTATATTATTTTATAACATAAAAGCAAACTTAAGGAAAAAATTATTATTCGACAAAAAACGATTCGATAAAATAAACGAAACATCTATAATTCGTTAATTGAAAACTGTTCAAATTTATTCCTAACTTAAAAAATATGCGTAAATGTAATTCAATAAGTACATTGTAAATAGACATTGAATATCAAAAGGGATCTTAACATTTCAGCATTTGATTAACGTTTACAAATTGACGATTAACGTGCAGTTGCTAGCTTAATTGCTCTTGTGTACTATTCCATAAACCATGGTACATAGCTCATCAATCCTCCAAATACTATAAAATGTTTTTTATCGAATAATGAAATGCTAAGAGCTAACTTCATCCATTTTGACATGGAGCTTCCTAAGTCAGAGAGCAATATAATTTAAGAGCTCAACAGCGCCCCAACTAGGCGTTTTTTCAACAATTGCCCACTTGAGACGTTATTAAGGACCTAATTTGAACGAAGAGCGTCACATTAGCACCTCAAAGATATCAATTCCTATAGTAAATCTGAGGTCCTTAAGATGCTATTGAGGACCAAATATGAATAGTTGGCGCCTTAGTAGCAACCCAAAAGTCCCAATTAAAAAAAATCATAATCATAATCATTTCTTCAATATTCAAATTTATTCTCTTAGATTACTATTTGCACATAAATAATAGATTAAACTTATTGAGACACTATGTAATTTAATTTAAAATTGTTTTATACCTTTGAGAACTTACTTTAGATTTTTCAGTACCAGACTTTTGAGGTGCTATTAAGAAGTTAAAATACGAATAAGTTCGCGATTTTTGGACATTAAATTTACCGATGAGCACTTTCGAACTCTGGGGCGCTAAATTTCAACTCGGGTATATAAGGAGCACGAACTCAAATGAAAGAATTGACAAAACCTGACCACCTATATAACATTTTTCTTTTTTGATCACTAGCGCCGCTAATTTCCCTTTTCTACTGACGTGAATTTAGTATCGTAAATGCACGTAAATATTTACATCTGATTTTCATTTGCAACTAAAGATGTTATAACCTAAAAATCTCAATAAATATTTTCAACGGTTATAAATAATAACTTACAAATGGCATCAAAATATGAATTTTGAATATAAACTGCCACCCTATACATCTGCACTGTTTCGGTACAAATGGAACACTACTGCCCTCTTATTTTAGAAAACTATTTGTATACATGGTGTTCGTGCTCCTTATATAGTTTTCATGCTTTTTAGGTTTGTATATCCCAACATGAGCTTGATAAATGCATAGTTATAATAACCTATCTTCTAAGAAACATGAAATAAAAGTGATGGCGATAAAATTAAGAATATTGCATAAACCCAAAAAAAAATTAATTACAATTTTAATCGACTTGATATGTTAAATCTGTTTTCTTATTTCTGATTTTACATTGGATTGTATTATGTATATTGCTAAAAGAATATTTAATCGTTATAAACCTAACCTAACGTACCAAAAAATGCTCGATCCGTATTAAACGTACTAATTCTTAATGTAGCAAATTGCTATTATATAAATATCTAAAAACTAGAATTTCAAAGAAAAAAAAAATCTTAAAATAGTAATGAAACATATGGGATCGGTCATTTAAAACTCAACCTCTAACATAAAATGCAAGATAAGTTTTTAGAAAAAAAGTAGCATGCGGCAATTTATAACATTAAATTTCAGATTATCGTAAATATAACTTGTTAATTTTATTTTAAAAATGATTTTCAAAAGTTTTCTCTTTCTACCTTTAAAACATGACATGCCACGATCTGCGTAACCTGAAAATAATTGTATGACGTAAGCCCATTTTTTTCGAGTTGAAAGTATAATTTATCAATGTTACTAATTCTCAAAAACTTATAAATGACAATTCCTTCAAATTTTCGACAATTTTTCATAAACACCCTGTATATTCTAGAATCTCTCATATATATTATTTTAAGTAAAGACAAACATTTTTTACTAATCTTTTATTAATACATACATAAAACATATGTCATACCAGATCAGTTCAATCAAACTATGTAGGTATACATACCTACAACGGTTTCTATGTTAGCAAATATAATTTTAAACTGGAAAGACAATAATAACAAGTTATTTTTTTTATTACATTTAAATTTTTAGTATAAAGGATCACAAGAATACACAACAATATTAAAAAAAATACTCCATCAAATTGAGTGACATAAACCATAAAATTAGAAATGTTCTTGGACCTTTTTCCATTAAGAACCCATCAATTTACGTTACCACTAAAAGAATTACTTTCTTTGAGTTTGATAACTTTATTTTTAACAAAATGTTTTGCAAAATTCAAATATGCAGTTGTACTTACTATTTCAACGTGAATTTAAAAATTTAGAAGCCTAGTCATTTTATTCAACATAGTAGGTCATACATATACGACACGTGCTTCAAGTCCTGCAATAAATAAAATAGTAATATAAACAACAAACGTGAGTATCCACATTTATTTATAAGGTTGAAAACTTATTCATAGGGAGCACTTTATTCTTGTCGTTTACAGCTCAGAATACAATTTATATTTGAAAACTACTATGAAAAGGTTTCAAAAATTATATAAAAATTGTTATTCGTTCACCCAACAACGTTAAAATTTATAGACTTATCAATTTAAGAAAACTCAGAATTGTTTATCTCGAACCTTTCTGCCAAAAATTAACAACCCTTATTTATCACTCTCAAAGTGAATTAAACAACGATAACTCTTTGTTTCAGACAAGATCGGGAATCTTGCTTGAACAATATAAATCTAAATTTAAATCTATCAAACAACTATCCAAAGGAGAAATCTCGTCAATCTCAACAACAGCAACTTCGCCGCTTGTTGGACCGCACTTACAGTAAGAAATCACGTGAAAAATTCCTCAAAGGGAGTTTAGAAAATGTCTCCAGCAATCCCTTAGGAGAATTTGACACACAGCAATCCACCTTACGCAGAAGTAGGAGTCTCGCAATTTCCCGAGAGGCTCTCTTTACAGGACTTCCTGCGCCCTCGGAAAATCGCCAAAGACGATCCCAACTTATTCCAAGAGCCAAACTTATAGATCGTAATAATCACAAAGATCGGTAAGGATTAATTTTTAATACTTTTTTTCAATAACACACCAACTTAACATACTCATAATAAATAATGAAAATTGTGTGCCAATCGAAACAGGATGTATTTTTTCTAAATTTTAGGAACACATTTTTGACATTATACTTTTTTTGGCTCGTTGAGAGTAAAATTTTAGCATGCAGAAGAAGTTGTGCGCGCTCTGCTAACAAAAATTCAACAGTGTGCTAACACTAAAATATTTGTATTATGTACAAGCTGGCCTGCTCAGCTTCTCCGGGGTATTTTTTAACGTTTAGATTCATTATATTATTTTGACAGCTACCAATAGGATATAATGGTTTATGACTTGTTTTTAATTGCACTACTTAGGCTTAAAAACACGTATTTATTTATCAACCGAATTTAATAAAACATACACTAAATGTTAGCCCAAGTTTATCTCAATACATAACCAAACTTCGCATCCAAATTGCTTCAGTTATTGTGGAGAATAGTGCGCGCGCACAGGTAAACAAACAAAAATTCGTCAGCGATTTTATTATACGTAGGGTAGAAGTACCGGCTTTGGACACTGTACCAGTTGTGAACATTTTCCATTTTATTTTGACAAATGTGAAATATAAGAATTATCGATACTGCTATAAGTGTAGTTAATGTATCTTTAACTACGATAGAAATATCAATGATGTTTTTTTCGGAATTTTCAAGTTATTTTATCAAAATTACTCAAGTGTCTAAAACTCGGCCAAACGTGGCCAAAACCAGTACTTTTACCCTATAGATAAATTTTAACTTAACATTCTTATTTTTTTACCGTTTAAGTTACATAGGTCCAACTATGAACGCTTTTAAGAATTGATATTTTCCCTACAATGTGCCGTTGAAGATTGCATAAAATGTGGAAGATATAGATAATCGAAACACAAACCACAGATTTTTTTTCGATGTTAAGAACAATATTAAGTTCATAGATCGTAGAAAAAAAATTAATGTTTCAAATGAAGCACCCTAATAAAAATCATTTTGCCATATAAAAGTCGATACTAATTATAAGTTTTATTAATGAGATTTTTACTATTGTATTTTGGATGCCGAATGTTGTATATCAGGCTCATAAGTCATAACTTTAAGCAATACACAAGCAGTGCTGTATACATCAGTTAGCTTATTTCAATAACTACACGGAGAAAAAAATATCGTTATAATAACCATACGTATCCCTATTATAGCTATCCGTTGGATAGTTATCTTTCACAGGGATACGCCGTATAGCTAATTTAGCTATCCAGAGTTTCCTTATTGCGGATCGTTATAGTAACGATCCGTATTACTGTTTTAGACATTGAAAAGATTCTTGTCATAGTGATTTAACGGATATGCACGGAGAACAAAATATCGTTATAATAACCATACGTATCCCTATTATAGCTATTCAAATCCTCAAATTAACTATACAGTTACCTACACGACGGATACTGCACACGTTCACGAGAGCTTTTCGTTTGAACGCTCGAATCAAATAAATGAATCCTTATTATAAGCATACTATGTAGAGCTGTTTTGATCATACTATGAATTGTTAAATTGACTTATAAATATCGTTAAATTAGACATTCGAATCCTTGTCAGAACAATACGTCAATTGGGTATACGTTAGATAGTTATATAAAGGATATTTTTTTCTCCGTGTACCTTTTCTAAAACTCACTTTGAAAAATAATGACTCGCAAGCATAAGTTAAAGAAAAAATTGACAATACGGCAGGGTCTAGTTTTTGAAACAGATATATTTTGGGAATGGCATTCCAAGTTCCTCTTATTTAATATTCTGCGTTCTTTTAATTGTGTCCAATAACTGATCATTATCAATTGCTTCCAAGTCCTTTTTTAAATTGTCATTTTTTCCGCTTTTCGTTGTAAAATAAAGATACAGTTTGAAAATTAAGAACGTACCTGTGGCACGTGTGCTATAGTTTGAAAACCACTGGTCTAGCTATACACAAACGCAACACGTGGTTCTATTTAATTTAGTAACGACGTAAGTACAAGTACCGGTATTTTTAGTATTGAAATATTTTGATATTATTAAATGACAAATTTCTCAATATTTATACCTTCAAAGCCATTCTTTATATTAAACAATATTGTATTTTACTATCTTTTACGTATAAAATTGCCTTTGTCCTCTTTTATTCATAGACAATCGTTTGTTCTTTTCAATTTAAGAATACCATGATTGAAAGCTTTCTGCCAGAAGAATTTCCAGCATATAAACATATAAGCAAAAAAATCATTTTAGATATAAATAAACCTGAAAAATTTTATAACTTGGACTATAAATCGAAACCGAACGCAAGATGAATTGTAATATTTTATATCTAATGTGTCAACAACAAGAAATAAAATAAAAAATTGTGTATACCTTTTCCCTTTTAACATACAACTACCATTCATGTCGCGTTTGCCGTAAAGAATTTAGAGTAAATTTTCAATGCGAGACGTTTAAATTCAATAAGATACCTACAATTTTGCCGCATTATCCTTTGGCTGTATGAAAACCCACATAACTTAAACGAAAACGTAGGCTGTCTATGTAAGCGCTGTATCTGCAAAACTATGCACACTTGGCAAGCAGCTTATGCAACACCAAACCTGGCTAAATTATCAAAGCGCTTAATTAATTAAAGAAGAAGTTCCAACGGATTGTTAATTAAGTGTATGTGCAAGCACCTTGTGCATGTTTCAGAGAGGCAGCTTTTGTAATAATATCTATATTTAAGTGAGAAGATTAGTCTCCTTGTCTCGACCAGAAATAGACAGACAAAACTAAAAAAAAACTATTATAGTTTCATAACTCAAATATCCTGTGCCAATTTAAGTGAAATATTAAAGTCGAAATAATTTCTGTCAAAGATTTGCCAAGTTAAACGTTTTCCATGTATTTCTTTTTTATCTAATTTTATTCAACCGTCACTAAATCCGATATTTCAATGAAACGTAATTGATATTGACGGAAGTCATAGCTCTTTTCACTATATATTTGATTTTTCCATAATATTAGTACTCCAATTCAACTTATGTTAAACGTGAAATGCCAGAACTTTTCGTTTAAGTAAAAAAATACTGTTTTAATTTTATAAAAAAATTTGTGAAACTGAGTTCTAATATTTAAATAGCTTTATCTACCGATTTTTTTTATACGGATGTAGTGGTTAATTTTAAGCGCTTATTTATTAATTGAGTTCCGCTTCCAGATTCGATAACAAATCAAAGCTCTAAAAAAGTGCTTCATAAGTATGTGATCGCGTACACATACAAAGCGATGCTCCCATAGTTTTGAGATAAATGATTAAAAAGTTTCTGTTATGACTTTATTATGGTATAATGTAAAGGATTTTATAGATAAAATTTTACATATTTATTTTCTAAATTTAGAGTAACTGAATGGCATTTTTATTAATTAAGTTACTTTAATAATTCTCAAATTTTCAAAAAAGGAAACTTAACCTGCAATTTTTAGTAAAAAATCTTAATTTTTCTATACAAATAATAAGTTCAACTTGTTATTCTTTTTCATTATATAAAAAACACATTTCTCTTCTGTGTTGTGTAACTAACTATTATTTGAAATTTAGACTATGGATATCGATAGCTGTATATAAAAATTTACTACTACAGTGGAGTCCGCTTATAATAGACTTCAGGTGACTAAGTAAAATAGTCCATTATAACCGAGTGTTCATCTTATCAGCATAATTATTAATTCAACAAACACAAATTTTATTGTTATATTTTTTTATTGAAAAGGGGCCAGTGACACAATATAAACAAAAAAATAGAAGCAGAAAATGTATATATCTATGTAATATTACATATTTTGAGAAAAGTTGATGATTTTTGTTTGTATCTGCGGTTTATTTACATAAACTTTTTGTAGAATAAGTTCAACTTTGTTTAGTAATGAAATAATGGAGTGCTGTCGTCTTTTTGCTGAAAATACTGGTGCAATTTTTTAATCCGTTTTAACTGGAGTTCTTACCGTGAATTTAAAAATAGTACATTATATCAGTATACATTATAAGTGAGTTCATTATTACAGACAGATTCCACTGCATTTATTATTAAAAATTTAAATGCATAAAATAAATAATTAATGATAAAAAACAATTGTGGGTGTTTATTATCATTTATTTGAAAAAACTCAATTTAAGAGACAAAGAAAATGTATCTAAGTAGAAATAAATTGTTTAATATCTAAGTACATTTATTCTATTTTGACATTTTCATAATTACATGGATTATGATCAAATTTCTAAAATAATTATGTACATGATAGTCAATGTCAGCAGCAGTCTTTTCGCTAAAATTACTTCTAAAGATTATTTTGTTAATATAAATTACTGAACAGTGTAATTCGAATAAAGTGTTTTCCTTTCGTATAAAGTATCTTACCTTTTTATATTCATGAATTTAATTTTTTGCAACACATTAATTACTAGAAACCAAAATATATGTGCATCTTTTGTATATTTTTTACCAATTAAAGTCTGCAATAATTCCAGGAGTATAAGTATATATTTAACAATAAAATAAGTAGGTACCTAGCAAGTGGCCAAGAATTTCTAATAATTTCTGTTCCAACACCACCTAATAACTTATTTACAGTTGGTCTATGAGTTTGGGCTGCCTTGACTATATTTTCAGCAGTCGAAAGTTCATCAAACGAATTCATCAAGTCTATGTAGATGCCTGCTGCTTTTTGAAATAATTAAAATTTTTAAATTCTGACCCCAGATTGTCACCAGAAAATCAAAAAGTAGAATAGGAAAGTCTAATAAATAAATGTCCAATTTCTAAAGCAACATAAAAAAGGCTTTATAGTAACTTTTGATTTTATTATAATAAACATTTCATAAACTAGAAAAATAATTTTTAATATTTTTATTTCCTCTGTTCGTCATTCTCGCATTCTCAACTGGTTTTGAAAAACAAATTGTATATCATATTTTTTGTTTATTCTATTGATATTGCAAAATCAATAATTGATAACTCAAAGTAGATATTAACAACATTTTAATTTGAAAATAAAACCATCAATATCACATCAATAAAATAATAATAATAATAGCTAATCTAAATTAATGTAAAAAGAATAATAATCTGATTTTAAAATATAAAAAGCTATTTAATTAATTCAATCGATAGACCAACTATAGTTGGTTTATCAATTGAATTAAATATATTTATAGCACAATAAATGTACAAAAAAATTAATTTAAGGTCTATGTTTACTAATTATAAACACAAAGAAAAACCTTAAATACTAAACCGATATAATGAAAATTATTAGTCTGTTAATTTCTGTCATGGTAGATTGCGATATTAAAATTAATTTAAAATTGATATTTGTAGAAACTTTATTTTAAATTGAAGTCTAGTGAAAACCAAATAACTATACATTTGTAAACACCCTGTACATACGGTATACAGTCATATAAAATTAATTCAAATAAATAATAAATTTTATACAAAAATTTACCTTTTACAGATGAAGGCACCAGAGTGACGAAACATAACACAGACATTACTCACCTGAAACAATTAGAAAAATAGTTTACAATTGAACTCATACAAAAGTTCACATTTAATTGTAATTGTCGCCAACAGCAAAATCTGAACAAAAGCCACACCATTAAATTCAGAATAACAAAAATGTTAAATTTATAACTAACTTCGATCTTATACCAAAAAGCATGTCATTACATTAGAATTATCAATTAACGTAATTAGTATTGTTATAATAACTGATAAACGAGTAGCTACTTTATCACGAACACTTCAGATGAAAGTCACCAATTTTCATAATAAACCCCCAAAAGCATTACATCAGATAAAACTCTTTATTAATAATTTATTAACATATTTTCATTTCCAGGTGTAACAATAATAGCAATAACAAAGAACGAATCTACGACTACTACCAAAATAACGAACGTGCAATAATAAAACGAAGATCGAGCATTTCTCCAGACTACGCCGTTCCTCAAATATACCATAATCCACAAAGGAACTACAATTGTGGAACCGCAAGTAATCGAGCGTCTGAACAAAATTCACCAACACTTCGCCTCAACGGCATTTCATCGCAAAACATTCAAGACATCGACAGTTTAGAAACCAATTCCTACAATCGTTCAACATCGCACGGAGTTTTCAGACTTTCCCACGATAACTTAGATCATTCCGACTTCGGATTAAGTTTACCGAACTACTATCCTGACAGCGATATTTCTTTAACTGATGCTTCTCTAACTGATAACATATCGATTAAAGAGGAACCTCAAGGGACCCGCAAAAGCGATAGAAAACGCTGCAAAGATAACCTGTCGACGAATAATTTATATTATCGAGAAACCTCGTCACCAGAAGGTAGTTGCGATAATATAAATTACCACGAAAACATTTCTTTCGGCAAGAATTACTTAGACGAGAAATACGGTACTAACAACTATTGTAAACCTCGCACCATTCGCCAATACACACCTTTTAACACCGACGCAACTAGTTTTTACGAAGGAAAACCGAGAAGTCTACCTAATTTCAACATAACGTACGAGGAAGAACCTAACGAGGACGCAAACATCTACGATACCATCGGTAAAGCTGAAGACGAAGACGAAGAAGAAGCAAAAATATACGAAGAACTTGAAAATATCTTAAAAGACGATACAAAATTAGATTCGGACTTTTCGCAATCAGATTTGAATTTCGATGAAATTAATCTAAACAACGCAAACATCACCAAAATTGTCGAACCCGATGTTATACCAACATCAAGTTCGTATGATTCCTGTTTCGAAAATAATCCAATTTACGATGAAATTCCTTGTTCCCCTCGATTTAACAATTCGTACAGTCCAATAGAAGATTCGCTTGAAATAATCAACCAAACTGACTTCATTGAAGAAGTAGAAAATAAATTAGAATTGCCAATAAAGGAACCGGAGAAACGGCCGATTACTCCCGTACCTTCAATTGAAGACGTCTGTTTTGAAAATACACCGAGAAAAAATTTGCTAAAAACTAGCGTACAAGTTCACCCTGACGAAAAACGATATTCCCCGGTAAGAAAGAACGAACCAGACAATCACGACGAATTTAAAACAGTAGTAAGCGTGGAGGAACCGCAAAAAGAAAGCTCACCCAAAGAAAAAAGACACAGTCATAATTATCTGAGAGAATTCTTAGAATCGCAAAAAGGTTCACGAAAGCCTTTGCAAAACTTCCTATCCAAGAAAATCTCGAGAGCTTTTGGTGAATCCAAAAAGAACGTCGACGATTGCACCTTGGCTAATAACCAATTCCATTCACTTCCTGATTTATCGGTTAGTAAAAATCTTAGACATTGTGAAAAAATCGATAGAAAATTACGCAAGTGCGAAAAGCTCGAAAATTCTGTAAAAGTTCCCACAAGCAATAACAGATTTATAGTTAATATTGGTCGACATTTTGATGTTACGGCTGAAAGTAACATTCCAGTAGATTTCGAAGTAAAGATTTCAAAAATTCCCAAACTTCGTAAATCGAAATCCTCCAGTAAAAGCTCCAAACATTCAGAAGGAAAACAACAAGTTTTTATCGAAGCTGTTAAAAATTTAAACGAAACCTTAAGTGACATCGACGAAAATCACAACATCGTCAGACCGCAGGTCGTCGAAGTTACTGCAAAAAACGAGGGCAAAATAAAATTTGCAAACGTCAAACGGTTGGGCGTGACAAAATATAAAAAACCGAAAGAACCGACACGCGCCGAGACTAAATCAGATAAAGCAAAAATAAAACCTTTACCGAAAATAAACGAGGTAGCAGAAGATCCGTCACAAATGGACCCGGAAGCTAACAAAGAATTCCAAGAAAAATTAGGAACTATGCGGAACTATTGGGGAAAGCTAACAAAAAATTCGAACGATTCAAATATTCACGAAGACGACGAAGACGAAGAGGAGTCGCCAAAATGTAAAATTGTTGATGTGCAAACCAAAGTGGAAGATGTCATTCGCAAATTCGAAACTAAAGAAGAGAAAGATGTCGAAAAACAGGAAAGAATCGTGTACGCGACTAAACAAATTTTTGAACCGAAATGTAATCAAGAAAAGTCGGATAAGTTGTCGCCTTTTGTTAAGGAATCGTGCGAGTTCTTCGAAAATCCTTATTTCGATAAAAATAGAACGAACGGAAATCAATTTGAGAGTCTTAATCCTAACATTGTAGAAATTATAGAGAAGTCTGACGATGAAACCAAAGACATTAACAGCAACGAAACCATTAAAAAAACAATCGGTCACCAATTAAATCACACTAATAATAATCATTACAACAACAATAACAATAATAAACCTTTGATTAGAACCAAAAGCAGTACACTAGAAGGCGACTTTGATCACGTGCGCTACAGAGTGATGAAATCTGATTTATTCCAAAAAAATATTTTCGCAAATTGTCAAAAGGAATCCCAATTTGATGGATTAATGCAATATTTGAAACATTACAGCTTTCAGGAGCTTTTAATAGACAATAACATAGTAATAATAGAGCCTATTCGAACGAATGTAGCGCACGAAGGCTCGCACAGCGCAAAATCATCCCGAAATATAACAAATATGCTTCATAAATCATCGCAAAGCAACAATAATTCCACTCAGGAACTGGAACAACGACGTCGATTCTTTTATCACCCAATTCGGGTCAACCGTGAAATGAATGAGGACGAACTCCCCAACCCTGACACGGTCAGAATGGTGAGGCAGCTCTTCGAACGCGGATTAAAGAAATCGCAAAGTTCCCAAGATTTAGATAAGCTGGCTAGAAAAACTGTACAATATCAGACCATCGATCCAGACAAAGATAACTGTTCCGCAACCGATTCCAACTCGAATCCGTCTAATATCTCTGAAATGGGAAGCAACGATAATATTTATGACAATGAATTATGCTGCGAACTGCAGTATGTAAGCGAGGACGTTCTACAAAAAATTCGGGAATGCGGTACTTCGGTAACTTATTACGGGGGGAAGGTTTTGAATAAAAAGAATGGAGGGTTATTGAATCCGATGACGCGGGTAATAATGGAAGAGATTAAAGGAAATCAGGTTCGCGAATGCACTTGTAAGAAATCGAGTCAATCCTCCTCGAGAAAAAGTTCATACTGCAGTGACAACGATAGCAATAAAGATTCTTATCAAGGCATAAAATTCAAACTATTAAAATCCAACAGCTGTAGCAGTCGATTAGAGCTGGTGGGCACAGAAAACGTATCGGAATACAAACACAAATTCTTCGAAAAACAAAAATATTTAATCGACGAAAAGAATCGAGAGAATCAAAGAAAAAATTCGTGGTTTAATGAAAATGATGAAGAGTTCGTCGAAACTCAGACGATTCAATTAAGTTTGAGCGAAGAAGAGAGCATTAAGCAGAACGAAGAACCAAATACGCCAAAGATAATTGCCACAACCGGCAAAAAAATGATTCAATGGGGAACAGCGAACGATGAAAAAACTTACAGTAGTATAACTTATAGTAAACCCGTCCCGAAACCAGCAAACTACGACTATAATCATTATGAAGAGTTGAAAATGCGAACGAAAAAAATAGACGATATGGAATTTGAAACTTACGAAATAGCAGGAACCTAAATTATTATCCTAACTCTAAGTTATGTATTTATTTATAACAACGAATCCTAAAATTTAGCTTTAGCTATTTGTACATCTGTAAACTAAATATGCATTTAAACAATGTAATGAATGATTCAGTTCCATTTTTTGTAATTATGTAAGAGCACTAATTTAATTTCCAATTTTTATTTTGCAAAAAGTTATAAATATGTCAACATGAGGTGTAAGGTTCGCTAATAATCTATATTTTGTTTATTATGTTAGTTATAAAAATAAATAGATACTCTATTAGATGTATTTTATTTTTGTATTAAGTAGTTCTAGGCTACTCAAAACTTCAGCTTAATATAAACCGAAAAGAAGAGAGAAATAAAATGTGACAAACTAAAATAAAACTAATTTTGGCACGATTCGCAATAAAGTTGCCAAGTCAAAAACTTTTTTGTGTTATTAATCCGAATAGTTGTTCTTTTATATAAAAAACAGGTATAAAAACTGTTTTGAAATTATTTTTCAATTTCGAAGAAACATGTAGCATTTTTGGAATATATACCGGGTATATCATTTAAAGTGCGACGAGCTTATAACTCCTAAAATAATAAATATTTCAAAAAAAGTACAAGTATAAAAGGTTCTTTAACTTATACAATCTATTTACGGGCATAAATATCAATTTGGCCCTAGTTCAGGTTTAACCGCAAATCGTATCAACTTTCTTATCTTAAATAGAATGGTATTGATTCTTTTAGATAATTGTATAGAGCTCGTCAAAGGCTTTCAAAAAAAAATGTATGACAAATTACCATTTGATTAATAAATAATTTAAAACAAAAATTAATTTCAAATTATAGGAGTGTTTCAGTAAAGTGCCACGATCTTATAATTCCTAAAATAATCAAAATTTCAAAAAAGTACATAATAAATTAAAGAAACTTTTATATTTGTAGTTTTTGGATATATAAAATTTTTTTTTTAAATTATTTATTGATTAAATGGTAACTTGTGATACATTTTTGGAAAGCCAATTATCTAAATATATTATAATAGCTTTCATTTAAGTTAAGAACATTGACACAATTTCCGGTTAAACCGGAAGTAGTACAAAAGTTGTACATAGATCAAATAAATGAAAAAAAGCTTTATACCTACTTGTACTTTTTTTTTAAATGTTGTGAAATTGAAACTGTGCTGCCCCTTGTACAAACTTAAAGTACCATAGTGCTGCCATTTACTAAAAAAATTTTTATTACCAAAAACAGTTATTTATTTTTTATTTATGGTAGACTTTTTCATGAAACTGTCCCTAGAATAAAAAATACGTATGTTACCGTTAAGACATTTATAAAAACTTAATTCCACTAATGGTGATGATGACGCTTGTTTGTAGACTAAAAATAACGTTAATAATAACTAAAAAGCTCGGATACCGCTTTAGAAGGATAAGTAATAAACAGCAATTAATAAAATAAAGTTAATCTGAGAATTTTCTGAAGTTGTATTTTCAATATTATACAAGATCGGTATTAAATTAGATAAAAAAATGTTACGTAACCAGTTAATCTTTTTATCTTATTTTCAATATATTGCATAATTCTAAATTGACAAGCTCATTTAAATTAGAAAATTGCTATTGTTATTTCTTGTTCATGCCCATTATTGTAGGTAAAGTAGACTAACAATAATCAGAATTTTCAAAATAATAATTTATATAATACCTTATATAAATAAATAAAAAATTATAATTTATAAATATTTCAGTAAAATGAAGAAGATACTACAGTAAAACCTCTCTAACACGACCAACGTCGGTTTCTACTCAAATTGGTCTTTTTGTAGAGGTGGTCGTCTGAGAAAGAAAGACAAAGATAGATAATATAAATATAATAACGAATACTGTATTTACCATACTAATGAGTGCAAGGGAGCTAAAAGATACGACAACCATGTCAATAGGAGTGAGAGGGAACGATTAAAATTATTAGACTAATTTTTTGTCTAATTTATTGGCCTGAATTATTGTGAATCACGCTTAAAACCGAGTGCGCACATTCGAGCTCAAAGTGGCATATTTCCGATCTCGTAAAAATGAAGCGCGCCGCTCCGCGTCGCGCTTCATTTACTTCCCTCGCTCGGAAATGTGCCACATTTCGCTCGAATGTGCACATGCCCCGCATTCAATAGACGTGTCTATATTGATCATCTCTCTTTCAAATCAAAAAGTTAAATTCAGATTTTTCATTCAGAAAAAGGTGTGGCGTTAATTTTTCTAAAAGAACTATGTAAATATTTTTCGAGGAAACATAAAATACAAATTCTTTACTCGATAGTACTAAATCAATTTTCTTTAAAAACTTAATCAGTTCTCACAAAAAACAAAATTATGGAATCTGGCAAGCATGATAACAGAAATTTAGAAATTATCATTTGCCATGTTTTCAATTACTTTGTCCACCATATGCATCAACAAAATGAATTTTAGAGGCTTGCCTTTATTTAGATGTTATAAATCAATCATATTGTGTAATTTTTTGATGCTACACCCTCGTCTCGATATTACCAGGGCGAATGTAACATTGTGTTTTCAAAAACCCTTTGAGAGCTTAAAAATTTATCAACAATCTTTTGTTTAACAATTCGTCGCTTGATTAAAATTTAGAAAGAGATTTTACCATATTTTAATAACAATTTTCCACAAGATAGTAACAATGGTTTCCCGGATTTTTAATTCCTGTTGGGGTGTAACTATCAAATTAAAAAAAGTACAAAGTTCAAAATAGGACAATTAAATAAAACACTAATACCGAAATAAAGCAAAGCGCCGGAAATAATTCTGTTCGCACCGCATTTTGTCGAATACATACAAACTTCAGGAGCTTTAAATTAAGTGTCAGTCACAAGGGGCGTTGTAGAAGAATGAAGTTGAAGCTCTTAACAAAGAGCTTTCAAGTATTCACATTGTGTCTATTTACACTATTTAACTACTTTAAGAATAATATGACATTTAATTTAATTCTTTTTATATAAAAAAAGACATTAAAAACCGTAAACAAAAATTTAAAAAAAATCAGAAAAAAAGGTATCTACAATTATCATCGCATAAAGAAAAAGTTTCTGACTAAAACCACCAACTTGAATAGCCCGCAAACGCAAAAGCCGTCTTCTAAAAGAAACTTTTTTAAATAAACTTTAAAAAAAAGATTACAACTATAATGAAACTTTTCCACGGTACCACAAATACAGGATTTCAATTTAAATAAAGTCCAACTGGAACATAAAGTTATAGCTTATAAAGATTTTGTATTGATAACTAACTTTAAAAAAAAAAACATCAAAAACATATCATCTACGTAGTATTTTAAACTAAAAGTTATTCAAATCATTCGTGTAATAATTTAGCGTTCGTAAATGTCAGTTTGCATTAATTTTTCAACTAAAACGGACTGAGTTAGTTGCCAACTATAAAACTATTTGTTTGAATTAGAAAGTGCCAATGAGTTTCCCAGTTCTATAACTAAACATAATTTTTTACATCAATTATAAAAATTATCCTATTACAAAGAACTCTAAAATGTTAAACTTCCTTATATTTAAATAAATACCAAATCTTAAGACAATAATTTTTAAAAAATTATAATTTAATCCAGCCAATGCTTCAGATTTTTTAACTATCTATAAAAAAATTAATTTTCTGCTTAATTTTCAAAAGGAAATAAAAACGTGAAATCATCAGTAAAATAAGTAAAAACTTAATCAACTTATTTATTTTGTGGCTAATTATACACGAAAGAAACTCTAGAAAATGAATTGAATAAAATGCAATTAGGTCCAACAAGTTTAACTTCTGCAAACTAATTTAATAAAACTGATAAAATCATATAAAGTTCAGTCAGTTTTACTAAGTTGGAAGCTTAATAATTTGATAACGCAAATAAAATATATTTCAATACAAAAGTTATTAATCTATGAAACTTTAAATATTTTTGCCATTACACAAATATGCAATTTTTGTTTTATTTGAGTATAAGTGAATGATATTAAAAATCTAAAGGCCAATGTCGTGTACTTGACTGTGATTATTGAATTAAATCTAGTGAACTAAAAATATCAGTTAGTAAATATTTAATCAACCTGCTTTAATATGTACTTTTATTCGATTCAGACACCTACAACCAAATATAAACTTCCAGCTTTACTTCATAAATAAATAAAAGCTTTTAAATTTAACAAATGGTAAAAGTAAAGGTAGTCCTTAAATCGTCCCTTATAAATTACACAATCCAGTTAACTAAATGACTTTTCTACCGATGACACGCTCTAATAAAAGCGAACCATCACTTGAATGTATAAAAACCTATTCTTTTGCCCTTTTCGGTTTTTCTTTAGCTTTCCACCGCAAGCTTTCATAATTAACACAAACAATTGGAGATAATAAACCGCAAACCCATTACCTAGGGTAAGGACCTGTGTAATAATTAGTTTATAATTAATAAACTGAATCATGCTCTCTGTTTACCACGGGCCTGACTTCCTATCAGTATATTAGTATATCAGTATATTTTTAAAAAGTTAGAAATAAAGCTTATAAAATTGTTATTAGATGCCACAGACATAGGTTTCATAAACAAATCAAGATAACCAATCGAATATTCTACAACTTCATTATAAAATATAAGAAAATCAATAATAATACATATTTCTGATAGAAACAGAAATTTCCAATCAAATATATTATTGGTAAATTTGTTAATAAATATTAATATTATAAAATAAATATTAGCTTGATTTTACACATATAAACCCAAATTAAATCTCTTTAGATAAATATAATAGCAAAATTGAGACCGTCTTTTGAGTATGCTCTGACATAAGTGCAAATTTCATTAAACTGAAAAGAAGTTCAGTGTTTTCTATTGAGTTTGTTCTGTGGAAAATAGAAGCCATCAACTCTTTGCCAGTTTAATAAAAGCTGAACTTAACTTCCTCGCCACTGACTAGTGTACAATATGTACTAGGTTTGTTTAACGAATGGTACTTACAGTAAAACCTGATTAGGAGGGCATCGAATTATACATAATCAGTAGCACGTCACAAAATGTATTATTGGAATGTGCTATACGTTTATTTTAGTCTAATACACGGTTATTATTATTCTTTCGTCATAATAAAACAATTAAAACCGCTAAAATACAAAACCAGTTAGAAAGATTTAAGATGAAACATTGCTTTTATAGAACTGACCTATCTCGTATTTATCAAAGCTAAACAACTGTTAACCTACATTTGATTTAAAATATGATATATAAACGATAAAATAAATCTGTAATAAACAAACTTAATCGAAGTTTACTATGAAACATAATATCTAAAGAATGAAATTAAGTAGTAATCAAGCACGTACTAAATGACCTCACACTCTTTTTCAAAAGCATATGAAGACGATTCTGTGTTGTCATTTAATGGAAAATTGGTGTGCATTTTTCTCGAAATTCCATGGATTTAGGACATAGTGCATATAAACTTTCATTGTTTAGATTAGTATCAGGTATTACCCAGTTAAATTTCAGTACTTATTCATAGTACATACTGTATATTCCAAATCATTGAAAATTCAGAAAGCTTACTTTAGCAAAAAACAAAGCATAAAAGTATCAATTGAAAAAGATTTTTGTAATTTATGCTTTTATAGTCTTGCAAATCTCCATAATAGTTTTCCCTACTACATAATCATATTTTATTGATGGATATATAAATTGGAAGCATTAAAAATAGAAAGCTATTTTTATCTCTGAGCTTGCAAGAATGTTAAGAAGGTAATAATAAAATTTGTCAACTTTTTTAAACCGAAGTCGACGTACTTCTACGTCAAAAAAATTATCTTACTAAACAACGTCTACCCTTATCACATCCCAAGATGGAAATTTTCATGAACCTGTCACTATGTCACAGAAACGACACGTGTCGAGTTTAAAGTGTATTCAGGCAAGTCCTGATCGAGAATAATAATGTATGTCGATCGATAGATACATCTAATTACAATTTGAATAGCTTCAATATGTCAACTGCAATAGGTTCATTATAAGCGATATTTCAACCTGTATACAATTTTAAGCTCTAAAATTAGATTTAAAAATCTTTATGATCCAGAGCTTTCGTTATTCAACGTCGAATTTAGGAAGTTCTTATCGCTAAAAATTTTCCAACTCAAAAGTTTTACTAGAGATAAATTTTATAAAAATTCTTGCCTTGATTCAATCACAATTACAACAAAACTTTATTAATGATTAAAATTAAACAAAAAAACTAATTTAACAAAAGCGAAAAATATTACATAAAGAAAATGTCGGTAATTTTGTTTTACATTTTAATAAATTCTAATCGCAATGTTACATTTTTCGAATAACGAAATTTAAACTAAACTTCCCCTTTAAAAATTCTTTAAATATTTAACTTTGAACTACAAAAATTAAAAAATAAAATACCTACCTATTATTTTTAACGTTGCTTGTCGACGTATATTAACGCTTGGCAATTTTTATACAAGTAGGCGATTAAAAAAAAATAACATTTATTTTTACAAACAGTACCAAAATAAACAGTAATAAATTTGTATGCATTATTTAACAGCTTAAGTCATAAAAATGTCATCGAAGATTAGTCCTAACTCTAATTATTTTGTTCGCTAAATAAGCAACAGTACTTTTTATATATTTTAAAATCTGATATTTAAAATGTTTCCAAATTTCGCAATATATATAAGTAAACTGAAGAATAATTGTTACAACAATTGATACTGAGTTTTCAAAAACAGAATTAAAAATTGATGTTATCCAAAATCAGCTCACACAGATTATTTTCATCACTACATTTCATTATTATTTAACCAGCTTTAAAATGCTTGTATGGCAAATGCACTAAATGTGTTTGCATGTCAAAATTTAGAGAACCGTAATTTAAATTGTAGTTAATCTGAAAATCGATAATCAGGTTACCTATAATTATTATTTTTCCTCCCAAGAGACGCTATGGGAAATTAATACTACTTTAGGAATCCCTATTTGTTTTAATCAAGTTTTGGAGTAATGTAATTTTAAAGACAAAATGAATTAACATCCTATTAAAAAAAAAGCAAATTTGTGAAGGTGAAATATTTAATCCTCTAAATAACGGACGAGTTATGAAACCAGGTAAAAAAACATACTGCCAAATTACTTCCGAATATACTAAAACAAATTATTCACTTTTTTTAATCACGACTATTTTTATTTATTTTGGTTTAGTATCCTTGTGCATACAGGGTGTCGGACGAATAGGTACAGATGCCAATCGAAACAATAAATGTTTATAAGCAATATGTCCTAAATCTAAAGAATTTCGACATAAATGCATTTTAATTTTCTAGTAAATGACAACACAGCATCGTTTCCAAATGCTTTTAAAAAAAGTTCACTCTCTTTTATAAACATATGGAGACCTACGAATGACCTTACCAAGTCATTTAGTCGTGCTTCATTGCTAATTGCTAATTGCATATTTAATATGCAATTTCTATAGTTATTTGGTGTTAAAAAAAATTCTATATACCTATGGCTTTAAAATCATCATTATAACAGACTTGAATAAATATTTTTGAAATATGGTATTATTATATATACACATAAAACCACTTGACACGGGGTACGTTTTTGTTCTGTTTAGGGTGATTTATAAGTGGATTAAGTTTCAGTACTTATTCATCTGACACCCGGTATATCTTTTTAGGGTCAGTGAAAGATTAATAATGTTTTAATGGAATACGAATAAAAATATCTGTTTTTTTCAATCACTAATTCTATGACGACTAAGAACTAACTCAAAATCTCAAAATTACAACACCTTTAGCGCGTGCTGCTACAAACTAAATGGTATATAAACTTAACCTCTTTATATTATTCTTAAACTTAGAATAAAGAAGCTTTTTCTGTAATAAAGTCAAAGACTATTTTAATTTTACTCCCTTAACTTATTAATTATAGCAAAAATGTTATGGTGTAGTTAAAAATATTACTTTCAATATACAGTAGACGCCGCATAAGTGGTTCACTGCTTAAATAGGTCAGCCGCTTATATGCGTCAAATTTTGTGGAACCAAATCAAACAATATAAACAACATTTAAAAACCGCCGCATAAATGAATCAAGTTTTCGGATAAGTAATTCACAAAATCAGTTATTTTTACCTGTATAATAGAATAGAAATATAATAATCCTCTTGGGCCAATGAACAAAAGTTAAAACTATAATGTGGATGTTAATTTGCCTATTGTATTTGTCCTTTTCCTTACCTACATATTGTTGTGTCAGGTAAAATTTGAAAAATATCCTCAATTTATTTATGAAGTTCCCCCGCTTTTTACAAAGTGGTAAAATTGTTAAAGAAAGTTTTGGAAGAAAATGGAGAACAAAGTGAATTTCAAACCTATTATAAAATTAAAAATATTGTATATAGTAAAAGTTGTAACATGCAACAAATGAAGTTCACAGATTATTTCAAATGTATATAATTATTGTATAGGTATAGATTCTTTTAAACTTAAAATTATTATTTTTTAATTATCTATAGGTATATACTTATATACCTATATATAATGTACATAAAATGTACGTATTCGAAATTAATATCTATTAAATAACAGTTTTTCCGTATAAGTGGGTCGCCGCTTATATGGGTCAAAATCGAATGGACCGACGTGAACCACTTAAGCGGCGACTACTGTATTTCAGTATAATTTTTTGATTTTTTATATTATCTTAATTAAATAAAACATCATGGCTAAATATGATCAGCCCAGGCTACAGTTAATTTCAATTATGCAATCTCTCAGACAAACACCAGTGAGTGCATTTAAAAAACTGTAGGTGCTTTTATAAGCTTTAAAAAAGTTATAACAAGGCATGTACAAACATAAAAATATATAGTTATTTAATGACGATCATAAAACTTAAAAAATTGTATGCACGTGTCATTAACATCGAACCTCAAAGCCACACCACTAACTTACAATACTTAACGCAGACCAGAGGCAATTAATTTAATAAAGCCTATTATATTACAATGTTATGAGATATATTGCATTACACTTTACCTCTAAATTTTCAATTTAAGTTAGTAGTATAATACTAAATATATCATTGTATCGTATTAAGGTCGCACAAATATTAATTCCTACCACAAATTTATAATCGAAAACAAAGACTAATATGTTTTGAAGATTTAACAGATTTTTTCGTAAATTTTAATAAATGTAGTTTATTACATCGAAATTCAACGACGGAAGACGGCTTAATAAAGTTTGTAATAATTTCCGACCCCTTGAACCGTTATATAGCGCACGAAGAACTCATAAAATTATTTACATTTCATTGCTTTTAAAATTTTTAGTTTTTCTGCAGAAAAATACTCAATACTTGCAATTGATGCTTCGTTACTCAATAAATCTAACCAAGTAGAAATTCCACAAAACACAAAAATAAATTGGGAAATCCACTCTACTGAAAATTGTCTAAAAGTAAATAAAAAGAATGCCTGCCATACTCTTCTTATTGCATTTCTCGCAACACTAATATTTTTAGTTCTTAAATTGCATTTTTGCAAATAAACTCTTTTAAGAAAACTCATAATTTAAGATTAAACTCTTGAACTAATATCCCCCTGAGTCATAATCATTTCTCCCGACCTTATAGAGCAGCGATTCTCAACCCGTGGTACGCGTACCTCTAAGGTTTGAGGGCTTAAGGGTACGCGAAACAATCGAATCTGTAATGAAAAAACTATCTGCCTTAAAGCAAGCTCAAGGATCTCAGTAAATATAATAAGTTAAGTTAAAATTCCTGTAAATTTGCGAATATTTAACTACAGTAGAATTGTCCCGTTGTCCCCAAGCAATCATTCGTCAAATTGTCCCGTTTTCAACAAACTGTCAATTACGATACCGAATATTAAGAAATCCTAACAAGAATTTCATTCTTGCCTCCTTATTTAAATACAAATTAATTGTACGGCAATTTCGCAATGAAAAAAGTTAAAAATTATGAAAAATAAGCGAAGCCCAAAGGAGACATTTTGCGAGCGCGACTACGGTCTTAGAATTACTTGATTTTTTTAAAGTAAATTGATCATTGTTAATCGTGCCGAAAAGCGGAGTGTGCACATTCGAGCTCAAAGTGGCACATTCCGATCTCGGGAAAATAAAGCGCGCCGCTCCGCGTCGCGCTTCATTTGCTTCCGCGCTCGGAAATGTACCACTTTCCACTCGAATGTGCACATCTTCGTGTTAATTGGATTCCACTATATTAATAACAAATCCTTCAAATCCAGATTTTCTATTCGGAAAAAGGTTTCGCTTGAAAGTGCACATACTCCTTAATAATTGAATTTGCCTATATTATTCTTCTCTCTTACAAATAATATTAATTAAATCAAACTGAACGAAATGTACCACTTCTCCCCTTTCTTTTAATTAAAAATTACAGTATGGTATTTTTACCAAAAACCACATTTATAATTTAGTACTTTTAAACTAGACTAGATAGGAGACTTTATCGTACATGAAAAAAAAAACTTTCACTTTTTCCGAATTTTGACTCTTATTTCCCAACCATTTTTTTTACATAACCCACACAAGTCATTCTAAAATTTTGATGCACCCCCTATGTAACATATAAATATGTTTTTATATTTAACAATTGAATTAATCCATAAATGAAGTGCAAAAAAACAACAGTGTATACAAAATATGCCTTAAAACTAATTTGTTTATATTTTTCAGAAAAATGAAAATTACCCAAAAATATTTGGAGAATTTAATTTGACATATAAACCTTCAAGAATCTGCAAAAGATGATATAAAAATCAACTAGTTAATTTTTAGTGGCCCACTTCAGAAAATTTGACTCATATACCATTTTAATTAATCAAAAATGCGAATTAGTAAACATTCGAAAGGCCATGATGGCGGCCTATAGGCTCAAACTAAACGGAAACGGAGAAGTAACCTGGAGAAAGGGATTTCACACAGAAATCTGCTCAAAAACAAAAGAAAAACACATATTACAAATGTGGTCCGATAAAATTCGGAAGGAATATCACTTCAACAAACTCTTCAGAGTGAAAATCTCAGATAAAGAGAGAAGTGATATGGAGACAAACCGTTTTGGAGCGGTGTGGTATACAGACGGCTCCAAAATGGGAAATCTTACGGGAGCGGGAGCATACGAAAAACGCACAGGGGATGAAATTATCATGAACCTGGGCCAATTCCCAACCGTTTTCCAATCAGAGATCATTGCTATTTCCACATGTGCTCGTAACATGGTAGAAAGGAAATACAAAGATAAAAAAATCCTCATTAAAACTGATAGCCAGTCGGCACTCAAAGCCCTGATGTCAGTAGAAATACAATCCGGAACAACCATAGGATGCTTAAACACCTTGAATGAACTGGTTGTACACAACAGGGTAACCTTGGAGTGGGTGCCAGGACATCAAGGTATAGCGGGTAACGAGAAAGCAGACTCACTAGCTAGAAGAGGAGCTAGACTCGTCATGATAGGTCCGGAACCCTCCTGCGGCATTTCATATGCCAGAGCGAGAAGTTGCATTAAGGACCTACTCAGAGATACACACCACTTACACCGGAAATCAGTGACTGGACTGAGACAATCGAAATTATTCATTGCAAAACAAGACAGGAAATATACTACTCAAATCCTGCAATTAGGCAGGAGGAACTTACGTCAACTTGTGGGACTACTAACAGAACACTGCAAGCTGAGTAAACACCTCAACACACTGGGATTGGTGGACAATCCCATGTGTAGAAGGTGCGACATGGAGGAAGAAACTCCAGTCCACATTATCTGCCACTGCGAAGCACTGGTAGAGACAAGGATCAGGAGACTTGGAGTCTCATACGTAGAGACACAAAAACTCTTGTCGATACTCCAAAAAGACATCCTGGACTTTTCTCTTAGAAGAGGAGGACTAAATACTGGGGGCACAATAGGTCTTTTAGGCCGCGGTGCTGTGGGCTATGTACCAAAACCCCAAGAATAATAATAATAAAAAAACATTCGAAAGTACACCTGAAAATATTTTTATTCAAGCTCGCTACAATTAAGCGTGCGGAAGAGCACCATGATAACTTATCAAAAGAATAAAATATCTAACCTTTTTCAAACAAAAAATTGATCTAATTTATTCGAATTTTAATTTTTTGAATTAAAGAATAAAATAATAATATAGGCAAGTCTGATAAATACGAGGATGTGCGCATTCAAGCGAAAGTGACACATTTCAGAGCGAGGGAGGCAAATGAAGCGCGACGCGGAGCAGCGCGCTTCATTTTACCGAGATCGGAATGTGCCACTTTTCGCTCGAATGGGCACACTCGGTTTTAAGCACGCTTACAAAGCGTCCCGTTTTAACAGGAAAAAACTTTGTCAAATTTTTAGGTAGCTATATGTTTACAAAAAACGCAACAAATATTAATAACTAAATAAAACAGTCGCACATTATCTTAAAATCAACAAAGCAAAAAAACACTGTTTAGTGCGTAATACAAAATAAAATAATAAAATATTTAGGAAGAAATACAGAGGTTTAATTTTCACAACAAGTCCGAACGCCGTTGACAATACGGATAATAGCGAAACCGTATAACTGAGGTCCGAATAATTGAGATTTTACTGTATATGTTTTATAATAGTTTATATTTATTATGTTGTTTTTTATTAAAAAATTATGTATCTATAATAAATCTTTTAGTTTTCATCAATTAACATTCTGGGCATACTCCTTGACACGTTATTGCTATTTATTTATTGTTGGAACAAGTTTAAAACACTAACAACTACGAGAATTTTAATTATAAACATTTTTCTAATGTAAAGGGTGTAATTTAGGATAATGAACTGCCAAGGGATACGCAAGCCAAAAAAGGTTGACAACCGCTGTTATAGAGGATGAGTTGAAGGTAAGTTTAACTCAATGCTCTGCAACTCGGAAAACAATTAAGTGAAAAGCTATCCTGCAAACCACCTAGCTAAAGCTCTTAGAATCTCTATAGAGCTGTGATAATTGTTAACCAAATTTGAACAATCATCATTAACAAATACATAAGTTTTTCGCAATGTCTGCAATGTGCTAACTAAAATTTATTTAGAATGAAGCAACATTTCTAAATATTGTTAAATTACGCATAATAAACTACAAAACTATTTAAAATTATGTAACACTGCTTCTCAGTTCTTAATTTTTCAATGAGTTGTTAATTATTTGTAAAAGAATTATGTGCTACACACACGACGACTTCTAATTCTAAGTTTTAATTTGTATTTAACGTAATAAATATTATTATTCTTAACATTATCTGTCATTTCAAATCAAATTCTGTGGGTTTAACACGTTTTTCAAAAAATAATTATATTATGGCTGCGAAATTTTAATTCGTTCTTGTTCATGAATAATTACAGGTAACCCTCGTATAACATGTCACACCTATAACAGTGTCTTGCTCTAACAGTGCTTTTTTATAACATGGTTTCACTCTAAAACAATTTTAGAATTGGGGAAATCAAAAGATGAAGAATTGCTTCGGGAAATAGACATTCTTGATTAATGGTGCTTTGCAGTAATAAAACAAAAACTTAATGTAATATTAATTTCTAATATTTTTGATTAATTATTGTCGTAATAAACATATTTTTCTGCTATAAAATGAAAATAGCATAATCTTTTCTAACTTTTGGAACTTCATCCCGGTTTCCGTTTAAAAATTCTTCGTCTCGTACCACACGTATTCACATAACAGAGTATTTTTGATGTTGACTGTATGAATTAGACTTTGATATATAAATATATTTAACAACTGAACATCTTGCCGTTTTTAACCAATTTCTTTGTGTTAAATACTAATCGTGACTTTTGCAACTTTTAAACAGTCACGTGCATTTTTCCTAATCAGATGGTTATTTTGTGATAAAATGTGTGCTTAATCAAAGCATACTTATTTCGAGATAAAGATTATACCCATTAAATATATTAGTCATTAAAGATGATAAATTCGCGAATTATAAATTAAATGCGAAAGGTAAACTTTTAAGCTGAAATACACATCTGTTTGATAGATTGCATCATAAGCGTCTCAATCGTGTACAGGTACCTTCTATTGCAGTTATCTTTTTTAATGCACTTATCATTGCAGTGCAAAGCAGACTGGAAGACGAGTTTCAAAGCAGTTACTAAAGAAAACTAGATTTTTTAAAATTTTTTGAATTGAATACTATAAGAATAAAGCAAGATAAGATAATTCTGAATAATTGTGATTAATACCTTGATTCTCATTTTTATTACTAGGATTATTAGTTTCGCCTTTTACGTCCATCGTTGATAATGACAATTTGTTTGGTGACTTTATACATTTTTCAAGACCACAGTAAATTTTCCAGTTCAAATTTCCAAATTCAAACTTCCTGCATAATTTGTATAGTATACTCTTATCTTTTCCTATAACAAAATTAAAGAAATGAAATATAAATCAAAAAAACAGCGCAAGTTTAAATTATACAAAAAATTAAATTAAATATAAAAACCACATTAAAGGTAAATGAAAAATTAACCAATCTCCCCTAAATACATAATTAAATTCTCCAATTTCAATTACGCCAGACGTCTAGCGAATTTTAATTTGCGGAAACTTAATTTTGTTAAGTGCATTTTACGGCAAAAGTTTTGCATTTTCACGTTTACGAATATATAATTTAATTGCACGTTACGTTCATATTAAATAAGTTGTCAGAAATACAGTGCTTTGCTTTATTTTTTCGCTGAAAAGTGCGTATAAATCACCAAAGCCCCATAATCAACTGAAATATTTCGCTCGTTTAAGTTATCAATTAAAATTTAATTTAAAACTTAATTAATTTGACTCATGACCACTTTCCTGTTTGAATTTAAATTTAAAACATGTTTATAAAACTGCGGAATATAAAATTCAGATAGCTTTGAAATAGGTTATAGTTTTTAACACATAAAAACAAAACAATGCTTTCATTTGAATTAAAAATAAAACGTCTAGTCTATGACCACCTTCCAGTGTATGACCGTTACAAAAAATGATGTTTATATCGATTAAACAAATTAATGTATATTTGCGATATATTTATTTATGCAATTTTGTATGCCTGCTCTTTATGTAAGAGCAAGAAATAAAAGTAATAAAGAAGTCTATAGCTAAAATAATTAAATTTATATTGCAGTTTTCTTATTACTTGATTATTGCTGAAATTTAATTAAAATATGATGATTCTATAAACTATGTATTTTGAGGTCGTATTCGTTTTTGTTATTTATTGTTAATTTATAATAATTCAAAAAGATAAAAAAATTATTTAAGTTGAGTTTAAGTCGTTTTAACATTATTAAATAATTAGTTTTGATTAATTTTATGTCGGTCATTCACTGGTATGTATTATTGTAGTAATCAGCCAGTAAATAACCGACTATTTTAAGATATCAATATTTTCATTTGTTTGTTGACATTACATAGGAATTGAAAAAAATGTATTTTCACTTCAAAAGACCCATAAATATAGAAAACAACTTGTGCTTCAAGATTAAGAATTACGCTTTTGAGTGCAATCAAGATGTTATTCTTTATAAAAAGCAAATTGCGCTCATCAAATCTCATTTTGATAGTTATGCAGCATTTTCCTTATTATTCCCTTATCTTTCCTGTGCCTGTTCAAGTTTGTCCGAAAATCTCAAATTGAATCTAGATCAGAGATTTCGATTTAGAAATTGACGGTTTAATTTAGCAGTCTTCCACCAAACTCAATTCGACATACAGCGTGTAAAGTAAGAGTGTATACGGCATTACCCTTTGTCGATAAATTATACGAATCCAAATCTTTTCCATCATGTTCAGGAAAGCTCTACCTTTGTTGCTTTGACGAAAAAGTTTAAGTCTATGTCAACCTTTCATCAGAGAAACACAGAAACCGCGATGAGTACCGTGTATATGAAAGGTTTCGAAGCCGTGTTTCTTTCCAGGCACCCAAGAGGTAAAAAAAAGTATTTTGCAATGACAGCCAAGTACACGAAAAAGTCGAAGACGTTTGTTGAAAAGTACACGAATTTATTTAAAAAATCGAAAAATTTCGACTACCTCCCAGATCGTGGTTCGATAGGGAATGTATGAAAAAAGAATGATAAACAGATCATATCGTTGTTTTCCTAAAATCCTGGCTTGTTTTTGAATCAAGGTCAAGCAAAATTGAAGCAAAAAAGACTGGACGTATCGCACGTTACTATTCGTAAATATTTGTCTGCGAATAATTTGAAATACCGAACTATATCGAAGAAACCACTTCTGTCCGAAAAACACGCTGCCAAACGACTTTCTTGGTCCCAGGGAAACATTGATGGTGGCTGGAGCAATGTTGTATTCTCTCATGAAGCTTCTGTTCGGGGTGTTGTAATGATTCAACGGGAATGGTGTTCCTCCCCAAACCAGTTCGTTCAACCCACTGTTTAACATTCGATCAAGCTGCATCTTCGGGGCTGTTTCTCAAAAACAGGTTTTGACGTTTTGCACCTCTTTACCTACAACCTCAATGCTCCACGCGTAACGTCAATTTATCACCAAGGACGAAGAATTAATATTTCAGGAACACAATGATCCCAAACACCGGAGCCGACTCTGCACTGACTGGAATCGGGAAAATGGCATTATCACAATCGCCTGATGCTAATCCCATAGAAAATGTCTAGGCGTACATCAACCAGAAGTTTCTAGGAAAACGTGTTTTCACTTTGAAGCCGCTCTCCCGAGATATTCGACAGACTTGGAAGGCACTTCTCCACTAATACGCCGAACATTTGGTGGATAGTATCCCTAAAAGACGCCAAGCCATTATCGATGCTAGTGGTGATTGGACTCATTATTAATATAATTGCGCATTGATTTGGAACATGTCAAACGTATGTATGTGAAAAAAAATTGTTGAATAATTTTTTTTATTAATAACGCCGTACACAATCTTACTTAACATACTGTACTTATGCAGAAACCGACCAACATACCGACAAGCAAAAATTGAGGTTTTAATATTCTGAGTAATTCAGTTGTATATTTGCACCTTTCTTTAAATTTAATTCTATTGAAACGTAATGATTTGCAGGCTAATTATGATTCACTTGCCATCCGCCCAGTAAAAACTTATGGGCAGTAACTTTAGTCCTAGATAAAAAAAAAGTTGAGTACTCATTTACAAAAATCACTTTCTTCAATTCGATATCACCTCAATTCTTGAATTAGTACGAAAACACTAAACACGGTCCTCGAAAAATAAACCATGTAGATTACAACTCTTTTGATCAAAACCACTACATCGCGTATACAAAAATATTAGACGATAATCCTCAATTTCTCAATACAAATCCAAAAATAAAGTTTTCCTGGATGATGGTTTCTTAACGATCACTTCCAGATTGTATCAACCTTTGAGTTGCTTATTCGACACATTCTCTAAATCACCCCCATTGCAATAAATATCAATATTTATGACCTTCGGATATTATCAATAAATACGCCAAGATTTATTTGAATGTTACAACATTTTGTCAAAGTGAGTTGTACAAGTGAGTGAAATGCATTTAAATTAGTTAAATAACTATTGTTCTAGTTGTGATTGATGATTCTAACGGCGTTCAAATAATAACGACTGGTAATGTATAACCAAAAATGGGCGGTGTGTTATCCCACTTGATTTACTTTAGTTTTATAATTTATTTCAGAACAAAATGTAAAAATAGTTTATTTATGTTAAACCGAATGACCTGTAAAATTTCATTACAGCTTTTGCCAAATAAAATATTTATGTGTCAAAAAAAAACGTTTCAATGGTTTACAAATATACTCAACTATTTACTCGTTAAAATGCTTTGATGATATGTTAAAACCTCTTCATTGTATGTATAATGTACATGTAACTAAATTAAATTATTTTTTAAAGAGATATTCTTAATCAAATAAGTAGGTACGTATTTGATAAAATCCGAACCAATCAATTACAATTATTATAAAATATTGATATACCAAAAGTATTATATCCGCCCATCGGCAAGAAAAGCAATACAACTTAAAAATTGGCTGTTTGAGTTAGGGTTTGAATGTTTATCTGTAAATTATTGTCATCAAGCTGCAAAAATGTTGTAATACTAAGTTGGAGATTGGACCAGTTATCGAGAACATTCAATTGACTGTCTTATGATTTTTCCATTAATACTAGTTTTGTTCTTTGGCCCTCCTGAAAATTCGGTTATTTTTAGTTATGTCAGTTTTTTTTGCTGATGAGCAATATATATAATGAAATTAAGCATAATAAATGCAGAAACCTACAAAAATATCAATAACTAAAACTTTTGCATTTATAACGCTTTTCATGTTTTGTCGTTAAAATAAAATTGCTATTCGTTCATGAAACGACGCCATAAACATTTAATTAGACTTACTACGTCCAACATAATCCTCGAACAGCTCATTTTCTTTTATTAGCTAGTATCCCTTCAAAGAGGATAATCACATCCTCTATGTATATGTTTGTCGTTGTTCAACTTACTCTTTATTTTAACATTTTTTATTTTAATAAAGTACCAAAAACATTATTAAAATTGTTAGATAATCTAAAACTTAATACGAATAAAAAAATTACATAGACAATAAACTTACCGTCTTCGTCCTGTTCACTATCTGAAGACGATGATGAAGAACTTGATTCATGTCCTTTTTTGTGTTCAATATGCTTATCTTTCTCCTTAGATTTATCACCTAAAGGAACCGACACAGTAAACTGCCGACACTGTCGAAATTTTCTTATGTGTGTACACTGTAATATATATCATACATGTTAATTATTATCATCATTTTATTGATTTAATCTAAATTATATTTTTAATTCCAATGTTATCAAAAAGTCGGTCTTTAATATTTACACAACTGCAAAAAAGATAGTCAAACTTGCAAATAGAAGATACAAACAATTTAAAAGTTTTAAAACAAAAAAATCAATAAACTAGCAAATAATAGTAAAGTTAAGTTATAATATGTAACTCATAAATTATTTCCAGTGAACAGTGGCGCATAAAAAAAGAATGCTACAGGGCTTTGACCCCCAATTCGTATATCCGCCATAATGAAATACAAATCAACATGGTCAATTTTATAATAATATTTTTTTCAGATTTATGATAAATAATCAAAGACCCAAGAAACAATTCTACGAGGGGGGCACTACTGTTCCAGATTTTAATTAAAAAACTTTGAAACTAAAATTGTTTGTTGGAGATCATAGTGAAAAACCGGGTGTGTACTTTCAACCTCAAATTGTCCAATTTCCAATCTCGTGAAAATGAAGCGAGTCGCTCCGCGTCGCACTTCATTTGCTCTTTCGCTGGAAAATGTGCCGCTTTACGCTCGAATGTGCACATATCTCGTATTCATCGGATAATAAACTTCCATTTTAAATACAAAAAATTGCATTTAGTTCAGTTTTACTACATTTTGTTAATTTGGAAAGAGAAGGTTGATATAGAGAAATCCAATAACTACGATGCATGTACACAATCGATCGAGAAGTGGTATATTTTCAATCCACTTTAAGCTGGAATGTACACACTCGGCTTTAAACGTGATTCGCAATAATGAATTTATTTTCTAAAAAATTTTAATTTAGTTTTGCAAGACCGTATTTATATCAGAAGCACCAAATCTGTAGCTTGGTGCTTTTTACTCCGCTTTTCTGTTCGGTCAACTCAAAAAAAAATTCAACTAGTCATAAATTACACATTTTTGATATGAACCCCACTGGTAACACCGCTTATAACTTCTCGTAAATTCGAATCAAAAAATGAAAAAGTTAAAATATTAATTAAAGTTCCGTGAATTCAAAAAACCGTTCAATATTGCTCGTGCTAGGTGTAAGTTTTGTTTTAAAAGTAATAATAAGATTTTTAAATATGATACACGTTATTTCAAAACCACGTTTATTTTATGTTAAAACACAAATATAAAACTAAGAAAAGCTCTTCAATATACTTTGGAGTTAAAATTGCCTATTGGGCCATATTGATCACTTACACCTGTATTCGAAGTACGAACAGAACACCAAGTGTAAAAAAAGTTATTAAAAACATGTAAAAACGATATACCGGGTGTCCCACTAATAAGTACTGACACTTAATCCACTTATAAATGACCTTAAGCTGAACTAAAATATACCCCAAATCAAAAGACCTTATGTGTAATATTTTTGAGTTATGGTATCGTAAACTTTAATTTAAAAATGTGTAATAAATACTTTATTAGTTAGAAGATTTCGAAAATTTTTTTCAAGTCTCTTATAACAATGCCATTAAGGCCATATGTAAATGTTTTTTTTTAAAAAGTAAAATAAACCATAGAAATCTCATATCAAATATGTCAATTAGCAATGAAGCACGTACTAAATGACCTTACTCTGTTTTAAAAGCATATGAAGACGACGCTGTGTTGCCATTTACCGAAAACTTAAAATGCATTTTTCTCAAAATTCTTTAGATTTAAGACATATTGTATATAAACTTTTACTGTTTGAGTTGGTGTCAGGTATCGCCCTGTTAAGTATCAGTACCTATTCGTGTGACACCCCGTATGTTTTTTCGAATATATATATTAGAACCATACTTTTTTAAATATAAAGACGGAAGATAATGTAACAAATTCAATAAATACGAGGTATATGTATGCACATTTGAGCGAAGAGTTATATTTCCGAGCCAGAGAAGCAAATGAACCGTGACGCTGAGCGACGCGCTTTATTTTCCCAAGACCGGAATGTGTACACTCGGCTTTAAACTCAGTTCTCAATAATTTATTTATTTTTACCATATACAATGTTAATTCTTTAATGGAAAAAAAAGGTTAATAAACTCTTGAAAAGTAACGACCGCCCTGCTCAAGAAAAAATTCTGGATGCGCCACTGAATGCAAAGATACAATAACTGATGCAACTATAGTTCAAATATACATATTATGATAAGTACCTATCTACTTAAACTAAGCTTATTCATTTACTACGAATTTCTTCACTTTTGTTATAATCTGTCTAAAACGGTACTTCATATCGAAAATCAAGGAAGTCTAATGTAAGTGATTATTTTAATTTTATGTATTAAAACAATTAATTTATGTAATAATAACAATTGGTATGCAAGCGACTTTTCTAGTCCTTCGTAGAAGTATATAGGTAGTAGGAAGAACAATTAATAGCTTGAATGCAATTCTAATGCCTTTCTTACATATATTATAAATATTATCATGAATGACCTTTCTTATATTCTCCTGCTCTCGGTAATCTCTGATAAAAAAACTTTAAATCCAACTATTGTTTATGTTTGGAATGACTATATAAATAGCGTAGCTTAAAACCATACATATAAATTAATTTAATACAGTTTGATGTATTTAGTTAACAACAAACCAATGAATTATTCATCAAAATTACTGGAATAGGTATATATGTGGATATATAAGCACAATCGGCAAGAATAAAAATAGATAATACGGAAAATAAGTCCTTAACGTGTATATTATAATTTTTTATAAACCATATTCACACCTAAATTACAATTCCTCTACCTTGAATAAATAAGTATAAATTGTAGCTTATGTTAAACCAAAGGTAGAACCGATTTATCTTTAAAAATTAGCCTTAACCTCACTTTGTTTTTGGAACACCGAATTAAATTTATACATAACCAGTTTTATTTTTTCATGCTGATATAAAGTATTTCAAAAAAAGGGGGTTTAACTCGCACTGCAACGAATTAGTTAGTTTAAAACTTGGTAAAATTAAGACGTTTGAGGTACACCTCTGATTTCATTTGATGTTATAATTATGCATGACTGGGACCGGTACTTACTTTATTTATTAAACAAGTATTCACTAATGTTGAGTAATTAAAAACCTTTTTAATTTCGAATCGAAGCAAGAGCCGAGATCTACACGCTATACTTGCTACGGCCATTTTGCTTGACTGACTGTATTTTCATTCACCGGGCCGGCGCATTGATAAACAATTCCTATCTAATTCGTTTTTTGGGATTTGAAAATATACAATAACAAATTAAAGTACTTTTTAAATTGAAACTATCTTGTTATATATATTGTTAAAAATGATTTTAATAACATTTTAAACAAATAAAAAATGAAGTGTCGTATGAGAAAATCTGAAATGTTTAAGAAACTATCATTACTTTCATACCCTCCCATAGTAAATAATTTATTTAAATAATTTTTATAAATATTAAAAAAGATGTCAGCACTGTACTGTTGAAATTTAGATACACATATAGAAATAACTATATTACCGACATTTGTCACACTGAACGTAACGGTGATAAACTATAAAATTAACTACATTTAAAATTTATTAAAATTGTAAGTATATTTTATTATACATTTTAGACGTAATTTTAAATGCATTTTGCCTAGATTATGGAACCAATGGCTTTAGGTAGTATTCCATCCAGTCCTTCATCGCCCAAACCAAATTCAAATTATCTGCCATCATTTCTCATAGGAGATAACCAACTCATTTCTCCGAATCCAATTTCATCTTTAGAACGGAACAAATCTTTCTCGTTCAATGTACCTCCAGGCGATAATACAATCTTCAGACAAAAAGCATTTACCGAAGATTTACCTGAACCGGCACCTACTTTAGCACCAAGTTACGATTTAAATGTCAGTACTCAAGGACCTCCGAAACAAAGTTTATTTGACACCATAGACTCCAATAATGCTGTGCCTAGTTCAGCATTTTCGAATATTACAAATAATCAAATTTTAGAATCATCTACAATAACCAATGATTTTTCAAGAGGTATGAATGTATCATCCACATCAATGGTTAGAGCAAGTTCGTTTAGTGAACTTGATACAACGAAAGAAAGTACCGATGCTAATGTTTCATCTAATTTATGGGTGACTGTATTTGGTTTCTCATCTAATACTACTAGTTTAATATTAACAAAGTTTTCCACATTTGGTACGATAATTGATAAAAAGTTTCCACCACAAGGAAATTGGATACACTTGAGATATAATTCACCTTTAGAAGTGGCAAGAGCTTTAGGTTTCAATGGCAAAATGTTATCTGCAGGAATTATGATTGGAGTCATGCCATACCAACAAAAACTAGAAAATAAAGAAAATAAGGATGCCCTATTATATACATCACCAATACGAGCTAGACCATTAAGACACTCTTTTCGATCACCACAAAATTTTAACACTGTTGTTTCGCCTCATAGTGTTCCACAAAAATCAACTGGATTTATAACAAAAGCAGTAGAATATGTATTTGGTTGGTGATATTTTCTAATAGTTTGGTGATATGTTGTAATAGTAATTTTAATTTAATTAGTCATTTAGGGAATTATAATATTGCCATCTGAAATTAAACAACTATAATACAGATAATCTCTCTTAAACAGTCATCTCAGGACTGACTCCTGTTACAATTTATTAATCTGATGCTCACGTATTTCCTCTGAGAAAAAATAGTATGAATAAAAAATTGGATAGTAAGCCTTTTTAATACGCATTTATCAATCTATACATTTAATCAAAAGTTCTTGAATGTGAATTTGAAGATACAATAAAGTCTATTTTTCCATTTTCTTATCACGAAGATGTCTGTTCAAATTAGCTCGAGTTTTTTTCTTCAGCTGGTTAAGAGGGATTATATACTATAGTGATTTTAAATATTTTTTTAAAATAACTTAAAAATTTGTTACAACAAAAGTACAGGTATTTTATTTCTATATTCATTACAGTAATTTACTATTAGCAGTTAGCTACGCCTTTTTATATATCTATAAAGCAATAAAGATACTGCAATTTACTAATTTTAACAGATACTTTTCACTTATCCTTGCATATATATACATGAGACTAACAATATCTATACAATTGAAGTTAACAAGGCAATTACAATTCTTGTACTTAGTTTTTATAAAAATTGCTATTAACGAGGTTTAATACTTAAGTATAAAACTACTTACTCTTTTTTTATATATTGAAAACTTGATTTTGTTTAACTAATTTACATAACAAAGTAATAAAGTATGCAATAGCAGACAATTTTTTTGTATAGAAATTTACAATATTGTCCGACATAGTAGTTACTATTTATTATGATCTACATATTAATTGAAAGAATTTTTTTTCTCAGTATAAAACTAATAGAGCATCAAATAAATTTTCAACGTGTAATAAATATTAAAAAACGTAGTAACAGTCAATTAAAATTGAACTAAAAATAAGGAAATTGGTGTCTTTTATAAAGAAAATGTTTAAATGTATATTATTTATGATCTTCTATAGTAGCTGATGCAAGATTTGTCATTTTAGGATATTTTGCACTTTTCTTGTCTAATTTCTCTTGTGCCCATAAAATAAGTTTAAGCAAAGTGGATAATTTTGGTAATGTTGATTCCTGGTGTTCCATTTTTAATATTGCAGCATTAACTTCACTAGCAACCTACATTTATATAAACATAAATAATCGTAAATTCAAATTTATAACATTTAAACCTTTTGTCTGTGAGCTGGTTGTAATAAGTCTCCAAATGGACTGTTTAAAGGATCTTCAAAAGCCAACAGAGCCACTGTTCTTTCGAGTTCAGACAAAACTGATGTATTAGTTTCGCCAGCTTCACTTAAATGAGATTGAGCAAATGCTAAGGCCTCTTCTATATGATTGTTACGAATAAGTTCAATAAGATGTAGTTGCTATAATATTAAAGTTAATTTAAATATCTTAGTCAGAAAATAATGTATCACCTGTAAATGAAAATAAAGATAACGATCATTGTCTAGTAGTTCGGGATGTAATTGGTTAACTAATGCTGTAGCCTCTTGTATACGTCCATTCATTATTGCATCACGAATGTGAATTCGATTGTCTAATGAATTTAAATCAACTGTTGGATTTATCCCAGATTCTAAGTGAAATTTCTCCGCTGCTTCTTTAAACCCTTCTAAAAATATTTCCTTTATCACTTTCTTATATTGTATGTAAAAACAAAACAAAGAATGTTGAAATTACCTGTAACTAAATAATTCATAATTAGCTTATTCATACAAGTTCTGCTTAGTTCTTTGCCTTCCAGTTTCTTTAGCCATTCTTCTTTAGTCGTAACTTCATGTTTTTCTGTATAACTCATTGCAATTAAAAACAATTTGTTAACTAATCCAGAAGAATCACAAACTGTAACTTTCTCCAATTGACAGTTGATAGTAAGCAACTTTTACATTCGTAGTTAACTTCAGAGAATACTTTTGGCGGTTTAATTCAAATTCAATATGCAATGCTAATTGTTACTAGATCAGTATTTCCTACAGATTCAAATTATAAAATATACTTTTTCATTTTAATGTATAAATTACTTAATCATTACATACTTGTTGGTTGTTATCTATCCAAATCGACTTTGTACTATACTCCTTACAAATTTAAAAAATTTAATTCTTAAAATTATATTCAATACTAGCGATTACTCCCGACTTCGTTCGCATGGCATATTTTTTATAATTTTAATAACGAAAGAACCCTAAATACCTTAGAGATAAAAAATAGCATAGATTATATTTGAAAAGTTCTATGTTAATAATAGTCCCAAGAAAGTCCGTTTAGCCGTTTCGGAGATTGGCCTGCATAAACAGACCGACAGACAAACGAAAATTTTAAAAACTTGTATTAATTAATTAATTAATTAATTGTTGGAGATCATGCAGAAAAGAAAAAGATACCTATATGTCGTTTTCTATGTGCCGCATTTATTTATTTAATTAAAAAAAGCAAGAAGCGAAAAATCTAGTATGAAACAAAAAGTAGAAGATCCAATATAATAAATAGGTAAGCATAAAAAAGAATAATAATTTTATAAAGGGCAATATTTAGTTTGTAATTAGTTCCAGTTAAAAAAATAAATTAATTAATAGAAAACCAAAACTATAGTTTTGGTTGGAAACTATAGTTTCATTTTTACCTACTTCATAATTATTAATATTCTACTAGTAAAATAAATAAACCTCGACGAACTTTTCTATAATATACAAGAAAAAGAAACTGGAATTACTAAATACAAAAACATTGTTTTCCAGAATTATTTTTTTAATAAATAATTTGGTAATTAATTTGTAGTCAAGTTTTTAGAAAAGTGTTATACATATATGCTTATAGTTTTTTACATACTATAAAAGAAAATTCACTACATTTATCATCAAGCTAGTTTCTATTGTAATACACTTCTTATATTTTAGGATTAGATTTATAACTAAATTAACAAAGTCTTTATTTTAAAATATTAATAAACAATTTTGATTACAAAACATAACACTTTTGTTAGCGTTTAATTAAATGAACTAAAAATAATAAATAATACCATCATTTTAATAATTATTATACTTTTATCATTTTTTGCAAGAAGTAAATGCTCCTGTCGCTTGTATTTGGTCAAATAATTTATTCACATCCAAATTTCTGTAAATAATAAGTAACAGTAATTTGTTTTAGTTATTTATCTTAAACTTGAATATCACATTATTATATTTAATTATTTGAGTAATTTGTTATGATATAAAATTGATATCGTACCTACTTATTAACATTATGATTTTAATGAAAAAGAATGATACGAAATAGAAATATTACAGATTTCTCAAATTGCATTAACCTAGTTTTTCTTTAAAATACAATTTTAAGAGATAGGGGATACATACTTGTTATATTCTTCATAGGCTTTTTCTAAGGGAACACAGACAGTTAAATATACTACTGCTGCACCTGATATACCTAGTGTGAAAGCTATAGCTAAATTGCGTGCAATGCGTTTCTCTAAGTAACCTTGCAAGGGAGGCTTCGGAAGCCTTTTGGCTTCACATGACGACATCTAAAAAATGTCTTAATAAATTTTTACCAAAATACTTTAATGTAGTTTATACCGTTTTTAAAATGAAATACGTACTCTATAAGCACCACGTGTTAAATAGAAAATTACAGATTTTATATTTTCAGTAGTTTTATATGATAACAAGGACGTGTCAAATACGTATTGCAAATGCTATAAACATTAGCTAACTAGATGTGAGTTTAATACTTATAATTTTTTTGTTAATTTTGTTATTGTTAGAAGCAATAAAATACAAAATGTGTATCATTTTTATTACACAATAAAACAACAAAACTATATAATAGTACTGATTTTACAAAATATACAATGTCATTCTTCTAACTGTATATTTTTTATTAACAATTATAAATAATATTCTGGCACTGTCTTATTTATTTAACATCAAACACATCTGCATCTTTCATTTCTTCAAATAGAGCTTCGCAATTCAGATTCCTAAAAAAAAGAAATAAATATATTATAAAACAAAATTTTGTAGGACACTTGTATGACCACCTTAAAAAAACTGTATTATTTTCTATTGGTATAAATAGCAAAATTTAATACAAAAAAGTTTTATAGTACCAACTTATGCTTTAAAATATGCTGTTTCATATGAAACACTGCCTTTGAAAATATAATAAATATATATTCTTTATTTTATTTATATTTACAGTCTGCTCTAATGAGCAATAAGTAGACCAGTTAAATTTTACAGAAAAAGCACATATTAGATGCCATCCCAGTGGAAGGCATTCCTTATAATTATTAAAAAAAATATAAATTGTGGTTTTTTAAATAATGATGTTCTCCACTTTTAGCCACTTTGTGATATTGCTTATATATTTTTTGGAACTCAACGGCTTTCTACTGGCTCCAAATAGATTGATAGACAGGCATCAGCTGTATTATTTTATCAAAAAAATCAAAGTAGCCAAAAGTGGAGCAGTGGCCATAAGGGGAGCATTTGCCCTATATGAGTTTTAATACTAAAAAAAACTACATAAGTATAATGATTATTCTACTACTTGTGAAATTCTTTGTATGCCTCTTTTTTCTTCACCACGATACCATAATACGCGGCTGTCACACCGACAAAAGCAATAGCGAATGCTATAGCAATATTCATTCGAATTTGTTTTTCGAGAAAACCATAAAACACTGGTTTGGGAAGTTTTCCTGATTCACAATCACTCATTATTAGTAGTAAATTGAAAATTAATACTTAATAAGTAATTATAATCAAAACTGTCATCTTTTAATTCTATTATTGGCTGATATGTTGATATTAAATAAATATGTTGTTTCATATTACCAGCTTCTTGATTTTTATAATTAAGTATAAAATTATTAACTGACGAATTTTTGTCGTCGTGTATTGGATGTTTATATTTACAAATTTCTTATTTTAGTGTATATCTGATATCATTTTCTTTGTAACCGATTTAATTCTCAACCGTTTAAAAATTATTAAATATTGAAATAGGTATGTATTTACATATTTTTTGTTTAAAAAAAGAGACTAAATAATAAATTACTCAACAATAAAATATATAATATGTATAACTCTCTCTCGAGTTATCAATCTCTGAAATTGGTCTGATTCGACTTTGACGATTTCCATTTTACTCTATCTTTTGCTAAATTCTTCAATTTCTTATATGTTCTGCATTCTTGGGTGTTCCTGTGCATTTTTTCTTCGAATTTTCTCTCAATGATTGTTTTTAGCAGTCCGTCATCTTTTATATAACCTATGAGTGTGTTTCTACTTCTATGTATGTCTCTCATAAGCGTTCGTACCTCCCTCGCTCTTTGCAATACTTCTTCGTTAGTTACTCTGTCGACCCAACTTATTTTAAGCAACCTTCTGTATCACCACAACTCGTATAACTATAACAAATTATTTGTTTTTAACTATGTAAATAAGCTATTCAAATTTGGTTTTACAGTTAAATTTTAAATGAGATTTATTAAGAAAATAATTATGTAAAACTCATTTTTTCTTGGTCGGCTATTCACAGATTATTGACATCGAAGTAGTTTTGTTATTCATCTTTAGAATGATAAGCAAAGTAAAGGTTTTTTAAAAGTGTAAAGTAATTTTACAAAAAAAAGCATCATACAAATGTCACAGTTACGTTTTGATAATATCAGGTCGCGTCATATATAACTTCCGATGCAGCTAGGTAAAATCTGTTGTTCTATCCTCTATAACTCACCATGGCATCGTATCTTTGCTTTTACTAAATAGATATGGGTTCAGACAACTGTTTTGGGTAGTGTAAGTACGTTATATTATACAGTTGTTCCTAAACTTTTAAATGTAGTGTGAAAAAATCCATTTTTGTTTTGTGATGCTTCAGGTGTTTAAACAAGGTAATAATGCTAAGGCTATGGTTAAAAAAATACACCCTGTATAGTATACAGTGTATACGGTGAAAGACTAATAGCCGATCAGGTAGATCAAAATTGGTTTGCCAAAGTTCGTTCTAATAATACAACTTTCTGACTCTAAAGACAATATTGGAGCAAAGGCCACGTCAATCAACAAGAGATATAGCAAATACGTTGAATACACCACAATCAACTTTTGCCGCCATCTGGAAAAATTAGGAAGATCAGCGAGTTAGGAGTATGGGTACTTCACAATCTTAGTGAAGAAAATAAAAAAGATTATATGTAATCGGCTCAAGTCAAGGTATAATTTAATACGACAAACACATTTTTTTACACAACAATGCGCAAAGACAATAGTAAGGGCCACTCAAGAAATAATTTTAGAGCTTGTGTGGTCTGTTTTACCACACCCATATTACTCTCCGAACTTTGCCTCGGTAAACTATAACGTTTTCTGTTTCTTAAAAAACTTTTTGAATAAAAAAATCTTCAATACTGAAGAGCAAGTCAGTCAGGCTGTGAGAAATTTCTTCGAGTTCAAACAAACCACAGTTTACAAATAAGGAATTAGCAAGCTGCAAGGAAAATAGAAAAATGTCCTAGTAAATATTGAATATATAATGAATTAATATCATTTTGTTATTTAGTAAAATCGAAATAAATGTCTGATAAAAAAACGGAAGTTAGTTATGATTCGACTTCATAGTTGAAATAGTTTTTCATTTACGTGTAAGTCAAACAAAATAATCTGACTGTTACTCAACAAAAACTACTTCGGACAGTTAAAAAGGAAATAACCAAATTACACGGAAGCGTCTGGATTGTGCAGTGATTATCTCGTTGATAATACCCTTATGCTATTAACGAAATGTTTACTTTATAGTCTACCATAATATTAAAAATTAATATAAAGGCGCACCAGTGGGTGATTCTACATCATACCCTATCATTAGTGTATAGAACGTAAAGTTAAGATTTATAATTAAGTAAGGAAGCCTACCCGGTTGTGAGACGGGTTTTGTTTATGAGCCAAAATTTTTTACTGGTTAAATAAAGTCGGGTGTTCTATTCATTGTTGGAAAGGTAATGAAAATACACAAGTTTTATCCGCAGAAAGTTTTGTGATTCCATTAACATGCAAAATTTTATGACCAATTTTCTAAGTGACAGTTTTTTGACAGGAAAAAAATTTGTATCTAGGTATGAGACACCTACAAAAATACATTAAAAATTGTAAAATATAAAGTAAAAACCTCATATCTATTTCAAAATTATAATTTTTTATGCTTTCCATAATTTTTATTTATCACTTTCCTCTTCATAATCGTCGCAATGTTTGCATGTGTAGATGCTTGCACACGTGTTTGCGCACTTCAAAAGAACTGGCCGCTTGCAAATATTGCATTTGATGTTGTTAACAGCGTTCAATTTGTTCGGCAACAACTTTATACTAATGATGTTTTTGCTTTGGAACCCTTGGGTGGTGGTAATATACTGTGTCTCACACCCGGACAATGACAACATTTTGAGAATTTAAAAAAAAAATTGTTTTCCAAGCACATATTGGCCTAATCCAATACTGAATCGTAAAATATAAGAAAAACACTAAATGCTATACATTACACTTTCTTTTTTCAATTGATTTACATGAAAAAAATAACATTTTGAAAAAAATCAAAAACGTTTTTAACCTGCAATTTTACATACGATGTTTGCAGTTGATATAAGCAATGCTTCGATTCATTTCAGTGTTAGTACAAAAACTGACTGATGACTAAAGAAGTACTTGACAGTAATCAGATCGGCCAAATTGACATTGCATAATGAAAATAATTGTCTCAAATCTGGAGCCTGTCTCATACCCAGGAACACTCCCCTACCTGTTATAAAAAAAAATTCAGGTAGAAGCACTGCTTTCGATACTGTACCAGTTGTGAACATTTTTCACTTTATTTTCACAAATGTGAGATATAAGAATTATTGATACTGCTATAGGTACGGGTAATTAATGTATCTTTAACTACGATAGAAACATCAATGATGTTTTTTTCGTATTTTTTAAGGTATTTTATCAAAATTACTCAAGTGTCTAAAACTCGGCCTAACGTGTCCAAATCCGATACTTTTACCTTATGTATTAGTGAAATAGGTACCAACTCCAAGAACTCCAGATTTCTACATTAGCTGTAAAATAAAAACAAAAAATTACTATTGAATTCATTTATTGAATTTTTCAGTTATTATTTTAAAGTACAAAAATAATCGCTTAAAAATAAAGCAATTTTGTTTTCTGACTAAATTCAGCTGTAATGTTTTGATGACAATTTTACTGGCCAATTATCAGTTCAAAGTTTAATAAAACATGAGAATTCATTTTTAATCAAAATTAAATTTAATAGTATTTGTTAGGTCTGTAGGCAGGTTTGTATGGAACTTGGTATCCTCCTTGTTTCTCGTTTGCTGCATTGTAGGCAAGAGATTTCAGAATTGGTTCTGGAATTGGAGGAGCGACTGGAATATGAGCACCTGAGGCACGGAAACCATTTTGATCTGCTACATAATTAACTGCAATTGGTGTACCATCTGGAGCTTGATAAGAATAAGATCCGTGAATGACTTCGGCTTCTAGATCTTTGTTTCCGGGATTGTTAAGGTATCCTTCGGCTTGAGCTCGTTGTCCATCTGCAGATACGTATCTATAAATTAAATGAATTATGCAGAATTTATTTTGTTATATTACGTATTTTTTAAAGTATTTTACCCGTATTGGAAAGATCCATCAGAGCGAACTTCGCTATTCGACGAAACGATTTCTACGTTGGGTTTCGCAGCATATTTGGGTTGGTAATTTTGGGGTTGATATCTCTGAGGTTGTTGGTAAGATTGAGAACCTCCTTTTTTGAAATATTGAGGTGCTGCTGTTGCTACAGCAATAAAACAGCACAAGATGAACTAGAAATATAACAAATTACTTTACAACTGTGAAAAGAAACATGTTAAGTAAGTAAGAAATGTTACCCAAAGCGTTGGTATTGTAAGTAGAATTATTAATTGGTTATTTTAACCAAATTTGGAAACTTAGAATGTATAATTTCGTATTGTATGTTAGTTGATTCATGACTAGCTAAATAGTCTTTTGCAATCTAGCTTAAAGTAATTTTTAATATTAGTCATAAAGAAATTATGCATTTATTTTTGTGAAGTAATAACTATCTGATATGCCATTTAAAGTATATTATTTTATAAAATAGTGTAGAATATTAAAAAATACTGTAATTTGCTGTAACTGAATAATTACAGTATGCAATTATTATTGTCTGTAGTCCGCTCCTAATAGCCTTGCAAATTATAAAAATATTTAAACACAATTTGCAATTTGCAGTAACACCTACAAACAATCCCGCAATTCATTTTAGAAACAACCAGCAATTATTCATTTGACTAAATAATAGTAATTTTTTGCTTATACGTAGTTAGCATTTTAGGTGTCTTACATTTTCATTAGTACTTTATTATTGTAGGAAGTACTGTTGCTACATCTTTACTTCATTTTATTATCACATTGCACAGTAAAAACGTTTATATGTCGTCAAATAACCGGACTGGCTTCTGGTGCTTTTAAAGGACTTTAAGAAAAATAATTAAAAGTTAAAGATTAGTTATGCAAATCTGTAAGAAATTACAAATTTTATGGTCTCTAGTTTTTATAAATAAGTACAATAATTAATAGGTTTATGGGATAACGTTATAGAAAAAACATATTTTGAATATTTGAACTTTAATGAAGCAAGTCACATTTTGTCAACTTCGTAACAGAATATAATAAAAAAGAATATAATCCATAAAATTAAGCTATTTAAAAAATTAATAGTTGCCATAATACCTATGCATATAAATTTTATATGAGTAGTTAAATTACCTATCCAATTTCTTAAAATTATTTAATGATTTCAATATTTAGAATTATAATTTTTAAACATTTCATTTTAAATTAGTTGTAAAATACTAGAATAAAAATATCAGTAGAGGATATTTAGGTAAACAAAAAAAAACATATTAATATGTAACAACTTTAAAAATTTGAGTGAATTTTGTTTAATAACATACCTTTCTAATTTTATATATGCTTAAATCGTAAAAAATAGAGATATTACAATGATGGTTTTAGAAACTTAAAGGGTATAGCCGGGTAAGCATGGGCGATTGGTCCCTAAAGATATTTCCTTTATTTTTTTCTGCTTTTTTGTCCCTTACTTTCCTTGACGAAATTTTTATCTAAAATTTGTTGGGCTTCAAATCCACAATATAATTTTTATTTTATGAATGGGTGAATTTATTTTTAGAAAAATAATATATGTTGTAGGTTGTATTAAAACACATTTTGGAAAAAATTATTATAAAAAATATATATACAAAAATAGTAATATAAATTTCAAAAACTTTTTTACTTAATTTTACATCTTAATTTTTTTCAAAATGTGTTTTAATAATATCTAAAACATATACTTTTTTTGTTAAAATTAATTTAATCCTTTATAAGATAAAAATTATTATTATTTTTTAACTTTATTATTTTTCCTCTAAACCTAAACAAATTTTATGTTAACATTTTGCCAAACTATAAAGGACAATAAAATTAATGAAGTAAATATATTGATGTACTAATTGTCAGTTCTTAATCAGGTACAGCCTTTAAATAAATTAGTAAAAAAGAACTATCAAGGAATCACCAAAAAAATCATAATTTTTAAGTTTTATAGAAACTTTCAAAAATGCAAGCAACTTTTTTCAAATTGAATCAACTTAAAATGTATAAAAAAATACATTTAATTTTGCCACAAAAAGTTTAAAACATCAATGTCTATTGAATTTCTATAATTAACTATCAATACTTATAAAAAAACTTAATTGGTTAACTATTAAACTATTTTAATGAATATTGTATCAAAAAACTGTAATCTTTTAAATAGTTAAATTAATTTATAATATCAATAATTTCATTGTTTAAAGAAAAGTTCAGTTTTATGATTCTTTAACTTTTTTTAAATTTAAATTTTAAATTAATAAGAGCAGAAACAAAAAATAATATTGTTAAAATATTAATTACTAGTATTTTCTCTATTAATTTAATTTCTCTGTTTGGGATAAAAGCAGATCATTTATGACAGGACAATATATTTTTCTAACTACAACTACTAACACAAATTAAAAAAAGCAAATAGGTGTACTATAATAAAATAATTGTCTGACAATGAATTACATGTTCTAAAAGATGTTAGAATATAACAAAAGTGCTAAACTGCTAATTTGCATGTTACATAGACAATATGTAGTAATTAGAGATCAATGTTTGGATGCATTATATACTTTTAAAGTAACATTAGTATATTAGGTTCTTTCCAAACTCAATTTCTTGATTAACTTCATTAGATTTTCAACTTTCATCTTTTTGAGCCCAAAAATATTTTCCAATATAATTATTTTTCTTTTTAATCGTAGTGCTTTAACATTATAAATTGCAGTTTCTAGTTAAATTAGCATTTTCTTACTCTTTTTTTTCTGGCTTATTCAATACCAAATTAAAATAAAGAAAATAATACTTAAATATCTAATACTCACCGATTTCATATTGGATGATTCTTGTAAACACAGAACACTTTGCATTCAACAGGAAAACCCTCTGCTAATATATAGAAAACCCCCACCGATGCTCCGGATCATCTTACTTAGCCACACCCGATACCAAACTATGCAAAAGATCTTCGTAGAGGTCATGGTTTAGATGTAACATTTCACATGGACAAACACTTGAAATATATGTATTAATCCTGGTCACATTAATGGAAAATTGTATAATAAACATTACTCAATTTGTTTAAAAAAAAACTATAAAATTGGTACCGAACACCCTTAAGACTTTTATTAAACTCGAGTAGCAGCATGTCATAAACTGTGGGTAAAGTGCAACGATTTAATTTGTGCAAAAGTAAATTCTTGTTATATTCTAAAAAATCTTAGAGAACTCATTAAATAATAACATTCAAATTAATAAGTAACTAAATCTAAAACTTTAATTTCTTTTAAGAAAATGCGAAAAGACATCGGCGCATAAGATAAACTGCACCTCATTTAAGTGTTAAAAAGTTTAATTTCAAACTAGCACGATTTTTTTCAAAACTTGACTTATTAGGTAACTAAATTATTTTTAAAAATTATTTGTTAGAAATTTAATGACTGCAAAACTAGAAAATAATTTTCTATAACTCGAATATCCAGTTTACAAAAATTTGTATTTATGTGTATTTATCTAATAAAGAAACCAAAGTATTTGAAAAGGGTCAATGAAATTATATAAAAAAAATTGTAGACAAATGAAAATTAGATTTAAAATAAAACATTTAGGTATCTTCAAATAAACATTTTAGATCGACGATTGTCTGTAATTTAAAACCTGATGTATTTTGCACTACAACCATTAAATATATATTTACAATAGAAATCAATTAATTTAATTATTTCTAAAAAAAGGTAACGTTTGTTTTTGACTATTAAATAAATTAATTTTTTACGATTCACTATCGAAAACCTATAGTTATTTGTTCCATAGGATCGAGACGCTTGTTAAAATAATGCTTTAATCAATAAACTTATAATTTAAATCAATTTAAAAGTATAATTATTGATGATTTTTATTTTTTATAACGAATCTTTCTTGTTAAAGACCACAATAAATTAGTAAAGTACTTAATAATGGACTGATAACACAAAAAGACTACAATATAATAAAATTTAGTAACGAATCAAGGTTATTATTAGGTTTCGATAATTATTTTAAGAGGTTGAACAACTTTGCGGGTTACTTTTTTCATTATTAATACATAAATAATGTTAGACAACTAATTCTAGCTCTTAATTTATTAATCTAGAAGTCAAATTTGTTAACTACAAAAGACTCTGTATTCCATTAGCAACCTGTTAGTCATCTCTTAAAAATTTCAACCCAAAAAAAACAATCATTAAAATAATTTTATAAAATTAAAACATCTCAAGATTTGTGCATCAAACAAATAAATTTAAGAAGTATAAACAGATTAAGTTTTAACAAACAAACTTATACATTTTAAAAAGATAAGCTAAATTTATTTCTACATTTTCCCATAGAGGTGTTCCTGGAAAATACCTAAATAGGTAATTTAATACAAACATTTTTTGAATGTTTAAAAAACACATAAAGTTACACCCACATACAGTAAAAAAATTAAAAAAATTGTTCTTTTTGTTTCTACTCGCTTATTCTTAACAGATTGGAACAATGACCTTAAAAAATTCTTCAATGTATGGATTAAAAATGAGAAGTGCCGTTTTTTATTTCCATATTAATACTTATTAGTAAATGAATTAACATATTTCGAACATTATTTAATATTAATTGACAAATTGGATAGCTGTTTATCATTAAATATTCAATACAAATGCAGTCGTTTTTTTGTAAGTAAACAATGAATGCAGTTTGTATTAATTTACATTTATATTACTTTGAAGTGACAATAGATAAGTTATTGTTAAATTTACATACTTTTTTGTGAATTCGATATGTGAAAGCTTTTTGCTTTGTCGCAATCAAGTTATGTTATTTCAGCAACGCTCTAAATTATTTTTTATTTTTAAATTTGGTAATCAAATAGAACATGTTGAAGACATAGGTGCAAGAAATGTATAATTTGCATATAATTTGAAGAAAACAAGAGTCGCTAATAACAGATTTGAATAAATTTTGGTTTTTAATAAACGCGAATTTCAAGATCGGTTTTCAATTGTAGGGGCAGATGGACGAATGACTTGAGATATCCCACTAATTTTTAAAATTTATAATAAATTAAAAATTTAATTTTAAGAGAAATTTTTTTTAGGCTTAGAAACTGCAAAGTGTTTTTTTTAAAGATAATCAAACATTTATAAAAAAAGTATTTTTATTATAATTATAAAATAATACAAAAAAAATAACGTGCTCCTGTTTTTAATTAGAGTCAAACTCGAGTTTAAAATGATCCTATCCCACTATTTTTTGATGTTTTTAAATATTCTAAATGAAAAAAAAAATGCTTTTAAAATCAAAAATTTTAATTTAATATCAATTTAGAAATTAAAGAAAAACCTCAAGATATTAAAACAATATTTTCTCTCTCTTTATAAACTACAATTTTAGTCTCAAGCTAAAAGAAATAAATATTAATTTTTATTCGATCCATCGTAATGGATAGGTATATTACACCAGCACACAAAAAAAATGGTTTGTACAATTTTGACGACACCCATTTATCTAAGTGTATTTTGATGCGCTGAATCCAAATCCAAAGTCCGTTTGGCCCGTACACAATCAAAATTTTGAGTAAATTGCGAAAAACGGTTTAAATTGGCTAAAAATTTCTAAAAATGCAGTTTTCTGAATTTTACTCAAAATTTTCAGGGTGTACGGCCCAAACGAACATTCGATTTGAAATCAGCGCCTCAAAATACATATAGATTGATGGTATGGTCAAATGTTCAGATCACTCTGTTTTTGTGTGCTGGTGTTACTAAACAAAGCCTTTCTCATCTACATTTAAAGAAAAAATTGCAAGATATTTTAATACAGTTTAATAGATTGATCCTCATAAAAACACACATTATGTTAGTAATTTTGGTTTGTTTGGTTGATTTACAGACTACTTAATTTACGATCTGTTCGCGTTCCAAAAAAACTACGAAATATTATTCACTTATGTCTTTAAAGTAGACAAAACGTAAAATATTTTATCTTCGTACGTGTAACTAAATAAAATTTAAGTAAGGGGACCGCGCTTTCCTTCGTATAACTCCGGCTTTCCCAAACTATGTGCGGCTTGAATAGATGTTCCGTACAAAAGAGTGATTCTATCTTAGAAATTACCCAACATAAATAATATGCTGTCTTCCATTAAAATTTCCGAATTTGAGAAGTGTTCCATTACAGAAAAAATTTGGGAAACCTTAATATATCTGAATAATTAATGTCATATGCAAATGTTTTGGTCAAAAAACAATTAATTTTTATCGATTGGGCATTGAAAATTTGCACACTAGACATCATTACTTAAAAATAAAAATTTCTTAAAAATTTATTTGTTTGAATTTAATGTAAGACAACTTTCTGGTCCCTCGTAATACATATCATTTTTCTAGCGAAATATGGAGTATCCAATTTTTCTTTAAATTCATATTTCTGGTACTTAAAACAATGAAAAACTATAATAATTTGTGGCCAACTTAAATATAAAACTCAAATAATGCTTACTTTTGAAATAAAAAATATGAAATGCATTTATCGAGAGGTCACCGAAAATACTAATACCACATATTCACTCATAACTAGAAACGTTTTTAATCTTCTAATCAATAACAAGAAAAACAATAACAAAACTAACAAGTCTAATTTTAGTTTAGAAAATCTTAAAAAATTGATAAATGTTAAATAATAATAATCCATTTTTATTATTATATCGGGTTGCCAAGAAAGTAATTTCGCTTTTTTAATATAAAATAAAACTCAGTTTTTTTATACAAAGGATGGACATTAATCAACTATTAATGTAGATACCATTTTGTTCAATGACCTTTTGCGGTCTATCTGGTAACTTCATCATTCTATGTGTGTAGAACTTCTGCTCATTATCAGCAAAAACTGACCCAAGTGCAATTTCCGGTCATTATCATTAGTGAGTTTTTTTTCATTTAATGATTTTTGTAAAGATGGAAATAAATGGTAATCTGATGGTGATAGATTAGGGCCATACAGTGGATGTGCCATCAGTTTTTAACGAAGCTCAAATAATTTTGGTGAAATAATAATATCTTTACGATTAGCCATTTATTTTCGACCGCTTTCTCCAATTTTATCAGTTGTTAATTGTAAAAAACCTAATTAATATTTTGGTTCCTTGGCAGCAGCTTAAAATACAAAACACCAAACTAGAACCATGATCTATTTTATGCAATTTAGCTCTTGATTGTAGACAACCCAATTTTGTCACCAGTAACGATTTATTTTCAAGAAATGTCAATTTGGTTGTGTTTGAAATGCATACCACAACTACTCAACCGTTTAGTTAACTAAATTTCTTTCAATTCATGTGGAACATTTAAAATGTCTTGACATTTTAAATGTTTTTGTGACCTGCGTGATATACAGTAATCCCTCAACATCCGCGAGGCTTACGTTTCAGAAAAATCTCGCGAATATTGAATTCGCGTATGTTAAGTCTATCTTAATGTGGAAATAAGAGTGTTACGTTCCACGATGGCTGATATACGTTGTATATATGTTACCATGTAAGACCGAAGTCTGGTAAATGTCGACATCTTCGAGTAAATGGCAACATTCACCAAAGTCGCTTTATGTATGTCCGAAATATTTGCCAAATATGCACTAATAGCGAATGTCGAAATAATCATAATTCTATACCCTTCTAATTCAAACAAAATAAAAATTTGTATATTATAAAAAAAACAGTAAGAGAAGCCTTAAGTAATACCATAAAATTAATCATTTTATTAAACTGAAAACAAACAATACACTCAAAGAAAAATCTAAAATAGTATTAATAATAAATGTACACCTAAGTAATTGTAATAAAACCTAAAATATTAAAAAAATTAATGTAATTTGGTCACATTTAATATTTAACAATCTTATTTGTTATAACAACTTAAACTGCTATGACACTTTGAATTGCACAGGACTCCTTTGCTTTAACAGCTCGAGATATATAATTATTATTGGGAAATATTTACACAACTGCACAACTGAAAAATACATTATGTTCAAAAACCACAGAAACTTTTTTTTTATGACTCCGCGAATAAGCAAGTATACAGCTCGCGTATGTCAAATTTTTCCGCATTTTAATAATCGCGAATAATCGATATTCGCTAACGTCGAATCCGCGAATGTCGAGGAATTACTGTATTTAATTCTTCTGCAATCTTTCTGATCGTTATCTGACAATCTGCTTTAATTATGACTTTGATTTGATCATTATTAATTTCAATTGGTCCACCAGAACGTTGGTCATTTTTAAGTAAAAAATTTTAAAAACTAAACTTTTTAAACCAATTTTGGTATGTGGATAAGCATTCATCACCCTAAGCTTTGTGAGCCTTAGACGCTTTATTGCCTTGACGAAAATAAAAAAGAAAAATATGATGAAAATTTGTTTCTAAAGTTAAAAATCACTACTGTCAACTGGCAAACGGATAAAGGTGACCGAAGCGATTAAAAAAAATGTAACGCCATAAATTTGTGAAAACGAAAATAACTGTCTTGCTAACGCAATAAATTAAAAATACTCTTGGGAAAATTATATGGAAAAAATTGCACTAAATTGAAATTGCAGATTAAATATCTTCAAAGTAATTTGCCCGAATACTAAAATGTTTTTTTTTAAGAAGAAAAGAATGGAAGTTCATTGACTGCAATCTAAAGCTCATTATGTATTCAAAAATATTTCGAATTTTAGAGGCGGTTATTAAAGACCTTAAAATTTTTATACTAATCGCGAATTTTAGACGTCGTGTTGCAAAGTTTATATATTCAGTTAATAATATAGTCATTTCCTATATTAAAAAACGAGAGGTCAATAAAACGAAACTTTGGTTTTTTGTGGAAAGAAATATAAATATTTATTTCGAAAATTTAGAAGTAGATTCAAGTTCAAGATCAACAGATGTATTTTTATGAGTAAAAAAAGCTTTTCATAGGATGATACACCTATGCAGAAGTTTAGGTTCTTTATTATTAATCTTAAGATTTATTTAGCCTTGGACCAAAAAGGTTCAATGGTCCAATGCAAAAACCATATTCAAACAATTCCGAAACGATGAAGTCGCTTTCGATGATAACACAAAAAATGTTACCAGTAATAAATTTGATTTCAGGAAGAAAACAAGTTTGCTTTATTTGCTTTATGTTAGAGTTTTTAAAGATTGAAATCTTGATTAGTTTACATGTATTGTTAGATGTTAGTAATTAATAACCTTAGCTTAACACTTTTTTGCAATTTAAATTAATGTTTTCTTAAAACAAACGGCAAATTTCAAATTATACTTATTGCTCATTATTGACAATTAATTTTTTTACGCCTTACTGTTATTAATTTATGTTCTATGCAAATAAAATCAACATTTACCATAAAGTGTGAGGAGGATTATGTTAAAAATTAGTGTCATCAAAAACAAGTTTTTAAGTTACACCTGTATTTTAAAACTTCACCGTGAATTTTATTGTGGAAAAATTACATCTTGAAAGCTCTTAAAGTGTAATTACTTATGTTTATTTACCTAAGTAAACGAAAAGACTTACAATGTTTTTTTTATATAATTTTTTAACATTTGAGTTTTTATAATTAAAATATAATTAATTTAATTTTATATGATTTTAACCTTTATCAAGGACTGCTTCTAGACACAGGCAAAAAAGTTCTCTTTCTTTTTTACTGACCCACACTGAACCTAATTTTTTGTCGGTATACATCAGTTTATATTACTGAAACGAATATGTTGCAAAGAAGAACTTTAAAGAGTGTTAATTTAATTTAAACGAACAAGAATTCACTTTTTGGAAATAATAACATGTAAAATAATTGTTGAAAACATTCAAATAATTAATAAGTATTATGTATTTACAAAAAAATTAGTTTTAAACTTTCTAGAAATGTAATACAAGTCTTTGTTGCTGTTATAATATGAAAATCGTATTGTGTGCAATGAAATTGTCATCTATCAAAAATGTTTCACATTAACATATTAAAACTACGCAGATCTATCGAATAAAAGAATATGAAAATAACTTTTTAATTGGGCACGAATTACATAACTTATTATAAGGTGTAATGCACATCTACATAACATTATTAAAGACAATTACATCAAACTACATCGATTTCTTATAATCTGCTACGAGAAGAACTGTCAAATCCTTGTTTGTAATTATACATTACATATTTATTTAATTATATAGGTACTTCAGACATCCATCTCATAACTAACTCGTATCTGCATAGTATTATAGTAGGAATTTAGGAGTAATTTTTATAATTTTTAATGCGACTTTTTCAGTTGTCTCTATTTTTACCTTTTTTAAATGAAAACGACTTGTTTCTTACACAGTTTATCATTGATAAACAGTAGTAATAGAAATAATCTTAAAAAAGCTTTATCTAAAGTCAAATTCTCATATTTTTTTTAAAAAAGATAAGTTACTTAGAGAATTCCTATAATAAAAGAGTACATTAAGATGAGAGAATTAACCGTTCACTTTTTTAAAAAATATGAAAAAGAATAATTTTACTTTTGCAAAATTTTGCCAAAAAATATTTTTTTAAAGAAAATTCTCTATAATAATGACTTCATTATTAACTTTAACTTTGAAAATTCATAACTTTGTAATTTTGAAATTGCACTTATTGCGTGAGCTAAGTTAGCGGAAATTAGACTGGAGTCTCCGTTGTAATTTATTTGTTTAAATTTCAATTTTAATAAGCATGACTTTGCACTTATCCCTTATAAGGATTTTAAAGCAAATAAAGTAAATGTATGTTGCAGCTTTTAATAGTTAAATTAAAGAAAAAACCACTTTCAAAATTAGTAACTACGCATGTAAAAAATGTATGGCGTTTATCATTATCCTGGTCGCAATGAGTCCCATAAGTATGACCATTGTATATATAATATACAATGGTATGACGTTATTCACTCACCGGCGGACTTAATCCGTCGGAAGACCGGGGCGGAAATATAAATTAGGACTCCGGCCTGTTCAGATATTAACGTATTTATAGTGTACATTGTGTAAATATGAAAAATATAGATGTAATGACTGACAAAAAGAAATTCGGAGGCCCTCCAAGATCAGAAACACGCTCCCCCAGACGTATAGTCGTTATTACGTTATACTTATGAGACTCGTCGTTAGAGCACGCTACCAGTGCGGTCAGAAACGCTATACATTTCTTTCTGTGTGTAAGAAAATTTATTAAAAAAAACAACCGGTGGGTATACTTTTGTACGCGCGTTAGAAGTTTTACTTCTTTGGCGTGACTAAATTAAATACAGTCAAACCTTATTAGTGTGTACCCTATTAGTATAAACTCCTCGTTAGTATAAACAAAACCTTCCAGACAAACATGTTCATAATATCGGGGTTTGGCTGTATTAAAAATTTATAACTCGATGGCTTGTTGTAATATGTTAAAAAACTTATAGTATTTAGCATTTTACCCGTTTGGCATCAAATGAAATCTTAAGAAAATTAAGTTGTGAAAACGATATTGGGAAAATTCATATTTAGAAAAAAAATTAAATTTTTTAACACAAAATAAATTCTTTAAAAATTCATAACTGAATACTTAATTTCATTCTGGATTATTTTAAACAACTGTTGATATTTGGCATCCTTAAATTTTTTTTAACATTAAATGTTTTTAAGATTCTTACACGCTGTCCATAATAATTTTGGAATAAATAGCAATTGACGAATTTTGATTTTTAAAATTAAAAAAAAAACTTCGTTAGTATTGTACCCTATTAGTATGAACTCCACAGTTAGTATGAACAAAACCTTCCGGACAAAGATATTCCTAATATTGAGGTTTGACTATATAATCATTTTTAAAAACATCTTACCTTCTCTTTATTTTGCAGTTCGATTATATCCTTTCTTTTCAACATTAACAAATCGTATAAAAACAATTTTTAGTCACTAAAGTTAATTGGAATTACTATTTAAGTTAATTATTAAAGATACTATTATTTCCATACTTTGTACAATCAAAAACAGTCGATTTAGGAAATACGGTCTCTCTTAATTTTAACAGCATAATGGGTTTTAAGTACAGTAGGTAATTTATCAGCAAATATTATTACAGATACAATTTTGTGTTATATCCTTTGATCTCTATTAACTTCGGCCTTCGGCTTAAAAAAAATTAATTAAAATTTTTGGAAGCTTTGCAATCATTTGTAATGTAAGTTCTTTCCCAAATAAAAACGATTGATTTGTTTATTGAAATACAACAGTAATATGTTCTATTTTTGTCTTTAATATAACAAATAACTGGTTATAATTCTTTTTAAAACGTATGTTTAATATAAATGTAGGTATATTGCAAAATAGAGTTTTTTCTGTTGCTTTTTCAAGTATTGTCTATTTAATACATTTTTGGAACAACCAAGTTAAAAATGGCATAAAATAGCAAACTTCAATCATCAAACCAGCGACCATAGGGGGTATTAGTAATATCCTAAAAATATAAAAAAATTAGTTTGACATTGCATTATTGATTCTTGATTGAAAATGTATTTACGATAACTTCATCATTAATTAAATTGATCCAAAACGATGTCGAGCACGTCTAGCATTTTCCGTATCAGAAGAAGCAGAACTGTTTTCTTCTAAGTCTCGAGTGTTTATAGGGCCAAATAGTAAATTAATCAACGTTATAATACCCAAAGTTTTAATATGATCTTTCCCTAGGTAATCTTTGCAAAAAGGATATTCTATGGATAAATCGACATCGTCGTCGTCGCTGTCGTCAGATGAAGTTAAAAAATCCTCCGACCAACTATCAACCATAAGTTCTGAAGAATCAGACATTTTGTCAGTAAAATAAACTCTTAAAAATTTTTCAACTCTTAGTAATAGTAAAAATAATTAATAAGATTTACGACATTAAACAATAATTTAATAATTTTTTTTTAATTAATTACTGTTGACATAGACACACTGCGACTTCTTTCTAACAATGTACTTATTTATGTACAGACATTTAGGTAATTTATTTATACCTTTAATTGCAACTATAAATTAAGGTTGGTTTTTAAACCTCTGTTAGTCATCTGAAATATCGTAGCATGTTAAGACAATGGAGGTGATCTACGATTGTAGACCAGGTGACTAACGGAGGGTTAACGTTTATAACAAAAATCTTTTAATTTTCTATTATTTATGGAATTTAATAATTAAATACTTCAAATTGTTTTTATAAGTTTATTGTTACTAAATTATAATTATTAATTAATACAGTAAGACCCCGTTTAACGGGGGGGGATACGTTCCAATGAGTTTAAGCGCTAAACGAAACGGCGTTAAACGAGGATCTTTTGAAATGTCACAGTAATTTGATTTGACGTAAATTTGAGCTATTTTAAAGCTTCGAGCAAACCACGTTATATCAAATCAGCGTTAATTGAGAAAACGTTAAACGAGGTCTTACTGTATTTTACAAATACAAGAAAAACCGTTAAACGGAATCGGCGATATTAAATCAAAACTAAAAAATTAAAATTATGGGTATTTACATTTAAAAAAAATGAATTTTTTTTGTTTTTTATAGAAACTTTTGACTACTTGAATATGATTAGCGAGATCGTCGATTTATTGTATTATACCAAGGGTGGTCAACCTGCGGTTCGCGAGCCACATGCGGCTCTTTGAAGAATTATTTGTGGCTCTCGAAATTTTAAAGAATTATCAAGAGAAGTAAAATAAATGTGTTTAATTTTTAATATTTAAATTCAATGCACATATTTTGTACTTTTGGACTTGAAAATTTTAGAAAAATACGTGGCGTTAACCGTTGTTGTAGGCGACGTCATTAAAAGCGGCTTTCACTATATTGTAATTTATATAATATGTAAATTTATAAGTCAAAATGTAATACCTAAATTATTATTTTTTTAAAATAGTTTTAAGTAATTGCTAAAAACCTTTTTTTACAAAACTGCATTAACGTAACAAAATAATAAAGAAATAGTGGTATAAAAGGAAATTCAAACTAGAGATATTTTTAACTTCAAGAAAATAAAAATATTTATGCATGTAGGTAATTATGGAAAGAGCTAGGTATTAAAATTTAAATCTTTTTTGTGATATTTAGACATAAAAAGCAACATCAAAATTTAAGATGAGGTCATCCATATAAAAATTTTCGAATGTTTACACATCCTCTTGAAAAATTGAACAATAGATGATAATTTAAAATTAGATAAAGTACAAAATATGTAACAATAGATTAAGCTGTCTACAAACACCATTATTAATTAAGTATTTATAAACAAAAACTATTTTTTAAAAATGTGAATTTGTTTTTATTTGATAACAAATTAAAATAAATTGTTGTTGTTCGCAGTTAAAAAATCATTTATTTTTGTTTATATAATAATTAAAGACAAAAAAAAACCATTGTAAAAAATTTCTACTCATGCATCAAGATAATTTTGGCCTCTTCTAATTTTAAACTATTGCTCAAGATGAACTATTACAATCTTTGAAAAGATAAATTGAAATAAAGAAATCCTACGATAGATGTTTTGTTTGTAAAAGTAAATGCAAATTAATTATTAATTAAAAAAATTAATATTAAATAATTTATTTATTAATTATTTAATTTATTATTAAATTAATTTATTACTAACTAATTAAATAATAGAAATTAAAAAAATTACAATATCTTCTAATTATTTCAACCTAACCTAGCCGATTTGCATTATCTTGATATAACAACTAAAAAAGTTATTCAATTCCTGCCTAAAACATATAGCCAACAAATAATTCAAAAAAATATTGAATTAATATGATAACAATTTAACAAAAAATGATAGAAGAGTAGAGAAGAAATATATATTATTATTTTAACTAAATATTTTTAATTTCTAATCTTGAATTTATGTTAGCTAATTTAAGTGCATCTATTTTTTAACTAATAATATTAAAAAGTTATTTTAAAAAATGCAAAAATTATTATTAATGTTTTATTCAATTTTTTTAAATATAAGTATGATAACGTTTTTTGTAAAAAAAATAATTTTACTACTAAAATATAGTATTACAATTTTTAAAATAACATGTTTATAATACACATACATTTGGATAAATACTACTTACTTACGTTAAAGGATAAATTATTGCTTATAAATGTGAAACATATATCTACATTTATTTTCATATTAACGTTAATTAAAAACACAATGTAAGACTAATTCCAATAATTGCATATACATTAAAGACACATTAATTGAGACTGCACGTCTGATCTATTAGATTAGCAACAAAGTAATTTTGGTTTTTGCAAATCGATAATGTTGCAATTTTTTTTAATTACTTGAGCAATTTTTTTTGTTTAACAGTTGAATAGTGACTTTTAATTCACTTTAGCAACAAATTTCATGGTATTTAGTTTACATTTCAGTGTCAAATTTAACATGGAGCCCAAAAACGACCATTTTGTCATATTTTGCTTTTTTATTTTCTTAAAGACAATAAAGCTTCTCAGGCGCACAAAGAATTATATGAAGTTTATGGTGAGAAATGCTTAATAGAACCCATGTGTTAGAATTAGTTTTAAAAATTTTATTTTAGAAATTTATCACTTGAAGATGATTAACGTTCTTACCGAACAACTGAAATTAATAACGATAAAACCAAAGCCATACCTGAAGCAGATCGTCATATAATTATGAAGGAAATTGCATAGAGAATAAATGTATCACACAACAATCAAAAATCATTTAAAATGTTTTAGACTTGTTAAGAAACTCAACATGTGCATTTCACATCAATTGAAAAAAATTGGTTAATACAACGAATAAGTATTTGTGATATGCATTTCAAACACAAACAAATAGATCCTTTTTTAAAACGAACCATTATTGATGATAAAAAATGGGTTAATTACATTAATATTAATTGATAACTATCATGGTCCAAACGTGATGAACTAGCTCAAGTCACATAAAAAGCTGAATTGGATCCAAAATAGATCATGCTGTTCATTTTCTGGGATTATAAAAGTGTTGTGTATAATGAGCTGTCAACAACTGATAAAAATGAGAAAAGCAATCAAAGATAAACCACCAGAATTAACTAATCGTAAAGGCATTATGTTCCACCATGCCAACACTCGACCTCACACATCTTTAATTACTCGTGAAAATTGGAGCTTGGTTGGGAACTAATGCCACATACACCATATAGCCCTGATCTAGTACTATATGATTGCCATTTATTTCGCTCTTTACAAAGCTCTTCTACGAACGTGGAATCTCGAAGTTCCTAGAAAGATAGCAAAAGATCATTGAACAAAGTGGTACATTTACCTATAGTTGATTAAATAATATCAAAAAATAACGTAATTTGTATTTGGAGGATTTAACAGAAATTATGTACAAATTATTACTTCATTCTGAAATGTTCCATGGCTAAACTGCTGGTAACAACTGTAAATTAGCAGCATTCTATGTTTAACACAGCCAAAATTTTGCGTGACTTTCAATAAAAGTCGATTTTGAGACACTTTTTGTTAGAAAAAAGTAGGAACCGGTTTTTTAAGATTGAGTAAATTTTAAATTTGGCGCCACAGTGTTTAATGTAAGTCATAGTTTGAATCTGGTTAAATTATAAAAATTTGGTAATTTTTCCCCTAAAATTTTAAAGTTAAATCGCGAAAATTGCTAAAGGCTTTTATGTTTTGTTTTGATTTCCGTTATTGTATTTATTCTCGTTTTTACTTTTATTGCTTGTTACATTTTTATAACTGACCCAAAACAGGTTTTTTAAAATTATTAATATTATATTGACTATCTCGATTTGAGACGTAACTGCGAACTTCTGTAAAATAGATCTCATCCAGTACTACCACAGAATACTCACTTATAGAAGCAAAGCTTGTCGTCGGCACCTTTGATCTTCAGGTTCCCATATCACGTGACGTCCGCCATCTTATCGGAGCGGGTAGCGCGAGTTTTAAAATACCTTTAGTTTAAAAGTTGAAATGCGTTATGCTTAAAACTGTTAGAAACAACATAAATTAATAAGAAAATCATAGTTATCATACATAATTTATAATTATAAGTGTAGTAGTTTTGTTTATGTTTCAAAAATCGGTAAATAACTACTAATAACTGAGTTCCGATAGTATTGCAACCTACTTATTTTCAATGAATTTGTCTCCTCCCTGCGATAGAGGTCGCTCGCAAAACATACTCAAGTTTATCAAATGAATTTAGACAATGAGTTAGAAAGAAACAGAATGTGTGCGATTTGTTCAATCTAAATCCAAGCTTTACGACGCCATGTTAACGGAGCGAGTCATGCGTGTAGATATAATGCCGATCAAAAAGGGTCAAGCTTCGCTTCTTTAAGTGAGTATTCTGTGGTACTACTAACATTAAGTTAACTTTGTATGGCGCCAAATTCAAAATGTCCTCAATCTTAAAAAATGATTCTGTATTTATGTTGTTGTGCTTATTGTTATATTTACACAATAATTATTTATCTATAGTGGTTCATTTTAGACTGAACTGTTAATTAACTTTTATAAGACGTAAATAAAATTTAAAAAATATTTATGCAATTTAACTTTATTATTTACAATAAAATTTCCAGATAAGTAACAATAAAAATTACTTATACTCTTTTATAAAAAAATACAAATACAATATTTAAAATTAAATACTTCTATACAATATTTAAATTAATATTTTTAATCATGGCCGTCCTAAGACACACTTATGTAACATTACAGTAAAAACTCATTTTCTATAATTGAAAGAACCGATCGGTCTCTGAGGCTCCGGATGCGCAGCATTATATGCTAATGAACGTTGAATAGCTTCAGGAATTGGAGGAGGTGTTGGGATATGTGGTCCTTCGGCCCTGAAACCATTTTCATCCGCAATATAATTGATGGTATATTGCACTCCATCAGGACCCGTGTACGTATAAGATCCTTCCATTACTTGTGCTTCGGCTTGAGGATTTCCAGCATTTTTTAAATAACCACGTTGCTGAGCCGCAATTCCGTTGCCAGTCTCGTAACTAAAAATTACAAAGAATAATTTAATCAATCGAAATTGACAACTTCACACACAACAAACTCACTTATAAATATAAGAACCATCAGGATTTGGTTCATACGCTAAACTAATAATGGGCACATTTCTTAAATCTGAGTAGGGTACAATTCTTTGAGACGCAGCAAAACTGCATAAGCAGATAATTGCGATTACTTGGCACACCTAAAATTTATAAAAAAAACGTTTAAATTAATGCTTCGCGTATGTTATACTATTTTGTTTGACACTAAAACTACATTTTAAAAATTAGTACTGAGAAACTTAGAACACATACCAAATGCATTTTGAATTTTAGAATAACACAAACTGTTGGAGTATCAAAGAACCTTTTGTCTTATATACCAAAGATGAATCTTCCCACCCTTGCTGTACAATTTATGAGAAATGAGAGTGGACAATTACACCTTCAAAAGATGCGGCAGTTGCTTCATCTTTGTAAAATAATTGTAGTTTAGATCTAGGTTCGCATCTTTTAACTTTTTGAGATGAACTAATTGTTAATTGATATTTATTAATTAATATGCACGTTACATAAAGATTTATATAATTAAGTATTAATTATTTTGAAACAGTTTAAAAGAATTAATCTGGTTACAGTATTAACAAAGCTTCAGAAACATATATATGGCCCTGTAGGTTGAAATTTTTAATTCTTCAAAGATGTCATAGCAATCATCATCACTTTCACTTAATAAAAAAGAAATATAAGTCATGCAAAAAATTTCAAGTGTCGAAGTACAAGGTCAGTCTTTAAAATCTAGGTGTTACATTCCATTGTTCTTTACTAATATTGAAAATGCTATTTTCTATACTACAATCGGGTCGAATCATTGATTTAGATCTCACACTTATTGTTAAATTTATTACATAAGTTCATCAAGTATTATTCCCCTATTGTATTTTCACACCTTATGCACTTAAAGTTTATTCTACGAAACGTAATAATCATAAAAATTTATATGTTATTTAAGAATGAGCACATTAAATTTAATTCAATTAACTAAATTTTTTTAAATAATTTTATAATTAAGTAACGTTCCTTTCATTTCAATTGCAAAAATTTGTTAGGTTATTTTGCAGAAGATTTATTGTTTAATATTAAGAAAATTGCGATTTTCTATTACAGTCATTTTAAACGGTTAAGATAAAATCGATATCGTAATTTTAATGTACAGAACAATTTAAAATGTATGACAGAACATGCATTAAACTGCTTTATAATAGCTAACATTAAACGTTTTTTATTTCTATAAAAAGGACTCGCATCTTGTACTTACGAAATTTCATTATTTTAACGAATACAATTTAATGCTACAATTTACTCGAATTTGATTATTTTAACATTAATAGAACTTATTTAATAAAAATTTTCTGATGTAGGACAATATCTTTTATAAATAAGTGGGTACGTACTTACGTTAGGCTGGAGCAAAAAAAATATTTTTTTTTGCTTGGGGGTGAAATTTGTAGCTTATGAAAAAATAAAATTTTTGAAAACAAATTTTTTTTGCTCAACATCTTGAGGTGGCCCACTGAAAATTAAATATGGGTCAAAATTTTTGGTTGCAAAAAAAAACAATTTTTGCGTTGTAATTTTTGAAACATCTAAAAATAAACAAATATGATTGTTTGCAACTGAAATTTTACTTTATGTCCAAAAGACACATGTATTTTTTGGGACTTTTTTAAAACCAGAGTAAATAGTCACAAAAATTTTTTTCTGTAACTAAAAATTTTAACTCATAATTAATTTTCTTAGTCAGTGGGCTACCTCAAGAGGTTTTGTCATAAGCTATAAATACCACCCCCAAGCTAAAGAAGAAAAAATTGTTTTTTTCGTTTCACTCTAACGTTCGTATTATAAGATTATGTTATGGTTTTATGTGTAAATAAACCTACAATTAATTTAATTTTTATAATCATCCAATTCGTATAAAATACTTTTTTCGAACGAAAAGAAGTAATTTTAAAAAGGTTTTCACACTCGATTTAGGTACAACCCTGTTAAAAAAAAACACATTCCAAAATTTAAAATTGTAAAACGAGACTGTATTATTGCATTAAAAGCCTAAAATTGATTTTATTAATATTAATTTCGTATTTAACAACACTGAAAAGTAATATTTAAAATCAACAATCACAAATTATTATTTGACTAAATATTTTAATGTTCATCCATTATTTTTTACGTTAATGTATCAAATCCAAGAAATGCGTGTTTGGGCAAAGCGGGTAGGTACCCTCTTTGCTTGTGACCAGAAGTAGTAATTTTATTATAATTGATAGGAACAAATTGGTACCAAAAATAAGTGATTTAAAGCGTTGAAGTAATTAAGATTTAAAACCAATAAATTTCTTTATTTAAATTTATATAAAAATTTAACTTTTAATTTTTTAAAATGTTTTTTCGATATGTTTCACAAAAAATCTTTTACTTAAAGTGGGCGACAAAAACATTTTAATCGTAAACTATTTATTTTAAATTTTAAAATACGATTCCGATTAGTAACCTTGTTTGTTAATTTTAAGAGGAACCAATTTCGTAACTTGTTCAAATTAGATTTATGAAAGAGTTGCTGAGTTTTATTTGAAACTTTGACATTTTTATTAATAACTAATTAGTGATTAGTAGTTTCTCTTCTTGTATTGTTGCTACTTAATTAGAATGTCATATCTATATAAGAAAAATTTAGATATACAAAAGAAGATTGAATAATATATTAAGTAGTTTAAAAATTCGAAAAGCATCTAAAACCTCCTACAATTTAATTAATTTAATTTAAATCTATATTAAAAATAATGTTAACCTTGTAAAATGCCGCTCATTTTCCAATTGAGACGAAATCTAATGAGGCAATATTTTTTATCTGCGAATGTCAAAACTAATAACATGTCCAAATAACTCTTTTCTAGTTTCAGGGTTGCTTTAAAATTATAATTAGATGGAGACTATTGTCTTAGAAAAATCGGTCGTTTGTAGCGGTTTTTATTGATTGAGAAATACGTCGATATATAATAGCAGCTTACACATTATAATTATAATAAAGCGTTAATTTGAAAATTTGTTTAAAATTGTATTATCAATTTAACTCAATTACTTTATCACGTCTCATTTCATAACTAGGCAAAATTACGTACTGATCTAATATCACGAAATCGTAAAATCGCCTATCTTTTGATGCACCTAATAATTTCAACATTTAAATAAAGGTTAGTCATGTATCAACGTGCAAAGGTTGTTATAAACTAACAGGAAACTAATTTGTAGGTTTAATCTTAAATACAGAGTAGATGATGCTTGCATGGAGCTTCCTATATTAAGAAATTACTATTACAGCAGAAAAAAGTGATTAAGACAAATCTATGTAATTTTAACAAATTATCGTTAGTAACAATACAAATTTCAATAAAATTATTGAGATATTTAGTTTTGATGTTATGGATAATAACTCTAGTAGGTAGGTTACTAATACCAAATTACCTACTTTTAAATAATTTTTATTTCAAAATTATTTACAACAAAAAATAAAAACTCTTTTTTTTTCGTATTTCCTGGTGATCGTAACTTAACTTACAAAAATTAATATTTTGCTGCGGGAGCAATAAAAATGTTCAAAATGAAATGATCGTAAAGTATATGTGTTAAAGTATTACTATTTCTAATTATTTATACAAATTATAATATTTTAGAGACAATAAATATTTAATTTTTTACTTAATAATATTGTAATTTTAAAATTTTTCTGATACTTATTTTATACTTACTAGATACCCTCAGATTGACCAGTATATTTTCAAGTTTTATTAATTTTTGAAAACTGTATGTGGTCTAGGTATTAAATATGTACTTTGGTTTTTAATATATTTTTTATTCTGAATTTTGATCAAAATGAATAAACTACTTAAATGTAATTTTGCTATAGGTATACCAATTAGTTTTAAATGTTACATATTAAAATTATAATTTTACGTTATTTCATATCTTTACAATGATACACACAAAATTAATGTCATAATTGAATTAAATGTGTGAGAATTGAAAAAAAGCATAATCGTAGAAAAAAATTTTGTCTTCATCTAAATCTAATTTAGATTAATTAGTTAACTTTCGGTATTCTATAAGTTTCTTATGTAACATATAGTTAAGACACGCATTAAAATTTATTAACCTGAGAAACGTTTATTAGATGTACCTATTCTAAATTCTACTGTAACTTTTTTATAAAGCAATTAGTAATTAAATAATAGAATCTCATAAATTATAAGAGATGCATGTTTTGTCAACATTTATTTCGTATATTACATTATTTTAATTAAACTGTAATAAATATTTAAGAGAATCGTTGTGTTTAATTGGGCATTTTTTAATTATTATTTTTCTTAATAACAAACTTAATATTTAATTACAATCTTATATATGAAACAAAAGCTTATAGTCCGTATCTTGTGCTAGGTGCAACTGGTACACCGTAAGAAGTTGATGGAATGGTATAAACTGGTGCAGGAGCACTAATGCGAATAGATTTTCTTACTTTTAAACGAAGAGGTGCGATTGGTACACCATAAGATGTTGAAGGAATAGCAAGAGGTAAAAGAGTAGTACGAACCCTTAAGACGGGTCTTTGGATTTGTAGTGGTGGAATAGCAATGTTTAAAACGCGTTTTGGAGGTCCATATTCCAGAACTGGTGCGGGTGGTGGACCGTATTCTACAACGGGCGCTGGAGGAGGACCGTATTCAACAACTGGTGCAGGTGGAGGTCCATATTCCACAACGGGAGCTGGAGGTGGACCATATTCTTCAATTGGAGCTGCGGGAAGCTCGTAAGATGCAGGGGCATCTAAAATAGGTGCTGGAGCAGAATAGCCAGCATATGCATTTGCAACAAAGCCGATGAACACAAATAATATCTACAAATAATCATAATATAAAAATTATCAATTGCCAAACGAACTTAAAATTAAATAAATTAACTTTAATTTAAAATATACTTACAAACATTGCTGTTGATTTATTGATACTTCTAACAATACTCTTTGAAGTGTGTAATTTTTTATATTTATAGATATAATTATACAGCAGATAAAAGTAAATTAGTGGTAAAAAACTGATGAATTAGTAAAAAAGAATTTGAACTACCACTCACTCATTTACTTGCTATAAGCGTACCCTAAAACTATTATACTAATTAATTGTGGAAATTCCTATTGTTTTATTTTTATAAACTTTTTATAATTGTATTTTTCTATAAATTAATACAGTAGTACACCTTCCAGTCAATTTAATTTAAATTTGACGTAAATGGTTAATAACATTCATTAAATATACATAATATTTTTGATTCAAAACTAGAATTATAAATTGTATATTTCTAGTTTCTAAATTAAAAATCATATTAATATAATTGAAATATATAATTTTAAATGTACCTTCCTAACTCTCAAAACGTGTCAATTACTTAATATAAATTAAACAAATGTAATAGTAAAAGATATAATAATTTCTTATAACTAGGAAAACGCATATATGGTTATCATAATTTGCGTACAATAACAAAGTAAGTACAGTAAAACCTGTTTTTGTGCGGTCCTTTTTTATGCGATTTTTTTTATGCGGTTTATGAATCTCAGCGGCGTTGGCACTGACTTTATGGTACCAAAAAAAAAAAATCAATTGAAATCTTATCTTCAAGCGACGAAAGCGATTTTGAACCAATTTATTCCAAGAAGATGCGCGTTTTAGATTACGACGAGTAGCAGTGAACTATTTAATATACAATTTAAAAACTTCTCCATGTATATGTACAAAAAAGAATTAAATGTTTTTAGAATTTTTCCAGGTCTAATTTAATTATTTAATGTAAATGAAAGCATTTTTTTATCTATTTCGTAAATAATTGATGTATTTTCTAAGTGCGACTTTTTTTATGCGGTCCCTATCCACCGCATAAAAAAAGTTTTAGGTAGTATATCGTACAAAGTTGTTTATTATGTGTAAGTATTTATAAAATTTCCAAATTTTTTTTGTACGATTTCTTTTATGCGGTCCCTATCCACCGCACAAAAACAGGTTTTACTGTACATACATTGTAATTAAGTTACTTATTAATTTACAATTTTAATAAACATCGCCAATATGAAAAACTAGTTTTGATCTGGCGAGCTTATATTATGAAATTATCTTATAAAAAATTGATTTATATCGATTTTTAAGATTGTATAAAACAATACAAACAATAAAATAATTTCTAAATTGTAGTAAATTAAGCAATTTTTAAAATTCTTCTTTACATGTCCATAGGATTTTTAAAACAATAAATAAAATAGATTTGCTAAGCCCTATGTATTGTCATGATTAAATTGTTATCATTTTCCACAGGGAATTCCGAGATGCGCTATTAATGATACCTGGGATTATGGAAAACTTGTATTATGTACAACGTTTTGCCATTACGTTCCCCAAATAAGTCATGGAAAGTACTACTACTACTAATCGGAATAACTCGTATAACCTTTTATTTACGAGAAATATATGAGGTCATAATTAGTAATTATTATTCCATATTTCAAGAGTATCAAATAATAACTACATGGTATTGGTAGAAAACAATTTAAAACGTTCTAGTTATCATAAATGTCTAATTTATTTATTACATATTTTATTTGAAACCATATCTTTAAATTGAAATATGAGGCTTTTAAATTTCTGCTAATATATTTTTTAAACTTTTAATTCAAAGTATTTTTAAATAATCAAAAAGAACGCTTAATAATCATATTTAATTTCTAATAAAACAAATTATAATAAACATATAAATAATATTTATATAATTAAATATCTATCAATACAATATTTATTGGTTGATCGATATACTATTAATTCTAAAATGTTTTCTACGAAATACCCACATAAACACAAGTAAAGTGAAAGCCTTTTCAATGATTTTGAAAGGATTTGTCAACAAATGTTGATACACATTTATTGAAAATATAAGAGGTAATTATTTATTTTTAGTTATAGGTCAATTTTAAATTAAAACCGTTAAAAGTCAATAATATTTATTACGCACTTTTCATTTTGTTTAAATATTATATGATATAGTACTAATTCTTTGTTTTTAAAGTAAGATATATATTAAACATTATAATTTTTGTAAATTGATTTATTAAAATTGTTCTATGAAGTTTCTTCAGCCCTATAAGGTTTATTGTAACTCCCTCCCTCATTAAGAATAGCAGGTTCAGAGCTATATATTAATCTATAACAGTCATTTACTCATAATTATAATTTTTTGATACGGAACGTGACTTCTTTCCCCAGCTTGTCTAAAAGAGAAAACAATACTATTTTAGTTTACACCTATGCTGACAAGAGTTCAGTTGCGAACAACTGTAATAAAGGCGAAGACAAAAAAGAAGAAGAGGAAAAAGAAAAAGAAGCATTAAAATACTGATTAGATTTTGATATTATACATGTAACTAAAGTATGTAGTATGCAATACACGAGATTGCTGTTCATCTCGTCTAGGGTTCTACAATTTTTTTAAACTTAGAGCCATATTAGAGTACTATACTCTATCCGCCCAACAGAAATAGTTAAGCCACTCCTACAAATGTGCGCTAAATTTAAATCAATTTTTTTTTATTGGCTTAATTTTTAAAGCACATAACACAAGCAACCATACAAGCATTTATGTCCTGCAAGAATAGAGACAAGCTTGGTCTCTGCATTACTGGCTATTACGTTTTGTGGATTGCAGTGAAGTTATTTGGGTTATTTGTTTCTTATAAATCACCGGAATTCACCGTTGTTCCTTTTCAGCTGAAAAACAGTATTTTTAAATACTTTGGTGTACGTTTGCGTATATTGAAGTACGTAATAAAAACCATTAATTTTTGAATTTTTGAATTTCCTCCAGTTTATTAATTTGTAACGTGTAAAACTGTCCACTGCATACATTGGTTCAATTTAGTGGGGCGTGGCTTGACTACTTCTGTTGGCCGGATAGAGTATAGTTAAAATTTGAAGTAAACTAGATTCAAAATGATTTAAAATACAAAATATGTACTTAGTTACATAAAAATTATAATGGATTGAAGGTATTCGGATATGTGTCATATGTGTATACACTTATGTAATCGTCGGCGATACTGCAATACCACGTAAGTAAAAATTGCAATACCGCGTAAGTACACAAATAGCAAAATCGGGTTTTTGTACCTCAATTATGTAGTTTTTTTTCTGCATTTTTTGGTATATTTATTAATTTAAAAAAAAAATCTTAACATAAAAAACGAATTTTTTCAATACTGCATAACTTGCGTTACTTATTTAACTCAGTAACCTATGAATTCAAGCTTGATTTTATATTGTTTTAAACTATTGTCAACATTCTGTCATTATAATTAACATATTTGTATGAGATTATATTACAAAATGGATCATGAAATAAATAATAATATAATTACAATTAATATAAAAGTAAAAACTCAAGAAGTTTCTGGAGACGTGCAATACCTAAATAATCAAGCTAATTTAGTCCCAGACGTTTCTTCCAATACAGGTTGTACGCCTTAAACTTTTTTTGGTAGTTGAATAACTAATTTATTCAAGTAATAATAGTTGATTAATTTTCCAGTGAGTTTAATACAGTTATCAGAAATAATCGAAAATATATGGTTTCTTGAAAGAGACATGCATAACGACCCTACTTTAAATGAACGCAATAAAAAGAGAAAACGTAAGGCTGATATGAGTATTTGGAAACGTGAAATTAATAAAAAGCAAAGGATGTTGAGACAAAAATATATTGGTTATAGAAAAACAGAAGAAAGATATGTTCAAGATTCACTAAAAGGAGGGAGAAAATTGTGTACAACGTGAGATTCTAAATTTTGTCAAAAATGTAAAACATTTAAGTGCCAATGTTTACCAATGAAATAAGACAACATATATTTGATACATTTTGGAAAATGACATGGGAAGAAAAAAGAGTGTTTGTGATAATACCTGCTGACTGTAATAACTTTTATGCTCAGCTCAAGTTCAACTAAGTATTTAATAGAAAATTCAAAGTATATTAAAAGTAACATAAGTGTTGTTCATTATTAAAATTGTATTGTTCTAATATTAATTTTATATATTTGTGATAATTAAATACTTAACTATAATATAAATCAAAATAAAATTTATTTTTTTATAAATAAAGATATATTTTTAAACAAATTAGTATTTTATCTAAAATATTTTATTACTATAGCCTGAGATTTCATTTTAATGCTATTTGAATTTCTTTTTATATTCATATTCATTTATTTAGATATTTGGATAGCACGTAAGTATTATTAACATTTATTCGAAATATTTTATATTGTTAATTTCATTTTATTGATAGATTGAGCTTTCTGTACGATATATAATCATAATCTGAGCTTATATATTTAATTTGAAAGATATTAGTTCAATAGTTTTTTTAATATTGTGTTTTTTCTTTCTCCTGTAAAATTGTATTTTTAGCAGTTACGCGGTATTGACAAATGTACTTACGCGGTATTGCAATTTTTAGTTGAGCGGTATTGCAGTATCGCCGACGTAATGTTTTTCATAGCATCAGCGGGCGCAATTTGATACGTGAATCTTAGTTTGGAGATTCCTGGTTTTGTCTATTGAATAACCTATTGAATAACCTATTATACATAGTATATTTTTTGTTAGGTCAGTATTGATTTATTTCTGTTTATGACTTAAATTGTAAAATTCTTTTTATCTATTTTATCTAATACATTTAAACGAGTCATTATTATTTATTTTTTTATTGTCATTTTGTATTAATTTTAACATAAAAAAACTAGTAATTTGTATTAAAAAGAAAATTGTTACTATTATATAATAATAACAACAATTAAAATAATAAATGTGAACATCTAATTTACAAAGGTGCTCCGTAAACAGCATGTGGTTGTACAGGTGCTACTTCTCGAAGTACAGGAGCAGCTGCAGGGTATGGAGCGACAACTTGAGGAATGACTTGAGGAAGGCCATATTCGTAACCTGAAACAACTGGAGCTACTGGTGCGGACAAAACTGGAGCAACAGGAGCTGCAACAAGAGGAGTAGGTGCGGGATAAGGTCCTTCAACTACTGGTGCAATAACTTCTACACGTTGAGGTGTGTACACGTTGTATCCATAATTGGTAACGATTTGTGGAGGAGGAAGAACTACTTCTGGAGGACCGTATACTTCAGCAGGTACAACTGGTGCAGCTAATGGAAATGGTGCTGGATATGGGGCTGAAGCCAATGGAACTGCTGCTGGATAAGGAGCAGAAATAGCCAATGGAGCTGCTGCTGGGTAAGGAGCAGATACAGCCAAGGGTGCTGCTGCCGGATAAGGTGCAGATACAGCCAATGGTTCTGCTGCTGGGTAAGGAGCAGATGCAGTCAAGGATAGTGCTCCTGGATAAGGTCCTGCAAGGGGTGCTTCGGCTGCTGCGAATGTTGCGACTGCTAAGAATGCTCCTGCTATTAAGAAGTACATCTGAAATAAAAAGACACACTTTAGTCAAATTATAATACTTATCAACAATTGATACTCTACCTTGCTTCTGTTATTGTAGTATATTTCAAAATAAATGAAAAAAAAACTAACCAATATTCCTTTTATAGTTTAACTAAAACGTTTACCCAAAGGGATTAGAAAGTATAAAATGCATTATTAATTGCACATAACATATTTTTATTTTGTGTTTCTTAATTTTTATTTGATTTTAAGTACTTATTTATAATATCAAATCTTATAGGCATATTTTACTTTTATATGTGTTAAACTAATCATTTAAGTAGATTGAAAAAGATCAATATATCTTTATTTAATTAAAATTAGAGGCGTTATAGAAGAGATGTAAATTATTACCTAAATTTATATCTATGGATAACTTTATAAATTATTCTGAATAAAATTGTGAAAACCATATCGTCGTTCCCAAGAGAAAACTCCCTAACTAAATTTTTATAAATTTCACAGAGAAGCCAAAAAACATTTTATGAATAGATAAAATAATAAATTTAAAAAAAAATATGTAGTTCATTTATAATACGCTTATTATTCAGGACATATGTAAAAATATTTTCATTTATAACAATCGTGTCGTCCAGTCGACTTTTTTGGAGTTGGGCGTTTTTCTTATTAAAATTTTTTAAATAAACAGAGGTTAGGATAAATAACTAAATTAGTTAGAATATTATAAATTAATAAAATTTTAATTTTTAACAGAGTAGAGATATTATTTACACTAAATGCACAACGAAATGCATATTAACGAAAATTATAAATTTTTTATGTATTAATATTACGTGAAAATGTGCAAGGCTTAAAAAGGATTTAAAATGTTTAAAAGTCATCTATTCTACTGTGTATGGCTTTCTTTGCAGTTTTACAGACATCAACATAAATTGCGATAAAAACCTCGTCGACTATTTATTTTGAAGTGAAGCTTCCTTGCTGAGATGGCTACAATTTTTGAACGTTCCGAAAATTCCGATAGGGCGAGGAAAATAGTTGAGAACGTGGTAGGGAAACCGATAGAGAAGGCCAGTGTGTTAGCGGCGACGCCACTCCAATACTTGCACTACTGGCCGAAAAGGAAAAAGACAGGTAGTTTTCTATATATAATTTCTTAGGGTGGTAAAATATTATTTTAATTTAAAAGTGTGTGCGTGGAATCGCCACGTGTTAGGAGTGAAATTTCTTGCTTGTTAAATTTAGATAAAGATACATTATTGGTATTCTTATATTGAAGAAGAGATAATAATTTTTTATTTTTTTTTGTCTTAATTTTAAATATTTGGTGTAGGAAAAAATTATTACTGTATTTTATTTAAAAATTTTAATTATAACTTTTTTAATAAACATTTAAAGTAATTTAAAAAATAATAAAATAAATTGTGGTAATTTTTTTACTATTGTTCTTTTTTTCACATTTAAGAACATCACAAAAAATTCTTTAAAATGGATGCTGTTTCTCAAAATAATAAATTGTTTTAAAACTTTTTAATAGGTAGTTAATGTATATTGAAATCTTTAAAGATTAAATACGTATCAAAACTGTAAACGATACTGATAGCAATCAAAGAATAATTTAATAAAAATTCATGATCAAGACGCTGCTCCATTCTTTCATAGTTTGTAATCAATAATTATGTCTCTGATAAATGTATACACACGGAGAAAAAAATATTCTTAATATAACTATCTAACGTATAGGTACCCAATTGACGTATTGTTCTGACAAGGATTCGAATGTCTAATTTAACGATATTTATAAGTCAATTTGACAATTCATAGTATGATCAAAACAGCTCTACATAGTATACTTATAATAAGGATTCATTTATTTGATTCAAGCGTTCAAACGAAAAGCTCTTGTGAACGTGTGCAGTATCCGTCGTGTAGGTAACTGTATAGTTAATTTGAGGATTTGAATAGCTATAATAGGGATACGTATGGTTAATATAACGATATTTTGTTCTCCGTGCATATCCGTTAAATCACTATGACAAGAATTTTTTGAATGTCTAAAACAGTAATACGGATCGTTACTATAACGATCCGCAATAAGGTAACTCTGGATAGCTAAATTAGCTATACGGCGTATCCCTGTGAAAGATAACTATCCAACGGATAGCTATAATAGGGATACGTATGGTTATTATAACGATATTTTTTTCTCCGTGCACATATGAATTCCACCTCCTCATTTACAAAGCATGCTATGCCGTTTTCCCTTTCAACCTGTAGTGCATGCTTTAGAGTAGCGTTTCCGCTGACGCTCTTTCCTCCTCTAACGGTTCTCCTACCATCTACCTAACAATTCTTCTGATGCGGTCGGAATTTTCGTAACGCTCCAAAATGGTAGCCCCCTTAACAAAAAAGCTTTACTGTAAGAAATAACAGTTATTTATACTCATGTATATTTTATACTGTATTTGGGCTAAAATCACAGTACTAATGTAAGCTATTTATTTTTTTCAATTATAAATTCATACTAAAGAATATTTTACTCGATGACGTTAGAAAATCTTTAAAAAAATTGAAAGAGTATTACTTTGTTAAGCTCTAAAAACAAACGTAATTTATAATTAAAACAATATGTATATTAAATCAAGGTAAATAAGCTTTTTTTCTATTCAAACCCACGCCCTTATATCGCATCAGCGTCAATTATAGAAGCGTTAAAGGATACCTTTTATATACTTTACAATAAAACCGTATTTCAAGGACAACTTAGATTTTCTAAGGGTGTGAGGTTGAAATAAGTATTTTACATAATTGCACGTTTGCTCTTCGAGCAAGCATGAACTTCTCTCCCTAAAAAAAATATTTATTATTAATACTAAAGAAACAAAATAATTTGATTAAGATTCAATTGTTTTATTAATATTTTGCAGACCTTTGAATAAAATACCAATACAGTAAAACTCATGCAATTTGAATGCCAATTTTTTTTCAGTAATGCAAACAATAAAATTATTAAACTTTTATAAGAGTGTTAGGTTGTATCTTAAAATCCAGGCAAATTAGTTGCTTTACTCTAGACCTATACAGAAATCTATGTTGAATTGAACATTTTGTAAATATTTGATTTTGACAATACATAATTCTAACATAACACAACAACAATCAAAAAAGAAAATTGTATTTTGAATACAGTCGAATCTCCATAAGTCGATCATCGATAAGCCGATTTTTTGATAACTTGAACCTGTTTCCCTAGGACTTGCCTATTTCAACGTTAATATTTTTATATCGATAACTCGAATTTTTAATAACTCGATTTATTTTTTGTTTCCTGTAACTTCGACTTATCGAGGTTCGGCTGTATTATAGATTTGTTTTGACAATTTTCCAATAATTTACAGTATTCAGTAATTTGAAAAGTTCATATTTTACATTAATCCCGATTAGTGGAGTTTTACTATATGCTTGTATGTAGCGTTCCAAATTAATTATTTGTTACTTGTTTATTGCATTCCACGTCTTTACTATTAATAAACAAAAACTTTATATAATCTGGAATATTTCTTTTTTCTAAATACGTTTGCAATGGTTCAGCTTCTATATGAAACTTCTTTGGATCATACAGTCCTAAACTATAAACATTTTTTTCTTCTGCTTTATCAGGTGCTACATCGATACCTTCAACTGGTATTATGTATTGTATTTTTCCTTCTTTTTCGCCAGCGGGACAGTCTCCAGTAGCAGGAACTCCATAAACGTATCCATTTTTTTCATCTTTAAACTTCGGATGTCCAACTACACAATAAGGTGCACTTTGTACAACTTCCGTTAAGGAAATCATTCCCTAAAAAATTAATATTACATCACAATAAATATTTTAAATGTTCAAGTTTACATAATCTAATTAGGCATCGAACCTACCAATATTACTAAAGTATATGAGTTAGGATGCATATTATTAATTTGATGATTGTATCCGTTAAACAACTAGATTAAAGATAATAAAGCAATTCCATATTACTTGTATTTATGCAATATACATTTGTAATAAATGTTTTATTTAATAAACGTACGGGACTAGTATTAACTGCAATTCAAGCATTTTCAAATATAAATAATTAAGTATTTCATAGTAAAATTATTCTTTCAAAACAATTAGTTATAGATACGTGCTTGACCTTTGTTAATAATTAAAACATAGTTTTAATAACAAACTAAAACTCAATGCGATTTTTTATAATAGTGGTTCATATAAATTAATGAAATACTTCTGAAAAAAAAATTTAAATTCGCCTTAACAATAATTTAAAAAAGAGATTTTTTTTTCTAATATGCACAACTTTAAACATCACTTAAATATTAATTATTCGAAAATTAATGTTTTATGTTAATACACGAGTGTACAGATATACTTTCTATTCTTTTACTTTAATTTAATAACATACTATGAAAATATTCATAAAATATGCGGTCTAGTAACATTAAACGCAAAATGAAGAAATTCCCACAAATTATAAGCTGTGATGTTCGAATATAGAATGCGGACTCGAACATAACATATGTCAAGGCTTTCAATACAGCCTTTATTAAATATAAAACATTAACTTAAATACATAAACTAGAATTACAGGTAGTACACTTCTTCGTACAAACAATAACATTAAGTTTATAAGCTGGTAAACACGTTGTTTTGGTATATCTTTAAAAGAATGAAAGATAGTGCATAACTTTCAATTATTTTCTTTTTATCAAGGTAACATGGGTTTCGTAATTAAACTATTTCAGAAAGTTTTTTTGTGCTAATTATCATAATTTTATTTAAAGAAGATACTTACCTTTTTTACAAATATACTAAAATACTTGAACGTTATTGTAATTTTATTCAACTATGTTAGCTACTTATGATTTTTTTTAAATATTTTCTTTGTTTTCCACTAAAAGTAAATACAGTCGCCTCCATAAGTCGAACATTGATGAGCCGAATTTTTGATCTCAACGTTAATATTTTTATATCGATAATTCGAATTTTACGATAAGTCGAAGCGTTTTACAATTCCCTAAATTCGAGTTTCTATTAGTAAATATATCGATAACTCGAAGTTATTTTTGCCTTTTTGTTTTTGTTCTAATTGTTATTCGTTGTGCACGAGTACAGACAAATAGGTGTATTTTTTGGTGTTTATAGTTTGTAACAGAAAATCTAAAAAAATTAAATACTTCTTCTAATATTATTTACCGATTAACATGCAGCGTAAATGAAAATTAAAAACTTTGACCATAAGTGTAAAAATAAATCTTATAAAGAAGTGGAATCTGGACTCAAAAGAAAAAAAATATAGTTAAAGACTTTGGTATTCCCGCAAACACTTTATCAACAATTTTAAAAAACAGAAACCTAGTTGTAGCTGCTGGAGATACAAATGATCACCATTCTAGAAAAAAGCTAACAGAGTGCCGTTTTCCAACCTGGAGAAAGCCATAACTGAATGCACGTAGTAAAAACGAATGCACATAATAAAAATATTTAGATTTCGTCAGATCATTGGAAATATTTGTAGAAATCCAACATTTTGGATCAACGAAAGTAACTGGACTTTTGTTGATAACTCGAATTATTTTTAGTTTCCCTTCAACTTCAACTTATCGATGATTGACTGTATTTAATTAAGTTTTATTGTTCAAAATAATCGCCAGGACTTAAGACGACTTTAGCGCCGCAGTCCAGCTACTCGTCCTGGTACCTTTTTTCTTTGACTTGATTTTGAGTCTCGCTTTCATGGCAATAACATGTGGGCAATCCTATACAATTATAAATTAGGTAGGATACAGATACGTTACTTAACCAAAAATCTTTTGTTCTCGTTAGTAAGGCATAAGTCTTTGCACACAGCAAAATGAGCTTCTGTGCAAGAACATATAATCGAAATGTCACCAGACGCGTGTGTATGGGTTCTCATACTATTATACAAATATTCTTATTTTTGACAAAAACCAAAATATTAAGTAATACAAACCCTACAAGGCTTTACTTAAACAAAAGTTAGTGCAAAATATAATTTAAGAAGTTTGAAATAAATAAAAAAAAACTGTAGTAAAATTAAAAATTAAGAAAATAATTATATTATAAATACTCAAGTGAATTTGTTAATTTAATTTTTATTAGTAAATTACTAAATGAAAAAGTAACCATAAAACGAAAAGTATTTTTTTTAAACTCGTAATAGTGCGCCTATGTGAACATTTGGCGCATGTCTGTTTGTCACCTCTAGTTTTCAAATGTTAGAGGTCAAAGGACTGACATCTGCATCCTACCGAATCTGTGTATCAAATTATTATATTATTTTATTTTTATTTTATGGCAGTTTTAACAATCTAAAAATTAACAAATTTCAATCTATACAATTTATTGTTAGACATTTCAAATGATTCGCTGCATCAACTCTAAAACATGGCAGACAGCACGGAACTCTGGGAGATAAACGTCAAACTGCCGGCACTAAACTGGCGCTTCCTGTGAAAGTAGTCTATATTCTTGCAATTCTTGATAAACATAGTGGAATGTTAAACTTCGGCCTAAATTTAAAATGTTTGTTTAAATATTGATAAAAAATCTTTAAATATGTATAAAAAGTCATTGTTTATAAAATTTATAAGGTCCAATGAGTATCATCAATGGAGATTTCAGCATTCCCAATTGATAACCAAAGAAAAACTAAAACCTCACAAAATGTTTGCTTGGCAAATACATTCATATGGAGATTTAAACGAATTACAGTTAACAAAAGCAAGAATTCCACCTATAACACGTCCTACAGATATGTTAGTTAAAGTGCATGCTGCTTCGGTAAATCCTATCGATTGCTATATGATTAGTAAGTTATTTTTAAATAGTCCATAATATTCAATGAATGTAAAGTAAATTTGCAATCATATATAATCTTTTAGATGGTTATGGAAAGACTGTAATTAATTTACTTCGTGAAAATGAACTAGAGTTTCCTTTGACATTGGGACGAGATTTTTCAGGCACTATTATTAATAAAGGGCATAGTGTTAACAAAAAATTTAATATAGGTGATAAAGTTTATGGCATAATACCTGCTCATAAACAAGGATCACATTCTCAAGTTGTGTTAGTAAACGAAGCTTATGTAAAAGGCAACAATTATAAACAGTCAATTTAAAGAGTAATCACTATCTTTATTAGAGTATGCCTCATCCAACTCATCTAAAACCTGTAGAAGCAACCTCATTATTGTACACTGCAATGACCGCATGGTCTGCACTATATATAACTGGAGAACTGTTATTAAAAGAACCTGCTCGGTGTACAATATTAGTTTTAGGAGCATCTGGTGGTGTTGGAACAGTAGCAACTCAAATATTAAAATCACAATATGCTACTGTAAGTTTAAATTATATTAATATGTGTCTATTTACAATTTTTTTATAGGTGGTTTGTACCTGTTCAAGTGATGCAGTTCCTTTAGTTACGTCTTTAGGAGCTGATGGTGTTTTTGATTATACAAGTTCTAATTACATAGAAAATGTAGCAAAACAAGCAAAGTAAACGATAGAAACAATATATAAATTTAACTCTAAAATATTTCTAAGTTTTAATTATTTTTAGGTACGATATAATCCTGGATTGTGCTAAAGTTGGTGTTACAAATCTTCCTGCAACATGGAAATACAAGAAATACATAACATTAAATTCCCCACTTCTAATTAATACGGATAAATATGGATTATTAGGCGGCATGGCTGTTTGTTTAAGTAATTTACTTACTTCTAATCTTACCAGTTGTCCTAATGGAAAATCAGTAAGATGGGGATTTTTCCTGCCATCTAAAGATGGACTTACTTTTGTTGATAAATTAATAAAAGCACAAAAGGTAATTTTTTATAAATATACCAACCTATATTGCTTTAAGGGGTTACATGGGTTTCACGGCTTCAAAAAATCAATTTTTTTTTATTGTCTTATTAAATTCTACAACATCTCTAGAATATTGTCCTAAATTTTCAAATCGATCGGAGTAATAGTTTCGGAGATAGGGGCCCAGCGTGCCTATTTTATTTTTTTTTGACATCAGTTGATCCTGTCATGAGTTCTGCTGTCTACGCGCAAGCACCCTTTTTCCAAGGGGTCGCTGAAAATGACGTCGCAATGGCAGAGTTTTAAATATTGGAACAAAACTTAAAATGGGTTTTTCTCTAAACTGTATTTTCAAAGTCGGTTGTCAAGATTTCCCGAAAACTACTCAACGGATCTTGATGAAATTTTACACACGTCTTCGAGATATTATTGACAAGGACTTGAACGAACGATTTTGTTTTATTTTTAATGCAACTATTTAAAAAAAAATGAGCAAATTTTACCGAAATTTTTAATTTTTTGTAAAAGGGTCTGACAAAAAATCCAATTTTCACTTTTTTTTATTTTCCTTCGTCTAAATTCTAGTTTAAGGTATCAACTAAAACACCTATTTTTTTTGACATCAGTTGATCCAGTCATGTGTTCTGTTGTCGACGCGCAAGCACCTTTTTTCCGAGCGGTCGCTGAAAATGCTGTCGCAATGGCAGAGTTTTAAATATTTTTCTACTAAAATTTCAGAAATTCTTTGTCAAATGTGTATATTTAAGGCAATAAAAAGTGTGAATAAAATATTTAATTTTTTATATAAAAAAAAACTTGTTAAAAATAAGCCGTTTTTTAGCCGAGGAACCCATTTAAGCTCTTAAGTTTCTTACCTGTTAAATTTTTTTTATATACAAATTAAATTGCTTATATTAATTTTATAGTTGGTGCCAGTCATTCACAAAACTTACAAATTTGAAGAATTGCCTAAAGCCTATCAAACTGTAACAGATGGTCATTTAAGAGGAAAAGTTGTAATAGATATGCAAACGTCCTGATTATGAAGGTAATATATATTTGATATATTTAAATAACAGACAAATAATAAGACTGTAATTTATGTTTTAATATATCTTTGTTTGTAAAATGTTAAGTTCATTATATTAATGTAAAAATATTAGCTAATTCTAAAGTAATTTGCATGATCCACCAATTTTCTTTTCGATCCAACTGAAGAAATTTTGTGTACGGGCATAACCTGAGGGTGCTCCACTAGCACAGCCAGCACTTGACACAAAGCTTACTACTCCAATATGTTCATAGCGTCCGTTAGCCTTCAATTGAACTAATGGACCACCACTATCTCCCTGAAAGAAAATATTTGCTGTTGTCACATATTTTTCTAAATATTTGAACCTATATAAAAACCTACAACTATTAAAAGCCATTGTCTGATAAACTAATGCTTAGCAGATACAATAAACAGTACTTGAGATTAGATTTTTCTTATAATTAGTTATTTGTTTTCTCTAATAATGCAATTTGCATAGCTAATATTGTTTCAAATTTTAAAATAGTCTGCTACAATACTTACATTGCATGTGCTATGTTGAGGATTACCCTTGCAGCAAATAGTTGATGATTTTATTACACTTCCATAATGTTGTGAACACTCATTATTAGAGATGCTTCTTAAAGTTACATAATTCAATGTAGGACTAACAGTAAGTGAACCTGGACATATGTTTCATTTGAAATACTCACACTTACAGAATATTATTTTAAACTTACCGTCAGACGTTTTACCCCATCCGCTTACATTTACATTAACATTGGCTCCAGTGAAATCTCTACTTAACCGAATAGGTTGTATTCTACCTACAATGTATAAATAACTTGTTAGTGAACACATTCATTGTATGCTTAACATAATTTAAAAATATTAATATTTAACATAAAAACGTACTCGTGAAGTTAACTTTTTTTGGAAGCTTGATTAAAGCCACATCGTTACTAAGTGTAAAGGCACTGTAGTTTTCATGAACGTAAGCTTCTGTAGATTGGATAACTACACGACCAGGCTCAATTGCAGCACTTTGGTTTACAGATCCCAAATAAATAGTAAAATTAGACGCTCTGAAGTATGAAAAATAATTTATCACAAATATGTTACTTGTAATATTTTAGTAATACCTACCCTTGAGCACAATGCGCAGCTGTTAAAACCCAGTTATCACAGATTAAGGCACCACCACAAAATGAAGTGCCTGAACCTTTTCTGAACCTGTTTACAACTTGCCATGGAAATTGTCCTGGTGCTGCTGGTTTACCACTGATAATTCTAGAACCTGATACTGTAATGTAAGAAAGTTATAATAGTTAATTATCATTTTAGGAAAGTTTAATTACTTTACCTGATTCATCTTCCAGCAAATCCAGTAATGTAACTGGTTTCTAAAGAGTGCATTACATTAGTAAAAAAAAATTAATTCATTCTTGTACGTACCTCTGAAAATGTTTTTCCACAGACAACAGCCGCAGATAAAGCTAGGATTACTAAAATAAACTTCATTTTATAAAGTGCAAATTCAGACAAGTCTTTTGCTTTTTTATAGGATGATGATAATCTTAATACTTAAAAGGATTAAAAAAACTTTTACCTTTAGATAAAAGATAATTTTTCTATTAAAATAGTGATTAGCAAGTTTTTAAACTGAAGTGTTTTTCAATGAAAAATAAATATCAGTCAATAGATTGCTAATTTTCAATAATGTATTTCCTTTTTATACATATATAACATCAGAAAATTTAATATCCTGTAAATTTATTATCTATTACAAAATAATTTTATATTGATAGAATTAAGATATTCAACTACACTGCAATATTGCGGCAGGCTCCTTGTAGTAATTATATGGAATAATCTTATGTTAGTAATCTAAAAACAATAGGTATTAAAAAAATGTATATATTTTGAATTTTTTACACATAGTAACGGGTACTTATAATATAATCCGGGAAAGCATTGGAATCAGTGAGCATATGGTTGGAAACCAGTTTTACGGCGCGGTTCCCCAAACATTTAGAGAAAGCGCCACATTGATGTATTGATTTTGATAAAAAGAACGCATTAAAAATATGTTCAGATAAAAATGATCATGAATTACAGGTACTTGAATGTAGGCATTTTATATACATTGTGATAAATAGTAGCATGGGCTTGTTATTTATTCAATTTATAAGGACCTACATTTATAATATAAAAAATAATGGATCACAATTTTTATACTATGCTTCTTCTATGCAAAAGAGAACATGCAATTAAATTGGATTCTTGTACATAATAATGACCTTTGGGTATGCTTTGGTATGCAGAAATTTATTGAATATTTTGATACCTTCGTCTATAAGAAAATATAAAACTAGATTAGGATAACAAAATTTATTTAAAATCGTTTATGATCTTTGTTAACAAAATATTTGTTTTATTCTAATTTACAAGATTTACCAATCACTTTTTTAATCCATGGGACATAGCTTGCAGTTCTTGCAAATCCTGATGGACCACCTATAGTACAACCATCTTTTGGTACAAAACTTACAATACCAACATGTTCATATTGTCCATTGGGTCGCTTTTCAACTAACGGACCACCACTATCGCCCTATAATAAAATTTTCTTGTTAACGTATATTTATATTTTTAATGTATTCCTTACGTGGCAAGTACTATGATTTGAACTTCCTTTACAGCATAGAGTTGTAAGTTTAACCCACTTTTTGTCATAAAACTTGGCACATTCTTCATTTTCGATAGTTTTTAAATTTACGTAGTTTAATATAGGACTAACAAATGTAGTATCTAAAAAAATTCAAAGAATTAATATTAATATCATATCTTGCTAAATTATACCACAAACTTACTGTCTTTAGTTCTTCCCCAACCACTAACTATCAAATCCTGATCAGATTTCATATATTTATTACTTAAGCGAATAGGCTTTATTCTGTCTGTAATGAATTATTTAAAACTGTAAACAAAATATTGGTATTATATATATTTTTCTAATATTTTTACCCGTATATTTAATTCTTTTGGGAAGTTTAATCAGGGCAACATCATTTTCCAAATTATCAGGGTTATATAGTTCATGTACATAAGCTTTTTTCGATTTTAAACTAACTCTACCAGATTCGGCAGAATCATTTTGATGTACAGATCCCAATTGTAAAATAAATGAAGGAGAACTGAAAAGCATTATGAGACATTATTAATATTACGTACTGTAGTAAAACCAACCCTTGAACACAATGTGCCGCTGTAAGTACCCAACGATTACAAATCAAGGCAGCGCCACAAATCATCGACTGATTCTGGAGTATATGGTGATTTGCTACTTGCCATGGAAATTGTCCGGGTTTAGCAGGTTGACCATTAATTATCCGCGATACATCTAAAAATATAATTTTAAGTAGGACTAATTTTTTATAATTCAATTACTACTAACCTTCGACAGCTTTAAGCTCTGTAGCTTCGTGCTAAAAAAAACATTTTTAATGTTTGCATAGAATTGTTATATTATAGTACCTTTTTTACTTTTGGAAATGCAAAAACATGTAGTATTACGGTGGATAAAGTTACTACAAAAACTAAGAAATTCATGGTGAATATGAAAATCATATATAATAGATTGGTTCCTTTTATACAAAAGTTCCTGTTTTAAATGTAATAGCTGCGTAAACTTATACATTTTTATCTAGAGATTGATGAGATAGTTGGTTTTAAAATTATGTTGATAACAATTATTAAGACTGAAGTACTTTTCAGAAATAATTCAAATATAACATTAAATTGTATTAAGAAATGTTAAACATCTATAAAAGATTTGTTTTGCATTATACCTACTGGGTGTCAGACGAATAAGTAGGTACTGGAAAAAGTAAATGACTCTAAACTGAACAAAAAAATATCCTATATCAAGTGGTCTTATATGTAATGTTTTCGTTTATGGTATTGTAAACTTTAATTTAAAAATCTGTAATAAATATCTTATTTAGAATATATCAAAAAAAAATTTTGTCTGTTATAATGATGCCATTAAAGCCATATGTAGAATTTTTTTTAAATTAAAAAAAACCCTAGATCGCATATGTATCACAGATTAGAGAGTAGACAGATATCTCAGTCTTTTGTTCTCTGAGATTTGAAAACCAGAGGTGACAAACAGACATGCGCAAGAATTTTCACATGGGCGCACTATTGCCGGTTTCAGAAAAAGGATATATGTACTTATTGTTTTATGGTTACTTGGTTAAACAAGTGTGTAGATTTTTTTCCATTAATCATAAATTTAATTTTGAGTACATATATAATATAATTATAAATACAGTCAACTCGCGTTATAACGAATTTCAAGGGACTCACGAAAAAGTTCGTTATATCGAAAGTTCGTTATATCGAAATTCCTTATTATAAAAGCATAAATAGAATTAATCAATCCAAAACACCACAAATTCGTTGTCGTTTATTAAAATAACCAATATAACGCAGAAATGTAAAAAAAATAATAAAACAATAGAAAACAACAATAATAAAAAAAACAATAGAAATAATACAAATAGAAACACGTATAATCTAAAAAAATTCCGTAATTTTAGTTTGTATGCAGGTGACTGTACGTGTCCGTTCAATTGCGTTCTCCAGATTTAAGATACTTGAGAATACACTGTCGTCAAGGTCATGGCTTTGCAAGTAATTGATAATTGATAGTGTTAAGTTTGCATTTCTTTAAGATAAAAAAATCAAAAATTGTGTAGAAACACATTATGTAAATTATATAACATACCTACAGTACTCACTTTTTTAACAAAAATTATTAGACTTTGGTCAAGAAAACTTCGTTATATCGAGGGGACCAAAACCCATTAAAATTTTCGTTATAAAGCGAGATTTTCAAGGGACCGGCGGTTTCTTTCTTTATATCGAGATTTTCGTTATATCGAACTTCGTTATAACGCGAGTTGACTGTAATATATTTCTATACATATATTTATAAATTTATATTATTTAAAATAATTATTAAACACGTGTTTGGAAACAATAAAGTGTGTGTAAATATTTCTATATAGTTTATAATTAGTTTAATATACTAAGTGTGTGTTAGGAGTGTGTGTATCTATACGTGTGCGTGTGTAAATTCAATTTGATTTATACGCGCGTAAAAGTTTAATTCGCGAGTTACGTGTTCCGGTGGTGAATATATAAAATAATTATTTTGTTTAGTGAGTGCAATTTTGTGTTGTGTTGTGCAGTGTAATGCAGTGTAGTGTAGTGATTATAATAAGCCAAAGTAAATTAAAAAAATTATGTATAAAAACATACATTATTGTATAGTTATAACGTGAAAAAACAATTCCATCCTCAACCCGGACTTAACTTTTTTTCGACTTCCGAAAAAATCTGGAAGGTATGTTCTTGCATTATTATTTCTGACTATTAAATGCAAAAAATATTTTTGCTTATAAAACTAAAAGATATTATATGTATATAGGTATTTAATAATTAATTTAAAACTTTATTCTTACAGACATATACCAATGGTACAAAATTCTAACCGTATTGATTTATTGAAGTTTGATGGTAATCATTTGCATAATAATTGTAAAATATGTTCTACACATTATGAAGAAGAAATGTTTGCCCCTAACTAGAAGAATCGTTTAAAAATTACAGCAGTACCCACTATATTTGTTAAAGGTACTAATTAAGCTTTATTTGAGGTATAGCCATAATACCTATATACCTTTTTTGTTTTAAGGTGGCATTCAAGAAGTTGAAAGAGTAGCTTCAAATAGTTTCATGGAAGAGCCTCCAACATCACCATCAGAACATTGTACATCTACATTTTTACACAAGAATTCAAAACAGTTTGTTGAAGTTGCAACCCAAACGGATTCATATTTAACAATAAGTGAAGACTCACCTCAGGAACAAAATTTAAAGAAGCACGTTAGAGGGTTAAAAAGGAATTTATCAATAGTTGTTAACTCACAATCCCAAATAAGCGAAGCTGATTTTGTAGCATTTTGTAGAAGTAAATTTAGTGATAAATTTACAAATTTTTTGATAAGTCAATTGGAATTAACAAAATCTAAAGGTCAGCGTTACTCTAAAGAATTCAAACAATTCGCATTGACAATTTATTTTATGGGTCCAAATGTTTATAATTTTTTAAAAACAATATTTTTGTTACCATCAAATGCCACATTAGCAAGAATAACAGAAAAATGGCCCATAGAAGCTGGTTTGAATAATTATATATTTAGCGCCATAAAATCAAAAGTATTTTTATTAAAAGACCTAAGTAAAGAGTGCATTTTATGTCTTGACGGGATGTCATTAAAACAATGTTTATATTACCAAAGAAATAAAGATAATATAATTGGGTTTCATAAAACATACATCACAAATAAATATGAAACAGCAAAAAATGTACTTGTCTTTATGGTTCGAGGAATTCATACGAACTGGAAACAACCAGTAGTTTATTTTTTTATAAATAATAATTATCCGGGAACCGAATTGAAATCCATCGTTTATCAATGGATAGAAAACATTTAATTGTGGATTATCCGTTCGTGGTATAATAACTGATCAAGGTTCGAATTTCTTACAATTAAGTAACATGTTAGGAGTATCTGATACTAAGCCTTATTTTGTAGTTAAAGAAAGACAAGTATTTTATATGTTTGACGTTCCCCATTTGCTTAAATCTACAAGAAACAACTTTTTTAGATATGCTTTTGAAGTCTGTGGAGGAGTAACAAATCAGAAATATATAGAAACATTTTATGATTCACAACCGGTTAACATCCCCCACTAATTGTATTAATTTATATATAAGTAAAGCCCTGTAAGGTTTGTATTGCTTAATATTTTTTTTTAGTTTCTGTTAAAAATAAGAATGTGTGTGATAGTGTATGAGAAACCCGTACACACGCCTATGGTTACTTTTTGATCATATGTTCTTGCGCAGAGGCTCATTTTGCTGTGCGCTGAGGTTTATGCCTTACAAACGAGAACAATAAAATACGTCATCAGTGAGAGATCTGTCTACTCTCTAATCTGTGTGTGTATTGAAATCAGTTAGATAGACTTGGCTACAATGCCTTAAAATTGAGACGTGAAAAAAACTTACTTATCTTAATCCCTGTACGGGTAACAAAAGATGTTTATAATAATAAATTTTCTCATTTATGACTAGTATGCCATTCAACAGCGGGCGAAATCGCCTAAACCTGACTACAGGCACAAAAAGGCCAGAAGAATAGACGCCAATTAGGTATTTGAAAAAAAAAATTTTTTGATTTTTTTTATGTATTTTAGAACTTTATTATTAATAATATGGATATTTAATGCAAAATACTTAAAAAAAATTTTTTTTCAATTAATTATAAGCAATTAAAAATTGATAAAATTTAAAAAAAAATCACGTGACTATAAACGCGCCAAAATTGACCACCATCTTTGTGACGTCATAATGTTATAGCTGTTTAATAACAGGACAGCGTTTACGGCTATTACACGTGAGTTGACAATAATATTGAAAATTTACTGCTAAAAAACGATTTGTTAGTTAACTCCGATTAACTATGTGTGATAAAGGATTTATAAAGGCAAAGTCTGATAATATTCCTGATGTTGATATATTTTTTACTGAATTCTACTTATTTGATTTGTATACTTGGATAAATAATAATTACTAACAATAGTGTTATAAAATACTTACATCGAAATGATCTTCACAACAAAAAAAATTCGATTTTGTTTTGGGATTATAACGATGCACTGCTTGAAACCATTTATTTCGACGTTTTTCATCTTGGGGAACATTTAAAACATTTTGTCAGGAGTTGTTTTTGTAGTATTTGTACATAATGGTACAAAACAAGAACGATAACTTTTGTGGTTCGACATTTTCAATATAAACTTGAGTATTTAACCATGACAAAAGAATTAAATAGATCAAAACACTGCATTTATTATTTCTGTATAAGCTGCAAGAATGAAAACTAACATTATGACGTCACACACGCTCGTGTTTGTTCGGGAGCTGTCGGCGTGTTTTCGGTACTGGATTCAAAATTAATTTTTATTTTGATATAACTTGAAATATTGCGAAAAAAAAAATAAAAGTAGTTTTGTTATAAAACTTATATATGATCTTTCCATTTATCACAAAAAAAAAAATTCAAATACCTAATTAACAATGAAGCACGTACTAAATGACCTTACTCTCTTTTAAAAGCATATGGAGACGTTGCTGTGTTTATTAGAGGACATGGCATTAAAATTGGTTTTTGTGTATAACGATTACATTTAGTACACTTTAGTCTACTAGAAACTATAAAAATTATAACACAGTTAGAGTGGGATACCAGAAAATACGTATAAATGAACTCTGGTGGAAATGGAACCCCACCGTGAATATGCTAGAAAAAATAGGAAATAAACAAGAGGAACCAGATCCAAAAAACCGATAAAGAGAAGCGAAGAAAAGAAAGATACTCTGTTGACGACTAAGGCGATGAACTGGAACAAGATTGAAACAACATTTCTGATAGGGACTTGGAATGTAAGGGGGTTAAACAAAGAGGGTAAAGTAAAACAATTGGCAAAGGCTGCAAATGAATACAAGCTGGATATATTAGTAATGCAGGAAACTAACATAAGGGGCAGCCAGCAATCCCAACTAGGTAATTTCCTGTTTTTCAACGAGGGAGGGCAACGGAATAGATTAGGCACAGGTTTTTTAGTGAGAGAAGACTTAAGAGCGGCGATAATGGAGTGTAAGAAAGTAAACGAACGTATAAGTTACATGAGAGTGAGAGCCAAATACAGAAAAATAAGTATTGTGAACATTCATGCCCCAACAGAAGATACCAAAATGGAGGAGAAGGAAGAGTTTTATGCGTTGCTGGATGAAATATACAGGAAGATTCCTAGCTTCGACATGAAAATTATTGTAGGGACACGAATGCAAAAGTGGGAGGAAGAAAGAAACAAGAAAGTTGCGGGAAAAGCAGTCTGCATGAAAACACGAATAAAAACGGCCAAATTCTGATAAACTTCGCGGCGGAAAAGAAGCTTATTATCAAATCCACTATGCTAGAACGAAAAAACATTCACAAAATAACATGGAGAAGTCCAGATGGCAAAACTTACAATCAAATAGACCATCTTTTAATCGAGGGGATTCATGCAAGCGCGGTAGAAAAAATACGAACATACAGAGGAGCAGATCTGGACTCCGACCACCTTTTAGTACGTGCAATAGTAAGGCAAAGCATCCCAAAATTGAATAAGACCAGTATAAGTAAGAGACATAAATGGACTACTGAGGCCCTAAATGACGAAGAAATTAGAAGAAGATATGTACAGGATGTAGATAAATATCTACATGGGTATGGAGAAGCGGAAGGATCGAAGCGAAATGGGAACATCTAAGAAGAGCAATAACCTCCTCTGCAGAGGCGCACCTGAAGTTAATCGATCAACCAAAAACTAAAATCTGGTTCGATAATGAATGTAAAGAAATAATACAAGAAAAAGGAAAGCTAGAATAAGCATGCTAAAAGAACAGACCAAAAAACGCAGGATAACTATACACGAATAAGAAATAAGGCTCACGCTATATGTAGGAAAAGAAGAAGACACCAAAAAGAGAAAATTGAAGAAATGGAGAAAAATTACAACAAAAGAAATGTTAGAGAATTCTACAGGAACTTAAAAACTGAAAGGACAGGCTGCCAGCCTAGACAATGCTGCTTCAGGAATGCAAAAGATGAACTAATTATAGAAGAGGATGAAGTATTAGAAGAATGGACCATGCACTTTAAAAAAATTTTTGTGGAAACTTGCAGAACGGAGAATACAAGTAATAGAGAACAGCAGTATGAACAGGGAGATGAGATAGATAAGCCTACTTTAAAAAAATAAAGGAAGTAATCAGCAGAATGAAGAACAATAAGAGTCCAGGTGCGGATGCGCTGGAAAGTGAACTATTTAAGCTAGCCGGAGAACAGCTAATTGAGAAAATGCATAAACTTATTCTGGAAATTTGGGATAGGAAACAAACACCCAAGGATTGGTTACTGGCAGTGATTCATCCCATCCACAAAAAAGGAAACCGACAGTTGCTAGAGAATTATAGACCCATTTCACTTTTAAGTACGGCATACAAAATTTTATCGTGTATTGTAAACAACAGGTTACAAAGAGAGTCAGAAGATATTATTGGAAACTATCAGGCGGGTTTCAAAAAGAACAGATCAGTAATAGACCATATTTTCGTTTTAAGGCAGATACAAGAAAAGTGTGATAATAACAACATTAAGTTGTATGCGCTGTTTATAGACTTTAGGCAAGCCTTTGACAGCATCAAAAGGGACGCAATATATGAAGCAATGCAGATCTTAGGCTATAAAAGGAATTAATTGACCTGGTGAAAATGACTCTATGTGGTACGGTTAACAAAGTAAGGATAGCGGGTCGTGACTCTAAGGAATTTACAAGCAATCGAGGTTTGAAACAAGGGGACGCAATATCGACGATCCTGTTCAACATAGTTTTGGAAAATGTGCTCCGCAAAAGTGGGATTAATACAAATATTAACATTCTGAACAACGCCTACCAATGTTTGGCATACGCGGACGACATCGTTCTGATTGCCAGGACAAAAGAAGAATTGAAATACCAAATAAAAAATTGGTGACACAAGGAAGTAAAGTTGGTCTGATTATCAACGAAAAAATCAGTATATTCAATACTAGGAAAATCGGTACAAGGAAAGGAACCTCTGAAGATAAAAATGTGGCTCTAGACAAAATCTACGAGTTTGATGTAGCTGAAAGTGTAGTGTACTTAGGCGCGGAAATCGCCAGTGACGGAAGTTTGGGTAGTGAAATCGAAAGACGGGTAGCGGCTGGTTCGAGAAGTGCGGGGCGTTGCATACCGTATTAAGTGACAAAAGATTTCAAGGTCCTTGAAGGAGAAAGTGTACAGAACGGTAGTAAGACCGGTAGTGACTTTCGGGGGCGAGACGTGGACACTAACAAAGGAAAGTATCAGTAAGCTGTTGATATGGGAGAGGAAAATACTGAGGAAAATTTACGGAGGAATTAAGGAGGAAGATGACACCTGGAGGAGGCGCACTAACAGAGAACTGATGGAGACCTACCAGGCCCCGGATATAGTTGCAATGATCAGACATAACAGACTAAGATGGTTGGGCCATGTAGTGAGAGCAGATGAGGGGGGATTACTAAAAACAATTTTTAGAACAGAACCAGAAGGAAGAAGAAGGAAAGGGCGGCCCAGACGTAGCTGGAACCAGGAAGTGAAACAGGATTTACTAGAAAAGGGTATCACTGATTGGGAAAACTGTGCCAGAGACAGAAAAGAGTGGAGAAGAAGAATACAAGCCATGGGCCTACAGGCCTAATGTGCTGATCTATATATATAATTAAAAATTGATAAAATTTAAAAAAAAATCACGTGACTATAAACGCGCCAAAATTGACCACCATCTTTGTGACGTCATAATGTTATAGCTGTTTAATAACAGGACAGCGTTTACGGCTATTACACGTGAGTTGACAATAATATTGAAAATTTACTGCTAAAAAACGATTTGTTAGTTAACTCCGATTAACTATGTGTGATAAAGGATTTATAAAGGCAAAGTCTGATAATATTCCTGATGTTGATATATTTTTTTACTGAATTCTACTTATTTGATTTGTATACTTGGATAAATAATAATTACTAACAATAGTGTTATAAAATACTTACATCGAAATGATCTTCACAACAAAAAAAATTCGATTTTGTTTTGGGATTATAACGATGCACTGCTTGAAACCATTTATTTCGACGTTTTTCATCTTGGGGAACATTTAAAAACATTTTGTCAGGAGTTGTTTTTGTAGTATTTGTACATAATGGTACAAAACAAGAACGATAACTTTTGTGGTTCGACATTTTCAATATAAACTTGAGTATTTAACCATGACAAAAGAATTAAATAGATCAAAACACTGCATTTATTATTTCTGTATAAGCTGCAAGAATGAAAACTAACATTATGACGTCACACACGCTCGTGTTTGTTCGGGAGCTGTCGGCGTGTTTTCGGTACTGGATTCAAAATTAATTTTTATTTTGATATAACTTTTGAAATATTGCGAAAAAAAAAATAAAAATAGTTTTGTTATAAAACTTATATATGATCTTTCCATTTATCACAAAAAAAAAAAATTCAAATACCTAATTAACAATGAAGCACGTACTAAATGACCTTACTCTCTTTTAAAAGCATATGGAGACGTTGCTGTGTTTATTAGAGGACATGGCATTAAAATTGGTTTTTGTGTATAACGATTACATTTAGTACACTTTAGTCTACTAGAAACTATAAAAATTATAATGATAGGATAAACATCATTTATTTATATGATGATTTGCTACTTGCCAGGGGAATTACCCTGGTTTAGCAGGTTGACCATTTATTATCCGGGATACGTCTAAAAATATAATTTTTTTAAATTTAATTATTGCAAACCTTCGTCATTTTTAAACACTATTGCTTCGTACTAAAAAAAAGATTTAAATGTTTGCTAAGAAACTGAATATATGTAGGTAGATATCAACTTATTATATTGCAGTTACCTTGTTTAATTTTGGAATTGCAATAACATGTAGAATAACGGTGGAAAAAGTTAGAGAAAATAAGAAATTCATATTGAATATACAAAATCACATATAATAATTTATTGCTTTTATACATAAAATATGAATACATATTTTATCTAGAGTTTGATGAGATAGGTACTTTGATTTAAAATGACATTGATAACAAATATTAAAAATGAAGTACATTTCAGAAACTTAATTTAAATATAACATTAAATTATATTAATAAACATAAAGGATCTATAAAAGATTTGTTTTGCATTATATGTTTTTTTTTATTTTTTGCGATCTAAATATAACTGAAGTAAGCAAAATATAGAAATCTGTGTTAATTATTAACTTAATATATAGGGTGGTCCTATATTCAGTACCTATTTGTCGGACACTTTGTATATTTATAATATAATCCGAGGAGTCATAGGTGCCTGTCCTGGTAAAGTTGAAAACCTATGGTTTATGGTGGGGCTCCTCAAACATGTTAAAAATTGACTCACATTGAAGTATTGAAATCACCAACCGGCCCCATTAAAAATATATGCAGATAAAAATTATCATGAATTACAAGTACTTGAATGTAGGCATTTTATATACATTGTCTTCAAAGTAATAGTATGGGCTAATTATTCATATAATGAAGAAGGACCTACATTTTTAATATAAAAGATAATAGGTCACAATTGTTATCCTTCTATGCAAAGGAGGGCATGGCATTAAAATTGATTTTTGTGCATAATAATTAGTTTTGAGTACAATTTGGTGTAACAGAAACTATAAAAATTATTAATCACCCAATCAATTACACCTATCTTTTGATAGGTGTAATTAAAGGTCTTATGGATAGAGCTTTACGTTTAAGCCATGAAGATTTTTATGAAGATAATATACTACGCATGAAAAATCTTCTTATTAATAATAATTACCCTATAAAACTCATTAATCGATTTATAAATAATTATAAATTGGTAAATAACAAAAAAGATGTCCAACAAATAACAACATACTTTAAATTTCCTTACATCAAAGAATTGTCCAGTAGTATTGATCGTTTTATTACACCAAGTGGTGGAAAACTAGCATTTTATAATATAAAAACAATTAATACAGTTTATAGCAAATTAAAAGATCCAATTCCTCTTCTTCAACAATCTGGTTTGATTTATAAAATCCCATGTAGCTGTGGAGGTAGTTACATTGGTCAAACAAATCAAAGACTTGAAGAAAGATTAAAACAACATAAAAATGATTGTAAAAATATAAATTAAGTTAAACCAAACAAAACAGCATTAGCTATGCATCATTTTGATGTTGGACATCAATTCCAATTTGAAAAAGTTTCTATTTTACATCGTGAACAAAAGAAATTTAAGTGAAATGGTTTATATCAAAATTAATAAAACTGTAAATTTGCGTTCGGATACTCAAGGCCTTAGTTTAATATATAATGACATCTTAAATAAAATTAAAACATAAAACTAAAATTAATCATAAAATTTAAATCAAAATTATACAACTACAAATAATTTCTTTTTAGAATCATAGTTACAGCCTTTCATGTAATTATTTAGAATCATAGTTACAATCTTTCATATTTTAAAAATCTTTCATTTGACGCATATAATTATTTAGAATCATAGTTGCAATATTTCATATTTAAAAATCTTTCATTTTGACACATGTAGAATTATTGAGTTTTAATGGTTAACTTCCTTTTTGTGTTGTTAAGGTATTTTATAATTTATATTATTTTATAAAATAATTGTAGTTATTGTTGTTATACTTTGTTAATTTTCAGTTGCTTGATAAAGTTTTAATAAAGAAACGAAACGTTGCAAGTTAACAATTTGTTGTTTTATTGTGTCCAATTCCAGTGAACATTAACCTAATATAAAAATTATAATTATTATATAGGATAAACATAATTTATTTAATATTGTCTATTATGTTTGGTAACAAAATATTTGTTTTATTCTAATTTACATGATTTACTAATCACTTTTTTAATCCATGGAACATAGCTTGCAGTTCTTACAAATCCTGATGGACCACCTATAGTACAACCACCTCTTGGCACAAAACTTACAATACCAACATGTTCATATTGTCCATCGGGTTGATTTTCAACTAACGGACCACCACTATCGCCCTATAATAATTTTTTTTAGTTAAATTTTATTTTTATTTTTCATTTAAGACTTACGTGGCAGGGGCTATGATTTGGACTTCCCTTACAGCAAAGAGTTGTTGGTTTAATCCATTTTTTGTCATAAAACTCAGCACATTTTTCATTTTCAATAGTATTTAGATTTACATAGTTTAAAATAGGACTAGCAAATGTGGCATCTAATATATTTTAATGAATTAATATTAATATATATATCTAAAATATACCACAAGCTTACTATCTTTAGTATTTCCCCAGCCACTAACAATTAAAATCCGACCAGATTCCATATATTTACTACTTAAGCGAATGGGTTTTATTCTGTCTGTAATAAATTATTGAAAACAGTAAAGTATTTCTATTATATATTTTTTTGAGTATTCGTACCGGTATATCTAATTTTTTTAGGGAGTTTAATCAAAGCAATATCATTTTCGTTATTGTCAGGATTATATAGTTCATGTACGTAAGCTTTTTTTGATTTTAAAGTAACTCTACCAGGTTCAGCTGAATCATTTTGATGTACAGATCCCAATTGTAAAATAAAGGAAGAAATACTAAACAAAATTATAAGACATCGTTAATATTACACAACGTATTAAAACTCACCCTTGTGCACAATGTGCCGCTGTAAGTACCCAGCGATTACAAATCAAGGCAGCGCCACAAATTACAGGCCTATTCTGGAGTACATGATGATTTGCTACTTGCCAGGGGAATTGCCCTGGCTTAGCAGGTTGACCATTAATTATCCGTGATACATCTAAAAACATAATTTTAAATAAAAGTAATTGTTTATTAAATTTAATCACTACAAACCTGCGACATCTGTAAACACTGTAGCTTCTTGCTAAAAAAAAACATTTAAATGTTTGCTAGAAGCTGAATATAGATATCTAATTGTTATGTTATAGTTACCTTATTTACTTTTGGAAATGCAAAAATATGTAGAATTATAGTGGAGAATGTTATTACAAAAACTAAGAAATTCATTTTGAATATAAAAATCAGATATTCATGGCTTTTATACAAAAATACGTATTTTAAATGTTATAATTGCGTAAAAATATAAACTTTTTATCTAGAGATTGATGAGATACTTAGCTTTAAAATGACATTGATAACAAATTATAAAAATGAAGTACTTTTCAGAAACTAATTTAAATATAACATTAAAATATATTAATAAACATTAAGCATCTATAAAACATTTGTTTTACATAATGTTTTTTTTTTCTATTTTTTATGACGGACTTTGATTTATAGCTACTCATAATGAAATTCAAAACTGAAGTAAGCAAAATATAACAATTAATCTGTGTTTAATATTAACTTAATATATAAGGTGGCCCTATACAATTTAGTATTATTGTAACAAGAACTTTAAATAAACACTGAAAAACGGAACTGAAGTATTGGTAATGTACTGTTTGTACAGAATTATAATTTTATTTTACAAGCAAAAATTAAATAAATATTGAATGAATAGCAGGGGATCTGTTTTTTGAAAAAAATACTCTATTTCAATTAATTCTATACGCGGTCTGTTTCGAAAATAACCGTTCAGTTTGATATAAAGTGATATGCGGTTCGTAGCACTGCCTTGTGTGTAACCTTCTTTGTAACCACATCTATTTGGATTGTTGATATGTTGTTTAGTTTTTGGAATATTGTTATTTAAGTGCAACATGTTTAATAGTTAGTGCTGATATTCTAGAGCAGGGGTCGGCAACTTATGGCACGCGGTAGAGTGGCCAATGGCATTTTTTAAACTTTTCTACGAATTAATCATGAAAATTTTGTGTGAAATTAAAAGTAACAAATTATTGAAGTATTATATATGTATAATAATATATATTGAAATATTAAATAAAGCGGTACAGGAACAAGGTTCACATTACAAATTTTTCATTTGTGATGTAATATTATAATCTCGTTATAACTTTCTTATTTATGAAAATTTAATTAAGGGTCCTACACTCAAGTATTGGCATCAAATTGTTGAAATTGGATAATAGTAATTCACTAGTTCTTGAAAATAGTAATGAAACATATACACTTAGCGAATAGCGTCTATCCCAAAAATGCGGGATAATGGCGTCATGGGATGATCTTATTACACCAGTATCTACTAGGAAAAAAGAATATAATTATACAAAATGAAACTACAATTGCAGTTTAGGATTTGCAAAGATTACTAACATACTTGTGGGATTTTTATTTTGCAAAGATTACTAACATGCTTGTCAGATTTTTATATAAGAAATAATTTTGGACTAGTAAGAATTGGGGAATCGTGCCATTTGGCTGTATTGTCTCGTCAGTCAGTTACTGATTCAAACAACTAGAACATGACCGTTAAAAATCCTATCATTGATTAAATATCAACAATTTATTTATTAACCAATATATTTTATGAAAATATAAATCAATTCTTGTTAACCATTAAACAAATTATGATCAACTTTTTTTTATTATACCAGTATTAGATTGGAATTTCCAATAAATTAAAATCAGAAAATAAAAACGCATTTATTGCTACACAACCATCATCTTTATTTTCTGCCAGTATATGTAGATGACAATATGGACTACACTGTTAAATTCAAAGAAAATTTTTATATTTTTTATCTAATGGATGGCATTATTACTTTAGGTGCCGGCACTACCTTGGTCTCTCCTACATATTGGATTTTTCAATAAATTTTCATGAATGTTTAAATACTTTAAACAAATATAAAAATGCAACAAAACTAAAGCGCAGGTAATGCTTACTCTAACAGAAACATATACGTGATTCGCGATAAACAATGTACATATTTATTTTTGAGCACAATTTTTACATATAAGGTTGTAAATGGGCCACCTTGTAGATTAATACCTGTTATACACAAAGTTTAAATTGATCACTTTTTGAGTAATTAAATCTATAATTTTATTTAATTGCGACACCTTATCATACGATCGTTTTACAAGGTAAAGACAATTATGCTTGTAATCAGATCTCAGAGTAAAAGATATGGTCAAATATGCACAGAAAAAATGACTCCATAATCTTGTTTTTCAATTAGTAAGTTTAAGCCATTAGCTTCTTAATACCACTACATTTTTTACAGGAACATCATAGAAGTTAGTAAAAGTGGTCATAAAGTTAGGACTAAAAGAAATTTTACTATTATATTAAATGAAAAAACTAGTTTTAAGTTATAACTTTAACTAGTTTTTTTTTGCGAATCACACGTACAATAATCGAATACCAAAAATTAAATAAGTGCAATCATTTCAAGTAATCAATGCGCATTAGCAAACTATTTAGTGTCTCATTCACGTCTTCAGATTATATCATAAGTTACCTTACACATGTTTACTTTATTAAGTTACATTAAATAGTAAGCACATGAAAAAAATTTGATTGGTTATGTTAAATATTTTATTTTTATATTAACGTATATTGTTACTAAAAATGATATTGAAACATCTTTAAAAATGTATACAATGTCTTCAAATTGTCATTCGAAAACCGTGCTCTTTTCTCCATGTTTAGGCTTTAAAGCTTTATTGTATTTTTTCTTATCGATAAACATGATTGGAAAAATACAATAAGTGCATATAACGTAGTGTGTTTTTATCAAACATAAACCTAAACAAAAAGGTGTTATTGTTTTTAACAAACATAAAGATTAAAATAAAATTATTATCAAGATATTTGTACTTATAATAATTTCCAATTCCATTTTTAAAAATAATGTACATCTACTTTAATATTTAACTACTATGTCGTATTACACTATTTTACAGGTATTTCCAAGTATTATTTTCTTTTAACTGGAATGTTCAATGTCATCCGCCATATTCACCAGATCTTGCCCCTTTCGATTTTCACTTGTTCAAATCGAAGGCCCATGGATTAGGGACACTTTGCCAATTTTAAGCAGCGAAAAATTGGGTCGATCCATGGTTTGGATCAATAGAAGAAAACTTATTTTGGGAATAAATTTCCCGAAAGATGAGGAAAATATGTAGCTAGCAATGGAAAATATTTTGAATAACTAACGTAAAAAATATGATCATTTATTTATAATCTTTTATTATATTTGACAACGAAATAATTCGTATTACAGTAAATTACAGGACTGTCCAATTTTATTTTGAATCCATGGAAGATAGCTAGCTGTCCTTGCATATCCTGATGGACTACCTACAGAACAACCAGCACCGGATACAAAACTTACAATACCAACATGTTCATATTGTCCATTGGATTGTCTTTCAATCAATGGCCCACCGCTATCACCCTATAATAAAATATCACTTTGAATTTATTTTTCTTATGTAATTTTAGTTTAGACTTACATGGCAAGTGCTATGATGTGGATTTCCTTTACAGCAAAGAGTCGTTGCTTTAATGTTATTATAATACTTAGCACATTCTTCGTTATCAATAGATTTTAAACTTACATAGTTTAAACTACTACTAATTTGAGAAGAAACTATAACATTTTAATGAATCAAAATTTTATTTATATTCATCACAAACTTACTCCTTGCGGTGTTTCCCCAGCCACTAACAGTTAAGACCCGGTCAGATCCCATAAATTTACTACTTAAACGAATAGGCTTGATTCTATCTGTAATAAAATTGATAATATTGCTGGATGCAATCATACATGTATTACGATTTATATAAAATTACATTAAGTTAAAACTGAAAGTAAATCAAAAATAATTCTAGAGATGTTTGAAAGAATCATGACTACGATAATGCGCAAAGGAGAAGTTATAAATAAGCAAAGAGGACGAGTGGTGAAAAAATACTACCAAAATCAAAAAGTTATACTGTAGTTAAAATGCAATAGTCTCGATAAAGACAAATTGCTTTTAAATAAACGTAAGTCAAGAAAAAATGGAAAGAACAAATGTAAATAAACCACTATGCAAGATCTTTATACCACGAGAACAACGATAAAAACCCACTTTAAAGCGAATGTTTCTAGGTTGAAGAGTAGGTAATTTCTTGTGTAGAAAGGGTAACCTGGCGTGTTTTGGTTCTTCGCGCAATGTTCATGAGTCTTTCAAACATCTCTATTTATGGATATATAAATCGACGTTCGACTGTATTTGAAACCGAAAAAGACTTTTTATTATAAAAAACGGAAAACATTCATACCAGTAAATTGAATTTGATTCGGAAGTTTAATTAATGCAACATCGTTTTCTAAACTCTGCGAATTATATTGTTCGTGAACATAAACTTGATTTGATTGTAAGGTTACCCGACCAGGCTCATTAGGATTACTTTGATCTATAGATCCAAAATGCAAAGTATACGAAGTTGACCTAAAAAGTACAATGATAAATATTAACATTATATTCATATTATATTAAAACCAACCTTACAATGCAGTGGGCTGCTGTAAGTACCCAACTATTGCAAATTAAGGCAGCACCACAAAAGCTAGATTGTGGTCTAAGTGCAACTTGCCATGGAAATTGACCAGCTCTAGCAGGTTGACCATCAATTATTCGTGGTATATCTAAAATAAATCATACTAACTAAACATTGTTTTTTTTCCAAATTTAATTACAACAAACCTGTAACATTCTTGAGCCCAATGGGTTTTTGCTAGAACGAAATGACTTAAATCTTTGTTAAGCAACTGGAAATATAAAATTGTTATAGAGTTACCTTATTTAGTTTTGGTAATGCGAAGACATGTGCAATTATGGTTAGTAAAATTACCATAAAGAATAAGGAATTCATATTGATAATGAATATTAAAGCTGTATTTTAGTTGCTTTTATACTAAATATTAGTGTTTTAAATATAACGCTTATCTAAATATATAATTTTTTTTATGTAAAAAGTGGTGAGGTACTTAATTTTAAAATTATATTGATAGCAAATGTTGGTGTGTTAAAAATAAATTAATTTAAACTTTACATATCGATAAAGCAATGTTAAATAGATATTTTAAGAGATTTATTTTTGTAAATAATGAAAAATAATATACATAGTCATAAAACATTTCAACATGGCAAAATGCCTTCTATCAATTATTCTTGAGCTTGATAAACACTAAAAATATAAAAAACGATTATTTTTACTTTTATCACTTTTCAGATAATCGAACTACAATATTCTTTACTGCAGTTACTTTTTATTGATGAAAATAATAACTTTTAGTATCTTCAAATAACTATTTTAAAAATTTGGTAGTCAATAGGTAACATGATCAAAATATAAAAAAGAAGAAAATAATTTCAGTAAAGAATATCACATTGAACTTATTTTTATAAGGGATTAAGGTAAAAATAATTATATTTTTCAATTTCTCAATAAGCCTTTTATAGTTTTAGATGATCACTAAACTTAGATCCTATTCCTATAACTACATATATTTTTACTAAAAATCTATTAGAAAACAAGTTTGCAAGCCAATATAATTTCTTTAACCAATCGATTGAAAATTATGGATCATCCCCTATTTTTGTGGTTTAATGTTTACTACTTGGTCGTTATTTGTTATCTATAAACGTGATTGAAATAAAAATAATAAGTGCTATAAAGTATTTTAAATTAACATAAACGTAAAAAACTGAATGTTTCTTATTCACTATCAACTTCAAAATAAAATCGCTTTTAAAATGTTTATAACTATAATAATTTTTTATCTTATAGTTTAAACGAGCTAAACTTGTATACAGGATGTCCTAAATTGAGTAGGCTAACATGGGTATCTTTTTTATTATCGAAGATAGCAGTTTGGTTAAATGGGCAATGTTTTGCAGTTTTAGGTGCCGATTTAGATTCCGTTAAGAAAATTTCAAAATTCCGAATAGTTCCGAAGTTATCGTAAAAAAACTGAAAATTGCTATTTTATTTAATGTCAAATAACTTTGTAATTATAAAATTTACAAAAAAATGTTTAATATAAAAGTTACTAGGTTTCATAAAATACAGATAGAAATTAAGTCAAAATTAAATTCAAAACTGTGGCTTCCAAGAAATTAATACCAACTTTTTTATTTTAAATGAACGCCATATTGGATTTGAAATCGAGTAGCCTTGGATTATCAAAAAACAATAACACAGCAGAATACAATCCAACATCATTGTATTTATTTTTTGAGTGATGAGTTTTTTGAATAATAACTTTATAAATAATTCAAAATGGCAAAGTTTTTAACAACTCAGCAGTATGATATGTTTTGCACCTACATTAAATGTTACACAAGCTCCTGCGTAGCCGCACAAACATATTTTAACAGTTTTCTAGAAGAAAACAACCCAACGTTAAAATGAATTGAAATGTTCGGATTGGCAGCTACACACGCAAATGTTAACAAATCATCTTCCACATTGTTTTAATTTGGTTTGTGTAAACATGCATAATTCTGCATATTTACATCCGATATTTTAAAAATTTTAACGTTCAGTTGTTTTCTTTCTGGAAGACTGTTTGGCATTAAAGAATTTGACATTAAAGAAAAGACGATTATCAGTTTTTTTAAGATAACTTTGAAACTATTCGGAATTTTGAAATTTTTTTAACGAAATCTAAATTGGCACCTAGAACTGCGAAACATTGCCTATTTAACCAAACTTCTATCTTCACTAATAAAAAAGATACCCGTCTTAGCCTACTCAATTGGGAACACCCTGTATATACAAAACTTTAAATCTATGGTAGAACAGCAAACCCATTTTACAATACCAGTAACGACCAAGAATGATATTAATACCACGCGTTTCAGATGTAGTAATTTTAAATAAGTCTTTAATACTTCTATTAAAAAATACGACAAGTTGAACATAGTTAGATAGCACTGTTTTGAACGAGGTCTTTAGCTTATTTTAGATATTATTGAGAAAATAAAGCTAGTATAAAAGTGGGTAAGCTCATAATTTATTTAATGGTGGTAGAAAAGGGTAAAAATTATTAAAACTGATAACTGCAAATAAGGTTAGAATAGTAGTGAACATAAAAGATAAACAAATATAAAATATAATTCTAGAAAATTTCTTAATATTAAATATTAGCGACATCTATTTTTCGGAGGCTCAGCGAGGTTAGCGCTTGTCCGGGTTCTTAACCGAATCAAGTAAGTTGAGAACAAGAAACTGTACTGGTGACACTAAGCGGGCAAACGAAATAATAGTAAAGTTAAATAAATAAATTACCTGATTAACAGAATTAAAAGAAGAAAACTAATAAGATGGAAGCTGTATTGGAAGAAATAAATAAGAAGTTGGATAAAATAGATGAAAGAGAAGAACGAATGGAAAGGAAAATAGACATTATTAATGTAGAATTGAATAAAATTAAAAAAGAAAATGAGCAATTAAAAAGAAATAATCAAAAACTAATGGTAAAAATAGAGCAACAGGAGATGAGAATGGAGGAGATGGAAAAAGAAATGAGAAAGAAGAATATAATAATACATGGAGTAGAAGAAATAAAAGAAGAAAGCGAATTACAGCTAAAAGAAAGAATGAGACTGGTTTTGAGAGATATCGATATACCAATAGTAATTGAGGAAGAACTAACAGATATAAGAAGAGTTGGTAAGCCACAAGCGGGAATAAAAACCCGGCCAATCTTAATAGAATTAAAAAACTGAACAAAAAAACTTGAAATTCTGAAGGCAGCCAGTAAACTAAGAGGAACTAAAATATACATTGAACAAGACTATTCAAAGGCAACGCAAGGAATCAGAAGAGAACTGAGAGAACATATGAAAACAATCAGGCAAAAGGGGCATCATGCAATCATTAGAAACAATAATCTCATTATAAATGGAGATGAATATACCTTGCAACAACTAAAAACAGTAAACATCTTGGACCAATCCTTTTCAACATATTCATTAATGATATCGGTGACAAATTCGGGTCGGAGTATCTACTTTATGCAGATGACGTGAAAATATACAGAAATATCAATAGCGCCGAGGATGTGCATAATCTCCAACGCGACATTAACGAACTCCATAACTGGTGCATATCGAACAAACTCAAATTGAATAAAAACAAGTGTATAACATGTCTCTCCCGCTCTAATGCCCAGCATTTCCCAATATATAAACTGGATCAGCATGAATTAACAGAAGTCTCCACGGTAAAGGATCTTGGCGTAGCTGTGGATAGCAAACTTAACTTCACTGAACACATCGAAAAAATCACATCAAAAGCGTATAAAACGCTTGGATTTATACTTAGAACGGGCAGAGAATTCAACGATGTCTACACAATTATACACCTCTTCAAAACCCTCGTTCGTCCTATCCTAGAGTACTGTAGCATAATATGGTCACCACATACGCAGATGCAAGTTGACAGAGTCGAAAAAATACAAAGGAAATTCTGCAAGTTTATATCGTACTTTATATACACAAGAGGTTCATACATTAGCACAGATGATGTCTACACCCGATTTAAAATTAACAGCCTACTCTGCCGACGGCAAGCCGCTGATTTAACCTTCTTCTACAAAGTTATTCAAATACTAAAAAGAAATACGCCGAAAAAATGGAGGAACAACTCAAAGGATATAACATAAGTGACAATGAAATAGAAACACAATGGTTGCAATTAAGAGAGTGTATAAATAATGTAGCGGAAGACCAAATAGGAAGGGCAGTGAGCAGAACTGATCCGGGATGGTACAACGATAAATGTAAAGATATAGGAAAAAAGAAAATGGAAGCAAGATTAAGATGGATAAGAACAAATAAAGAAGAAGATAGAATTGAATGTGACAAGTTTAGAAAGGAGGCCAAGATAACTAATCGCAGAACAAAAAGGGAATGGACTGAAAATAAAATAAAGCATATTGAAAAGGATAACAAGAAAAAAATACAAAAAACTATTATAAAAGAATTAATGAACAAAACAAAGTATATAAAGTAAAGACCACTGGAATTAAAGATGAAGATGGAAAACTGGCTGAAAACGACAATCAATACATGGAGACGTGGAAGAAATATTTTAAAGGATTATTAACAGACACAAAGATAGACGAATTAGAAGATGGGGAAACTGAAACATCGGAAGAAGAAATGATAGGAGAAGTACCATAGAAAGAAGAAATAAAAGAAATTATTATAAAAAGCAGCAATGGCAAAGCACCAGGAAAGATGGCATAAATGCAGAGCTAATAAAGTATGGTGGAGAAGAACTACACAAAAAACTATATTTACTAATTCAAAAAATATGGACAGAAGAAAAGATACCTGTGGAATGAGAAGTTGGACAAATTGTTACAATACACAAGAAGGGAGATCAACAAGTATGCATGAACTATAGGGGATTAACACTACTGAATACCACGTACAAAATCACGACATCATTAATACAGAAAAGACTAAGGAATAATACAAGAAATTCAATAGGACAGTACCAATGTAGCTTTACTAAAGGTAGGTCAACAACAGATGCAATGCATATAGTAAAACAGATCGTAGAAAAAGCTTACGAGCATTAAATAGAAATGGAACTTATGTTTATAGATTTTAAACAAGCTTTCGACTCCATCTACAGAAACAAATTAATGAGCGCATTAAAAGAAATGAAAATAAATGTTAAGCTAAGAAGACTAATACAGATGACAATGAGACGAACAACAGTAAGCGTGAAAACACAAAAAGGAGAAACGGAAGAATTTGAAATAAATAATGGGGTGAAACAAGGAGACTCACTGTCCACGACATTATTTAACTTAGCATTGGAATACACATTGAGAAAGATTAACAAGAGTACAGTAAGGACAGGTGGAAGCCAAATTATAGCCTACTCAGATGACATAGTTTTAGTGACAAAAAACCGTTCAATAATGAAAGAGTTGTTAAAGAAATAGTACAGGGTGGGAGAAAAAATGGGACTAAGAATTAATGGCGAGAAAATAAAAATAATGAAAATTGGCAAACAAATATATACAGGAAAAAAAATATATTAAAATGGAGGAATATGAATTCGAAATAGTGAATAAATTTAAATACTTGGGAGTAATGATATCGAGCGAGGGTAACAGAGATATTGAAATCAGAGAAAGACTGATGGTAGAGAATAGAGCATTCCAAGTAAATAAAAAAATGCTAAAGAACAAAACACTTGGTAGAAAAGTAAAAATGAACATATATAAAACAATAATAAGACCAACAATATTGTATGGAACGGAAACAATTACAATGACAAAAAAACATGAAGAAGAACTCAGAATATTGGAGAGGAAAATATTAAGAACAATACTAGGACCTGTAAGAATAGCGGAGAATGAATATAGGAGTAGGATGAATTTTGAGCTAAAACAAGAAATTAAGGAAGACATAGTTAAGAAAATTAAACAGCAAAGGGTGAGATGGTTAGGACACGTATGGAGAGCTGGCACCGATAAAACAATTTTCGCAATGTTAGAATGGAACCCAGGCAGCAAGAGACGAAAGGGGAGACCGAGATCAAAATGGATACAGGAAGTGACAGAAGACCTTAGAAAGATTGGAATTCATGATTGGAAGACTAAAGTGGATAATAGAAAACAGTGGAAATAAATTTGAGAGAAGATAGAATAGTAGATGGGTGCTGATCACACCCGTATATTGATCTAGAAAGCTCCACCAGGAGCGGCGTTGCTCCACTTGGGGTGTAAAGCCACTATATATATTAAAAAATACAGTAATACTGGAAATGCATTTATATTTCATAAATCATGAGGACGGGAATTGAGAAGGGTGAAACAAACTAAAAGCTTTCGTAAAGAAGAAGAAGAAAAAGCATTTATATTTCATAACAAAAAAATTAATTAATACTATAATAATGTACAGGTGTTTCCAATAACACTTTTAATCCATGGAATATAGCTCGATGTTCTTGCGAAGCCCGCTGGACCACCTCTAGCACAACCAGTACTTGGTACAAAACTTACAATACCTACATGTTCATATTGGCCATTGAATTGTCTCTCAACTAAGGGTCCACCACTATCTCCCTATTAAAAAAGATTATAATGCTTAAATGCTCAACTATTGAAATAAAATAGAAGATTTACCTGGCAAGTACTATGATTAGGATTACCTTTACAGCAAAGTGTTGTTGGTTTTATTAAATTTCCATAATATTGTTCACATTCTCTATTGCTGATACTTGTCAAGCTTACAAAGTTTAGGATAGGACTAGTTTGTGGAGAACCTGAAAAATTTACAAATGAACAGATTTATAACGCTATAGTTAAAATTATTTAAAAAAAAACGATACCATCACTAGTTTTTCCCCAACCACTAACAGTTAAGATCTGATTGGCATTTATAACTTTATTACTTAAACGAATGGGTTGGATCCGATCTACAATAAATTAATGTTAAAAAGCGTAGATAATACAATTTCATCAACTATCTACTTAAAATCAAATCATTCGTGTTTTTTTTATTAAACTGTAGCGCAAGAAATAATATCTAGACAGTGTGTAACTTACTTATCGAATAATATTAATGAATCATTAACAGTATAGTTATGTAAAATTTAGGAAACGTAAATTTTTATTTTTGACTACGCATTTTTTAAATCGTGAAATATAGGTATAGGGTGAACAGGGGCAGCTCGAGGAAATGGGCCCAATTATTTTAAATGAGTCGGGACGTCAAAAAATATATATTTTTTTGCTTGAGTTTGGATTTCAATATGCAGCGGTGAAGGAAAAATGAAAATCGATTCACAGAAACCAAAGTTACAAATTTTTATAATTTCAAATTTAAGCAAATAAAAGGTATGTGTTTATTTAGTAGCCAATGTGGTTGTTTCTGGACAATTATAACAAATGTATGATTTAAAAATTTGGAATCCTGAAAGCAAAAACCAAGTTGACCTTTACGAGATGTCTTCTATTGTCAAACAGGCATTTGATAATTGACCGTACCTAAGCCATTTTATGTGCCTTTTATTATTACTTCTATTCGTTCAAAATGCACTATTTATTTATATATTTATCGTAACGAAATTCTGATGTAGAAAATCAAATAGTAGTTGTACACTTTTTTAATAAAACCCATCTTGAATTACCCTCACAAGGAATCATATCCAAGATTTCGTAAATTTGGACATGTTAAAGCGCTGCCTAGAAAACCACATCACTTGGAAGACATAAAATCACTTAGGTACAGACAATTATCAAATGTCAATGTGACAATAAAAGACACCTCCTCAAGATCAGTATGGTTTCTGCTTGCAGAATTTCAGATCTTTAAATCATACGTTTGTTAGAATCGGCCACGAACAACCACATAAATTTTATGCGCTTATTTTGAAATTTCAAAAATTTGTAACTACGTTTTCTGTGAATCGATTTTTATTTTTCTTTAACCGCTGCATGTAGAAATCCAAACTCAACCAAAAAAAAAATGCCATTTAAAATAATTGGGCCTCTCTCCCTGGTGCCGCCCCTGTTGACCCTACAGCCGTATTTCTCGATTTAAAAATGGATAGTTAAAAATAAAAATCGACGTGTCCGAGGATTTTTTACATATTTTTGGTGTTAATGATTCATTAATAACATTCCATAAGTAAGTTACACTGTATTTTCTTACCGGTATATCTAATTGCTTGTGGTAGTCTAATTAAAGCAATATCATTTTCTAAATTTGAAGGATTATATTGGCGATGTACATAAGCTTCTCTTGAATATAAAATAACGCGACCTGGTTCGACGTTTGCTTTTTGATCAACAGATCCTAAGTGTAAAGTAAACGAAGAAGCGCTAAAAAGTACAAGAATAAATATTAATATATTATATACTAAACATATAGAAACTAACCCTCGAACACAATGACCTGCTGTAAGTACCCAACTATCGCAAATTAAGGCAGCACCACAAAGCATCCGTTGATTGCCTATTACATGGTAATTTGCTACTTGCCATGGAAACTGCCCAGGTCTAGCAGATTGACCATTAATTATTCGGGTTAACTCTAAAAAAATTAAGTAATGAATTATCTAGTTTTCATTTACAGTACACCGATAACGAACCTTCCACATCCTCAAAGGGGGAGACTTCGTACTAAAAAACAAATAATAATGAAATAATTCTTTTATATAATTTATAGTGAGAATCGTATTATTATATATGGAGGTAAATTCGTACCTTTGGAAATGCTAATGTATGTGCAATAGCACCACAGAACGTTACTACAAAAAAGAAGGAAAACATTTTAGATATGAAATAATGACATAAATACTATGCTTTTATACGAAATGCATTTAATAAAATTTTTCGTCTTCACATCGATGAGATATGATTTTTTAAAATGGTAGACAGTAACTGTTAAGATTAAAATACTTTAAGAAAAAATCACATTCAATTATATTAATTACAAATGATAACTATAACTAAAATGATGTATGTATGTATAAGTTCATCTTGTATTCGAAATACAGTAAATTTTTTGTACCCTAAACTAAAGAATCTTCAAAACTTAATTTTTTTTTATAAATTAAATTAACCATTAGTTAATGTTAAAATATTATTATGGTAGATCTCCATTCAGTTTAAATAACTAGGTATAATGCTTCAACAAATAAAAACTTTTATATCATTAATTTTTAATTTAAATAAAAAACGCATGGGTCATTCTACAAAAATACATTATAACATACCATAAAGAAAGATATGAAGTCATACAAAAACACTAAATTTAACAATTTTTAATTACCTTATCTATAATTAAGTGATACTTATCTATCCATTCAGCCTTTGTGAAAACAATAAGTTCTCGTAATAGCCCTTTCAAGAAAGCATTTTTTTGTAAACCGACGTTTTAACGCAATATTTCCTTATACTATACAATACAATGGATAATTTTCATTAATAGCCAGTCATCCACAAGTCAACAAAAATTCGACAATCATCATAAATATGTTTTGTAACCATCAGCATTCGACTTCTACTGTATTCAACTTCCTCTAAAAATTATTTATCAAAGAAATTGTATAATTAATTATTAAATTATTCCTACTTATAGTTAATGTTCAATTTTTAGATAAAATTTTAGAAAATAGTTTTAATGCCAAGTAACAATTTCCATGAAGTGGTATTTAAAAGGAAAGAAGTGCAAAAAACGACTTCGTAATAATATATTTATCTAAAAATAAAAAGATAAACTACAATACTAAAATGTAAACAAGAAAACGTAATTGCTTTATAGGGTAAACTCATGATAGATGACCCACATTTCAAGTTATTGCTATATTTTCAAAACTATTAAGACCTAAGTCATAATTTTTGGGGAGCAGTTAGTTTAGTTTATAATAAATTATAATTACTAGCTTTTTCAAAAAAATATACTATCATGAACAACAAAATTACAGATACTAAACCGAGTGTAAAAGGGGATAGATGCCTAAAGTCTGGGTAAGATGCCCCACTCCATAATGTAGCACTTGGGATAGATGCTCTTAATAATAACCTACAATTTTTCTTAAATAATAACATATAAGAACTATTTATTTACAAAATGGTAATTGACTAAAAATTTTAAAGAAAACTTACCCATTTTAAGATGTAGTTAATACAAAACTAAAACCGTTACACGTCATTACTATAAATGATGTTACGCCTCGCACATTGTTGTCAAACTATGAGTTGTGCCGCACATTATAGAATATAAAATTACAACGTATAATAATCTGCGGCAAAACTCACAGTTTGACAACACTGTATGAGGCGTGACGTCATTTATAGTAATGACGTCCAACGGTTTTAGTTTTGTATTAAGGATGTACGAGCACGAAAGTCATTTGGCTCAAAATGCTTGATTTTTTTTTATATGCAGTTTAAATATGTCTAAACAAATTCTCAAAATTTGAAGGGGTTTAACCGACTATTTAAAGAAATATTTGATTTCAAAAGTAAGCATATTTAACATTTGTCTTATGGCAAAGTGACGGATAGACGACATGTTTTCATAATTTTCACCCAAATTCGTCCCAGAATATGAAAATAAAACTATCTAATTAAAAGTTAAGACATTTATAGAGATATTAAAAAAATAAAAAACCATACTAAACCGACTAAATTAAGAGATATTTACAAAAATTACCTTATTTTTGTTAGCTCTTAAACTAAATGGCAACACTACAGACCATTAAAGCAAAGTAAGTATCAAAAATACTAACCTAATTTTAGGAATTCTGGTAAATTATCATCCCAATAGATAGTTTTCTATTTCATTTCACCTTCCATAATTTTATATTCGCACGTGTTACACTCAACGTTTATTTTGAATTTACTGATAACATTGCCTTAATAATCATAATAATCACAGTGTTGCCATACGCAATGCTGCGGCCATAACCTATTTACCGCGCGCCCGGACCGGTCTATCCCCACACAGTACCCTGCTCGTACATCCTTAATTATAAGTATACGAAAAATTTATTAATACAAAAAAATAAATTACATATTTATAGTACATTTATATATAAGAAGATTTCTCTAAAGTGTATTGGTTTTAAAATTCTACCACCAACTTGTAATGTATACGATGCGTATAATGGTTATTCATGTATTTGTTGCAGTTATTCTCAAATTGTTTTATGTTTTTCTTTTTGAACCAGATTCTTCATGATTATGAATGAATAATGTTTGTTGATATGAATGAAAATTTATAATTCAATAGTATTATAATAGAGATAATATTCATATTTATATATAAGTATGCGTTCTCGAGAACCAAATAAAATTTTTAAGAATGAAATGTGTCATTTTTCTTGTATAATATATATTTTTTAAATTTTCTAGCTAGTTTAAAGTAGGTAAAAAGTGAAATTTGATGATTACATTGTTATGACATGTTCTCACCATGGGCAATACTTTGAATGGCCATAACTCAAAAGTTATTGAGTTACAGCATCTAGTTCTTTCGTCATAATTTTCCACGAGCTTTAATATACCTGTGATTAAAATTTCAATGAACTCGGTTGGTACCAGTTCTATTTCACGTTCTTATTTAGTACATGTTGCCAAACGTATTTCACCCCTTTTAATGCGAACTTAATCTGCAATTTTTCTATTACAATTGTAATTTTTTTATTGCAGTTGTCTTTAATGGCACTCTTCGCCTGCTCTAGTGATTATGTCAGCCCGAACAAGAAGCAAACTGTGGCCCCTTAAGAATATATATTTATATTTATTTTAAATAAGTTAATACACATTTTTTATTTTTAATAAAAATCGATATGTGAAATTTTCTATTAATTTGGTATTTAACACATTAATATTTTTCTCACACTTACAGCAAAAATGGTGCCCCTAAATTTTGTTCGGATTGCCCGCCCCTGGAGCGGCCGCTGATGGCACTGTAAGAATAAACGAAATCAAATTTTTTTATATTCCAACTAATAAGGTATTTATTGAACATTTTTGAATAGAATTATTACTCAAAAATATTGTCCATATGGTCATTTGATTGTGATATACATTTTGATTAGTGTAGGGTCATGCATTAGCGGATTAAGTTCAAGCATTTATATACGATTCACCCTGTATAGTCGCTTTAAAGCGTAACAGTATTATAAAAATGTTCCCCACTTGAAACCGTATTATAGATATCCGTGTTATTAGGAGGTTCCTATATGCAACCCATTTAAACCAGCTTATAACACTCCATCGTGGCAACTAGAAACGACCTCGCTACTACAATCAAAAATTCAAGAAGTAGAATGGAGTATATTTCCTTTTAAGACCAAGTCATATTTTATTGAAATTCTATTTCCTATTCACATATTTTTAAATTTGTATTTCCCTTTACCCACGTGGTATGATAATTTAAAAAAAAGCGATAAAAAACCGCACAATATAAATCCAATTGTAAGATAGACAAAAAAAGACATTTATGCGTTTCAAAAAAGTGGTAGGTAGTGAAAAATACTTGACAAAATAGAAAATTCCAAACTTTTTGAAAATTTCCATATCTCATTGCACATTGGAAAATTTAAATAGGCATGATTTTAAATGTTACATAATACGACCAGAATATTTGAATCTAGTTATATAATTCACAGCACATCAAGCAATAAACGACGTTAATATTTACGAAGCATGTCAAAAAGATTTTATTTACAATCGTTGTTGTTTAAAATATCGGATAATGCACTCACTTTTGAATACAACAAAAGTTTTTGTGCCACTGCTGACTATAAACGACTGACCTGTTCATCATATGACTGGACGCACGTGATTTTATATTTACAGTGAGATTTCCTGGCAACTACGGAATGTTAGCGTTCGTAAATGTACAAATGATGATGATGTGAAGTGTTATGGCCTTATTTAATAAATTATTTTCTTCTCGAAAGAAGAATTGTTATAAACAAGCGGATAATGTTTGGTAAGTTTTAAATTTGAATGTGCACGTAGGTTATTCATATACTTTTGTGCAGTTCTATATGGATCAGTTTGTTACTTATTTATTGACATAACCTGTGAATAATTCTGTGTATTTAAATCCTCTTTCGTTCAAATGTGACTTTTTAAGTTATTTAAATAAAGGAACATATGCACATGCTGGATTCATAAAGAACTTATCAAGACAGATAATTTTTCATATAGTAATAACTACACCTTTAACACGACGCTTTTACTGAATTAATTGAAAAAAAATTAGAAAATTGCTTCTAAAAGTGCTTAAAAGCTGTCTTTGCCGCAGAAAAATTATTTTTTTTAATATACCACTGACAACGAATTGCAATTTATTACAAAAAAAAGTTGCAAAGTGGCTTTTAGGTATTATAAAAAAAATAATTAAATCAAATTATGCTTTGTAACAGATGTGCTCAAGGGTAGTACTTGAATCATTCTTGCATCCACTACGTTTTAATAAATTTTAGAATATGTTAATGGATATAAATCTTTCGTTCTGTCATCACAAATTAAAGATGACTTAAACTATTTATTAGAACGATCTTACAATTTAATTAAGTACAAATATGAATGGTTTATGTTAACTATATTTTTAAAAAAAACATAAGCAGAAAAAATTTCAAAAAATTCCATATTAATTGAAATTAAATTAAGTATCATTCAAATTACATTCAATTACATTGCACAAAAATGGCACTAAAAAGCGTAAATACTTTATGACGAAAATTTTAAGAAATGTATAGCATGACGTCGATATTGTAAACAATTTTTGAGTGTGTTTATTTTTTTTGAAAGGTCAAAAACGTCATAGTTTCAATGCTGGTATATTTCCAACTTTGTGAGGATAATTAATAGAAATTATTTCAAAAATTTAGTTTTCGAATGCATTTAGTTAAATTAGAAATATTTGAATTTTTCACATTCTTTGAACTTAAGAAAACATACAATTGGGATTAATAAATTGATTGAATATTATTTTAATGCGTTATGTTAAGGGAATTAAAACCAATTGCATAGTTTCAACAGTTAAATTTTTATATAAATGTAATTTCAAATGTATATTTTATGTTCTACAGCATATAGCTACATAGTTTTAAATTATGAATATGCAATTTAGATTTTCGACGTTTTACATTTGAAAAATTAACATTATTAATTAACCCACTTACAAAAGGTCAATACGTAATGTAAGCTTTGCTATATTCAGCAGTATTTTCAATTGTGATCTTGTAACAACAGATTTTGCACTGTTTACGCAAATTATTGTTTACGAATATTACTATATTCAAAAATCATGTGAATGGTCGCGGATATGACAAGCTGGTGGGGTAAAATATTATCCTATCATTATCACGTGCATTATATATTTAGACTTGGCGTAGTTGTACTGTTACACTCTTATAAAAGCAGAGTTTCTAAACTCGTGGATATGAGTAAATTCAGAAAGTTTGTAACAATATATCAATATTATATGTCCTTAAATAAATATGCAGTTGAATGAACGTAAACATGTCCTTCTACTATCTCTCATGTCACATGCTTATTCAAATTAATGAATTAAGAATGTATTTCATGGCGAAATGCATATTCCAATTTTTAACATCACTATAAAATAATACTTTTTAGAACTAAATGATTAGTCAGTTATATAATATGAATAATGTAATCGTCAGTTGTGAATAATTTTTTGATTTTGGCATGTTGCAAAACGTCCCCTTGAAATTTATTATAGCTTTTTTATACTATCTTGTCAAATATAAAATAATTAAAAAACGCGTAGCCGGGTTATTTAAATCTATTCTGTTAGTAGGTGTATTAGGTACTATATGTTGAAAAAACTTATTTTCAGAACATTAATAAAAATAATTTGGTAACAATTTATTTTTACTAATTGCATCTGTATGATGTAGATGAATTATCTATTTTTGGTAACTCATTTGCGCAAAAATACGCGAATCACAACGTAAATTGTCTGTTCAAAGGGCTATTTATTTATTTCGGGCGTTATGAATGCAATTGAGTCTATGAACGTCAAAGTAAAGAATGAAATGATGCATACGTTTGTCACGAATATTGCGAAATTGTTTATGACATTATTTTAAATAGACCCATCCTTTGATTTACGTACATTGTCTGTTTCAGTGGATTTTTAACGCGATTTAAAACCATGTAAATTAAATCGGTTGTATTAAAAAATATAATGTAAAAAAAACCGGTATAAGTTATAAAGCACGATCCAAAATAAATCAATTATTATCTAAAAATGTTTAATATCAAACGGCAGGACCGCGTTTTTAGTTCGAATTAAATCTCTTTTTTTTATATAGAATTTATTGGACTAAAATATATTTTTCGATTTAAAAGTGAGAAAATTAAATTCAATAAATCGAAAAGATTCATTAAAACGAATATGTGCACATTTGAGCGAAAAGTGGTACATTTCTGGCATCGGAATGTGCCACTTTGAGCTCCAATGTGCACACTCGGTTTTTAACATGATTCACAATAATTAAATTATTTTCTGAGACGGCTAACTTCATACTCTAGAATTTTCGTTAGCTGTGCGTGCGCAACTACCGTTGCCTGCTTAAGTTTTACACTCAAACGCCAAAAGAAGTATAACTTCAAAAAAATGATTATATTTCAATCTTGGGACTAAATAAATTTTTAAATCAACTTTCTTAAATTGAGAGAAAATAATTTTTATAGCGTGAATAGTATTCTTATTGTACAGTTTACACCGTAGAACATATTAGTTCTAAATACCATTTCATAGGTAAACAATCGCAAACTTGGCTCTATTTTTACAAGAAGTGTAGGTAACTAGGCGATGCGGGGCTCATACCTCGAGGAAAATACTTTTTTTGAAAATATCTTTTCGAGTAAAAATTAAATTTCATGATTTGTATGTAACAAACCCTCAATCACAATAGTATTGCATTGTTTTTTTTTTATATTACACTATGTCTGATGAATACAAATGCCATGTGTGAACGTAACTCTTCGAAATTGAAACTAATCAAAAACTGTATTCGTTCATCAATGTCTCAGAACCGTTTAAATTCATTGGCGTTAATGGCGATTGAAAATGATATATTGGAAAAGGTTAACTTTCAAGATGTTTTAAATAATTTGGTATATAAAAAAGGTAGAAGAATTAATATTTAACGTTTGTATTTTACAAAATGATTTAATAAAAAAATACGCATATTGTTCTGTGATGGCATACCTTCGTAATGGAGTAAAAAAATAAAGTAATTATGAATAAAATTGCGTTGTGGTAGAAAAAATATATATAGGAAGTTAGAAAAGAGTAAAGGGGTCCTGAAACGTGCATTGCCTAGGGACTCGGACACGTTAAACCTGCACAGCCTCTCATGACTTTTGAATAACTGTCAAAACACTTCACACATTTTAAAAAGAAGAAAAGACAAAATTCTTATCACTTATACCATTGATTTTAAACATTATCAGATCAAACTAAACCAAAAACTGGCCAAGTTTGCAATTAATACGTCCAAATAAAAATTTGCGCCACTGTGATATACATATAATAATTTCAATGAAAAATTATAGAAAGCTAAATCTATCTGACCACTTACAATAAGCTTATGTAAAGTAATACATCGCATTAAAAGTGTTAGTTGTCGCGAAAAAAAAAGTGTATAAAAAGAATGCGTAAATCGTAGGATCGGTATTTTTTTAGATTTTATTTTGATAGAAACTGTAATTTTTTTTTTCAGTGAGAAACTTTTTGTAATTAGTAAAGATCAAGTACGGGTTGTCCTCTTCCGAGAGTGCGATTTTCGGGGTCGTAAACTTTTATTCGACTCGCAAACTGTACAAAAAATTGCTCTTACTACAACCACAGGAAGCCCACACGTCCATAATAATGCATCTGTAAATAAATTACCAGAAAAGTACATCGAAGTATCACACGGATATGGATACCAAGTATAAAGCTTATTTCTAACATTGTTGTTCTACATCGTAATATAATAATTTACAGTATATCAAACCCCGCTCTGATATCGGTCATTTGGGAGAAATGGTATTTGGTGCAGTTGCTATGAGTTACAGAGGAACATCTCTTAAGATACATAGTTTAAAAACGCCGACGCGTTTGATGTGTTCACAGGTACATTCATTTCGTCTGTATTATATTATAAAATAATGGACAAACTATTTTAGACTTTTCCTAGTCCACGACAAAACTCAAGAGGCTGCAGTTCAACTCCTAGTCAAAGTTATGCTTATAATTCCAACACTTCTTTTCATAGTTTAGAACAATCTGTAAGGCTAGATGATTCTGGCACTAGCAGTGCAAATTCCATTAGCGATCGACTGTCTATGAATAGTACTGGATCTGATACTTATTTAGGTAATTATTTATTTTACTTTTAATTTATATTTAAATTTACTATTTTTTTGTTTAGTTTGCAAGGGCAACCAGAGTACTCCTTTAGACGTTCCTGTAACAAGTTCATCGATGGGTTTAGGTAGTAATCTTACTCCAAGTGTGATAGGAGATTCGGGGTTTAGCGGTGAACCATCATTTAGTAGCATTAACTGTAGACCACAATCACTTCCTTTATCATATTCAGCTAATGATGGTAATGAATCTAAAAACAATATAGTGTAACGGAATTATATTTCTATATTGTAATGTTATAGAAATGGAGTCCTTTTCATGTGGCAGCTTATATAAACGCTGGTTGAGAAGAGCAAGTACCTCATTAGAATGCTCATCGAGTTCCATGTCAGCATCAGCTTCTGCAGATGATTGCATTATAAAAATTCATCCACGAAGTAGTAAATTAGGACTTGCAGTTATAATTGAAATGTCTTCAGACCAAGAACAGTAATAATTTAAATGTTTTTTTTTTTATTGTAGATTAATACAGACTGTGCTAATTTTCAGAGCGATAGAACAGTTTTTAATGGAACATGCAGCTCTTATAGAATCTATGATATGGAGAACTCGCCATGGTGTTGAAATGGCATACGTTCGTCATAGCAGTTTTGTGTCTCTTATGTTTGATGTTGCAACAAATACTATACAGTGGTTAATAGATTTGTTCTCAGGACCTCAACTAGCTACCCATATGTGGATCTCACTTTCTTCGATCTGTGATAAATTTAACAGTATTAGTAATAACAACAGTGACAACAACATTCAACATTTTACAAATAGTTTGTATTCTAATAGTGAATCGTATTATAGTTTAACTTCAAGTACATTAGAAGATAAATCAGTAGAAAATGGTGAACAAACGTTTACTAATAGCAATTCTAATATATCTCTAAATAATTTGTTCAAAAGTGATAGCAGTTTGTGTGATTCTTCTGAAACTTTATACAAAAGTAATGATTTTACATTTTTAAATTTAACTAAATATTTAAGGAACGAATGGGCAACTGTTAGTTTAAAGAATAGTTCTAGTGTTAGTGAGAAGAACAATATGGCTGAAAAATGTGTTGCTGAATTGTGCGAATTAATAGAATCCATTGATGTAAAACACACAAATTTGTAAGTAAATTATTTTAATACGCACTGTTTATTTCAATGATTAATTTTTCTAGCTTTATCAGCACGCTACTGACGGCAGTATTAACTCATCATTTAGGATGGGTAGCTGCAGTTTTCCCACCGTCTTCAAGTGATACTGAGAAATTATCAAAACTTCAAAGTACCTGTAATCCTTTATGGGGGCAACTAACTGATTTATATGGAGCCTTAGGACATCCTACCAAAGTTTCTCATACGATAGTCACGGGAACAAATAAATCAGAATTAATTTCAAAGATATTAAATTCATTAACATATTTTATAAGGTGTAGCGATATCGAACGTAAGAGTTTTAGTAGAGTAGATATAGACGATGAAAATAAAAAAGTAGACTGCATTTGTCAGGAAAAATCTTGCATTCCAAAAGAAAATTATAAAAAATATGCGGACCATCTTAGAGAAATGGATGTCGTTAGTAATGACTCGCATCTTAAAAATAATGATGCGAAATTAACAAATGTTGGACCACAAACTACTGAAATTATTGAAATGCATTCTTTAAATGATTTATATAAATCAAAAACTTTAGTAACTAAGAATTCTACTTTAAACATATCAAAACCAAGAGGGTTAACAAAAGTTCGTTCTTGTATAACGGACTTGAGTGCAACTTATGACAAAGACGAAGATAATAGTGTATATGCTAAATTAAACCAATTATGTTTAGAAGATAATGAAACGTTCAAAAATCAATCTACTATCAAAGTTAAAGAAAAAAATAAAGATCTTCATTTTGATTTAAAAAAACAAAAAAATTCTTTCGAAAAGGAATCTTTATTCAAAAGTGAAATGTCTAATCACGTGCTATTAGATAAAGTTAAAAGTTTGGGAATTCAGGCGGTTGATTCGCTACCTCTAACTAAAGAAAATGAAGTTGAATTAACTAACGCAATTATAAACGAGAAAGTCAGGAAATTATGTCGAGTTCCTTCAAGTGCCATTTCATATCATAAAGATTCCCAATTATTAAATTTTCAAGAGGCGCCTACGGATATTTTTGAACCAAAAAAAGTAGATATGGAAAGACAAACACAATCAAATGCTGTATTTACTGCACAGATGAATACTGATAAAGATTCTGCAACAGAGACTAAGAATGTAATTTTTGTTTTGGGTGAAGACGATAAATTAATTGGCTTAAAAAAGCAGAAAAAAGTTCCTAATTTATCTTTAGAGAACGCAGAACTGAAAAGTAATTCTGCTAAAATTTTACAAAACACTAATTATTTAAAGAATTCAAACGAAAATAAACAAGAACAACAAATTTCAATTTCGACAAACATAGGATCAGAGTACAAACCGAATAAAATGGAAAATAATCCCGCAATTCGACCAACAAGTTTACATTTACTCAAAACCAAATCAAAAAACAGTTTTGATTCAGTAGAAAATTCAGAATTTAAAGATTCTGATTTCTTAATGCATTTAAATACAGACCATGTAAAACCTAGCACATCATGGACTTCTTTAAATTTGAGCGAGGAAATAATTAAACCTATATTGACAGCTAGTGGAAATTTAAAAACAAATTTAGAACAAATTAAAAAAATGGAATCCCAAAAAGAATTTGTTAGATCACAAAGTGTCCCCCCACAAATAAATGAAAGCGACACTAGCGCAACAACTTCAGAAAAAAAATCAAAATACCGTTATTGTGGTGTTAAATTTAATTTTCAACAATATCCTAATATTGTTACAAATTATATGAGAAGTAAAAACTTGGAATTGTCACAATTGCCGTTTGCAGAAAAGACAATGAAATTAAGCAGTTTTGGAGATTATCCAGAGTTCGATTTCTTACAAGGTAGTTCACACTTTGAGGAAGTTGAAACTTTACAGACTCCTTCAAACGCGTCAGAATTAGAATTTACCAGTGATTTGGCTCCTGATAATTACGAAATCCAGAATGCTAAAGAAATATTGGAAAAGGAACCCAAATCGTTCACAAGATTACATTTATCTAATACTATCATAAAAGAACCACTTAACGATATTAGTTATTCAAGTTCTTTTAAAAAAACATTAACTATTGAACATCCACTACAATTAAATGAAAAATCAAATAACGCTATGTTTGAGCATGAAGAAAATACTAGTTCAGGAGAAGACGATTCAAATAATAACGAAACGAAACCTGAAATTAATAAAATGCAGATAATTAATTTACCCATGCCTCAGTGAGTACAAATTTATTTAAAATAATTATTAATAATTTTATTTTTGTATTTAGATCTGTTCCAATCTTGCCAGAACTCGCTCCAATAAAATATACAAGCTCATTAATGAGAGGATTATGTGATCATTACATATCCGATATGGTGTTACAAGGAATATCAGCACCAAAGTCAGAATGGGAATCCACACTTAAAAGGGATTTATCACTTGCTGCAAGACATTCGATTTTGGATCAACCCATCGATGAAGCAGTTGCTATTGTAGCAAACACAGATACATGGTAAAATATATATGTTAACAGAATATGTACATGTAGATTTCTATTTAAATTATATCAGGGAAGTGCAATTAATATCAAGTCACACATATGTTGTTGATAGAGGATCATCTGGAGTTAGAGTGGGAATGTCACAATTAGTAGCAAATATGTTAGAATCTTTACTTAAGATGTGGAAGATGCATACTCCTCCAGAATATGTAAGTAGTGTTATAACTATTGTTATAATTGTCAATTTTCATATTATATTATTCCAGTGCATTATGCATATTGAACAGAAGCTACAAGAATTTTGTGTTTTATCTAAAGCTTTGGCAGAATTGCTCTTAGCCACCGAATTTTGCAGTATAGAACTACTAACTTCTGTACTTCAATTGGAAGTTAATGACGTGCCATTACTTATGGCGGTTGCTTCAACACATTCACCTCAAGTTACACAAAAATATGGATTAAGTTTCCATTAAAATATCTAAATAATATTTCCTTGGAAGTAATAAATGAATATCAATATACAGAATCATCAAAAAAAATGTGTACACATTCCATATCTTAATAATTTGTTCCTACAATGCACGACACTATAGTAAATTACATGAGAACAAAAATATTTAAAAATCATATGGGAATTTTGTTGATTCTGTATTTTTGCAGGTTTATCTGCTAATTCTATTGAATATTATTTTTATATACATTGGTTTATTGTATATGTACAACTATGTATAGAACGCTTTATATTTATTGTATGTACATTTTTTTACTAATGAAAATTCCTAGTCTTTGAACCAATTGAAAAATTATAGTTTTTATAGTAATGTTTAAATGTTGCATTTATTACAATAAAACACACTATTTTTCAAAGCTCCTTTTAAAAAAAAAAGTTAATAAAGAAAACTAATCGAAATTAAAAAAAACGTTTTATAATAAATAATTTCTAGTATTTGGTATCAAAGTTAACTGTAGCAGGAATAGGTTTATGATCTTCATATAATTTTAAATTTTCCTTAAATTGCTCAGCAATATGGTTAGCTTTGCTCACTGCTGATACATGAGGAGTAATTTTTACCTGAAATATTATGATTACTTTAAAAATTCTAGATTAATCAAAATAAATTCACGTGGTCCATAGTCCATAGGAGGCTTTCTTTGGATAAAGGTTCGTTTTCAAATACATCTAGGATAGCTCCTGATATCCAACCGTTTTTTAAAGCTTTAATTAACTCATTTTCATCAATTATACTTCCCCGTCCAACATTTATAAAAACAGTACCTTTAACTATCCTTGTGTGAATATTTTAAATGGATGTATCCTAAATATCATTACCTTTACAATTTTCTAAAAGACAGTTATTTAAAAGACCTTTTGTATCATTCGTTGTTGGCAATGTATTTACTACATAATCACTATTCTTCAACAAATCTGATAACAAAGGGAATGTATAATATTCTGAAAGAAAACTATACTCCTCAGAATGTTCAATTTTGATCTTCTTCCCAATCCTAATATTTTTGCTCCTAATGTATGTAAAATTTTACCAACTAAAATGAATTATTTATAAATCTCATATAATAGTTATTAAGATAAAAAGGGTAAGTTTTAAAAACTTACCCCGGCTTCCAATTTGTCCAATACCAAGAATTCCAATAGTTAAATCAGAAATCACCCTATAGCTATGAATTTTTCCTTCAATATTCCAATTTCGAGCAATTTGATTTTTATATACCTTATCAAAATCTCTTTCATGGTTTACTATGTTTGATATTACGTATTCACTCATCATACGACCAAAATGATCACCAGAGAACCTTGTTAAAAGAAATGGTAAAGGTTTATCGATAAAAGGTGTAATTACATCTAAACCAGCCCAGGTGCCTTGAAGCCACTTTAAATGTTGGAGATTGTATATATGAGGTGCTATTAAATCATAATCCGCAATCACAATGCTGCTATTTCTCAAACTATCATCTTGTGCTGTAATAAGATATGTATATAAAATAAGAATAACATAGTCTATAATTTTATTATTTAACCTGTTTGAGCTTCCAGAAAATAAGCAGACGGTATAACATTTCGTAGTTCTTTTGCTAAATTCGGAATTTTTGATAAAACACAAATATTCATATTTAATTCGAACAATGGAAAGTCATTCAGGAGTACATTCAATTACAACAGTTCCTAAAAAATCCACTAATTCACTGCAGTCTACTGCTGTAATTCAAAGTAGTGAATAACTAATTTAATTTCGTTAGAACAATAAATTAAACTAAGTCTTTGTAAGTATATTAGGATAATAGTAAAAGCTAAATATTCAGTATATGATTTGAATAAGTTTGAAATCTACTAAAATATGATTATGTAACTGTTAGGTTATTTTCTGTAAAGCAGTACTTTGGAACATTTAAGATATTTAATTGAATTTCTAGAACAATGGCAGCAGTACGTGGATTTTCTCGTTTACTTTCCAATAAGTCACTCAATAGAATCATCTCCAGAAATTATGCAGATGACATGAGTTTCACATTTGCAGCGGGCAACCAAGTGAGTATGTTTAATTTGCACATGTATTTTGATAAAAATTTTATTTTTATAGGTATTCTACGAATCTGCAGTAGTAAAACAAGTAGATGTACCTTCTTTTTCAGGAGTTTTTGGTATTTTACCTAAACACGTACCTACACTGGCTGTTCTTAAACCAGGAGTAGTTAGTGTTTTTGAAAATGATGGTAGCGTGAAGAAAATCTTTGTATCAAGTGGAACAGTAACTATTAACGAAGATTCGAGTGTTCAGGTGTGTTCATTAATAATTTCATTTAGGTTTGAACTTATAATTACAGTAGAATGTGGATTATATAGAATAATTGAAACCAGAGGTGATCCAGACAATTTATTTTATAGATACATGAACGTAATTATAACATAGAATCATAGATTATATTTTATTAATATATTATTATGCTGTGTGCAATCTACTGATTCAGATAATCAGATATCTGTATAATCTTCATTCTACTGTACTGAAATTTCTTATAATTTAATTTTAATTTTTGATATTTCTCATGGGGTTTGTCTAACATTTTTTACTAATTAGATTATTGCTGAAGAAGCTGCTCCTATAGAACATTTAGATATTTCAGCAGCCAAAGAAGTTTTAAACAAAGCTATGAGTGATCTGAGTTCTGCAAGTACAGAAGAGGTTTGTATACTTAGTTTTTATATTTTTTTTTGTTAAATTAATCCAAACCTAATTAATTGTGTACCTGTTAATTTAAGGCACGCGCTGAAGCTGGCATAGCTGTTGAAGTTGCAGAAGCTATAGTGAAAGCAGCAGAGTAGGTGTTGATGTTATATACCATATATTATTATAGCATACTTGTAAAATAAATACTGCCTAGTTCATAATTTCTGTTGCAGTACATTTTTATTTATATCCATAAATTATAATTTCATTAACTTAAACTTCCATAATTTAAATAGAAATATTTAAAATACATTAATAGACCAATCGTAATTTAGTACAATTTTTGTTAAAAAGCAATTCTAAATTTTCAGATGCTTAAATATATACTTATTGTGAGCAATAAAAGTTTTAATTTTTAGTGCGTAAATGGAAATTTTTTTTTTGTTAGAACATATTGATCATATATCCATTGAAAAAAGATTGGTATTATTGTAAACACAATAAAAAATATAAACTCCACAGCACTCAAAAAACTGAATCCCAAAAAAATTGATAGCAACCCGCCCATACTTGCTAAAAATATAGTTCTTTGAATTATACATCAATTCTACATGAATAATAGCTTACATAATAATTCAAAATATCCATAGATTTCGCTCTTAGTTCTTCTATTAATTGCAGAATCTTTATATTTCATTGTTAAAATTATAGAATTTTTACTGCAATTAATAAATAATTTTATTAAAACCGTTTAAAAATATTGAATACTTACACGAAATATTCTAAAGGATGATTTCTATGAATATCATTATTTATACTCAGGTTTTCAAAGAGTCGCCCATAAGAAATATGATTTGAAAATCTATATTCGAAACACCGTGGTAAACAGTTACATATATCTCTAATAAAAAATAAATATTAATTTTGTATTTTATTATGGAATGTTATATTACCCATCTTCTAAAGGATTCTGATTTGTAACTATTCGCTCTAAAACAGAATAATTTACATTAATATCAAAAAAGAAACCGCCTTTTAATATGCAGACTACAATCGCTTTGATTCGAATTGTTTAATATCTACTAAAGAGATTGATCAAATTAATTTAAATTACCAAATTATATAAAATAATTTTTATTTCTGTAGTTTGAATTAAAACGAGTGCGTTCTGTGAATTCAAAATATAATATGGTATAATATTTAAAGATACAACCTATTACGTAGTTAACGCATGTATCCTCTTCCATTCCACATACATGCTTATGATTAGTACCTAAAATCCAACAATTATTTGGAAGAAAGAAAATATAATTCAATATTAACTCATCAAGAAATAAAATATACATTTACATTCTGCTAGAACGTGTTTTGCATAGCATTCTACTAAGCAATTCCTCATGGTATAAGTCCTGCAAAATAAAAGTTCTTGTTAGTTTTGATTTACATTTATGTTTTTTTTTATATAGAATAATTACTTATAAAAGTTTAATTTATACTCATTAACGAAATAACATCGGCGGCTCTTAATTTTAGAATTACGTAACGATGGTGAAGCATCAATGATTGTCGGTTTAATTGCGAGCACCGCTTCCATACCAGGCATAAAATGCATTGATGTGCCTTTCATTCCTATCATCTCGTTTGGATTTGTCATTAAGGCCTAAAAAACATTCATTTTTAAAGTAAATCACAATTTCTTTCAGTTACTAACTATAAATCCCGCGCTATTTGTTAAGCTACAATAGTAATTATGTAACTCTGCATCCAAAACTATTGTCAATCCAGACCCTACAATATTTAAAAATTATTGCCTGTTAATTTACTTTGAAGTGTCTTGAGAAATGGAAATTTAAAAAAAATTATTTTTGGCACCTTTTAATCTCCAAGGAATTGTATCATTAGTAGAGTTGATCGAATAGCCTTTTTCAAGTTGCCATATATCAATCGGATATGAACTGTTGTATTTAAATCCACTGATTTTTAAACTAAAAAATGCTTATATTATTATAAGTTTAATTATTTACAATTACATCTTACGATTTTTTAAATACGTAACTCAAAGGCAAGTTATTAAAACTACAGCATGCCCCAATATCAGTTAGAACAGTACTAAATATTTTACTGCAGTCATATTCCACATCGTTCCATCTACAATATTCTAACATTTCTTGACATGTTGGAGATAACTGCAAACAGGTAGTTTAAAATGCAAAATTACAGTTTTATCAGAATTCTCATTCATACAATAGCAATTATTTATACGTACTTTTAAAACTGTTTTTATAACATGCTCAACGGATTCTTCTTTATGTTTGATAAATAAATAAGGCATTTTAACATGACATAAGTCGTATAAAAGTTTTTTTTCTAACTGTGTCCTAATACAAATAATTCAAAATTATTTTAAAAAAGTCTTCAACAATAATATTGTTTACCCGTTTTTTAATATTTCTTCAGCTCGTTGTTTATTAACACGATTCATGTTACAAATTGTAAGTGTCGGAAATGGTACTTTCGATGCAGACATGGGTTTTGGATTTATGCTAACTATTATTCCATTATGATTATATTTATCAAAAATTTGGATGATTGAAATGCAGGCAAAGACTACTCCAGAAGCAAACGAAATCCACCAAAATAATCTAAAAATTAAAGTATAAACTTGAAACAAACTCCTTTTTAGATATTTAATGAAGTAATCTTATAAGATAGTATTTAATTTCTACTTTATGTACATATGTATACAAACTTTTCAAATAATGTTGCGTGTGGCTTTCCAATGTATTTAAGGCCATGCAAAGTACTTTTTGTCAAGTATAAATTAATTTTATTTTGCAATCTTTTTTTTGTATTCATTATATATACTTAATATTTTTTATATAAAAGAACGTATTTCATTTACAATTAGATCGATATTATTGTTATAGCGTAATTGTAAATTATATATTAATATCATTTTGGTAAAATTTATTATTTATTATTTTGATTAAATTATATATAATTAAAATACAATTTTATTACATTAACAAATTACTAAAGCAATCGATATATGTATTAGCATTGAATATACAATTATATACACAATGGTATCAGTATAGCACTTCTAGGTAAACACAATTGTAAATTCATACAAGTGTAATACAATTGTATATATCAGGAGTGGCCAAGCTCCTTGATAGTCCGAGCCATTTTTCAAAATTTGAAATTTTTTGCGAGTCGCAATTAAATACGTATTTAAAAGATATGCAAAAAATATTAAAAAAAATTTTTACAGAAATTTTTAAAAATACAAGAGCACAAAAATGAAAATGGAAGTTGGGTACATTTATCGAGAGCCACAAATAATTCTTTAAAGAGCCGCATGTGGATCGCGAGCGGCAGATTGCCCCCCTTATATATATATATATATATATATATATATATATATATATATATATATATATATATATAAGTATATATACAATGGTAGTACGAGCAAATATATAAATTATTTATCATTAAATTATATTTTGAACATCATTAACAAAGAAATTAGTTTTTATAAAGCTTTGTTTAGATAAATAATATTTATCAATAATATAATATAAATATGTATGTACTTTAAAATTTGAATTTTTAAATTTACTGTTATTCGGCAGATGGCAGCATAACTATCTAAATTTTTTTAGAGTAAAGAAAATTTCATTCTTTCAAAGCAAGTTCTCAAACCAATCGTGTAATTTCTTCTATGTATTTGTATGACTGTGCAGAAGTTGAGGTTGTGAATTTTTAAAAAGAATATCGTACAATGGTAGATACAATTGTAGAAAGCGAATTTCCCGTTTGGGGTTTATTACCTAAGAAAGAAACGGGAGTTACAACTCTTTTAAATAAATACCCAGAATATGATGGAAGAGGTGTGATAATAGCTGTTTTTGATTCTGGGGTTGATCCTGGGGCTCCTGGATTACAAGTAATTTATATTAATTATAGAATTGCTTTAAATTAATCAATTAATTATTGTTTAGAAAACATCAGATGGAAAGACGAAAATCATTGAACGATTTGATTGTAGTGGTTGTGGGGATGTTTTAACCACAACTATAGTACAACCGAAGGATGGATATTTAACTGGCCTTACAGGACGTAAGTTAAAAGTAAGAACATTTTTGATATTATTGTATTTGAGTAAGTAATCACATTGACAAGACTTTTGCATTATGTGTTTCCACATTTCTCTGTCAGATATGATAAAAATATTTTATTTTTATAAACTACATTTATTATCAATTTCTATTTGAAATAATAGTATAATATCTCTAATATAACCTTTGAATCAAATTTTTCTAGATTCCTGAAAATTGGACTAATCCCACAAATAAATATAGATTGGGAGTAAAAAATGCGTTTGATTTATATCCAATGAGACTAAAAGAACGTATTCAAGACGAAAGAAAAGAGAAATTATGGGATAATCAACATAAAACTGCAATTGCAGATGCTAATCGTGCTCTTTCCAAGTTTGAATCACAACATTCAGGTTATTTAAATTACTCAGTCCTTTTTGTATCACATTTTTGATTTGAAACATTCACAGGTAAACCAAATTTAACAGAAGAAGAAAAATTGGAAAAAGAAGATTTAGAAGCCAAGTTAGAGTTATTAAATTCTTGTGAAAAGAAATACACTCATACAGGACCAATATATGATTGTGTTCTTTTTCACGACTCTACAAAATGGATAGCTTGTATAGATACTTCAGAAAAGGGAGAATTGCACAATTGTCCAACCTTGGGAGAATATAGTGTTACTCATGAATATGTACCACTAACTCAATCAGATCAGTTAAATATAAGTATTAATGTACATGATGATGGAAATGTTTTAGAAATTGTTGGATTGTGCTGTAAGAACTTCATTTGAAATATGCTTGTATAACTTGTTAAAACTTTATATTTTAGCAAGTCATGGTACTCATGTTGCTTCTATAGCTTCAGCTTATTTTCCTGATTCTCCTGAAATAAATGGAGTAGCGCCTGGAGCACAAATTGTATCTTTGACTATAGGGGATGGACGACTTGTTTCAATGGAAACTGGCACTGCTTTAGTAAGAGCTATGATAAAAGTGATGGAAATGCAAAAAACTAAACCAATTCATGTAATTAACATGAGCTATGGCGAACATGCACACTGGTCAAATACTGGGTAATACATTTTAAGAAGTACATAAAATTGAAGATAACCAGTGGCCACCCAATGGGAAGGCTATCGGCTTTCGCCTTTTTCCCCTCAGAATTCACAATAATTTCTTAAAGTTAAAAATATTTTTTAGAATATTATGAAAAGTAAGAGAAACTTCATGTGTGCCACTGCGGTTTTATAATTCTTTTTTTATTAATCATAATGTTAACGTCCATTTTTTAAAATTTTTTAAATTAATTACATATTGTAAATCCTGTTTAAAGACGAGTGTGCACATTCGAACTACAAGAAATAAAGTGCGTCACTACACACCGCGCTTCATTTGTTGCCCACTTGGAAAAGGGCCAGTTTTTGCTCCACTGTGCATTGTTTGGTTTGTCTATATTAATCTTCTAAATATAGGCAAATCCAACGAAAGCAATTATGTGCACATTTCAGTCGGAAGTGGCACTTTTTCCTGAGATCGGAATTTGCCACTTTAAGCTCGAATGTGCACACTTTGCTTTAATCACGATTTACAATAATTTATTTATTTTCCAAAAGTTTTAAGCAAAGATTAAGATCATATTTTTATCAACTCATAATCAAACACAAATCAACTCGATGTAAATTCGATAATTAAAAAAAATGGCAAAAATTCTAAATGCGCCACTGTATACACAAATTGATTACAGGAGAATAGGCGAACTTATGAACGAAATAGTAAATAAGTATGGAGTAGTATGGGTAGCATCTGCTGGAAATCATGGACCTGCTTTAAGCACCATTGGTACACCTCCAGATATAAGTCAAGATACAATTATTGGCGTAGGCGCATATGTTTCTCCTGAAATGATGGTAGCAGAATATTCCATGCGTCAGAAATTAAGTGGTAAAGTATTGAATTATTTAAGAATCTTACATGTATTATTTTATTTCGTCACATAATAATCTACTCTATTCAATATTTATTACAGGAATGCCGTATACGTGGTCATCTAGAGGGCCAACAATTGATGGTGGATTTGGAGTGACTGTATGTGCTCCAGGTGGTGCCATTACCTCTGTTCCAAATTTTACTTTACGTAATTCGCAATTGATGAATGGAACATCTATGGCCTCCCCACATGTAGCTGGATCAGTTGCAGTATTACTTTCTGGTTTAATGCAACGAAAAATACCATATTCTCCATACAGTATTAAAAGGGCGTTAGAAAACTCTGCCAGCCTTTTGGAAAATGTGGAATTATTTGCGCAGGGATGTGGACTATTACAAGTAGATAAATCGTTAGAATATTTATTTAATTACCATAATGTACAAGAACGTGACGTACGGTTTCACATTACTTGTGGTGCTGGAAGTACAAAGGGTATTTATATACGCACCAAAGGAGACCGTAATAATCACGAATATTCAGTAAACATAGAACCATGTTTTAAAGATGCTGATACAATGGATGTTAATGCAATGTTACAATTTAATATAAAATTAGTGATGACTTGCAAAGCTGCATATGTTAACTGCCCAACACATTTAGATTTATCTAATATGGCTAGGACCATATCTGTGAAGGTTTCTACAGCTGGATTATCTACAGGAGTACATAATACTAGTATTGATGCATTTGATGTATCGTGCATATCCAAAGGGCCTGTATTTCGTATTCCAATAACTGTCATCCGAACCGAAACTATTCCAAGTACAAATTACACAGTGCGTTTTAACGAAATAATTTTTAAACCTAATACAATTAAACGACATTTCTTTGTGGTGCCTGAATTTGCAACGTGGGGAGTAGTAAAAATGAGATGTTTAGATGAAGAACAAACTGGACGTTTTGTTCTTCACTGTATGCAACTATTACCCAAGCAGAGTTGCAAAAGCTTAGAAATTAATAAGAATTTAACGGTTCTGTCGAACATGGAAACACAACAAGGTTTCCAAGTCAGAGGGGGAGTTATATTAGAAGTTGTTGTAGCTAAATATTGGGCAAATTTAGGTGAAAGTACCATTAATTATTCTATTTCTTTTTATGGTATTAAACCTAGTCAACCAAATATCTCCGTCCACGCATCTGAAGGAATTTATAGTCTACAAGTTACCAGTTTACAAGGAGAAGAAATTTTACCTTGTGTTACGTTGAAAAATTCAGTTCAAGTTTTAAGGTATTCAAATATTTTTTATTATAGAAAATGAAGATATATAAAAAATATTTCTTTAGACCAACAGATGCAAAAGTTAGTCCTTTAACATCTCGTGATGTAATTCCAAAGGGTAGACAAATTTATGAATTAATAATGACATATAATTTTCACATCAATAAATCAACTGATGTATCACCGAATTATTCTATTTTAAGTGATGTTTTATATGAATCCGAATTTGAATCACAATTATGGTTAATGTTTGATAGCAACAAACAACTATTAGGATGTGGAGATTCTTATCCGTCCAAGGTAATAAACTTTGTATATGTAAATAGATTCATTTTCTTGATTACTATTTTAGTATTCTATCAAATTAGAAAAAGGAGATTATATTATTAAGCTTCAAGTACGTCATGAGAAAAAGGAATATTTAGATAAACTTGTAGATACTTCAATTCTTCTTAATCAGAAACTTCCTACTGCAATAACATTGGATGTGTTTGCTAGTCATTCGCAAGCAATTATTGGAGATAAAAAAGCAGCATTCGGACATGCACTATCATCCAGTACAGTACCTTTATATATTTCGCCTTTGCCTTCTGATAAGTAAGTAATATTAACACTCATATTTTAATTTATAAATACTTTATCTATTGTACTTACACTGTTCTTTGTTAGATTTTCTTCAAAAGTAAATAACTCCGCTCATTTTCTAACTGGCAGTGTAACTTATGCAAAAGATGAACTGGGTAAAAAGGTCGATTCGTATCCCATTAAATATATTTTGAATGAAAATAGTAAGAAAACAATAAAGTCATCAGACAAAGATAAAACTAAACTGGAAGAATATAATGAGTCTCTACGTGATTTAAAAACATCTTGGCTTTCAAAATTGGGTAGATATTACTTTAATAGTGTTGGAACTAATGATTTTATTAAAATCGCTTATTATAAACTTATAGATGTCCCATCTGCTACTGAAAAATTATATGAAGAACTATGTACAGAATATCCAGATCATTTACCCATACATGTTTCATTTTTGCAAAGCATAATATCTTCAGAAGCTAAACGTCAACTTCCATTATTTGATGAAAATGAATTGAAAAATCAAAATAGAAATGAACCAGAAAAAATTATTAATATATGTAACAAGGTGTTGAATAATATTAATATGGAATCCTTATTGGCATATTATGCTATAAAAAATGACTGTAGATCAGATTCAACAAAGATTAAAAGGTAATATATTTTACTTTCATTAATGAACAATTGCTTTTGTAAATTACTTAATTGTTGGAAACAATTACCCGCGCTATTTCTTTTTCATAACACAACCTTCTAATCAGGTACAGAATGAAATTCGTAGTTTTTTACTTTCTAAACAAATATTTATTATTTTTAAAATGGTTGTCTATGGAAAATTATATATTCATACTCATTTTTATGGAAGGTGTCTCTTGCTTCATTATGAAACAATTGAAATATCTTATTTTTTCCAGTACAATGGAACGACAAAAAAGTGTTTTATTAGAAAGTCTGTGTCATAAAGGAGTAGCACTATGTCGTTTACACCAAATGAAGGAATGTAAGGAAGATTCATCAAAAGAAATATGTAATGCCTCTACAGATGATATTTTAGAAATATGGAGAAGTTTATTGAAATTTGTTGATCCAAATGATAAGGTATTATAGCATTCAAATGATAACAAAAATAATAACATTTTTTAATTTCAGTCAACAAATGTAAATGTTTTATATTTTGCCCTGTGGCATGCTTGCGTATTCAAGCACTTTGGTAGAGTATTAAAATTATTACAAAAATTACAAGATGAAAAAAATTTAAAAGAAATTGAAGAAAAATGTATAGAAGTATGTAAAATCCTAGGATGGAATCACATTGTATATTATATTACCAGCGCATTGCCATCGAAGTATCCATCAGAATACCGATCTTTTTAAACATCTTGCTTCAAAAGTTGAGATTGTGTGTGTAATGTTACAAGTAGACGACTATAACCGTCTGCATAAATCTACCTCTTATTTTGGTTGCTTTAATGTATAAATTATGCAGACTGTTTGTTTTTATGCTTTTAATATGTACTATTGTTATTTTACTGTTAAAATAACTGTAAAATCGTTAATAATATAAGGACAAATATCATATAAATCAGAGTTGTTAATACACAAAAAAGACATTGCTAATGTTTACTATTCAAAAAAATCGATTCAAAATGTTTATAAAACAATCTTTTAAATTAAGTTTAATATTAAATAAAGTATTTTAAGACTTTGGGCTATGTATTCTAGTGCAGTATTGCAAATGAAACTTCAACCAATTTGACATTGATTTTTAACTACAGTTATTTATTTTATATAATTTGATCATAAAAAATATTTAACATTTTTAATTATTTGTATTTTGCATAGCAAAATAATAAGTATCAAACACCAAAACTCTATTTGCTTAAAATACAAATAAAATTAGTGTCTCTTGTTATATTAAAACTATCAGTTAAACTAAAATTATTTTTATACAAAAAACATTGTGCTCTTAAAGGAGGAGAGTTTATACAAAATGTGCCATAAACCAAATGAAATTCATTTCTAGATATTTCACAAAATCTTATTGTGATGCTGTTAAACAGTAAAATTTTTAAAATGTGTCTTGCGACTTTGAATTTATAAATTGATTGTTTTTAATATGCAATTATTTTAATTAATTAAAGGCATATTCTTTTTAACGGAAGTCAAGTACTTTATTAAAAACTGAAACTTAATCAATCAACATGCTAAAATTTAAAAACTGTTATTTATGGATATGTTTAGTTTTATATAGACACTCCTCAATTAATAAAAATTCCAACATATTTAATGCATAAATTTTTTAGTTTGAAACTTAATTTTTTTTAAATATAAAATTAAATTAAAATTAATAGATATCGTATAATCTACATTCACGAAAACTAAATTAAATCTATAATAAAAAATTAAAAATTATTTGGAGCTTATTTAATAATCACTGTGCTATTTGAATACATATACTAATTAGAAAACAATTACAAGTATATTATTCTGTCAATAAAAGAGACTATCAAATTAATATGTACACTAATTTTGTTTGAAATTTAATTTTAATGTACGGCTGTTGAATATTCTAGTTTTTATTTTAAATGTTTCAATTTGGTTATTATTTTGATACCCTTTTTACATATAGCTCTTCTACTTAATTCCCAGATTGATCTAAATTGTAGCAGTCATAAAATAAGAGGAAAACACAAAAATCATAATTAAGTAAAGAATATACATAAATATATACAATAACTTGTTCATTGAGGAATTTAATTTAAAATTTTGAGGAGAACTTTACAACTTATACTACAACGATTTCATATTAATAACTAAAACTAATTGCATTTTAAATCATCTATAAATCGCTTCACAATTACTTAAAACTCAGGATCAAGTCCAGGAATTGGTGGTTGAATTATGTCTAATTGTGTAGCATTGGATGATATAGTAGATAGTACTGGAGGAGGCACTATAGTAGGAGGTGGTGGTGAAAAAGTAACAAAACCACTGCTGAACGAAGGTAGTTGTCCACTGATTGAATTTGCTGGTAGGCCTGGTGAATTATTCGAAGCCTTCGTATTTGACATGATGCTCGTGCTGTTGGATTCTCCTAGCATTTCGGCTGCTTTTCTAATTAACTCTTCTTCCGATAACGAACTTAGTACGCTTCCACATTTTTCATTTTCTATTTCTCGCTGAGTAATGTTTTTGTTACCATTATTTGGCTTTGTATCTATTGATGCGGTTGGTTGGGAAGCGGGTAATTTACTTTTGGGTTTTGGTAAGTTAAGAGGAATTGTTGGAGAAGTTGTTGAAGATGTAGGAAGTGGCGGAGAAACAGAACTGGCAAGATTTCTTGAACTTACCTTTGGAAGCATTAATGGTATTGTTTCATTTGTTATAGTCTAAAGAATACAAAAATTTTACGTTACTTCAATTATTTTTTCTCATGATTAGTGATTTACTAACTATACTTAAAAACAGTTAGAAAAAAAGAATCAATTCCTGAGCAAAAAATGTCAAGAATAGGCAACTCAATATTTACTTTTTAAAGTCTAGAGCTTAGTAATAAATTACAAGGAACTCTCGTTCTTAATCTTAATACAATAAAATGAATAATTTGAGCTGTATAATTTAACAGATTAATTTTGAATAGATATCAAAATTAATTTACCTGCGTAGTTTCTGTATCAGGAGCAGTTGTAGGATTAATGCTTTTTAGACTGTCAAGGATTTGCTGAAGATTGCTCGGCAAAGCAATACTTGCTAAAGCTGATGAGCCTATTCCACTTGTTGTGCTGGATGCAATATTTTGCGACATATTGTCGATTTCAGCCTTTTGTCTGGCAATGCGTTCATCCAGTTCCTTCATTTTTCTTTTCAGTTCTTCATCATTCCCTAGTAAAGACGTCGTTTCATCCAAACCTAAAATTAATGTTATTAAAAAAAAAGTAGGCATATTGTTTAGAAAATATTAAAAGTACCTGGAATACTATTAAATTTGTTATTGAAAGGTTCAAATGTATGAGCGTCAAGACCTGTATCTAAAAATGAAGTAGACTTAACAGAAGTTGATAATAGATTTGATAAATCGGCCGCTTTTAAATTAGTAGCTTTTGAACTATCCTCGTTTGGGGTAGGTATTGTATCGGGGTCTGAATCCTCAGGACTATAAGGTTCATCTGAAAGTTAAACATACAAGTCTTATCAAAATATTCCATTTTTCTAACAAGGATACACATTGTGTTATAACCATACAAATGATTACATAGAATTAAAATAATTTATAATTTTGTAAAAATGAATATCATCCTAGTGACAGATTAACATATAAGCAACACTCTCAAGCTTTAAAATTACTCTTTGTTGTATTATCTCGATTAACATTTTCATAAGCATAATAACATAAATTTTGTTTTAATAACAAAAGAATAGACAATTAATTGTGTAATTTTTTGCCCAAATTGTAGATTGGGTTTTTGTATAACATGTCACATAATCAGCCAAATATTGAATATCTCTTTATCTCACTAATAAGTTAAATAAGCTGTAAGCTAGTATGTATCTAAGATTTTAAAACTATTCCATAAATATCAAAATTAACTTATTAGTTTTATAAACTACAGCAGAACCTCGATTACCTGTGTACTCACTCAACCGTGCAGTATCTGCGCACCAATCACTCATTTATCCAAGGTAGACTATCCGATTAATATGCGTTTTCTTTCCAAACATTTAGCCACAGTAAGAGTTTTATTATGCTTTCATTATGCTTCTGAATTTATTCAATTACTGTCCTTATCAATTATTCGGCTATGCCAACCCCACGATGAGCACAGATAACCGAGGTTCTACTGCATTAGTTTGAGAGTCGAATTACATTTAATCTTAATATTAAAAAACAAAAAGTGCATATGTGAAACTAATTTTGTATGTTTTTTTTCTATTAGAAGAGAATATGGGTTAATCGGTAAAACAAAATTATCATACCCATATCTTCATCTTCGTCTTCTTTGGGACTATCCTGTGACAACATAGGTAATGCTACATGCTTAAAACGCGTTGGATTTGGAGGTGGAGTATAAGAACGATTAGATGTTGCATTAGAAGGAACAGTAGTAACGTCTACTTTAATCTTCTTATGTGACGTCGTAGGAGTAGTCGAAAAAAACGGGCGTTTTCGTTTATCTCTTACTAAAATCCCCAAAAGCAAAGCAGGCCTGGATTCTTCAAATCCTATAAACAATTAATTAAATATAGGTACAAAAACATAAAATATTAATTTTTAGAAGGAAAAGCGTTAAATACCTGGTCCGTTTAAAGGCAACAATGCTTGTGGTATTGGTTTTTGACTGGCCAAAGGTAATATATAAAAATCTTTTACAGCTTTGTTGTTGCTTTTTATAACACCTAATCGATTTCTACTGGATAAATAACTATATAAAGCTATATATGGCATCTTCTCTTCCATATTAGTGGCATTCAAACGTAATAATGAAATAGATTTGCTATTAGAACATTTCATTTTTCCAATATAATCCCAAACAGTTTCTGGCGAAATTCTTCCTACAACATCGAGGCACGAAGGAAGATCTTCTCCTAACCCTGAACAATCACCTAAGTAAAATATTGTTTATTAATTACAAAGTTTAATTTTTGATATTGAGCCATCTAACCAGATACTTCGTGAGCCGTAATAGATATTTGCGCTACATCAACCATATTTATGGAACCTTTCCATATATGTCCATCAGTTTTCGGTGGTGGAGATTTACTAACATAATCGTCTATTATACTCGGTGGTGTTCCACTGACATCAACAGAACTCTTATCTTCATTTTCTAAGATTAGTTTCAAGTTAAAAATCAGTGTCAATGTAATTAATAGAAATAAAATTTACCTTTCGTTTGTGTAATTTCGGTAGAGCTCGCTGAAGATGCTAATTGTTCTTCAATATCAGTTGGTCTTGGAGGAGTAGGTATAGTGACCGTAGATGTAGGTTCATGATCACTGTCACTTTCACCAGGTGCTGTTAAAATATTTACTTTAAAATTGCAATAGTATCAGTCATATTTTTTTTATATAACTTCGTATTTGTTAGTAATATTCTTTACTTTTGTTAGTATATATATCTTACAATAAGAAAAATGCGATAAATAAAATTATAGAAAGTAGATTAGAAGAACACACTTATAAAAACATAATAAAAGTAGTTTTACCAGTAGTGACGTCTTCTTGCTGAACATGCTTCCAAAGTCTATCTTCAAGAGGCGGAACAATTTTATTATCTACTAATTGTTCTAAAATTTCTTTAGATTTTTTATCAAGTTTTTCAGTCGAAGTATTAGAATCTCTTCTGTGTCTAGAAGGTTTATGAGTTCGTCGTAATCGGTCCCTTTATAATCATATATTAATATTAAATAATTTAGAATTTAAATATTAAAGCACTTACCTATCTTTACTTCTAGATCGAGTTTTTTCAGAATTTCGAGTCGAATCTTTACTTCGAGATCTTTTATGGCGACTTTGATCTCTACTTGAAGATCGCTTTTCTCTCTTTTTATCTTTTCTGTAAGATGATTTCATTATTAGTCTTCTATATCTTTTCTTGAAATATAAATAAATACAAATACTAAGTATTGTTTACCAACCTATCGGATTTTTCCCTATTTTTTCTTGATTTACTACGAGATCTGTGTCTGTCATGGTCGGATTTACTATGTTTCGATTTCTTTGGAGTATCTTTGGAATCCTTTTTAGATTCAGATGATTCTGAAGTATTATTATCAGAACCCAAATTCGTTATGACTTCAGTGTTATCCACAGAGTCCGTTGGGCGAGTGTCTTCTAGTACCTGTTCACCTTTGTGTGTTTTAAAAACGTATTGTCGGTTACGACCTAATTGCTCCAACTCAGATTTTGTTATCATATCAAGTTGATGTTTATTTTCGCGTTCCCTCCATAAAGCCAATTCTTGACTAGCCAAATCGTCGGGCGATAAACGTACCTACAAAATATAAAAAAACAAGCGGTTTAACGTTATTATCGATGAATAAACTACATACCAATTGATATGGATTAATCGATCTCTCGCATATTCTTCTCCAAAGAGTTTGATTTTTTATATCCTTAATATTAAATATTAAGCTTCTATATTTGTTACGATATTTTTGACCTGTGTCTCCAAAACATTTGTATAACTGTGATTCAATTTCGGTGGATATTTTGGATACCTAAAATAAACAAATTAATACAATTAGTTTAAAATATTTCTTCATTAAATCCTTACTTCTTCTTTTGTAAGTTTAATGTCATCTACCATATTTAGCCTGTTTGTTAATTGTTCTAATAAAGTTTTCTTAACATTTTCACGAATATTTTCCTGTTTATTTGAAGGTATGGGACCTTCTTCAGCTGCTCTGGCTTTTGGAGTCTTTTGTGGCATAGGTTTCTCTTTTTCTTTTACAGGTGTTGTTACAGGTGTTGCAGGCTTCAATGTGGTTTGGACTAATTTTGGTTTGACTACTATCGTTTGGGCTGGCGAGCGAATTATTGGTGCTGGTTGTATCAATTTTGTTCTCGGCACTGCTGGTACTTGCTTACTTACAATTTTTAATCCCGTTATATGTGTCTATTAAGCAAAAAAATGTCATAAAGGCTGTTTTTATCTATTAAACTTAAGTGTATACAGCTTAAATATTGCACATTCCATGTACATATATAACGAATGATAGCGTTATTAAACTACTGTCAATCATTATTAGTAAATTCAAAAGGTTTATTGCTGATTTACCTTATTTAAAAGTTTTTGCTGAACTGGTTGATCTTTGGAAGCGTGTCCTAATATGCCAACATTAACTCCTTTCCGTTGAACTGCAAGAGAAACTCCCCCTACGTTTCCTGGAGTCTTTATTAGTTTCAGTTTTGACTGAGCCAATTGCTATAAGTATTAAAATGTAAATGTTGTTAATTCAACTTATCATAGAAATACCTTGGTAGTTACTGGTCTGTTAGCATTAGTAGATCGTACAACTTCAAAGCCAGGATGTTGTTGGAGCCACTTATCTAAGTTAGCAGCACTAGGTGCACTGTTTCCAGAATAGATAGTTCCTGAAGACCGTTCAAACACGACAACCTAAGAAAAATTATTCCATAATAATTCTAGAATGATTTATAAAAATTTTTATATACTTTTTCTACTACTTTGGCATGTTTTAATATACATGGATCGCTGCAGTAAATTGAATTTGTACGACATGGTTTGCCACACACTAAACATCCTGGTACAGTGGGGGGCGTAGGTTCTGCAAGTACTTCTGGTTCAACTTTTATTTCATTTGCAAGTTCTGTGCTAGAATTTTTTGACGCTTTTCTTATTCTCCTAGCAGCTGCAGCAGGTCGTTTCAATGCAGGGTCCTGTTTTAAATAAATACAAAATTAAGCTTTCATATTATTATTGCTATGTAAAATACTAACTTTACAATACAAGCAAATCCATTCTCTTCCTTCTTGTTCCATTAATTGTCCCATTGTCTTTGTAACATTCACACATTTTCCATGATACCACTCTTCACAGGTATCACAGCAAATCATAAATCTATTATTATGAGGTTGATTACATATACACCATAATTTATCCGGATCATCATCTGACTTTTCATCTTCACTGTCTTCACTTTCTGAAGAAACAGATTCTTCTTTATGTTCTACTTTAACGGGTCTAAAATAGAATGCTGTTATTAGAAAAGAACATTTCATTTATAGAAAAGAAATAAATTATAATTTTAAAATATATTTACTGAGGAGCTGGTTTTGATAATTCTGTATCTTTCTTTCTATTTCTACTTCTTGTCGTTGGCCGTTCTATAGGCGGTATAACAACTACTCTCCCACTATGACGTTGAACCTGTACCGTTCTGGACGAATTTATTTCTGCGATTTCCTAGAAAATAAGTAATAACAATGTTACCTAGTTAAATAAACAATATAAAATTAAACGTCTCTTAAAATGTTTAGATATGTTTTATAAAAGTGTTATTATTTACCTCATTCGACAAAGCTTGAATATGAGACTTATTTTCATCGTTTTCTGTCAGAACTTGTTGAACTGTTGTATCAAGCACCAAATTTTCATCAACTAGAGACTTATCAATAGCATTCTGCAGTTCAGCATTCCCAACTAAAGACTGAGCTACTTGATACAAAATATCTTCAGATATCATATCAGAATTAATGTTATCCAATATAGATTGATCAAGATCTAAAGCAGCATTTTCTAAGTTGATTTGAGATGGATCAATGGTCTCTGCAGATTGTTGAGCAATGGCATCTGGTATTACTAAGCTAGTGGTAAACGTTTTTGTGTCTTGATTTTGAATTATAGCACGGATGTCTTCGGCACTTGGTACAGGTTCCAAAGCATTCTCCGCAACAGACTCCTCTGAGTTTCCAACTAAATAAAATAAAAATGTTTATCATTAAGAATTTTATACACTATTTCATAATTTATAAATTAAGAGCTATGTTACAAATCCTGCTTATGTCTAACGAGAAGAGAAAATTATCTAAAATAAAAATGATATATATATGTATGTATTGCAACATTTTTCTACACTACATAAACAATTTAAAATTAAATTATTATATAAAAAATAATATAACTCTAGATTTACAATAGATATCTTCATTTGTAAACTAATAAAATGGCTTCTTCATTTCATAAATATCTTTTGTTAATACAATTTTTAACAATTATCATTAACAAGTTAACTAGCGCGCCAATGTTTGTATTAGAGTCCCTGGCGCCATCATAATTTTAGGTAGAACGTCAAATATAAATGGGTATACAATAGAATACACACGTTACCCAGGACCCACTATGGTATGTATACAAATGGATACCCACAGAAAGCAACTTCATAAGTTGATTTTGATGTTATGAATAGTCTATTTTATTAGTTTTATAAATTTTAAATATTCTAAACTTTATTTTTTATAGAATTAGTAATAATAATATTTTTATATAACAACAAAAAATATTTACTCCATATTGAAAGTTATACATGCTGTAAACTTACCACAAGGCTCTTCAATACCAACATGCCCTGTAACTTTTGTTGATAATCCAGACTGTTGCTTCCTTACATCCAAAGTCTTAGAATTTAAAGCATGTTTTGCAGTTTTTAAATCTAAACTAAATCGACGATCTTTTGGTTTTGTATCTAAATTTCCTACTCGACCTTGTGTTTGTCTTATAGTATCTTTCGTACCTGTTACTGTTCTACTATCAGTACTGTGTCGTTTATCTTTAGAATCAAAACTTGAGCTGCGTTCTCCAGAAGTTCTTAATTGGCTGTTTTGGAATATTTTGGCAGGTTTTGCAATTTTTGGAGATTCAGGTGTTGTCGGAGTAGTCGGTGTTGTACCATCCTTATTTGTACCCACCCTCCTTATAATGTCGGGCGTGGAAAACAATGCAAAATCGTCCGGAATTGGTTTAGGAGCTTTCTTTTCTTTTTTAGGTGTAGCTTTCTTTTCAGAAGCTTTTAGATCAGTAGGTGTTTCTACAATTTTTTCAGTTCTAATTGGCTCAGAATCTATTTTTAATTGTACATTTTGTTTAGTTACAAGAACTTTATTAATTTTCGCCGCCTTAGAGAATTTTAGTGATTCAGACCCAGATTCGCTAATTTTTCTTGAACGAGTTCCTTGAACTTTTCTTTTAAGAGGTTTATTCTTTGGTAATTCCTCCTCCATTTCATAATCTGAAATGTTTTCATCTTCCTCAGATTCTTCCGATTCAACTGCAAACTCCTCATCACTGCTGTTTTCATCTTCATCTTGAGAAACTCTTTGTTTTACACTTCTTAGTTTTACTATAGATTTATTTGGTTGTTTAAATATAATATTGGGAGCATTGGTTTTTAATTTTGCTTTATTTAACAATTGCGCATTAAGGTTTATTATTTTTTTCGGTTGCTTCGCCTGAAGTTTTTGTGTTTTAATTTGAGGCACTTCATCAGTTTGTTGTGAATTATTACTAGATCCTTCTAATATGCTTAAAGTTTGAACTAATTCATCTACTCCTATTGCCTCTTCTGTTGGACGAGGCGATGTAAGTGGAGTGTAATCATGATCCATACGAAAACTCATTAAGTTTCGTTCAATTTCATTCATATCTCTACTTTGGTATGTACCTATATAAAAAAATATCTATATTAGTAACAGCAAATATAGTGATCTTGGACCTACTTATTAAAATTGGCATTACAGTTTAAGCATTCTTAAAACAATACTCGAGTTCCTTTTTCTCATAATTTAGTATAAAAAGTTTAACCTTTTTAACCCAATTCTATATTCGTATTTAAAACTTATTAGTTCATTTATATTTTTAAATAATTCAACATTTTAAAATCATCTAGAAGTAAAAAAAATGTAAATAACTTGTTTTATTTGCAATTAACAATTAGTTCTATGTTATAATTCCATATATTACGTAAATAGAAATGTTAAGTGAATTAATGCAGTATTGTAACTGTAATGCCTAACAATAATTAACAAACTATTTGAAATTCTCCAAATCCAATTTTTACCTTCTTCACTTTCATTTGAAAGATACGTTAAAGTATCTACTGTAATATCTACATTTTTGCCATCTGATTTATTTACTTGCATTATTTGCAATTCAGTTTCACCAGTTTGCGAACCTTCAAAAGAAAACAATTATTATAATACAAACAAAAATTATAAATTGACTTACTTAAATATGCTTCAAGAGTTCTCTTATCTGGTGTGATTATTCCATCTTCTCCAATAACCAAAATTAAACTGTCATTAACTGGTACTTCAGTAACCTTAACAATGCTGTTCGACATTGTCGTACATTAACCTGGAACATTTAAAATATTTTAGTTTATGCTTACAAATAGTAACAATTTGTAGTTTATACAAGTATTCTACACTGCAAATAATTAAATAAAATTAGTTAAATTTATGTGACAATTTCTAACAATAACAATTAGTAAATAATGAACTTGTAAAATTTTTCCAACAAACATAATTTGAGCAAGTTCAGTGCCTTGTTTATTACATGTATGTTTTATTAAATATATTTTTTATATACAAAACAGAATTAGATACAGAAAATGCAAGCATGGATGCAGGTATCTAGTTGTAAAAACTACAAGTTATAGAGTTTCAATAAACATTTATTTATTACAATAATTTTATGTCTACCTAAATAAAATGTGCTTAAATAACACTGTTGTAATGCGCTTTGGCGCCCTGCTTTGCATGAGGCGAGGCTATAATCAATATTATCCGTTGCACTATTTATAAAAAACAAAACACTAATTGTTTTCACGAAACTTCTTACTAGTTTGATTTTAAAGCACTAAATAAATTGTATGTCCCAATAAACCTTTAATAACATTTGTAACAGCGCAATTACTCGAAAACCAACACACACAAAAAACTGATGCGGCCATTTTGTTGACGTTCAGTTACTTATAAAGTTAGGCGCGTATTGACAAATAGAAATAACAAAAGAACCATTTATCTGATTGGAAAGTATGATCAATAGAGGGCGCAACTGAGATAAAATTAAAGAATTGTTTTGTAGCATGTATTTATTTAAATTTTATAAGTACCTACCTATCTTTATATCCTTTTAAAATTTTCAATAATACTATTTAAAATATTCAGTCATATGTACTACAATAAAATAACAAAACTACATTGTGTGAAAATAGGAACCCGAAATTAAAAGTCAATACTAACATAGGTATAACACAAAAAATTGAGATTATTTAATTAGCAGATTGAAAGTATTCAATACTTTCTTTTGGATTAGGTTTAATAGTCTTTTTGCCAGGAAACCATCCAGCAGGGCAAACTTCTCCATTTTCATCAGTATATTGGAATGCTTGTACCAAACGTAGCGTTTCATCTACGGATCTACCCACAGGTAAATCATTAATAGTTATTTGACGTAGTATTCCCTTTTTATCAATAATAAACAGTCCACGATAAGGTATTCCTGTATCTTCATTTAAAACACCATAGTCTCTTGAAATTTTGCCTGATTTGTCAGATAATAATGGTATGTTAATTTCTACAACCCCTCCTTCAGTGCGAGGAAGATTTTTCCAAGCCAAATGACAATACTGACTATCTGTTGAACATGCAATTACTGCCGTATTGATTTTTTTAAATTCTTCTATACGATCAGAAAATGCGACAATTTCTGTTGGACAGACAAATGTAAAATCTAACGGATAGAAAAATAGAACCACATATTGCCCAAGATAGCTCTTAAGGTTTATATGTAAGAAATGATCATTCACCACTGCAGTTCCAGAAAAAATTGGTGCTGGTTGTTGTAGCTTAGGTATGGTACACATTTTGACAGTTCTTTCTGTAATAAAATTATTTAAGCACATGATTTATTATTTAACACAATGAATTAATAATTACCTGTTTTATTTAGAAGGAAGAATATATGAAGGAATTACTTGCCAAATATAAACATTAACCAGTGTTGCCACTTCTACATGTGCATATCCGCACAACTTGCATGTTTCCGCAACTGGTGTAGGGATTCCGACCATTTAAAGGGACTGACTCATACACGATCAGCAAATTAGTATTATTGTCAAATTTTTATACTGTCTTAATTAAGTTTATAATTTTTATTTTTTGAAAAACTGGGAGAAAAATATGAACATTAGTTTATGATTTATTAATTTACAAAAAAACTATTTTTATTTGAACGAACCGTTTTTTAAGAGTATAGGGTAAACTTCGCTAGTTTGCTCGCCCCCTCTTGTAGTCGGACTCAAACTGCTTTATTTTATAATAATTCGAAATTTGGGATAATTATTTGCTGCTAATATGCTTATAAATAATTCATTTCAGATTAAAAATAAAATTATTAATACTTCTTCTCTGTACGCCCATGTGTATGTCTTTCAATTTCGCTGGCAAAATTAAGTTTTTAGTAATTAGTGTTTGAAATAAGGTGTAAAGTTCTTTCAAGATATACGACAACTAACTTAGAAATAAGTTTCATTTTATATATTAAAAAAAATGTATTTTGGTGTGTTTAAATTGTAGAATATATTTTCAAAAAATTATATATTTATTTGGTATAACAAAATGTTAAACTTTATATACGGCCGACTACTGGAAAAACTGCTAATTTTTAAGGAAAAAAAGTTATACACAAATTTTGTTAAAGTTCAAGCTTTTTTTGGCTTTTCTTTTTAATTACCAAATGTGTATGTAACACACCTACATAGGAATTTTTAATTTTACCTGCGTAAACTTGTTGCAATTATAGTTGTAAGTGGCAGTTCATCAGAAAAGACCAACTACTGGCGAAATTGCTCTAGTTTCTTAATAGTTACAAGAAAACAATCCAGCAATACATAAGGGTTCAAATACAATGCACCCGTACCTCGCTTTGCGTCGTTTCTTTTTGCGTTTTTTTTCGAAGTTGCGTCGCTGCTTAATTAGTACTAATTTTCACCGTGCGTCGTTAGGTTTTCGAGGTTGCGTTGTTTTGGGTTCGAGTCTTTAGTTTTTTTCTTGTTTTTTAACAGACGGCTCCACTTTTTTTTCTAATTTTTTCTTAATTCACATTGCGTCTTTTCAATTTGCGTCGTGTTTTTTTGGAACGTAACTCCGACGCAAAGTGAGGTATGGGTGTATATGGAAATAATCTGAATGAAGAAAGAATGAAGTCAAATTCAATAGTGTATTAGATTTCTCTTAAACTTCATTTCCTCAATCCGACAAGTTAATTGGCTTGTTATATCGGCAAACTTGGTAGGTCCAACGATACAACTATTTATTTTCCAGCGAAAACGAATGTATTTTTTAAAAAATGATTCACCTGTTAGATTTTCGAACAAATGTTTATTTTAATATTTTTTAAACACTTAACAAAATAGTAGTAAATACGCAACAAGTACAAAGGAGATCAATTAAATAATTAATATTTAAAGTTTTTTTTTGTTATTGAATGTACATACATGATAATAATTCAAAACAGACGCTGTTGATGTTTTTGTATACTTAATTGGAATTAAGACGGGAAGTCACGTAAAATTTCTTCCTATTGAATTATGTAGCCGCATGACATACGGTATTTAAAATTTATTTAGTAATCCTTTGGGTTTGATTTGATATACCTATTCTTTTGTAGTTATTCTATTTAGTGACTTGTGATTTGATATCAAAATTTTATGTAATAATGAACTGGGAGTTAAAGAAACGAGGTAAGAACAAAATATACTTATAAAAATTATGTACATATATATATATATATATATATACCTACATTAAATAAAAAGAATATTAAATGAAAATGGATCTGTCAATAAGTATTTCATTTTTACTACTGTACGATATCATACAATCTAATTTAATAAAATGTTTTATCTATTTGGGTATGTATGTAGATATAAATTAATTAATTAACTTACTAGGTTTATTATGGAGATAACAACGATATTGTATATGTAGTGAATTATATATGAATTTGAATACACATTAAAATTTATTTTTGTTTTTGATTAATGTATTATTTTTAGAAGCTCTACAAAGTAGTGAATATAAAAAACTTCTTCAAAAAATGAACGAAAAACGAGTTCGAAACATGCGGAAAACTTCCAGGTAAATGAGTAATTGTAATTTTATGTTTTCTTAAACATTTATATTTTATTCACGTATTGTTTATAATTATAGGTATAGGTATAGATATTTGCAACTGTTGAATTTGAGAGACTAAGAAAATTACATAAATATATATTTTTATTTATTATTTAACTCTCATTTATGTTTTTTCTATAGACACATATAGTATTTATATACAGCCTTGGCCAAAAGTATTAGGCACCCCATAAAAATGCACAGTGCAGGTATACTAATTTAGCAAGTAATAAATGCTTATTTTAAATACTTTTCTGGGTCATAAAATATTACCTGGAACACGAAGCGGTATATTTTTCTGGTCATAGAACACGTGGTGACCAAAAACAAAAAATGCGGTTTTTCTGTGATCGAATCATTCTAAGTTTGGTCCTTTGTATTGGGGATTCTAAAGCGTAGTCAAGTTTTTATTTCCGGTTTTGCGACAAATTTGACAATTATTCGATGTTAAAATGCCAAAAAAAGTGAAATTAGTTTGAAAAATCGTGTGAAAATCCAACTTTTGCATGAAGAAGGAAGAACCCAAAAAGAAATTGCCAAGTTGATAAAATGTTCATGTTGTGCTGTACAATCTACCCTAAAACGGTTTTTTGAAACTGGTACTCACGCCAATAGACAAAGAACAGGCAGAAAACGTGTGACTACAAAGCGTGAGGATAGAAAATTAATACGCGAATCGTTGAGAAATAGGAAGAAAACCTCATCTGAGCTTGCTGCTGTCTTATCCGAAGAGACTGGAAAGCCAATAAGTGCTCGAACAGCAAGAAGAAGACTTGGTGAAGCGGGACTAAAATGATGTAAAGCTAGGAAGAATCAATGGCTTTACAAGCCAACAATAAAAAGCCACTAGAATAAGCTCTACAGCACCAACATTTTACAGGGAAAGATTGGTCCAATGTGGTCTGGTCTGACGAATCCAACTTTGAGGTAAGTTTATTTTACTCCTTTTACTATTAATAAAAACTATTACTTGTTTGCTTCATTTCAATCATTAAAATTATACATAAAATTCTAAAAGCTTTTTTTCTTTCTACGGGTATTTGGAACACCATGTGTGACTTTCGTGAGCGACTTAAGGGCGAAGAATATCATCCAGATTGCGTAGTACCTACTGTTAAACAGGAGGCACTATGATGATCTGGGGCTGCATGGCTGCTGATGGTGTTGGCGAAATGTTTGTTTGCGAAGGTCGTATGAACAGTCAAAAGTATATAAAAGTACTTGAAACTGCAATTACGCCTTCGTTAACACGTATTTTGTGACAGCAACTTATATGGGGTCATATTTCAACAAGACAATGCTCTTTTGTCATAATTCAGCGTCTACGATGAGCTGGTTTACTGACAATAGCATTTCCTTGTTGGATTGCCTACAGTCACCAGCTATGAATTCAATCAAGCATCTTTGGGGTATTTTGAAAAAAAATTAAAGAACATCGCATCACATCAAAAACGGCATTAAAACGGCGTTAGTACAAGAATGGAACGCCAGAACGAGGCGGAATGTACCAAGCTTGTACGTAGTATGCCTGCCAGAATTCGTGCAATTATAAAATCCAAAGGAGGACGAACTAAATTCTAAAATTTTCTAATGTTTTTAGTGTATCTTAAGCTAATAAGCCAATCTAGAAAGTACAATTTGTATTTTTTTCTTTATTTTAAGTAAATTGTGAGGTGCCTAATACTTTTGGCCAAGGCTGTATATATGTGTGTTTACTAATCAGTTCTATAAGACGCCATAAAAATTATATTACTATCTACTAATCTTCCGTTTAAAAGGAATTAAAACTTATTCATTATTAGAAATAATTAATCATACTGTTAACGTCCAATATCTTTTAAATATTATTTAAAGTTAACAGGAATTGGAGTGTCAATAAAATCAACTTTTGTTAAATATGCAACGTTTCGTTTCTTTATTGAAACTTTTTCAAGCAACTGAAAATTAACAATTTGCAATTAACAATCATCAGTTTCTAACTAAACTCCAAATATTTTTAACGAGATAGTGAAGATGTTTGAGGTCGAGCGTTGTCATCCAGGCTTATAATACCTTTACTTCTTGTCCCTTTACTGTTTTTTGCTTTTTTCAATCTTATTAGTTATTGAGAGTAAACATATGAATTGATCGTATGGTTCCTATAAAGGAGCGCAAAATACAGTGATTTAAAAAAATTGTAACACCATCCTATTTGTAAAAACCGAAATTACTTTTTTGCCAACCTAATATTATTTTAATCAGCATTGATTTAACTATCATTATGTGGAGCTCTATTTTGACAAAAAAAAAGCACTTTAAAAAAAATTTAATTTTTTTTTGAAATTTTTTTATTCGTTCAAGAAGTCTAAAATAGTAATTTTTAAAATTAAATAAAACGCATAACAAGCAACATACCTACATATCATGTGGAACTTGATAGTGCTCTGGAAGCAGTTAATGCAAAAGAAATATTTCTCTATCTTAATTTTATAAACGTTACCAATAACGGCGCAAAAATTTTATCATACGTTTACTGACAGTTTAATGACGAAAATATCCAGAAAATGAGCAAAGAACACTTTGGTGAGAATAGTACCACCATATAAATGACAATTTAGATGTTAAACTGGACTTTCTAGAATGTTATTAGATATCTGAAGGGCTAACGACTGTTTGTATCTCTGCCTTTATTGAACAAATGGTCCTAATTCATTGAATCATTTGTAAAAACAAATCACATGTATTTATATTAAAATGATAGTGGATCAAATAGTTTAAATCCTAAATGAATTCATTATTATTGAATTAATGAAAAGCTATAAGATACAACTTAATGAAATTAATAAATTATAAGCTCATAGATTTCTTTTATATATCTTTTAAATATTACATATTAAAATGCATTTATTAGATATTTACGGCTCTATAATTTTGAATTTTTATGAAATTATGAAAACTTATGAATTTACTATCAATAAGGGCAAAGTATACCTAACAAGACGTTCAATCGGTAGTGTAAAAAAAGAGGAAAAATTATTTATTAAACTTTATATTAAACTAAGTATAAATATTATTTTTTTTCTTTTTGTACCTATACGTCTACAAATAATCTCCGTTATAAAGATTAATACAAAATAACAAAATTGCTTCGAAGATTGCAACAAATTAGTTGCGGTAATGGAATGAATAAACTTATATAACTCGGATAGGTTTATAAGAAATACTTGTTTTAGTTATATCAGAAAAACTGTCGATTAATGCAAATAGATACATAGATACATAGATACATACATACCTACATACCGCTAATTGCACTATCTATAATACGGTTAAAAACTACAATTAATGACTTTGGTAATGTGTTATTCATACTTTCTTTCATAGCACAGTAAAGATAAAATTTCTAATTAAATATTTGTATTAGCAAGGTCGAGATACGTCAGTTTTAGAGGTGTACTTGCGAATACAACTACGATTTGTGTAGAAGCCTCGTGATCTTATTTAAAAGTATCGGATGGAATCTTCTTCGTGTGAAAGTATAGGGTTGGGCGGCTTTCTTCTCCAGTTGTTATAAGCAAAATTGACTGCGTGAAATATTGTTGTGTCGATTATAAACTGTACGTTGAAAATGTGAAATAAATTTCTACGTTTTTCCACCCTCATCATGCCTTCTGATTCTGTAACTCTTGCCGTTACATCAGGACTGGGTGTTGGTATACTTGCGGGTTTAGTGTCCGGTGTGTGTTATGTAATCATTCATGGATTTAGTGGAAAAAGGTAAATTTTAGTAACATGTAAGATATTGATTTCTAAAAATTAGCACTCGTTGTTAAAAGGCTTCATTTGTATAGTTATTATTATTATTTTTATTGCCATTTAACAATTTGGTCCCACTATTGTTGAAGTTTGTTGTAGTTTTAGTATTCTTATTTACTTGTAAATAATAATCTAATGTGATTTATCTACTTATTAAAATGCAATTAACAACGTAACTATAGTTAAATTAGTACTGGCAGGTAAAACTTGGTACAAATAAATTTAAAAAAATATTATTCTTTTAAATTACATTTAGGTACACATTACGCTTTTTATTTCTTAATATATCAATTAAATTTAAAAAAAAACACACATACACACACAAAATTGATGAATGAATTGTAAATTTTCCTTTTACTAAATGAAGAAATTTAAAACTGTAATAAATAATTTTCATAGAAAGCTAAGGACGAACAATAAATTACATTTCTTCTAAAAGTAACGATTCAAAACAATATAATTTTCGTATAAAACTGGACAGTTTGGATAATTTACATTGCTAATAATAAAAAGTTTGTCTACGAAATCAATATGTTGTTTTGATGTTTTCTAAAAAATATTTAAATAGAATGATATATTACAGCGATGTGGTAATATATTCTATAATTTTGTTTAAGATTTCGTATTCTGTGATTCTCCCATCAGAAGACAGATACAAAAACTATATTTTGATTTCATAATAATACATATCCATACATAATAGTAAAGTTTTTACACTTACATTAGGAAAGTTTATTTGTTAATATTTATGAAACTCTTTACAAAAAGTGACTTAATTTTTATTATATCTTTATTATTAGATGAGTTAATAAAATAAGAAATATTGTTGGAATTTTTTATTATTAATTTGGGAAACATAGTTTTTACATAAATCATTCTTTTTTTTTATTTGATTATTATAGTTAGATATTATAGTACCTATTAAATTGTAAATTCGCTTATTTAAAAAATACAGGCTGTAAGTACAAAATATTTTAAACTACCATAGTGCAAATAAGATAACACGTTGGGAAACACTGCTTTAGATCATTCTCTTTATACTAAAAATGTGTTATTACGCTTATTGTTAGTTAAAGATTGGACCAGTTAGCAAGAACGATATGAACGACTATAATATCATTTAACATTTGTACTGGTTTTATTTTTTGCAGTGTTGAGTCTTCTGAAAAAGGATATGCTTACGACAGACAAGTAACAGTAAAAACCAACAATTAATCGAAAGTAAATATAATAATGAGTAAATCATTCTCATAAAAAACTTTCTGATGGAATATTACAAAATCAAACAGTAGATTTTTCTAAACTAATTCATAAAACATCCTATTGCTTAAAAAAATTATTTTTTAGTTTATAACATGATTACAACTATTACTTTGACAAATAATATCTTCCTACTAAATTTTTATTTAGAGTAATTTAATTCGTAGTTTAATGTGTTCTCTGCTGCCGGGACGTCGTTACCTTTTTCGGTGCTGGGTCTCAAAAATTTGTGGGGCCTGAATGTCTTGCATGTGTTAATGGTATTTACATTCTGTTAAAATTTAATCAAACTCGGTGATTTTTAATTGGGTAATTTTCGTGAACCGCTTAGCCTCTCAAAACGCGTAACTAGGTTCCAGTGAACCCGCCAACTCTGCCTTGCGCCGGACTCGCTCTGCTGTATTAAAATCGTGTATTACTGAAACCTAGAAATATTATAAAACATGATATGTAATACATTACGTTCTATATTAAAGAAGTGCTTTGCAATTAAATACATAGTTATATGTATATGTAAAGTTAGTATTGTTATAATTTTTGCACGTTCTTATATTTCTTTTTTAGATTTACGTAATACAATTATTAAACTTTAATTTTATAAAAAAAAATAATTTAATTTTTGCTTTAATTGTAGAAATAAATTCAAAAATATAAAATGTCAGAAATTAACCGTTTTGCCCGACAGTGGGGCCTAAAGCGGGTAGGCTCTCATAAACCAAACGGATTAATCAAAACCTTTGAAAAAAATTATCTACACTTGACATGTTCTTGACAGTAACATTACTATTAAGTTATATTAAGTATTTTCATATTATAACTGCTAATTTGTTCCAATCTTAATATTACTTCGGTTTACCATTGTTTTTAAATCTTAATTGCTTCAACGCTTTAAATCACTTATTTTTAATACCAATTTATTCCTATCAACTAGTTCCTATCAATTATAATAAAATTACTCCTTCTGGTACAAGCAAAGAGGGTACCTACCCGCTTTGCCCAAACACACATTTCTTAGTTTTGATACATTAACGTAAAAAATAATGGATGGATATTAAAATATTTAGTCAAATAATAAAACTAGTTTATTGTAAAAGAAAATCCCATTATAAAAAATGGGTTAATGTGAAGGGTTTTAGTAGCAATTGAAGTTAAATTAATATCAAACATTTTACAAAATTATTAAATTTTTTAATTTTTAATTTTTTGACGTTATTAAGCAACTTAAGTGTCAAAAGTAGTATGACATCAAATAGGCTGGGTATTGGCATTGTAAATAAATATATAAATTTCAGCTAATATATGACATATCCATATAAGGGCCATTACCCGCTTTGGGCTACCTACCCGCTTTAGGCCACCCTCCCCTACATATCTATTACATATACTAAGTAATAAATATTTGAGCAATATTAAACGTTAAACATTTGTTCATAAATGAGTATTTATTTCATCGTTAACACTTGTTTAAATTGGCTAATCTTATCTAAAAACGGTGTTGAAAGCATTAAATATTTTTACTTTAAAACTGTGGTTTTAATTTTTCCTCTGATATCTACCAAGAAACATTATTGTTATAATAAATTACCAATAAATACTGCAATACCTACATACAACTTCTAAGTTTAAAATCTGTTAAAGGTATTTTGTAGCAACAAAGTCTAACAGTACTTTTTATTTAAGATATTAGTACTTCAGGTTATAAATTTACGGTGTCCTCCTTTTGGCGTTATTATTTATTTTGCCTACTAAAGGCGATAGTAAACGAAAGGTAAATGCAAGTAGGGCACTTAAATATTTTAATAAAGGCACGATAAAAAAACAATGATGAACGATGAAACGTAATCTACAATACAAATATTTCTAAACTTACTTTCCTAATCATTGAATTGATTGATTACGCTTTCAGAGCCGGTTTGTATTTACGAGCTTTTGCAGTATTTAAATCGATCTTAATTATTTTTTAATAAAAGAAAATTTAAGGATTACATGAATTTCTTACAGATGGGCACACGTACCATATACGCAATTTCATAAATAGTAATTGTAATTTGTAATTAATAATTTGAACAAAATGTGACCCATTTTTGTTTGGAAAAAATAATAATAGCTGCAAGGAAAGCGGTACACGCTAAAATTATATACGCGTTTCTTCTCAATCAACCCCGCAGCAAAATTTAACAACTATCCAAATCTATCTACACATTTTCTCTGTGACTTAGGTGATCTTCAATTTTTTTTTTCATGCTTTTTCAAGCACACGTGTCTATAAATACAAAACTAATTTTTGTAGTCATATGATTTTTGAAAGTTTTGTGCTTTAGCGAATGTTATAAATGAATACTAATAGGTTTAATCAAATTGTAAGTGAGTATTCATAAAATGGAGACATTGTCTAGTAAGTTACTACTTTTTATAAATCGGTATTATATGCAGACATAAATGCATTGATGCCAATATACCTACCTCATTATATGTTGCTCACTTTAAAATCGGAACAGCAATCATTTTATTTTAAAATCTGTATAATATTTATTGAAAAGTTTTCTCTTCTACATTTTATAAGCAGAAAGGTATAATTACAATTGCTTTAAATACTTTTTGCATGAAAAATTATGCAGAATGATTAAGGAGCATGCTTCTTCGATATCTATTTATACCGTAATTATCATGTTCAATGCATTTTCAGCGATTAACAATATAATATGTATAATTACAGCAAACTACTTTTATAAATTTTTGAATTGTTTCAAGCTAAAACTACTTAATTTTGCATAAATATCTACAGCACATTTAAAAATCACTTAGTTGTTGCAAGCAGAAAGTACTAAACATGTGATTTCTAAAAGAACACAAAGCTGTTAAATTAGAGTAAAGTGCCTGGTAAAATTTGGCACGTTACATGATAAATTTGAATAGTCGAGTGCGTTTTACTACAGGAAATTTCCTAATGCTACTTTTTAATTGTACTCTGTAGTTTAAACATTTTTTTATGGCCAATTTATGTCTTAATCAAAATTTAAATTTGAATATTTTATTTCTTGTAGAATTTGTTAGAGATGAAATAGTTAATCAATTTTTTGCATATTAAATTATTTTAATAAATTAATAAAACACAGTTAGGAATGTGTATGTATGTTCCGGTTGACCAGCAATGTGTTAGCATAACCCCGGAGTTCCGGAGTAAATGATGTAGGTTTACATTAAAACGTACTATACCCACATCAGTGTTCTTTTTAGATAAATTGTGTTTTACTGTTTTAGATACAAATAGTAATTTAGGTTAATTTATTTGAAACTTTATAAAAGTAGTGTTTTAAGTCACCAGGTGTTACTAGTGCGTTTAAGGCGACCGAAATGTTTTCTATTATGTGAAGTAAATTTAGCGTATATTCTTTCAGAATGATAAATTGATATTAAAAAACGTTAAAACTAATACGTGAACGTCTAACCACATATTTCTTGTTTTTTAGTGTACCTGCTTAAAGGAAAATAGTAAACATTCCAGTAAGTAAAACTTGATTAATTAATGTATAACTGTGTGTGATGTGTAGCCACTTATTAGGCAATTATAATTTTGAATATTCTGCCATTATCAAATACATGGCATACCTACTATAAATTGAAATGCTCGTAATAACACTTTTTTATTAAATTCTGCTCAAACGGTAAGAGTAATAAATATAAGGAAATTTGGAAGAAATTGATTTTGATTGCTTTCAAAAGGACTTTTTGAAGTTATACTTCTTTTGATGTGAAGGTAAAATTTTAGCAGGCAACGGAAGTTGCGTGCGCATAGTTAACAAAAATTGAACAGTATGAAGTTAGCCGTCTAAAAAAGTAAATTAATTATTGTGAATCATGCATAAACCCGAGTGCGCACATTCGAGCTCAAAACAGCACATTCCAATCTCGAGAAAATGAAACTTTATTTGCCTCCCTCGCTCGGAAATGTGCCACTTTTCGCTCGAATGCGCACATCCTCGTATTTATTGAATTAAATTATATTAATTTTTACACGTGGTTATGTTTAATTTAGTTACGCCAAAGAAGTATAACTTTTAATGCCTATATGGGTGATTCTACAATAAGAGATAATGTGTGCAGCAATCATTATAAAATAGCTTTTTTATTCTATGTCTTGTCATTTTATGCAATAAATCACAGCATCTTAATGTATTTTATAAATAGCATTATGATTTAATACCCAATTAAAGTACATTTTCCTGAAATTTCATATTTAAGTCTGAAAAAGTTTCTACCCTGGCCTGTCCCCCATGACATTTTTAGTTAAACATACAGACAGTACATACGTTCTTTGACGGAGTTGCTACATTAAAGTATATTTAGCACAAACTTAAACAAGTACACTTAAGTATTATAAAGAGAAAATATAACAATATTTGTTTCTTTTGAATAATTTTCGAACTTCATTTTTGTCCCGTTTTTTTGTGTATATACCCTGGAAATTTTGATCCGTTAATACAGACAGAAATATTGCACAGTTTTATACAAAAAAGCGATCAAGGGCGCCTATTAACATAAAGTTACTAACAGTAAACACACAAGCCGTTAAATCGCTGACATTTGTCTTTGGCGCGACGCGACAGTGTGGTGTAGTGGTTTAGCAAAGTAATTGTGTCACTCCCCTGGGTAAAATTTATAAAATTCACTTAATTTATTTGCATTTACCTACTGCCTAAATTAAACAATACTGTAATAGTTAAGGTGTGATATATTATTAGTCCAATATTAACTTATGTCAGTTAAAAAATTTTAATTTGTCACGAAAATGTCACTCCCCTGCTGTATTTCCCCTGGTAAGATAACTACCGGGGGTGATACTCACCGACCAAGGGAGATAATTTGAATCACAAGATGTTCAAATATAGCTAATTTCTATCAACATTCTCAAAAAATGTTTTAAATTATTCTAGTAAAAGAAAAGAAGTATGAAAAAAATAAATAATAATTTCTTTGTTTATAATCCGATTTTACTGATTTTTTGTAGTTTATATCATAAATAAAACTTGTAGATTTAATGAAAGGTACGGTATTAGTATAGGTAATATACAAATTATTCTAATTATCACTTAAAAGGAGCTAGTCTCTACCCTGGCAGATGTATTTACCCTGGTCTTCTAAAAAGTAAATAAATATGTATAAAGTGACTTGCCCTTACATGAATGTGTAGATAAACGGGACTAACATTGTTATATACATATGTGTTTAATCAAAAAACTCGAATTTTTCTCCTTGGCGCATTGTCTATGGTTTTAAAACCTCTTATCGTAAAATCACCTACATAAAAGACACGCACCGGGTGTTTTACATGAATAATTACACCAAATAAAAGTTTTAAAAAACTAATAACGCGTGTTATGTTGCGTACCTTGCGTTTGTGCATAGCTATACCAGTGGTTTTCATGATATATGTTACTGCGCCTCACTTAAAAAAATGTAATCTTGGCACCTCCCCACTGTACATCTATTCCCCGATTTTCACCAGACGGGTACAACCTCTGACCGTTTTCATAAGCAATTTTTTATAAAATTATAAAATTTGTGTGACGTAATTTATGGATGGCCCCTTAATAATAACATCATAAAATAACTTTTTCTAAAATTTATGGCGTTTTTTCAATTGTAACTCAATCCGGATTTACACTTATTTTTTTTCGGCTTCTAATCGTATTATTTCTTTTAATTGTAATCTTTTTTTAGCTTTTTTTTAATTCTCCGTTTCTTCTTATTTTACATCTATCGTATTTATGTATTTTTTTTGTAGCATGCCCGGGAATAGCATTTGGTAACGATTTCTACGAAAAATTTTCTTATTTTAGCTCGTTATTTACCACTTATTTTCAAATAAAATATCTCCTTATATTATTGTTATTTATTATTGACTCTCTTTTTACACAAAAAATGTCTAGTTTGCATATGTAAAATATTTTAATTATTTTGATGAACACTATACGTTTTAGAAATACTTTGGTCTTATCTACAAACACTTCGTACGGGTATAGATATTTATTATCAAAATGTAATAATGTAGTAAGTTTTGCAATTTTACAATTCTCAACTCATAGCTACTATGTTTTTTAATATTTTGTAAGTAAAGAAAAAAATTAATTTTTAAGATATCTTTAATTGTTAAATTCTTGAAATATTAGTATTTCGCGTATTTTAAATTTTATAATAAATAAACTATGTTTTTATTTACAATTTATAAAACCTGTAGTGATAAAAGTGTGTAATGAATGGAAGTTTATTTAAGTGTTTTTAAAGCCTTACTTTCCAATCCCTTTAGGGAAACTGTTTTGTTTTGCTTTTTCTTGTATATAAATAATTTTCTTTTCTTTTCTTTTACCATTTTGTAATTATTATACCTCTAAGAATGTTCAACAAAAACACAGTAAGTACACTTTTTATTAAAATTTCATACATATGTATTTAATAAACCTGAATTCTTAGAATTATGCGCTGTTGTTGGGAGTGCTTGCGGCTTTTGCAGCTGCAGAAGCACCTTATCCAGCTGCTGTACCAGCTCCCGTTTACGGACCTCCACGTATTGAAGTGCCAATACCATCTCCCCCACCAGTTCCAACTCCCGTATACGGGCCCCCACGAGTTGAATTACCAGCACCTGTGTACGGTCCACCAAGAGTAGAAGTTCCTATACCTGCGCCTCCACCTGTACCTACACCAGTTTATGGTCCACCACGAATAGAAGTTCCCATTCCCGCGCCTCTTCCTGTTTCTACACCCGTATACGGACCCCCTCGAGTAGAAGTCCCAGCACCTGTGTATGGACCACCGAGAATAGAAGTTCCTATTCCAGCTCCACTTCCAGTTCCTACACCCGTATATGGACCTCCTCGAGTAGAAGTTCCAGCACCTGTGTATGGTACACCGAGAATAGAAGTTCCTATTCCAGCTCCCTTACCAGTTCCTACGCCGGTATATGGACCTCCAAGAGTAGAAGTTCCCACTCCCGTATATGGTCCACCAAAAGTTGAACTTCGAGCTCCAGTAATTAACACAGCATACGAATATAAATTATACACACCTGCAAAAGTACTTGCTGCGCCAGCACCTGTTTACGGACCTCCAAGAATAGAAACGCCGGCCCCCGTTTATGGACCCCCTGCATTTGAAATTCCAGTACCTTCTCCACCGCCTGTACCCACTCCAGTATACGGACCTCCACGAGTGGAAGTACCAACTCCTGTGTACGGACCACCAAGAGTTGAAACTCCGGCTCCTGTATATGGACCACCAGCACGTGTAGAAGTACCAACTCCTGCTTTACAATATGGCGTACCACAAGTAGCAACACCCCTTCTCCAAACATCTTATAATTATAATTTATACACACCTCAACCGGTAAAACTTTCAGCCCCCACAGCTACTTATGGAGTACCTCATCGACAATATGGAGTTCCTAATTAATTAATTAACTCTAATAAATTGTTAAATTATTTTTTTATATGCGCATAGAGTGATTTGTTACCCAATCGTTGAAATTGTTTATATTTAGTTAATTAAATACAATACCAATAAAAAAAATTTGTTCTAATAATTTTTTTTTATCCTAATAATTTAAAATATCTGAAGTCGTTTCAGTATAATTTTAATACTGAAAAAAGTAAGTTTTTCGGTAAATTAGGTTTGAATTATTAGCAGGTCGATATTTGTAAGTTTTGTAACTTTCATACAATTTTAAAGCTAACTTAATTTTTATATTTCACATTGATTCAGTTTATGTGTTATGGATTTCTCATATCAAATGCTGGATTTAAAATACAAAATATAATAGAACCAACAGGAAAATGTTTCCTAATAAAATCTGATGACTTATTTTAATATAATATTATTTACAAGTAGGTATTACACTATGAATATTCTAATTTGACTACTGGACTTAATTAAGCGTGCAATGGACTTGTGACTCATATTTATGGTAGAATTAGGTTTTGCAAAAAGATGTGAATGGAGTAAGGGAGTGGACCCGGGTATGAGACGGGTTTTGTTTATGAGCCAAAATTCTTTACTGGTTAAATAAAGTCGGGTGTTCTATTCACTGTTGGAAAGGTAATGAAAATACACAACTTTTATCCGTAGAAAGTTTTGTGATTCCATTAACATGCAAAATTTTATGACCAATTTTCTAACCATCATTTTTTTGACAAGAAAAAAATTTGTATCTAGGTATGAGACACCTACAAAAATACATTAAAAATTGTAAAATATAAAGTGAAAACCTCATATCTATTTCAAATTTTTAATTTTTTATGTTTTCCATAATTTTTATTTATCAATTTCCTCTACACAATCGTCGCAATGTTTGCATGTGTAGAGCTTGCACACATGTTCGCGCACTTCAAAAGAACGGGCCGCTTGCAAATATTGCATTTGATGTTGTCAACAGCGTTCAATTTGTTCGGAAACAACTTTATACTAATGATGTTTTTGCTTTGGAACCCTTGGGTGGTGGTAATATGCTGTGTCTCATACCCGGACAATGACGACATTTTGAGAATTTAAAAAAATTGTTTTCCAACCACATATTGGCCTAATCTAATATTGGATCGTAAAATATAAGAAAAACACTAAATGCTATACATTACACATTCCTTTTCAATTGATTTACATGAAAAAAACAACACTTTGAAAAAAATCAAAAACATTTTCCCCATGCAATTTCACATACGATGTTAGCAGGTGATATAAACAATGCGTCGATTCAATGCAGTGTTAGCACAAAAACTGACTGATGACCAAAGAAATATTTGACAGTATTCAGATCGGCCATATTGATATTCCATAATGAAAATAATTGACTGTCTCATACCTGGAGCCCGTCTCATACCCGAAAACACTCCTCTACTAATTTATATGTAGGTATAACTCGTGCAAAAATACTTCAATTTGTTGGAATAATTTATTACGTGCGTGTATTCGAATTGATAGATATTAAATTGTGCAAACAATACCTAATAATTTATAACTCATCTTTAAAGTTAGACTTTAGAATGATAAAGTCTAAATAATTATTTATTATTTGCCTAAATAACTTGTTTTACATATCATAATATAAGAAATGTTTTTAACGTTTTAATGAGAAAGGATAATAGTTTTCACACAAAAGGCAAAGGTAGCTAAATTAAAAAGTGACCTTCTTGTGTTAATTACCATTCTTAATGAAATTATTTACTCAAGCTTAACAATATTCTATATTTAACAAAACTGTTGTTAAATAGTATTTAAAGAGTAATTTTCAATCTTCCAATAACAAATTACACAAAACGATTCAGTTAAAAACGAGTGACGGGATATGCTAGATCGAGTATGAAAAATACTTGGTTACGGTTTTCAAGTTTCTCTTATAACCATATAAACAGCTAATATGATAAGTACTTTTCTTTGAATTACTATCTATTGATTTGGTAGTAATTATGGCTAATCGTTAATCATTGGAACTGTAACAGTTAAATTATATTGATGTCGGTCGTGCGTACATTTATTAGCTGTTTAAAGAGTTAACGAATTAGACATTTGAATTGTTTTTTTTTCGTATAGAGAATATTAAGTGTGTGCAAGCTCAAAACAATTTTTTTCTACCTAATGTACTACATTTTCTCATTTTCAGATAAACATATTATTAAGTTGCTTATAATGGTTTTCTCTTTTTATTAAAATCTTACATAACTTTAATAATCTAATTCAAAATATTAAAATAAAATTTTAATAATTATTAAAATGGATTGACTAACACCACTTATTGCAATCTTAACTTAATTTTATGGAATTTATATCTGTAATTGGTTAATGAATATATTTAGTTTTTTATAATTAAAAATAATTTTTAAATATGGTTAAACATAATGCAGACCATTGTTATAAATTTTTTCTATCATAATTTTTTTAAATTTACTATTAGATACCTTTTCAGCATATGAACTTAATACAAAAAATTGATGATGTTTAAGTATGTTTCCAAATTCTCCATAAATTTTCTTGTACGCATTTATTGGTAAGTTCTGACTTAAAATTCCATATTAAAACTAGTATACCTTTGGGTTATACCGCAATTAAAATGCTATTGTGAAAACTATATAAATTATCACTGTGCTTTTATTGATTTTGTTTAAAAAAATAAATGTAACAATGAATAACCTAAGCAGTGTAAGTACAGATATAATCTTTGCATTTTTGATAGTAATCATTCAATTTCTTGTAGGTTATTTTGCTTATTTTCATAGTTTTTAAAACTGTACAATCATCTTCGAATTTTGGAGATGTGTCGCGTTATATTTATGATCTACCACCGAAATCGCAACCATTCTTTCCACCTTTATCTTTACGGGCACCACCGTTGCCAACGTATTTTCCAGAACCCGAGACCTACTATAACGAGCCAGCTCCTGTTTACGGGCCTCCACAAGCAAGTTATCCAGTACCAAATTTAGAATCGTTATACAATGAACCGCAAATATACAAACAACATAATGTAGAAACGTCATATACTTATAAGCTCTACAATCCGCCACAAAATAAAATTCCCAACTACTCCCAACAACCTTTTGAACCACCTATCCTTGATTTACCCGTTTTTCCTACACCTATTTATGGAATTCCCACAGTGAACTCCTACACTCCTGAAGAATTATATCCAGAGTTTGATTTACCATACTATTAAATTTTTAAAATAACTAAAAAATAATAAGTAGGTAAAATTAAATTTTTAAAATTTATTAACTTGTGTGTCTTCTTTTAAGTTTAAATCCAAATTGAACCAAAAAAAATTATATTAGGTTAGTTAAATAACACTAACATTGTTAGCCTTGATTTTTTAACTAAGGAAACTTTATTTCACATTAAAATGTTAACCAAAATCCGGTTTAAAATTTTTGCAATGGCTGTTTGCCTTTTGCACTTTGTGCTTATCGTCGTTTATAATATTTTATTTTAGTATGTTGCAAAGGAGAAAGTTACTTACTTTATAAGCATAAAAATTGTTAAAATTGTACATGTTCTATCAAAAATGAGAAACCCATTAAAAACGATAATAGAAACTTGTTTTTCAGCCCTATGTTTTTATACTTAAAAATTCAAAATGGAAAATTTTAATCGTTTGGTTTATCTTATTTTATATCTTACGCCAAATATGTTAGAAATGAACATTGATACAAAGGTTACTTTTATTTATGTTTAAAATGGGGACGTAGACTTCTGATGTAAATAATTTAGTGGTTTACTAAAAAAACCATATTACGCAAATAATTAAAGTGGGCCAAACATATATTCCTTTAAGTTACATCTAGTTGACCTTTACATTATTACAAAAATGTATTTATAAAACAGTTTTGATGTCAGGTATATTAGGTCACGTTGTTCAAAAGCACAATTTATTGTTTAATATTTTTCTTTAAAAAAAAATAAATTAGAATTACAGCACATAAAGTATTATATAAATAAATGCTATAGTGTAGCATTGACTTAGCAAAAAAAAACAATAACAAACTCACATATTGCAATTAAGAAACTTTCCATAAAAAATAATAAATTTAAGCATTTTATTTAATCAAAATTTAAAATAATTTTATTTACGTCAATGGCGACAAAAAATCTGTCGGAATAAATTGTTGATTATAATCAGAGGTCTGTAAACTGTTAATGGTTTGATGGCACAAAGATGCCGTATAGGTAATTAAATTATCAAAACATGGTGTTTAAGATATGATTTCGAGTTGAAGCTAGAAAGTTAAATGAAATTTGAAATTGCATATCAACAATTATTTTATTTTTAAACGTAGGTACATAATTAAGCGTATAACTAACTTACAATTGCTTTTCTTCATGTTAGGAAATTAGGAAAATATTGTAAACAAAGAAGGGATTTTTATGAACGTGATGCTCTTTCTTGAGCTTCTTCGAAGGTAAAAATTTTGATGAGGACAACTTCGATGGTGCACATCATGAAGAGTCCCATAAATATGGCGAAATGAGAATCCGGACTGAGTTTGATGGTTCCTGGTGGAAGATCGTTTTTTAATCCTAAATGCTGAATCTCACTTAACACACACCACAGAAACATTACGCACAGTTTTTTTAAATCTGTTATCCGGCCGGCATCAGTATTGTTGTAAAAGTTTGTATATTTTTGATTTTAAACGTGCAAGCATTCATGGGACCAACTGTGTAAAAAGCTTCTGTCCTCGACATAAACTAAATGAGATGTGAGACACCTCGGGTACCGGTTGTCGATGCTCGCAGAAAGTAAAAGTGAAATTATGATGCAATTTACTTTCTCCTCTTTGAGTATCTAGGACACTGTTTTAGTGGGTATTATTATATAATCGGTTATAATGTTATATCATTTTATAATACGTCCTGTTATTTCCTGTAGTTCCTCACTGGATTACCCACTTTTATTAATTTTGTGATATTTTATAATTAAGACGTGTTCTTTTTTATTTTATGCTAATAAACTGGTAGCAATTTCGTAACTTATGTTCTTAAACACATCAAAATAACACAAAGTAACTTTTTAGAAAAGGAGCACTTATATTTTTTGATAAGTGGTTTCAGAATTTAAGTTATATGTGATTTATTAAAAATTGAATATTAAACAAAAAAAAACAGTTTTAATATTGACAAATATGTTTACTAAAGACAAATGTAAAATCTATCAGAAAACAGAACTATTCTGTTGTACGGGGCCTATAATTGTTTATAAAACATTTAACTACAGAGAAGTAACATTTTTTAAAAGACAATATTATCCCAACGCAAAATATTAAGATCATGTTTGATAGCCTATGATACGACTGTAACATAACTCTTCCAGAGGCTGGATACAAATCTGACAATAAAATTCACTGTTCTGCTAAAAAGTAGTGTCAGCAGTAAAACTTTAAAGTACCTTTAGCTCTTTGAAGGAGATTGAACGAAAATATGACCTACTTTAAACCTATACTTAAAAATTGTAAGACAACATTAATTTACGGTTTTAATCCCAATATAAAAAGAACCCAATTATAAGACCTTCTCGGTTTCTATTACAAAACCATTATGAGACCGGTCCCGATTAATAAAAGGTTCTGTGATGCAACACAAACGATTATAAATAACCGTTGATTATCAATATACAAAGTAAATTTATAACAAATCATGTAAAATGAAGAAAAATGCCAGAGACTCAAGTAATAATTGTGATTTAAAAGTTTAAATAAAATATACATATAACAACAGACATATCATGGAGGTAACCTTCATTTCTTAAATGTTTTCATTGATTAATTAAAACGCTCTAATTTATCAATGATGTTAAAATATGCGTTTTAGTATGAAGGGTTAGTTTTCTTGGTTAAAATTTAACAAAAATTTAATTTAAAATAGCTCAAAAGTGTGCAACCACTGCGCTAAAACAAATTTCGTATTTATTAGCTTTAAAAGATGAAATAAATAATTTTTTAAAAAAGGAAATTAAGAGCTTTTATTTGGTTTCAAAATGATTTAAAAAAAATATAATTTTTTTTATTAACAATGCTTTATATATTGATATGCTTTAATTAATTTATATTATCTGTCAAACTATAATTATCTTCAATTTTTGTTATTTGTTCATATTATACTTGCATTATAATTATTTATTAAAAATTTTAATGTTATTTTAATTAATATGTTTGCAAGTGAATTTAAATTACATAGATAATACAGCTAGAATTATCTACTATTTTATGTAATATTTGTTGTTGAACTTGATTAATGATATTTTAACATTTCATTTTACAATAGTTGATTTATTTACATTTTTTAAGCAAATTAAATATAGTTTAAAAGATTGTTTACGAACATGATAAACCTAATCTATTATAACTGCAGATTAATTTTCTCCGTTTAGAACTGATAAAATCTTTTATCGATTCATTTCTGTCTCTTAATAGTTATAACTTTTAGCTATTTTTCAAAAACGTTGTTTATTTTAGTTATAAAAATATTATAATAAATGTAAATACTAAAATACACTAGTATAATAACCGATGTATGATTTTACTAAACCTGAATAAAACCAATTAATTTGATTCTAGTAAAATTTGAATTCTAAATCGTAATAAATAGTGTTTCTTATAAACAAGAATTAAAACTTATAAACATTATTCTCATATTTTTGGTTTTGATTTCAGAATTCGCAAATCTCGAAAACAGTGGCATTGCAGTGTATGTGGAGTTCAATTTCGTTCAATTGAAGGTGTTTTAGACATCGAGAAAGTAGTAACTTGCTTAAAATGCGGTGGAAAAGTTTGCAAACTAAAATGTGCGAATCAGGAATCACAGAATGGATGGATTTGCCAATTATGTCAAAATCCCGAATCTTGGTTCAAAGGGATACTCAAAGCTCTGCATCCTAATTCTATTAGTGAGTAGATTATTTTAATAAATCAATTTCTTTTGTGATTTATTATAATTGAATGTTACAGTTAATAGAGCTAAAATGTCTGAAGAGAGATTCGACGAACTTGAAGAAGATTTAGAAGTTATTAAAAAGAAAGAAAAAGAACAGGTTCGAGACTTTGTTGAGAGACTTGTGGAAGCTATGCTTGGGGGAAATATTGACAACACTAGCATTACCCGTCTATACAACGATGAAAAATGTATGTATTAATTTACATATTTTTATTTATATCTACTTACGTTACACTGCTAAAGTAATGACCTCTTTATGTGATTTGATAAAATCTAAATTAACAATTAGATTAATCTATAATTAGATTAAATAAATTGCGAAGGTCAACTATATAAAATGTGTTTCACAATCATTGTTATTAACCATTTTTCTATTTGCTTGATAAACTAAAACAAAAATTCAAATTGTATTTACAAATGTAAAATAATTTATAACAGAGGTCTCAAAACTACGGCTGATACGCCTGACCGGCTCACGAATGCCCTTTATAATTCATCCTGCTAATGCTTTTAAAAATATTAACTACGCATAGGACAAAGCCAAATACTTAATTATTTATATAATAATTTATTTAAACCTCTTTCAAAAAATTATAATTTTAAAGCATAGGTTTTTATTTTTAATTATTATATACTGAAGAAATATGTACAGTCAAACTAAGAAGTAATCAACACCCTAGAAACAAATTGATCTTTGTAATTTTAGTACCTTTAGTTCTAGGTACTAAAATTACAAAGATCAATCTTAATTTTTTTTTAACCATGCAGAGCCAGATTTTGTCTCTTGGAATAGTACGTTTACTGTAGGTCTGTTTCTAGGGTGTTGATTACTTCTTAGTTTGACTGTACAATCATGTATTAAAGATTTTCAATATAATTGAGTACGATTGTCTAATTCAATACCTAGTTATAATTAATTTAATAAACGAATTGAAAAATTACTTTAGTTCTGACAGAAAACCAAGAAAATCCATACTGTTTGAAGTTTTTTTAATACAAGCTTCACGACTGAAAAATATATTTAGCTAAAAAGAAGGTTATTTAATTATTTAAAGTTGTGTAAAAATAATTTTCATATAATATGAAGGTCATTAAATGAAATTTGCTACCTATGCTTCAGTTGTTATACGTAATATATTTTTTGTATCTAACTCAGGTAACACGCCCAGGGAATGACCCTTACCAGTGAATGACTGTTAGGAGAAATACTGTTTATAACAATTAAAAAAATTAATTTGTATTCATTAGGGTGGTCGTTAAAAATTAATTTTTTTCCGACGCTCCAGAAAAACCTTCCTTTTAATGAAAAAATACGGGGTAATTTTTTTAACAAAAATAACACGTGCCTCAAGACAATAAAAGTTCATTTTTTGATAAAATCGTAGTTTTGTGTAAGTATCTCTTAAAGTATTCAGATTTGAGAAAAAGTTATAGGAACAATTTTGCAGGAAATTCAATTCTCTATAAAAAAAAGGTATTTTTCATTTTCTTTATGAAATTCATATTTATGGAGATATTCTAAATAATAAATTCATTAAATCCATATAGTCAACATTTTAAGACCTACAAACGTCATTTTTTCTGATATTAAAAAAATTTGTAACAACTAGAATTTATTATAGTATTTACGAAATTATATATATTTAAGAAAGAATGACGTTTGAGGATCTTAAAATGTTGACTATATGAAGTTAATGAATTTATTATTGAGAATATCTCGATAAATATGAATTTCATGAAGAAAATGGAAAAGACCTTTTTTGTAGAGAATTGAGTTTCCTACAAAATAATCTTATGACTTTTTCTCAAATCCATATACTTTAAGAGATACTTACATAAAACTATAATTTTATCAAAAAATGAACTTTGTCTTGAGGCACGTGTTATTTTTGAAAAAAAAAAATTTAAATCTTCCGTATTTTTTCATCAAAAGGAAGGTTTTTTTGGGGCGTCTGAAGAAATTTAATTTTTAACGACCACCCTAGTATTCATGATATATTTATTTGTGCAATCTTGTATGCCTTTTTTTTCATTTAACTAAAAAAATAAAAGTACTATTGATGTGGATTAGAGATGAAACGAATATCCGGTAACGATCCAGTATCCGGCCTATCCGGCCCAAATTTACTATCCGGCCGGATACCGGTAGTAAGTCAATATACGGCTGGATACCAGATATTCAAAAAAATACATTTCATAAAATTAACTGCAATACAAAAATATATTTTATTTTTGGTTCACGGGCTTGCAAATTTTTTTTTAAGCTAAACCATTACATGGAACAGATGATAGCCTGTTTATCCAGCTTTAATTTTTTTTTTAATTTTGCTTCTACGTTAATTTCTGGCGAAGCTATCGGATTTTGAATGAAAAAGAATCCTTTTGTCTTCAACCACTGATATCTCTGCAACCAGTATACCATATAAAATTTTGTTTTGATTTGTCTAAAAATAGCACTTTAAAAAAAATTATATTTCCTAAAGAAGTAAAAATAACAGAATGGCACTAACTAAACGTACTTAACAAAAATATACTGTTTTTTAAAAATGCATATTTTTATTTTTTTTTCACATGGATATTTTGGGAATCAAAGTTGAACTTTTTTCAAAATTGCCAATATTCAGAATTTTTTTTCCGTAGAAGATATTCTAGAACAATGATATTCATGTCAGGACATCAAAAAGGTTAATACTTTATTCTTTAAAAAAATCAACTCTTAATATGCAACAGGGTTGACACAAGGACCAATTTAAAATCGTAAAAATGAGAAAAAATTGTGGAAATTTCGGATTGTTACCATCTTGTTCTTAATTAGGGAAAGTCGGGTAGCCCCGGACGGCGGGTAACCGCGGACATAAAAATTTCCAAAAAACTAATGACGTTGCATTGGTAAAATTTTCTTTTAAACAGGCGTCGTCTAGAGTAAAAACAAATGCGATTTAGTTGCAATGTAGACGCCGAGCCAGTTAAAATTTAAGAAGTGGTTTGTTTAATCTAAAAGTTTTTCATCGCGCTCGTTAGATTTCATTTCATGTTATCAAGTAGAAAACGTAAGTGCGACTACTTGTTCTTTGTTTGAAGTTGAAGAAAATGCATTAGATTTAAACTTTGTAATGGTATCTGAAATATTTCTAGTACATCATAGGAGCTATGAATAAAAATGTTGCATGTTAAAAATTGGGTATCCCCGGACACTGTGATGTCGGGTACCCCCAGACATTATTTTAGTTTAATTAATAATCTTTTTCAAAAGTTAGTCTATACTACACTTGAAATAAATAACTTGTCGGTGCTTTATTATTTACTGTGAAAATAAATAGTGGTTAAATTACTGTATTACTTCAGTCAATTTTGTGAATTTTTCAAATCCCTTACGAATCGCAACGGTGGTCAACATCTATACTGACCCGGTGCCTTCAATCAGCACAGAACATTTATTAAAACAACTGTTACCATTTCCTTAAGTATCAAAAAAAAGTTTATCAACGAGATCTGAAAAAAACCCATAGGAGCGTTATTTTAACAAAGTTTTTCTCAAGAAGACCGAGAGAAAGAAACTGAATGCATTATATGCAAAGTAACTTTTGATGAAGACTGATTCAATGTTATGAGTGCAAAGACTGGGCACATAAAAATTGTTTAGATATTAATTATCTTGGTGATGTTTGTAAGGCCAAAAAACGCTTGGCCCACCAATGAGAACTAGTCCGGGGCTACCGGCTACCTTTTATATTGCCAAAAAATAAGACCAAATTAGATTGGACATATTTTCTAAAAAAAAACAAAAATAAATTTATTTATTTTTAATTGTTAGGTATTTGTAATTATTTCAAGTGTCCGAGGCTACCCAACGTTCCCCCACTTCTTACCGTATCAAATAAAATAGCAATGATTTCAAACCTATTCTAAATAAAAATTATATACACGTATGAAATTAACCCAATTTTTTACTTCGGATGGGTACTAATCAAAAGTTATACAATAAAAAAAATGGTGGTAGTTTAGCATTTCTGGTATCTCAAACATTATAAGGTAAAAGTACCGGTTTTGGACACGTTAGGCCCAGTTTTAGACACTTGAGTAATTTTGATAAAATACCTTTAAAAATACGAAAAAAACATCATCGATGTTTCTATCGTAGTTAAACATACATTAATTATACTTATAGCAAGTAGCGATAATTCTTATTTTTGACATTTGTCAAAATAAAGTGAAAAATGTCCACAACTGGTACAGTGTCCAAAACCGGTACTTCTACCTTAGGTACTTAATTTTTTTTATTAAATTTAAAAATCATACGGCACACTTTTTAATTCAAATTTGTTAATTTCATATGGGATGACTATAGCGATTTTCGAGTTTTCAAGCCGTAATTCTTTGTAGGGGTATTAAATACAATTTAAATTGTTTTAATTAAAAAAATATAAAAATATTACTTCATCTTCCATACGAAATGATTCAAAGGGAAGAATATATAATTTTATTCTGATTAGTTATCTATAAATTTATTTCTGCTGTATCACACACTTTAATGCATATGTTTATATAATTTATCAAGAATCAAGGTTAAGAATAATTACGAAGACTACAATTAAAACTACAAATTTGATAAAAACGCCGTAACGAGTTTTTTTTTATATTTTATATTAGTTTATATTAGTATTATAATAATTTTCAAATTTTTGGTAGACATGGACTGCAGTTACGTATGAGTAATTTCTGCGGAGGATCAGGAACCCATGCGTTACGTAAATCATTTAGAAGACTTTGTTGCATAAAAAAGAAAGTTTCATATTCTGCGAAAATTTGAGTCTGCATATTGTGACCCACAAGTTAGCATCTCGGCACCTCACGCCACTTTGATATTGATGAATAACTTGTTTAAAATTGTTCTAATACCTAGTTCTAACTAAAATCTTATATGGGTAATTCCATGAAATTTGGGTAACTTTTAAGAAGTTTTTGTCCCTACCATGTTTTGGACGATGATAAATTTGCGATTAGAGTATAACGTGATTAATTAAGTTATTATGTCATTCTTAACAAAGCCAGTCACTTTATGAAAAATGTTATAAAAAAATTAGGATTTTGTAAAAGGCATCTAGAAACGGACAGATATGGCTAGCGACTGATGAAAAATTTTATTATTGTAATAAAACTGATAAACATTAAATTATCAAAAAATATTGCTAGTTGAAGTGAAAATCAGGCCTTAGCCACTCCGTCATCCCTAGTCACATTTGCGGCAACGGACTGACGGTCTAGGGACTGATGATTTGTAGAAAAACTAAGAGAAACACATGTTCTACAATAATTACTAGAATATCTAATGTCATATATCAAACAGGACTAACAAAGCGCTAGTAAATAAAAATTAATTAAAAACAATTGCTTACTATTTAACAATTAAAATACTCACCTAGGAACTGACGCAGTGACTGGAACAACACGTGTTTCCGCAAAATCAATCGCTGTAGCACGTAATTAAAAAATGATCGAAGCGAACAAGTGGCCTCTGCGAGTAACTTTATGTCGTTACTTTAAAATCAACTGCCTTATATTCACTCATTTACTGGTTAATCCGCGAAATTTTAAAAATTTTTTAAGCGACTAGGGACTGATGATTAAAGTCGCGGACACTAATTTGACTTGCGAATAATACATAATTATTTTTAAAACTTATAATAAATTGATGTTATTAAGTGCATAATCTAACTTTAAACATTTGTAAAGAAAATAAAAGTATATGGGCTAAATGTTTTTTGAAATAAAAATGCCCAAATAGAAAATTTCGATGCGCGGACATGGCTAGGTACTGACATTTACGGTCATTAGAATTTTTTTTTTAAATGAATATGACTTATTAATTTAAACAAAGTGAGCGTACTAATAAAACACATTTTAATCTATTTTATAGCAATCTTATAATAAAATTAATTCAATTAGATGAAGTAAAAAGTACTACGGACATACAGTTACCCAAATTTTATGGAATCACCCATATATGTAGTTATGAATCAGTAAATAGATATTTAAATTAGGTTTTCAAAAACTTATTCCAAATACAGTATAATTTCGATATAACGGACTCATCGGTGGGAGGGGGTGTCCGTTAAAGCCGAAAGTCCGTTATATAAAAATACGTTTAAAATTCATCAAAAACCGTTTTTTTAAACACTGTATTTAGATATAAATATAACTTATGCTAAATACTAATATAGGGGGAAAGTGGCATGAAACAGCCAGTTTTAAAAAAAGGGATAAATAATATAGAAGGACATAAATAAATCAAATTTTTTTTTAAATCTGTAATTGTTCATTCATTTATGTACGTAATGTCATAAAACATTTTCAAAATTAACGATATTTTTCGACTTCTAATCATTTATAAAAAAAATAAAATTTGGCTTTTTCATAACCTATAGGTATTGAAACAGCCAACCCAATTTTTGTAAAAGCCATGTTCTTATTACAAGATTAAAACTGCACATTAACGAAGATATTATTTAATAATAAACTTAAGCTATAATTTTAGATCTTATATAATTATAAAACGTTTTAAATAACGCAAACTCTCAATAAAATATTTACTTACATATATCTAAGAAACTGTCAAAAAATTTGACGTTTGAGATCAATCATTGCAAAAACTTAAAAACGTTTTTAGCAAAAATAATGCAATTTCCCTTTTATGCCACAGGATTTATATGCCCAACCATTACAATTTTGCATCGGTACCACTCTTGATTGCTGTTACTACAATTATTATTGCATTTTATGGAATTAAAGGTGGCTGTTTCATTACACTGCAGTCCGGCTATTTCAAAACATATTCTCTCAAGAAACAAAATCTCGAAAATTACTATGAAATCAAAGATTAGTCTACAAAATATATACGTTATTAGAAGGCCTAATATATCTATAAAATTATAGTGTAATCATATTATTATTAGTTTTGTACGTATATGCGTTAGAAAACAAATAAACTGAACTCAAAACCTTACTTTTTGACGACAAAATCTTCAATACGTCGTATCGGCGCCGTTTATTGACGGTGAACGGTCAAATTTTTGTGGGGGATATCTGGCTAGTGTTGCTATCTTACAATAATAATACATAAACGATTCGTATGAAAACTACCGCGTAATTGATAATGGCTGTTTCAAAACTTGGCTGTTTCATGCCACTTTCCCCCTACTATCGCTCAGGCTAGGTGCAGTGTACGAGCAGGACGGCATTATGTCTCAAATTCTAGTGCTAGACGTGTGACATGATTATCATGGCCGCTGAAAATAGTTTCAATGCGACGACACTTGAATTTAAGCATATATAATATTAATAAACTGTTTTTATTTTTTTTTACATTTGACCGGATGTTTTGTCCGTTATATCCGAAGTCCGTTAAATAGAGGTCCGTTATATCGTGGTTTTACTGTAGTAGTAAAATCTAAAAAAACCTTTAAAATAGATATAAGGTTATATTTATTTATTGACTGAAGTGAATTGATCATCAGTATTTGCTTAAGATGATTGTAACAATGCATATTAACCTATAAAATACAGTGGAACTCTGATAGCTCGAATTTTAAGAGAAATGCTAAAAATTTCGAGTTAATGAGTTTTCAGCTTAGCGAAATTTAAGACTTTAATTTTGACTTACAAGAGCACAACTTCTATGTACCTATATACTTAGAAAGTTTAATAAAATAGAAATGCACGTGTATCAAACACATTAGAAAAAAACCATTAAACATTTCTAAAAATAGCTAACAAAATTTAAGATTTTATTGCTTCCAGTTAGGGGAATTCAAAGTGTGATGTCATTACTCTACTAACTTCGACATAGCGAGTCTTTATTTTGAACTTTGAGTTATCTTTATATATATGTGAGCAATCATTTTTTTTTAATCATACACCGTGTCTACTTTCCTTTGTTCTGGTTCTGGTGCCAGCCAGTCGGGCTGATTTCTTCATTTTCTGGGAACCAAGGGAACAAGAGGAAGTGACCCGTGGTGGTATCAAATAATTCTTATAAACCTAAGTTGTTCCTATTAAGCTCTTCAAAGAGCACCATTCATGTAAGGCCATTATACGTGCCTTTTTATGTTATTGCCGATGTAATTAATATAAGATTGATTGTACCAATTCTGGGTACGAAAGAGGTCATGCCCTTTTAGAAAAACAAATAGTAAGGAGATGGGTATAAAAGCCTTTCGTACCCAGGAAAGGGATTATTAAAGTCACGATTCTTGAAGTGACGATTATATTTTGTGTATTGTGATTGCTCAATTATATTTTGTGTTAAAATCAAGACTGTGTATTGTGATTGCCATTATTATTTTGGTCAATATATTTATATCGGAAAAATAGTGTTTATATTTACAAACCCTGTCACTTCCAAGCTGACATATATAATTCGGCTGTACGTCTGTTGACTGTGAACTCCTCCTAAACGGCTGAACCGATTTCAATGAATTTTTTTCTGTGTGTTCAAGTGGATTGCAGGATGGTTTAGATTTACAAATATATATAAAAAATCATTAATTAATGTTTTTTTGTTTTTTCCGTATAAGTTCGAATGACCTTCATTCGATACCGTTCAAGCGTTAGAGGTGTAGCCCAGCGCACGAACGCACTCGATAGTTTACGCATTAGTACGATCTCGAGAAAAATATCTTTACGAAGGCAGGCTTTCTACAAGTTTGCAAGACAAACCTCAATACGTATTTAAATATGATAGCCTCTCGCCTCTATCCCGGTGGTTCACGCGGTTTACCCGGTGATTTTACGTAACACGAATTGAACGAACCTTAAATGAACCGTTTTATTTCTTTCCTTAAATTAATGTTTGAATTAAAAATTTAAAAAAAAATTAATCTTTAATTTTTTTTTTAATTTTATAACTCATTTTTGATTTTATTCCTCGATATTTTTGAAAAGAAAGTTTGCTTTGTAGTCACTGAATTTTGCATTTTACAACAAGCAGATCAGTCGAGTTTTTTCATAAAGTCTAGCTCATTTAATGTCGATTTTAAAATTTTAATATACAAAATTCGAAAAATATTTCCGTTACAAGTTTTATTTCAAACAATTCTTTATTTAATTTCATAATTGTGTATTAACGGATAAAATGTAATACGTTTTATATAGAAACTGTGTGTGTCGTTAATATTATTTGTATAACTTCAGTTTTGCTGTAAAAAATGGCGCAATTGAGCTTATAAGCTTGGACATTTAAAGTTGAATACAGGAATACCCTGATTATCGCGCATTCGATTATTGCGGTTTTCGATTTATCGCAATTCGTATTTTTATACCAACTTTCGAATATTCCGTTCCTAATTCAAATTATCGCGGTTTTATCATGCAGTCCAGCTGCATTTACGCGAAAAATTATAGTAACATTGGCGCTTCCGCTCAGACGTATGTCTCAGATGCTTTTATTAGCAATTTGGTATGTGCTCAACCAAATGTTACACTGGGCACTCTTTAGCACCAAAAAAAGGAAGCATAAATATTTTTTTTTAAAATGAATGAAATTTTTAGAATCATTAGATCATTAGATCATTAGATCATTTAGATCATTAATAGCGATCCTAATCTCGAGCGATCAATAAAAGTGCAACGGAAAATCGAAAATGCTATCTATTGCTACCGTGTTTTACACGACGAAAAAATAAAGAAAAAGTATGAACAGGCAACACTACACAATTTTTTTTTTAAAAAAGATTAATTATAATTACTTAGGTATGTTATGTTTTTTAAATATTAAATAAAATATATAAAAAGCTACTTTCCTTAAATTAATTTTTTACATGGCACGTATGTATTTAAAAAAAATCGTTGGCAGCAATCGCTTATTTTATATGGCCTTACTTACCCCGATTAAGGCGTATTTGATTATTGCGGTGCTTTTCGTGGCAACAATAACCGCGGTAATTCCTGTATTTTGAAAGAACATTTCTCAAAAATAAAGTAATTTTCGTACTTCACAAAGTTGCATTTGTATGAATTTATATCATATAGAAATTTCGCGAGTGTGACCCTTTGTAGACCTATATCAATTTTTTTTCAACTTTTTGAAACTTTTGACTTGAATTGTTTTCTTAAATTCTTAAATTGTGTGACATCACTTAGATACCAATCACGTGTTAAATAAATTCAGTGTTGACAATTTTTATACGTTAAAAATTGACGCGAACGAAGTCGCGGGAAACGGCTATACATATATATAAAATTGAAGTGTCTGTCTGTAATTTCAAAATAAATTTTTTTTTAAGCTCATATGGTTATTTGAATGTTACTAAAGCCCATGACCATATGTGGGTTGTAAATCTCATGACACTTTTATAATCCGTAACAAATCCTACTTTGTAAATATTGGCTTCACCCAAAACTTCTAATTTCGACATTACGGGATGTTATACTTTATTTTAGTGCTTTTAGTACAATTTATTTTTTCGATAAATTACTTTGTGAACATTGCAAAAATTTGTTGTCGCTTGGTACACTGTTATTTGTTTGTTTAGTGGCTTATTTTTGATTACTGTAAATGTACGTAATTCTAACATAAGAAGACTTGAGAACAATGAATCGTATCGTACAAAAGTTGGCTTTTAAAATTATTACACACGGAGAAAAAAATATCGTTATAATAACCATACGTATCCTTATTATAGCCATCCGTTGGATAGTTATCTTTCACAGGGATACGCCGTATAGCTAATTTAGCTATCCAGAGTTTCCTTATTGCGGATCGTTATAGTAACGATCCGTATTACTGTTTTAGACATTCAAAAGATTCTTGTCATAGTGATTTAACGGATATGCACGGAGAACAAAATATCGTTATAATAACCATACATATCCCTATTTTAGCTATTCAAATCCTCAAAATAACTATCCAGTTACCTACACGACGGATACTGCACACGTTCACGAGAGCTTTTCGTTTGAACGCTTGAATCAAATAAATGAATCCTTATTATAAGTATACTATAAATTGTCAAATTGACTTATAAATATCGTTAAATTAGACATTCGAATCCTTGCCAGAACAATACATCAATTGGGTATACGTTAGATAGTTATATTAAGGATATTTTTTTCTCCGTGCAGAATCGTAAAAAAACGCTTTTTTTGTGTGCAAATCTAACCGTTTAACTCTTTTAGTTTCGGAGGCCAAAATTATCGAAAAGAGCATGTTTTTAAAAATTTTTTGAAAAACTCTCGGTGCTTTGCCTTTTTCAAAATTTCATTTTTCCTACGCAAAAGAATCGCTCAGTAATATAGGATATTTTATTTTAATAAAAATAATTTTTTTTTAACACAATACCCGAGCGAAGCCGGGCGGGCCAGCTAGTCTTATATATAAAAATGAATTGGCGAGTGTTAGTCTGACTAAAACTCGAGAACGGCTGGGCCGATTTGGCCAATTTTGGTTTTGAAATATTTGTAGAAGTTCAAGGAAACTATAGGTGAGAAAATATGAAGAAATTTCAAGAAAAATTGCAAAAACAACAATTTTATTTTCCCATACAAACTGATCGTATTGTAAGTGTTTTTTTATCAGTCACGTTTTATTACCAATTAAGACCCTAAGAAAATAAAATAAAGCCGGATGTTGTCGCAACTTAACTGCTTACATAGAAGATTTGGAGTATTTTAAATTAGTATGTTTTTGTATTACATATTATTATTTGATGCTTTCGAATCGTGTTAGAATTTTATATTTATTAATGAAGAGCCCAAATAATTTTTTATTTTAAAGTTATTACATACAGTAATGTAATACATTTTTAGAAATGCTTCCTAGAACAATAAAATGGTCGTAATAATACATAAAGTGTGTTTATAGTATTAAAATTTGTTTATTATATGTTAGATGAAATATTCTTCTACTCGATTTATTTATTTTGATTAAAATTTAATTAAAAATGTTTACGCAAATAAAATCTGAAACATTGAAAGAGGCTGTGAAAAAGTTCTTGGAAATCACAATAACCGTTTAGTTAAAAATCTGCAAGGTACAATAAAAATGCAATATTATTATTTCAAAAATACACTACGGGCTGTTAGGGTAAGGTAGTTGATTTTTTTAGCTTATATTACACTATGATAAACGGGCTTTCAGAATCTGAAAAGTTTTTCAAGATTCGTTCACAAATAACCGAGCTACGATTTATCAAATTGAAAATTTAGAAAAAATAATTAGAAGACGTTCCCTTCAAAATCGTTTTTCTCGATAATTTCAAATAGCACGCCTATGGTTTTTTGCACCTGTCGGAAGCGGAAAACTCTGGCAAATCCGTATTTGTATAGTTTTTAAAGGTCCCTCTACAAATAACGGCGTTACAATTTTTTAAACGTAAACTTTTGTGCTACAAAACGTACCTGAAATTTCAACTTTTAATTTCTCGAGAAATTCGTAAAAATGTACGGTGTTGAAGGAGAAGCAGGTAAGAATGGCTCCGGCTATGTCGATTTGGGGCCTATAGAAATGTCCCGTAGAAATTTAAAGCAAATCTATTATATAATTTTTTTTTCCTCATATTTAGAAAATTGGTTAATCCAACGTTGTCAAACTGAGAAGTGCGTCATATGATTAAATATTTTAGAAGGGCGGGGAGGTTACATATAGTTTGGAAACCGCTGTCCTAATGCCTAATGGACTCAACATTGATAACAATAAACGAAATATTGATAATAATAAACGAACAAATTGTAATGCTTTTGTATTGGGTGGACCTATTCAAAGACAGTTTGAACACACTAAGAGTTTGATAACTTTAACCGTGATCACATTAAGTGGCGTCTACTGTATTTGTATATACATATAGGTATATATTTATATGTTATCGTTTCACTCCAACACCGTTCAACCCATAACCATGAAAATTGGCAAGTATATGTATTTTTTGTGAAAATAGTGTATACATATTTTATTTTATTTTATTTTTTGGTTTTCTGCTAATTTTTAGTTATTGAATTTGACACATTATTCAATTCTGAGGCGGTACGAAGTTCGCCAGGCCAGCTATAATTAAATAAAAATAAGAAATAAATTCATTAAATATATTCTTTTTGAAAAGCGTCGCAAAGTTACAACCTGTAAAGGGAGTCCCAGTGTAAAAAAGATTGGGAACCCCTGACATAGGCTATAGTTTATTTTGAAAAAAAATAGTTTTTACGTCGAAATTCGCAATACCCGTGCGAAGCCGGGCTAAACAGCTATATAGGATATTTATTTTAATAAAAACAATTTTTTTTAACACAATACCCGAGCGAAGCCGGGCGGGCCAGCTAGTAGAATATAAATATGTATTAATAGCATCCCATAGGGAAATAATATTTTGTTCGAGTTACAAAGACTATATAATTCGACATATCGCTTTAAAAGAAGAGAATGGCTTTTTTCTTTGTCTTATTGGGAACTGACAAATCGAGGCACACAATCTGGTGGTAAAAAAACAAAATATTAATAGCTTACAACTGTCAAGTAAATACATTGTAAATATATGCAGTTTATATTAGTAATAAATAGTTTATAATAAATTATTAATAAATAAAACAAATACTTACAAGTGTTTTGTAAAAGCTGATTCTGGAAGTTCTTTCTTTTTTTTTTAATCATTAGAGCATATTGTTCGGGCGTTGGATCCTGTAATAAATATTTAGGACCTCGAGTAGATTTTATAGAAGGATTTTACTCTTTTATAACTGGCATATCATCTTCAGCAATAGTTGAATTAGTGTCAGAATCTTATGATGATACATTATCAGCAAGTGTATTGCTCGATAAACTTTCATTTGTGTTCTCAGAGACCTTTCGAGCTTTATATTTAGAAAAACACGGGTAATCAGTGATTGGAGCGGGATCATATTTTTTCAAGGCATTAGTTTGAACAGTTTTCCATGTACATTTTAAATCTGTACATGAAAGTATCTCCAAATCATCTTCTTTCCTAAAATATTTTTTTTTTAATGAATTACATGTATGTTGTATGTCAAAGTATACAAATATTTGAGGTTAGAAATTTTTAACTCACTGATAACAATAAAATAATGTAGCCACTGCATGTTTACACTTTTCTCCCTTTCCAGCTTTACAAGAACACGTAACAGAAATTATTTTTCCGCTTTTAGATATATTTGCATTTATTTCATGTGGTTTTACTTTCATGTGTGACGTTTGTATACAAAGCGCGGTAATTATCTACGTTCACATTTTTATCACTTTTTTCACGATTTATTCCACATTTAATTAAATGCCCCGCAGATAAAATTCGTTGCGCATCATGAATTTTTTTTTGTTTCGGGTTATCACCCGTCCAAACTAATATATCTGTAATATTTAATAACATTTTAAAGACTTATCCTATTATCACATGGGTTAAACATTTAAAATTGTAAGCTACTTTCCGACATGTTTTTTAAGCCACGCCTCCATGTCAGTTCCCAATTGCGGATTACAACTTATCGTGGTTCGAGTTATCGTGGTTTCACTGTAGTTTATTTAATAGAATAGCATTGTTAGTTTTTCATTACTAACATTACTAACATTACTTACAGATGACATCATGATAGAGAAATACCATGCAGATCTGAGCAGCGCCCTTACAGATTTATGTTCCGTGTTACACATGTCCATTGCCAGTGAGTACAAAATTAAATACGCCTTTTCGATAAAATATAATAAAAATTAACATTTTGCACACATTTTGTAAATATTCACCCACATTTTATTTACTTTTCTTCTTAAATATTCTTCCTTCTCTTAGAATTAATTCGTCTAACGCTGCAAGAATGAAACCTTTTTTTAATAAATTAGTATAAATTAAATCTAATGCTATTGAATATTAAAATTTAATTATAAATAATCTAATATTAATTTTTTTAATGTACAAAAACGAACTTAAAATCTGTGTCTCGTTCATTAAGAGCGACTAGAAATGCTCGATTGAAATTCCAAATTTACATTTTCTTATTAATGTAAAAGGAACACAGAGACCGCTGTTATAAACAGAGAGATTCCTGCCAGAAAGTAAATGAAAATAAAGAAAGTGTTAGAAAATGGCCCCATTCAACAGCTTAAGATATGTCGGTCACAGTAATTTATAAAATATTGTAATTACTATAATGAAAATCATCTTATTTGCTGTACTAAATACGTGATTAGCAATTTGCGACAATTATTTAGATAAAACCAATATACATACAATAAAAGGAGAATTATTAATATGATTCTCTCTTGTGAACACTTAAGGCAATAATAAGCGGAATAACCTTGTTCGAATATATACCATTAACAGGTGTGTATTCTCTGTGTGTGTGTACCTTGACCATCTTATCTAGGCAATGGTGTTTAACGTCTTTAGTTTGTAGAATAACGCGCTATCGAATGCACACGCGAAATTCGATCGTTAATACGCTCTTTAATTGTTATAGTATTTTAATGTTTAATTTTCGGAAAAATAAGTGCAGTGTTTTAAATGCGTATTTTAAATGCGATGTGTTTAATCTCGTGTAGGTTTTACCTAATATTAATTTTCAAGTTTTAACCTACATAATTTAATTAACGTGCAGTTTATTAAAAATTCTTAATTATATATATATTTTTTTAAATTAGTATTGACTGAATTCTACACAATATAATAACATTTACTTCAAATTTATTATTTACATTAATGGCACGGAAAACTAAAGGACTAATTAAAATATCATTATTTAGATTGTTGGTTTGACTTAAAATTAGTATCCAAAATCGAATGAGAAAGCGATAACAAAATATAAACAGATTAATTAGATAAATATAGTTCATTCAATTTAAGACTAATGTGACGTCATTATGAAAAATGTCACTTATTTAACTTTTTTAACATTTGTTCTGTTGTCCACATTCATCTTGCTGTCAATAAGTCAATCCATTAATAATTCTGATATGACAATACAATAAAAAATTTCCAACAAGTTCTCCAAGATATTTAGTTTTTTTACTGTTCAAAATCGCATTTATTTATTTTAAAATCATTATAGTAGTTGATCTTAATAAACATGACCTCATACTATCTTTTCTTGGCGTGATTGGACTATATTTTCTGATTTGTGTATTAGTGTATAAAAAAATAATACACCTGTTTTTGAAAAACAACAAAGCAAATATAATTCAAGATTTCAAAAAATACTTTGAAAACCACTTACTAATGATTTTAAATAATTAAACGTGGTAAACAATTATGGCTATTGAAACTTAATTGTTTCTACCTGTTGAAAACCTTGTAGAAATCATCAAACCTTCTATTTGAATTAAATCAGTTTTTTATAGAACTATTTTGGGCAAACACTTGCCTAAGGTAATCGGTTATTAACTTGTCTTAACCACTTGAATATAATACAAAAGGAAATATTTATAAATTGCAATTGTGCTTTTTGGGTTTGTTACTTGTAACTTGTAATGTAGTTGTTTAAATTTTACAAAAGAACAATACCAGAATAGAAACCCTAGTTGTTTTTGAAGAACAATACCATAATAATATATGTATGTTCGGATTTTTACATAACTACATGTTGGAAAGTACGTAATTGTTAATATGATCTGAGCGTTTAATACTTAGCATTTTAATGAATAGCGTTACCATAATTACGTTATAAAAAGCATTTTGCACAGTCTCGGATTTACTTAATGAAGAAAATTGTTTAACTTTTAGATAATTGATTTTTAACTTTTTTTAATACAGTCAACTCGCGTTATAACGAAGTTCGATATAACGAAAATCTCGATATAAAGAAAGAAACCGCCGGTCCCTTGAAAATCTCGCTTTATAACGAAAATTTTAATGGGTTTTGGTCCCCTCGATATAACGAAGTTTTCTTGACCAAAGTCTAATAATTTTTGTTAAAAAAGTAAGTACTGTAGGTATGTTATATAATTTACATAATGTGTTTCTACACAATTTTTGATTTTTTTATCTTAAAGCAATGCAGACTCAACACTATCAATTATCAATTACTTGTAAAGCCATGACCTTGATGACAGTGTATTCTCAAGTATCTTAAATCTGGAGAACGCAATTGAACGGACACGCACAGTCATCTGCATACAAACTAAAATTACGATTTTTTTTTAGATTATACGTGTTTCTATTTCTATTATTTCTATTGGTTTTTTTTATTATTGTTTTCTATTGTTTTATTAATTTTTTTTTAACATTTATGCGTTATATTGGTTATTTTATTAAGCGACAACGAATTTGTGGTGTAATGGATTGATTTATTCTATATCTCTAAACTAATTTGTAAAAGTTTGTAAATTTATGAATTTCGATATAACGAACTTTCGATATAACGAACTTTTTCGTGGGTCCCTTAAAATTCGTTATAACGCGAGTTGACTGTATAACCAAATTAAGATTTTGGAAAGTTTGAAATGCATTTTTGAAAAAGAAAAAACTATAAACTAAGAATAAAGGTGTAAAGTTTATTACCTTGTTAATAGAATATTTCATGGAAAAGATAATTTATTTATAGACATGTTTTACCAGGTTTTTACTTTATCAATTGCAGGAAAATAAGTAATATATACAGGTTAAATTTCTATAAACTAATAAGCTATAAACGACCTATTACTTAAATTACTGGAAAATCAACCGTGATAATACATACCAACGTCATAATTTGTAATTTAAAAATTACCGCACAAAGCTCTTTTATGCCCCATTTTATTTTCTCACAAAATTCTTTATTTGGGGCATTTGACTAATTAAATAAAAATTTTAAAAAAAACTAAAATACTAATAGCATTGGGAATATTACTTAAATAATGATTATTGAATTTTAGTCAGTTTTACGTCAATAACTTGTGTATAAAAAGTGTAACTTATTGTTGGACTTCTTTAGTAATTTTTTTTTAATTTTTGTATAATTATCGTGATGTAAATAACACCTAAAAACTACATGATCACGATTTTAACCTTTAAATCTTGAATAATACTATCAATAAATCACTATCGGCTATTTATGTAAATAAATTAATGAAGCTGGGAAGCAAATGATTACAAGCGATTTAACCAAAATGCATTAAATAAACAATTAAGTTATAGTGGTCATAATGTACTATCTATGTTTTCCTAATTTTACATTAGAAAAATGAAATAAGCTATGATCCCATAAAAACGAATTGTTGCTCATCTGTGTTTCAGATTTCTGTTTTTGTTAATTACAAAATAAAATTAAACACAATTGTGTGCTATTTCTATTTCTATAATATCCTAGTGTCTATTTTAATTGGTCAAATATTGTTGTAGAACTAATTGTTTTATTGGTGCTTCCTCCCTTATTAGCTAAAAATATAGCACGTAACAGCAGTCCAACAAAGTAAAATGCTTTAGTATTAAGTCTTCAGCATTATAGTATGTAGTTTATTTCGATGAAAGGAAAAATAAAAAATAAATTTCTAAGTAAAATCAGTCAATACTAATATCGAACGTGTTATTGTTATAAATACGTAAGTTGAGTATCTACGATAATTTTGATAATAAAACAGTCTACTTGATGTATTACTTCAGATTGTAGTATCTTTTTAAAGACAGTGCCAGTCAATTCGCTCGTTTTAATAATATGTTTGTTTGTTAATGTTTAAATTAACCATGTTTTTAACATTATTTACCGTAACAACTAGTCTCGCGTTATCAAGTTGGATTGCCTTCTGTATTGTGACTTATTTGTGGCATTATTTTATTGAAGTTGTTTTAGGTAAGTTTGAATTTATGAAATCTTCTATTATTTAGATGCTTAATTACTATTTAATTTTTAATTAAAATTTTGTTGCATTCTATATTTTAGTGTAAATTTTAACTGCATATGTGAAAGAATAAAAAAATTGATGTAATTTGTAAATATCGTTCTATTTGCACAAATCAAGTTTCGTATATTGTAGCAAATGGTTGGAGACAGCTTTCGGTTAGATACGATCTAAACGGCGCCAAAGTATTATAATATTACTAGGTCAAAAATTATTCGTTATCTTTACTGTGGATATAAATAAGAAGCTTGATATAATATCAAAGTTCCAATTACATTATCTACGTTTAACGTACCTACTTAATTATGTATGCGCATTTTCAATTACCATTAACACAAAAACCTAAACGCTAGACATTTATAATATTAGTTCTGCACATATTTTGACAAAAAACGCCTATTATAATTATTTGATGTTTGACTCAATGTAGATATGCTTTATTTTAGATCTTCCAATAATTGGACAATCGCCATGTTCAGCGCACGCCAGTCTAAAGTTATTAATCCAAAGAGTTATACAAGAAGCAATTGGATTACCCGAATTACGAAGAGCACAAGAACATCCAGCAGCACCAGCTGAAAATATTAATCAAAGCTATGAAGATCTCTTAGCGACTGCTATACTAAATAAAGTACGTATTTATTAAGTTCGACTTAAAAAACTTATTGAAGCAATGAATAATAAAACTAAATCTTTTTAAATAATAAATATTTAAGGAGCTTTTATGTTTTTGCATGCTTTCAGATGTGCCTTCAAACACTTCCACCCTTTTATGTTACACAATGGGAGAATGTATACTAACATAACACGGAAAATTTTATTTTAAACTTACTAATTGTACTTTCATTTTATTAACAAATAAAAAGATAATAGTGTTATTGTTCATTGCTTTAATATTTATAAGAAATAAACACTTCCACGTTCTTTAATAGATTATAACTAATAAAAAAACTCTTACATTTAGCGGTTGGTTAAGAATTCATAATTTTTATGAACGGGAATTTAATTTAATTACCTGTGAAATGAATTCGTTTTTTTGTCAATAATTAACACCATAAAATACGAGAACATTCAAAAAATATTGATACAAATATTAATATTCATAAATTTAAAGAAACTATATTTTACTACTAGCCGTCTGCCCGATAGGAACCATCCGACTTTTTTCAAATGTTATAGTTTTTGGGGTAACCGGCTCTGTCCATGCCTAAATACCCACATCCACGTTTCTCATTTCAAAAATAACGAACTTTCATACAAACCTTCATCACCTATTTAATCCCATTTTTCTTCTTTGTGTGCTGTTTTCATTACTGAAGGTTAGCATAAATTTCAGATAACTTCTCTCTATCTTGTGCTACTCCCGCAAGCAGATGTATTTTCAAAAATCCTTTCATAGTTCTTATCTACGTTGTATACTGAACTCATGGGTAAAATTTTATTTTTCTAGACCAGGGGTTTCCAAAATTTTTCTTAGGCGGGCCAAAAAAACCCGAATAAAATCAAAACAATAAATTTAATATAAATATAAATCTTTAATTATATATTTATTAAAACAAAAAATAACTAAAATCCATCTTATTATATAATAATATACATTTGTAATATTTATTATTTATTTTACTATTTACTTATTTATTTTTTAATAAAAATATAATATATCGTATCGATATCGCAGGCCGCATTCACAGACTGCGCGGGCCGCACTTGGCCCGCGGGCCGCACTTTGGGAACCCCTGTTCTAGACCCACTTGTTTAGATTGTACGTTGTCCGTCATTCAGTCTGTTAGAGGTTTATTAAGAAGAAAATATATGTACAGGCATCCCGCAATTAGAACAAGTTTGATTAACGCATAATTTAATTTAGTGCGGTTTATAATTAACAACGAAATTTCTGAATTTATAAAAAATAACGTTTTATTGATTTTAATAAACTTTATTTGCTCTGTTTTTATTTTAATGTTAGGTTAACTCCTTATAAAATCACATTTAAAAAAATTGTTAGTATTTTAGAGGTCTTGAAACGCATTTAAAGATGTATTATATAGTGCTTATCAATTTTGATTAACATGATTTCGCTTAGCGTATTACAGACAAACTCTTAATCCCCCTAATAGAGAGATGCCTGTACTTACGTAAGTTTTCTAAGTAAATCCTCGTAAATCCAAATCAATTAAACCACAATCTATCGGAATTACCAACTAATAAGGATTATGGGCCATTTTTTAAATTGATAAATAATTTATATTTATAATATTAATTTTTTTTTACATTATCTGACTTACATTGTATCTTGCCGCATCATTCATAATATTGACAATGTTTATTTAATCAATAGCATTAATAGAATGGGCACCTTTACAGTTCGCCTGCAATTCAGAACTGCAGATCAGTCAAGGTCAATTACATATACAGGCCATCGATAGATCCGAGCCTTTAGTTTAAGTGAATCTTACAGTAGACTCATGTGTCGTAGTCTGTATATGTAATTGACCTTGACTGATCTGCAGTTCTGAATTGCAGGCAAACTGTAAGTGAATGGGTACCTCTAATTTCTTAGGGTTTCTATTAAGCTACCTGTAACTTATTCAGATTACAGAGCAAAAATTCATTCTTGTCTGCACAACTCGTGGAAATTATTTTCAAAGCTTTTTTTACAGAATATAAAAATTACGACGCCCAACATCTTAATATTAAAATCTCACATTTTAACTGGATCTATATGTCAGTATCCTCTACAAAAATTTTATGACCAATCATAAATAAAAAATAGACGTTTATTTTGGCACACGCTATTATATTATATGTATGTACAGGGTAAAATTGCAGATTTTAGACACGTTAGGCCCAGTTTTAGACACTTGAGTAATTTTAATAAAATAACTTGAAAAAATACGAATAAAACATCATTGATGTTTCTATCGTAATTAAAGATATATTTATTACACTTATAGTAGTATCGATAATTTTTATATTTCACATTTGTAAAAATAAAATGGAAAATGTCCACAACTGGAACAGTGTCCAAAACCAGGGCTTCTACCCTATACATATTTAGTTGTTAGCAATCAGATATAGATCAAATAAAATGTAAAATTATAGTCTATATTTAAAAAAAAAGTATTATATAATTTATTTTAATCCATTATGTTATATTGTTTTAGGTAATTCTAAATTACCAAGATGAATTACCTACGTCATCGGCAAATAGTGTTTGCAGTCGAATATCAAATTCATCGAGACATCGAGATAAAGAATATTTCTTTGGAGAAGAAACGCTTGATGTGAAATGGAAACAGAGTAACAGTACCGCTGGAGACATCGACACTACCTCTATATCGAGTTTGGAAGAACTTGTGAGGAGTGATTCCAGCATTGGATCTACAAAATACTTCGATCGAGTATCTCTAACAGTATATATTTTATAAATCATTTTATTTTATTTTGTTTTGTTTAATTTAGTATATTTTTAGATACAACAACGTATTGAAGAAATTTCATCGTCGGACGATGAAGCAGTTGAAAAACCATTGTTACGAAAAATCAATTCAGAGAATGATGAGTGGCAAGACAATTGGTTAATGCAAAAACGAAAGATTGGCGGTAGTGTATCTCCTGTCCCAGTAGCAATGTTGGTGCCAAATCCGACGATAGAAGCAAAGGTGTTAATCGGCGATAGAGATGCTGAAGATACAACAGATTTATCTGATGCTGCTTCCGATTATGGCGACACAGAATCAAGACAAGACATTCAATCTGTTTTAGTTGAATCAAAAACAGTAATTGGTGGAAAAAACTTACTAGGTAATCTTAATACTTCAAACGATGTTTCTGATGACAGCAGTACTGATGTATCAGATATTGAAGAAGAAAAAGAACAAATATTAGAGCAATTTGCATCGAGTATAGAAACATCAGGAGAGGTAAAACCATCGGAAACCATAAATGAAACACTAATAAATCAAACAAGTAAGTTCAAAGTTAAAGTTTGTTCCTTGTTAACTATATTTTAATTTTCCACTCTCCTCAATATTTTTTTCTGGCTTTTTTTCGGTTAAATTCAGTTTCAAATGAAACTAATAATATAAATATATTCAAACATATTTTCTTATCTATCCATATATATAAATCAATGTACAGTGACTCTTATAAAAAATTGAACACTTACAGTGTTTTGCATAAATTCACTAAAAATAGTTTAAAACATAATGTTTAAATAGTATTTAAAATAAAATAAATTATGTAGGTACGCACAAAATTATGTATTTACTAATACAAACAAAATAATAAAAAATTAAACTAATAAAATTTAATTTTTAATTTTAATCTATTAGGTACGAAAAACTGCTTAGAAAACAAGTTGTTAAGTTCAGAATGTGTATTTTATATATTAAACATTATGTTTTAAACTATTTTTAGTAAATTTTGAATAACATTGTAAGTGTCCAACTTTTAATAAGCGTCACTGTATGTATATCCGTTTCCTATAGACGTAAACCGTTCAATCGATTTTGATTAAATTTAGAGGCAAACTTAAGCTTAGCAAGGCGTGTTTTCCTGTGTTTTCCTTGCGATCGGACCGAAATATTTTTAGCTTTTTGAAAAAAAAAAATTTTCATTTTAAATCCGGGTTTTCTCAAAATGTATGACCTCCATCAGAGACTAAGCACGTGAAAAGAATATAAGTGTTCTCGGTGTTTTATAAATTAACAAAAGACGCGAACGAAGTCGCCAGTAATAGCTAGTATTCTTTAAAGTACAAGTTGCATGTTGAATATATATCTATTGCTTCTAAAACCGATCGTTTTTGTATATAAAAACTATAATTTATGTTTAGCTAACATCGACGATGATGCTGTTGATAATTCACTCAATTCACTAGAAAGTCAAACTGAAAAAGATTCAGAATATACTGAGAAATTTGGAACTTTACCCCGAACTATTTTAAAAAGTCCAACGCCAACTTCGAGGTAAGAAGATGATTTACTTTTAAGATTAGGTATAAAGTGGTTTTTTATTATTAGAAATCTAAAAAATTTAACCGAAAACTTTGCTAAAAATAATGAAAATGGCTTTAAATCAGAAGACAACGAACACATAGAGCCTAGTGAAAACAAAACATTTACAAATGGCACTTACCGAAAGTCTTTTAATGAAAAAGACGATAAACAACAAAACGATGTGTTTAAAGGTAAAGTTATTGTCCGTTTATAATAGTTTACGTATTTACTAAACATTTCTTTTGGTGATAGGCAGCTATAGCCAAAGAGAAAAGGATAAGTGGAAAAATGCAGTGGAACTGAAGAATAATCCTTATTCGTCGGAAAATTTAAATCGGAGATTAAGTGGTCGATCTTCTAACGGAAATGATAACCAGATGTAAGTGAATAATTTTTTTTTATACGTAACAATAGTTGTAGCGTAAACAAACAGCAATTAATCTAGAAGCTGATAGAAAAACTTGATCAAAACAATACATTTTTTTTCTGATAGCTATTGAATTATAGCAGGCTATAGAATACCCGGTGGTTCCTTATTTATCTAATTATTTATCTAATATGTATATGCATTGAAACATAGCACCCAAGTTTGTTGTAATAAAAAACATATTTATATGCATCCAATTCACTCTGAATTTTGGATATACATATGTATCTTGCTTAGTCATTGTCGTTCATATGACATAAGTTTCAGTCGTTTACAAACTGTCATTTAGTGTCTGTCAATTTTATAAGAGATAGATGTCAATAAGCAACATCTACGAAACTGGAAGTTATTCTCTTTTAAACTTAAAAAAATTCTACTGAATTAACCAAAATCATAAATTCGGCATTTCTGCTTCAACTGTTAGTAAGTGATTTGCAAGATTTCGTTTTGAAAATTTTAATCTCAAAGACGCATTACATTCAGGTGCCGAAAAATAATTTGAAGACCAACAACTTCAAGGTTTACTTGTTCAAAATCCATCACACTCGAGAACAGCTTGCAAAACAACTAGGAGTTGACTAGTCAACAATTTCACGTCGATTACATGCAATGGAAAAGATACAGATGTAGGAAAAATGAATTCCTCATGACCTCACCGTAGAGAACAAAAATCGAAGAGTCAACATCTGCATGAATTTGCTTTCTCGGAACAAAAGAAAGAATTTCTTGCACAAAATTATGATAATAAGTGGATTCTGTAGGACAATCCTAAACGCTAAAAATCATGAGTTGATCCAGGCTAGCCATCAACATCAGTTGCAAAACAGAACATTCATACCAAGAAAGCATTTCTGTGTCTGGTGAGATTGGAAGGGAATCAACTGCTATGAACTTCTTGAACCTAGTCAAACTTTTACTGATGAACGTTATCAATGTCAAATGAACAAATTAACTGATTATCTGGAGGAAAAAAGACCAAAACTGACCAAGGAAATCGAACAGCGATGTTGCTGCATGATAACGCTCTTCCGCATACAGCAAAATCGACCCAGGAACTCATCTTCTCTTTAGCCTGGGAGGTTCTTCCGTATGGATCGTATTCTCCAGATTTTACTCTTTCTGACTACCATTTATGCAGATCGATGTCATCGTATTTCGAAAACCAACGGTTCACTAAAGTTTAAGTTGTGCGGAAATAACTCACTGCCTATTTTGCCTCGAAATCACCAAGTTTCTATCACGAAGGTATTCATCATCTGCCCAATAAATGACAAAAGGACCATAAATAGTAATGGTGAATATTTTGGTTATTAAGCTTTTTAAGAACTATGCTTTTAAAAATGATGAATTCGACAAAAAATGCTGTTTCAATGCATACACATATTATTTTACGTAATTATATAAATTATTTTTTCAACATTCCAAGCTGTAGGAAAATCTTGCGCTTGTTTTCAAATATGTAAAATGCGCTAGACGTACTAACAAAAATGGAAAATAACCAATGTTCTACAAAATATATATTATTGGCGTCCATTTTATTGATAATCCTAGCGCCAATACTTAGTTTGATCTACCCTTATTCCGGCATTACTTACAGGTATACCATATTAAAAACACGTCTTGTTATTACTTTCAGGATTACTTTAATTCGGTATTTCTAGAAAAGGAAATAATTTTATTATCCTATAAATTATGAGAGAATTTTATTTAAAACTATGTATTACATTCACACACTTAACTTATCTAACCGATAATATTAAAAAAATAGATCTGATTATGTTTTCCTTGAATTGAAGCAGTACTGAGTAATCTTTTATTAAATTAACTTTTACAATGATCTAATTAGTTTCTATTTTAGTTATTGAATAGTAAGAAAACTAATTTCAAATAGAAACTTTTGAAGTATAGGTATGCTGACTGAAATTTACAATAATTTAGTTAACTATTTAAAAAAAATTATATTTGCATGAAATTCCTTAGATAAGAATATAACAATTAAACGTCTATTTGCTCAGTTTAATTTAAATTTATGTTGTCTTGTTCAAATGTAATACTAAAATGAATCGCAATTCTTTACAAGCCATTTTAAATGAAGATCGTGTAAAAAATAGTCACATTCGGTGAGTAGTTTTATCTTCTTTGGGTGTGCTACGTGTAAGTATGTATACATATATATTATATTATATTATAGTTATTATTAATCTATATATTGATAAGTAAATTACAATTATTAGAAAATGAGTACATAACTACTTTTGTCGGAGCAGTATCCCAACCGCAAAACGTCTAATGTAAATAATTAAAAAAGCTTACCCAGATAAATATCTGTAAAGTACAAGAAAATTAGCCTCAATACAAAACGTTACCTTTAATGTCTGTTGGATTTTATAAAAGTACGTTAAAGTTATTGCTGTTTATTATAAAATTTAATCCTGCTATTTATTGCAAGTATTTGTGTAATCTACTAACTAATTTAATTCACTTCAGAAAAGTATTTATACAAGATGATTCGGAATAAAACAGCTAACTTTTCAATTGCTTACATACAATATTAATAAACAATAAATATATTTTTTCAGTGGATTTAAGAAAGAAAAATAGTATAATAGAATTTCGTCGGTAGATTCATACTCGTTCATTCTTTCGCAGAACAGTCTATAGATATTTATTTTTTATTCTTTTATAACTTAATATTTTAAATTTTGTTTACATTTTACGATATAATCTACTTCAATTACAGATATGGAAGAGATTATTATATAAAAGAATCAGCAAGCGCAGCGGGTGAGAGAAAAAAAACTGAAAGCACCAAAACTGAAGAGGTAAGATTAGATAACGACCTCACAAATCTTGAGAAAGAATATGTTTACTGCAGTTTTTCTAGACGTTTGTTTTCTCCTAAAAATTCCAGCAAGCACTTTGTAAAAAATCCACTTTTGCATTTTCCTAACAACTATAACACTTTATGACACTCTTTTACTATTATTATTAAACATTATATTATAAACTATAAAAAATATAAAATTGATTGATCAATAGTAAGTATTTTCAAAGTACTAGTCATTTAGTAGATGGTAATGGTTAATTTTAATAATATGGATAAAAAATCAAGCAGCTACGTAATTCAGAACTATTTTTATTGAACTTATGAGTAGGTATGAAACTATTTGTTCCTTCTACTTATAAATTTGAAAATTAAGAAATCAAATAGTTTTATCAAAAAACAGGAGATTTAGATCATAATTTTAAAAAATGTTTGTTATTCGTTTGTGCACTTTTGATTTTTAATGAGTATTGTTATTATTGTTACAAGTTGACATTTGTTTAATGAATAAAGTTTTTAATGGTTACAGTTTTGTAGTAGACAGTAAATGACATAATTAAATTAAAATATACCATAGGTAAGTGTATTTGTATGTTAATCTAATACCACAATTTAAGTAAGAGCAATACTAACAATACTCTGCTTTTAGAATAGTTCTACATGTACTCTCATTTCTCTCTTATCATTAACGATTATAACACTAATAAAAATTTTATTTAATAGGTTTCAGATATCATTAAGGCTATAAAAGAAAAGCCATTGCACTCATCTCAACAGCTTAATTCAGAATCGTTTGTTTTTAAAGCTGTAGCTGTTATAATTGATACTGAAACCGATGAATCGTCTATTGAATTAACTTCGCCAGTACGTTCAAACACTTTCGAACTTTCCAGCGATTCGGACTTAAGTGTTGAAAGAGTTTATAACCTTCCCAGCGGAAAAGTATTCGAGAACGTTGGCGATAACCAACGTGAAAAAAATCCAATTTTGAAAGAAAACGCTTACATAGCAAAAAGTACAGAACTACGAAGTAGTAAGTTAATCTTGGACGAAAATCATAATACCATGAGTAAAACACATAAAGAAAGTGATTTAAGTTCATCAACAGAACCAAATATTACTAATTTAAATCAAGATCAGACAAACACCAATGATGTTAAAGACGAGGTATTGGTAAATGCTCAGAATAATAATAAAATTGTAAATAATGTGCCATTAGAAGAAAACGAAAAAGATAAAATTTCTAAAGAAGCAGAAGAACATTGTAATAGTATGGAATCGAAGGAATTTAGTTTGGAATTTTCAACAGATGAAAACGAGGAAATTACTAAAGAACCTACAGAAAGTGTAAATTCAGATCCCGAAATAGTGGATTTAAAAGGTAAACATTTGGTTAAAGAACGATTAGGACAGTTTTCGAAATCTTATCAAGACTTGGCGGCTGTTCCTCTGCGTAAATCTATTTCGATTAAAGAAAAGATAGGCAATCTATCAAATACAGAAAATGCAACAGATAAAATTCTACCAAAATACAATTCCGTGGAAAATCTATTGAAGCAATCGGATAAAGAACAAGTAAGTTTACATAAATTTATTGCCTCCATTTTTTGTGATTTTCAGTGATTTACAGTTCTGTTCAAAATAATAACAGTACTTAACAATTTCGTTCAAAATACCCAACTGAGACAATTAAACTTGTAGAACTATTTCAATTTGGTCAAATATTCCTTTGGAATTAAGTCAGATTTTAGTAAATAACTTGAAAAACCATTGCTGTAGGCAAAGCTTTTTAAAGTTATTTTCAAAAACAAAAACTTGGATAAACCGTTATTTCATAGTATTTTTTAGTTTCAATTTTATTCGTTCCATAAAAATGCCATTAAAGAGTAATTACTACAAATATTGATATTTTTCTTGAATATTAGTAGGTACAATTAGTTTTTGTTTTTCTAGCTTGTGTTATTGTTAAATTATTAAAGTACAATGGGAGCCAATTTAGTTTATTTATCCAATTTCAATTTATCATAATTTGAATTTAATTATATTTCAGGATCAATAAAATATTAACAAATTTTTAAGCACTGCTATTATTTTGCCCACAACTGTACGTGTTATTTATTAAGTTTTTTCGAAAAAATCAATAATTTAAAGAAATCATAACGACAAAATGACAGTGCGATCGTTGTTATCAATTTCATGTATTGCAATTAGAAATTAAGTAGTTTTTTAAAGAAAACATCTTTATAATTACAATATGCCAGAAAGAAGTTATTTTTTCGAAAAACATGTCTGCTTGTATTTATTTTCATCGCGACGGCATTTATGGTATTGGACGCATAAAACCACTTTTGGCTCCAATAAATAAATTTAATTTCAGTTAATTCTCTTTATTTTTTTTTTTACTATAAAAAATATTTAAAATAATTTTTTTGATTCTGCCGTTATAATTAACTAATTTTTTGTATTGTTGTTCGTAAAGATTTATGTTTTAAAAAGTAGCCTTAGGTAAAATCTCAGCTGGTATAGTTGTTTCAAAAGCTCCTGGTACTCGACTTTCGATGCTATTCAATGCGCAAAAGGCGTCAACTCGTTCTTTTCGTGGTTGTTTGAAGGTGCTAACCTTGCTGTATTTTGTGGTTTTTGGTATTTAGAATGAATATTCATTTTCATTGGATTGTTTATGTACAAAAACAGTCTTTTTCAAAACTGTCTTATTATTCTTTCAAAAGGAAAGGTAATAAATAAAAATATAAGACGTCCAGATCTGATGCTTTTAGGACGCCATTTCTTGTGTAAATTTTGTTCCCATTTACCGAAGTTGCTTTCCCTAGAATTTGGGCTTCTCCTTCGCACAGCTCGCGCCAACTCGGGCAGGGCTGGGGGAAGGCATGTCCAGCGCGTATGCCGCAACCTGACCCCGCGGTCTACGAAAATTAACCATTAAAAAACCCCGATCTTAATTAACTTTTTACAGAATGATGATACCATTAACAGATAAAAGACATTTAGGTAGCGCAAAATTTTTGAACCCGGCAGCGCAAAAGATCATACAGTCACTGAACTCTGGCACAAGGAATTTTTGAAATTGCTATACCTAACGCGAATTAGATGTCATCAGAAAAATTTTATATTTATTAATTTGAATTTAAATAGATACAATTAACCAAAGAAGAAGCAGCAAAAAGACAGGTATACAGTTTAACAGCTCGAAGTATACCCAGAGAATTTAGGCAAGAACTTAAAGGCGAAAAGGGCAAAGATGAAAGCGATAACTCGAAAACGGATTGTAAGAATTTAAATTAATTTACAATACTACCTTATTTATACTTGATTTCAGTGACTGCAAAAAATCAAAATGGTGCATCTGAAGAAGAAAGAATTTTTCCAAATACTAAGAATAAAATCAAATTCTTTGAAAACTTAAATCGTTAGTACAATCTTAGGGTTTGATCTATATATTCCAAAGACATTAGACAGTAAAATATTTAAGAAATTAAAAAATTTATCGTACAGTTTATTGAACTTTTTGCATATATGTACATTTCAGAGTTAATTATCAGATACTACCTAAATCAGGAAAAGTGTATTCCATGGCTGTTGAATGCATGTAGTAGTCTGCAATAATTCACTATATTAATATTCATCAATATCGTAACCAATAAGAGTTTTAGATTTAGTAAAATACGTACTCAATAAAGTCATCAACATCCATTGTTCTAGCTCTTTTTTGTTCTGCTTTAACTTCTGATAAGATTTCTTCTAATTTGTCTTTTATATTAAAATTTTCTGGAATATCCTAATGTACCAAAGGAAATAGTTAGAATATTTTGGGCTAGATTATAAATAATTCTTACTTTATTATGAACGCTACAGTGTAATTTGTAATTTTTATCCAATACCGCCAATACTGAAGTTTGTTTGAAAGAACCACTCAACGTTTTATTTTTCCTTGTAAAGGCTATTCTGGTAAGTCCATCCCATTCCTTGTATGGGATAGGCGGTGGAGGATTTCGAGGTTCTATTCTTACAACTGACGACTCAACTTTTGGTGGTGGTCGAAAATTATTTTTTCCTACCTGTGATTATTTAAAATTATTTTCTAACATTTGAATATCAATTAAAAAAATTTTAAGACATTAAAAGGTAAATAATACAAAGATCTGTAGTTATTCTTTTTTAACTGTTCTATTTTGAGTTGTTTAGAATAAATACGTACAGTAAGTCATATATTGGTAAATATATTTTAACAGTACTGTGGGTCCTCTTTTCCGCAAGGAGTACATTCCAAATTCGTCTCGCGGATATAAAATCTATTATACAATGTTTAACAAAGCTTAAAAAACTGACCATTTTCTACAAAAAGGACGTGTAGCGTAAGTTTTGTATAACATATTGATGCAATAGAAAGGAAATTTTTGAAATATATCATTCTAGACAGTTGCATGTAGATTGAAACGAAAAAGGGAACAAACAATAAAGCTCGCTAATTTTTTTTTGGAAATAGTAATTCTCCAGAAATACCAAATTTTCGTGGAATAAGGAATAACTACAGAGCTTTCTATGGCTCTTTTACTTTTTTTTTCTTTGTTGCACTTCACCTTGCGAATAAGGAGCACGCAATGTGCAGCTATTAAGGCCAGGTTATTATTTTTTGCTTCGCGGATATTAAATTCGCGCATAACGAGACCGCGTATAAAAAGGGCCAACCGTATTCATCTCTAAAGAACTTACCTTCATTAAAAGATCCACTCGTGCTAATAATTGAGTGTTTACAGATAATCTACAATATAATTTGTCCCCAGGTTTTGCTACCAATCTTTGAGCAAATTCTCTTTGAAACATCAACACCGCACATCGAAAAAATGGCCTATGTAATAGCAACTTAAATACTAAGGGTGACGAGATTTGATATGGAATATTAGCCACACAAATATCAAAAAAGGGTAATTCCGTTTTTAGTACATCACCAACCATAATTTTTAATTTTGCTTGATAAGGTGTTCCTTGTACTCTTTTCTGTAATTCTGCAACTAGTCTTAAAATAATAACTTATTACCATAATTATTTCTACAGATGATACTGTCCATTACCTGGTATCGATTTCACATGCTATTACATTTTTAACTTTTTCTAGAAGTTTGATGGTCATATTTCCAGTTCCAGGTCCGATTTCCAAAGCAGTATCAGTTGAACGTAAGCCAGATTTTTCCAACATTGCCGTAATAATCATCGGGTTTTTAAGTATATGCTGCCCAAAATCCTTATTAAACATAATACCTACAAATTACAGATTGTTATTACATATTATTTTGATATATTTAAACACAGACCTTGTTTTGCCACTTCATTATGAATTCGACTCTTCTTTGCACTAGGTACTTTAGGCATTTTTATATTAATAAATAATAAGTTTAAAGTTTAATTTAAAAATCAACTCAATTAAAACACGTTGTTTTTCCACATAGGTTAGGTTTAACTAAAATGTTAATCGGTAAGAGAGATTTCCATTGGACAAAGCAGGCACGCAGCATATTTATTAAACTGGAAAGACGATAAATATTTTTATAATGTTTGTATCCCACTCTTTTCACTTTCAAGTTTACTAAATTTTGTATTTGATGCACACTACATTAAAAAATTTGAGTAGAAAACTTCACAAAACAGCTGTTACGATTGTCAAATTGGATACTTTTGTATCAATAACTTTTCTCTCTTATCAACATTGCAATACTTTTATTCAATGTAAATGTGGGTTTAATAAATATATATCTACAGTTTCTGCAAATAAAAAAACTGGTATATATTTGAATTTTAAATGTGGACTAATCATGAATCATTCAGTGGAAAATAAAGAGGAAATTGTACTACATTTTCCAAAAGATGTTAATAAAATTTGTAGAACTTGTATGAAAATTATAGAAACTGAAGACAACATTTTCGAAAATTATATTATGAATAATAATGATTATACCAATTTATACGAAATGTTAATAAATTTAACAAGCTTGAAGGTAAGTCATAAATTTTTGGTTTGACAGCAGTATAATTTGAACTTTGTAGGTTTCAGTAAATGACAATTTACCACAAGCTTTGTGTTCCCAGTGTGTTATAAATTTGAAAACAGCATTTTTATTTAAAAATCAATGCATTCGTATTGATACAGAATTAAGAAATTTAATAATATCTGGTACTTCCACAGGTCGGCCAGAAAATTTGAAAATGGTAACTGTAAAAGGACATAATGAACAAATTCCATTTAAAATAACATCTAAAGAAAATATCAACGAAGAGATTACTTTAGAAAATTATGTTTGTCATATCTGCAATCAAGGTTTTTCTTCATATTATCAATTAAGTTTTCACAGTGTGGTACACAGTAATGCTAAAACCTTAACAGATAGATTTGTAGAATCAAGAAATGCCAATTTAAGTTTTGAAATAACTAAAGATTCTGATGAATTTCAAGACAAAAATAGAACAATTGTTAACAGAGATACTCTATTGGAAAATTCAATGGAATTTGATGAAACAACAAATGAGAATGAAATATGTGAAAGTATAGATACAAATAATATTTCTGATAATTTACAATCTATTCAATTAACTCCAATTAGTTGTAAACTATGCAGCTTATCATTTGACTCACAAGAACAGTTTGTGATGCATATCTGCAAATCTGTTACTAAAGATAAATATAGAATTCAAGACACGAAAAATGTAAATATAACTATATGCACTTTATGTGACATGAAGTTTTCAGACAGTTCTAAACTTTCTATACATTTTATAAATCATCTGTTAGCTGATAATATAACTAGTGCTAATATAAAATCAGAGTTTTTTTTTTGTGAAATATGTGGTCAGACATTTGACAATAATCTCATGTTAAACAGACATTATAATGAATGCCATAGTGGTAGACCAGAATGGAAATGTTGGGATTGTCATACGACTTTTTATAAGGAACAGGATTTACTAAAACACAATAACATTTTTCACTTAACCAAAAGGTTTAATGAAAAAGATTGTTTCTTGTGTGTATTATGCATAGATGAGTTTTCAACAAAACATGATTTATTGGAACATGCTGTTTCTCATTTAATGAAAAAATATTTATGTAAAAAGTGTTCAATATCATATTGTACTCGACAGTCTTACTATGCTCATTTAAAACTACATACAGGCAACAAACACTCTTGTTCTATGTGTGGAAAACATTTAAGCACTAAAAATGCTTTGAAAGCTCACATTGCTGGAGTACATCCTGTTGATCTGCAACATGTTTGTCCAACTTGTGGTAAGAGTTTTTCGACTAGTAACCGCCTTAAAACACACTCATTCATTCACACAGAGAACAAGAAATATGTGTGTTCCTATTGTGGATATAGTGCACACAAAGGAGGAGATTTACAAATACACATAAGAACTCATACTAGTGAAAGACCTTATAAATGTACATTTGCCAAATGCACAATGCGTTTTAAAACTTCGAGCCACTTATGTGATCACATAAGACGACATTTGAAAATACGAAAATTTAAATGTAATATTTGTTTAAAGAGTTTTTCTACCAATCACGGTTTAAAAATACATCATATGCAGCATACTGGTGAAAAGCCTTTTAATTGTATGGTATGCAATCAAAAATTTCGAAGAAAGTATCATGTTAAAGTTCATATGAAACTACACGATTCTTAAGTTTTATTTTAATTATGTTTAGTACTGTAGATTTGAAAATAAATATTGTTAATTAAATTTATAGTAGAAGTTTTTTTTAAATACATTATTCAAATTGATTTAAGCTAAATGGATTTATTTTAAATAAGAGCGGAAAATAAATTACAATTGCGCAGAAGCAATCAACGCGTTACGTCTGCGTAGTTATTTTTCTACTGTTGCTATAATATACAGGAACATCTTTCGTATATGTGTTCGTCCGCCATTTTCTCTATCGCGTCGGTTTTGTTAGACGTACGTTACTTTTAACAACACGTTTGTGAATTCTAATTTGTGCAAAATGGATATGACTATATACCTTACAGCGCCTTTGCAATTAGATAAAATATGTAGAGCATGTTTAACAGAAAAAGGAGATATGAGACCATTATTTGGAGCTTGTTTAGACGAAATGTTGGTTTCCTTTGCTTCCATTCAGGTAATTCTTAAACAAATCGGTGTGTATCTTGTATTTCAGTCCTACATACATTAGCCTTATTTGTACCAAAAAGAGATAAGTAATTGTTGAGTTAGCTATTCCTATTGAATTGTATACAAGGTGTAATGAAAAAGTAACGTCAATGTTTACGTCTCATTATATCCAACATTTGTAACTTGATTTAATTAGTAGAAAAAAAATTTTTCGATAATTTTTAACATTAATAGTATAGAATAAATTTTGCTTAAAGATCCAATGTGTAGATTCTTCAAAGGCCTTGTAAAATAGTTTGGCAATTGAATAGTAAAACTATCAAATCTCCAATCGAAGTTTTCATAATGTTTATAATAAAATAAGTTCATCAAATCAACTTGTTCTAAAACTAATGATTTTTTTCAGTTTCCTCGATTTATATAAATATAATTTTTGCGGGATGATATATCATATACGACTTAAAAACTAATATCAAATTTCAAAAGCAATTATTGAAACATTTACTACGTTTCCACAGTCATTCAATACGGGTTGAATACGGATTCAATACTGTTGTCGGGTGAAAAGTGGTCATGGAAACCCTGATTCAATACGTATTGAACACGATTTAGATTCAGATACGATACGGTAAATTTTAGGATCGTATCTGAATTTCAACGTATTGAGTTCCATGGAAACCCGTAACTCGCGATCGTGCATGCGCAATTGGAGATCACTGGCGCTTTCTAATGATACACCTTTATGTTAAATTGTCATGAAATTTAGTAGAATTATAGCACACAATAAAATAAACAACACAATTTTATTTCGAACCTGCTCTACGTATTAACCTAGAAAATAAGCTTTCCTAAAACAGCTGATTGCTGTATCGTAAATGTATTCAATTAGTATTCAAAACTATTTATGGAAACACGTACTTGTTGGATAGCAAATCCGTATTAAACCCGTATTGAATAACCGTGGAAACGTAGTAATTACCAACTCGTTTTGGATTCTATGTTCGGAAAGAGTATCAATCCACCCACGTACAAATGCAACTATTTAATATTTGCACTATGTATACGTATTAAATAAGCTCTAGCTCTAATTGCAGAGAAGTTAATAGTTTGTGGTAATTGATATGAACAATTGTATGTAAATATTTAAAAATTACGAAACAAAGTTAATAAAAAAATAAACGCTAAAACCTTTACCGAACATAGACAGTGGACCCTCGTTATACCACGGTCGGCGGGCGGTAACAGCGACCCGCGTAATACAGACCGTCTCTCGAGAAATACACGGCAAATAATAAATACGGTGATAATTCTCATGGAAATATGTACATGCATACTAGTATTCGAATTTTAAATAATGATTCCTATGAGGATTTTGAAATACCAGTTTAACCCTCAAGTACGTAAAATCGGACAACCTCATCCTTCCACGTTATACTCGAATTCGCGATATAACAAGGGTCCACTGTATATGTATAAATTTATAGGACTAAATAATTTTTTTTTAAATTTAATGAGAATATTAATGTACATAAATACAATGAATAAAATATATTTGCACATTCGTGCGAAAAGTGGTACATTTCTAAGCGAGGGCAACAAGTGAAATATGAAGCAAGCGGCGTTCTTTATGTTTCCAACATTCGAAATATGCCACTTTTTGCTTGAATTGTACACTAGTCTTTCACCACTATACACTATAATAAATTTTCTTTCGCGAAATATTTTGTTTCTGTGTAACCACAACATTGTATTTTTTATGTTGTATAACGTGGCCTTTCAATCATTATCATAATTCCATTGATTCCTATAACATTCAGATTACACTCTATGTTGGGAAACACGGCTGTAAAAGAATCCTTTGCCGGTTATAAGAATGACCTTTTTTCAATTTTTTTTTTAATTTGTACCTATAAAAATTTGAATATTTAAATGAAATAACTTTTTTTTAAATACTTATGATCAGAAATTAACTAATTTTTTTGAAAAGGTAACTACAGTAGAAAATAAAAATAATGAGGTAAATAAAGCGATTAGACTTGAATTGCCAAGTACATATTGTTTTAAGCTGAAAGAGTAAGTGAACGAATTTTCGTTTTTTTTTCGCTGTTATGAGATTTTAATATCTATGAATACCACTTGATTCAAATTTCACGCTTAACTTTTTTCCACAATTTATAAAAATTAATCATTATTACTCCTAATTAATCTATAGGTCAGATAAGTCTTAGCATACGGTCCTAAACTTATAAAAATTGTTAAATATAATATATTTTAATAAACTTAAAATCAGTTCTGTATAATCACTTTATTGTTCTTAATCTGACACTGTAATGCCCATTTTCTACAGTCTGTAACTAAAATTATATCATTTTAAAGTCATTTACAATAAAATTTAAAGAATAGTATATTCTTTTAAACATCTTTGAAATAAATTTTTAAATTATCTCAGAATAGCAGATTAAGATTTTGGAGCCTTATAAGATTTCAAATTAAAACGATATGTAACATACAAACTAATCAAATATTGTTTAACTAAATAGGTTCAAGAAAATGATGGCCTACCAAATCTTATGTGTGTTCAGTGTGTTTTACAATGCAGTAGAGCTTATACTTTTAAACAACAATGTGAAAAATCCGATAATATTTTACGACAGTACATGAGCCCAGAATTTCAGGTAAAAAAAAATGAAAATTTATTTAAAGCAATATTTCTAATGTTGTTTGCGACCTTAGGAACAACTTGGAAGAACTTTAGAAGAACACCAACCAAAAGAAGAAATTCCATATTCAGAAGAGCAAGAAGTAATTACATCAGATGAATTACCCACAGAATACGTCAACGTTAGTTATGCTGAAGATGGAACGTATAAAATTGAGGTTTGTTACATGTTCATTTATATAATTTTTTTTAAAAATATAATAAATAGGTAAAAGGAGAAATTTATAACATGACAGCCGAAGAAGTAGAAGTAGAAAAAGGAATCCCTACTATAAAGGAAGATAAACCGAAACTTAAATATCCATGTCAAAAATGTGATGCCTCCTTTCCACTTAAAGTTGATTTAAAAGTGAGCCAGTTTATTTTTATATTGATACAATTTGATAAGATATATTAATAGGTACACATGATGAGTCATCCAAAAGAATTGGATCACATTTGTCACGTTTGTAACAAAGGTTTTCCGGAGGCACGAATTCTAAAGCGGCATCTTAAAATTCACTTGGATAAAAAGCCTCACCAATGCGATCAATGTGATATGTCTTTCGCAGAAAGTTCCAATTTGAGTAAACATAAGAAAAAACACACGGGTGAATTACGCGATATTAAAGGAAAACCTCATTTATGTTCAGTATGTGGACGCGCATTTAAATGGGCGTCTAGTTTATCAAAACATATGAAATATCACACCGGACACAAATTACTTACTTGTAAATATTGCAGCAAACAATATGTAGAGGTGAAGAAATGCAAAGATACTTAAATTACTAGAAATATGATTTACTGATACATTGCAGGCACGTAGTTTACGAATTCATATAAGATCACACACTGGTGAAAGGCCCTATGTTTGCGAAGTTTGTCAGAAAAGTTTCACTCAAGTTTGTAACTTAGAGAAGCATTTACGGGTTCATACAGGAGAAAAACCATTTTTATGTCCTACATGTGGAAAAGGGTAATTTAAGTAAAAAAATTAATTTTGTAGCTACTTTTAACATTTTATTCTAGATTTACACAATCCGGTTACGTAGGTATACATATGAGGACTCACACTGGCGAAAGACCTTACGTTTGTACAACGTGTGGAAAAGCTTTTGCCGGATCAAACACATTAGCAATTCATCAAAGAATTCATACAGGAGAAAAACCATATACCTGTAATTTGTGTGGCAAATCATTTAGTAGACAAGAAACACTCGTGATACATACTAGATCTCATACTGGACATAAGCCACACATTTGCTCAGTTTGCAACAAAGGATTTACTTCTTCTGGTCACCTTTCTGGTCATATGAGAACTCATACGGGTGAAAAACCTCATGGTTGTGAAATATGCGGGAAAAGGTACATTGCATAGTATTGTTTCTTCTATTTAAAACTTATGGTCGCTAATAATCTTCAAGCATTTTTTTTGGCTCAATCATTTTTGCCCTTTCAGGTCTCTTATAATTATTGCACATCTTATATACATTTCTACTAGACTGTTCTATCTTTTCCTACAATGTTTATTTCCTCTACTGTCTTTCCTATTTTGTAGCCAAATTATTTCAAAATTTTAATAAATTATTTTACAGATTTGCTGGGTCCAGTAGTTTGAAAGTACATATGCGTGGCCATACTGGTGAAAAGCCTTTTATGTGTAAATTTTGCAATAAAGGATTTATGCAATCAAGTTCCTTACAACAACATATAAGTACTCATACCATAATAGCCAAATCAAAATTGACAAAAGTGGAGACGATGCAGGTGGCAGAGATAATGTAAGAATTACTTTTTACTGTACATAAAATATTATACTTTTGTATTTATAGAACGGGCGAAGGTGTACATACTGTGCAAGTTCAAGCTATCACTTCCATATAAGGAAAATTCAACGTTTATTTCTATATTATAATGACTTTATAGTAATTTTAACGTAGATTTATAAATTAAAGTTACATTAAGATAATTTAAGGAATATTTTTTGATAGTCAAGTAACTAATGCAATGCAAATGTTTTAGATGTTCTAATGCGTTTACTCTATTTCATATAGATTTACTTGTTTCTTAAATATGTGAATTTTAATTATAAATTTATATTATATACTGTAAAACACCTAGTCTTTAATTATTTATTTTATGTTTAAATATCATTATAAATAAGTTTTTTTTTAATTAAAGAATTTACATATAATCTTGTTTTATTTTTGTAATTTTATAAAATGTTAATATTAATAAATATAGAATAAAAATTAACTTCGGAAATTAATAAACATATTCAAATTTACATTTTGATGTGAGGTATAAAGATGAAATTATGTTTGGTATCGTAGTGGGCCAGCACGGACATATATAATTCCTGGGTGTTCAATAAAGTACTGTATGAAAATAGACCTTATTACATATGTAATTAAAGAGAAGGCATATTCGCCATTTTGCTGCGTAACTACAAAAGCTATCAACACGACGTTGTCACAATCGACCAGTTCAACAATCTCTTTTCTAGTTAGTTGGTGTTTATTTATCCAAAAAATTGTGGTTTATTGACGTTTATGACTCGTGATAATATGGATATTAAAACTAACCAAATGCAACAACAAACACAATTTGATGTTAATAAAATATGTCGAGCTTGTCTTTCTGAAAAGGGAGAAATGCGTTCGGTATTCTTGGTTGAAGAATCCATTGGACAAACTGCCAGACTTGCTGAAATGATAATGGGTTTTTCAAGCGTTCAGGTTAGATTTCTTAAGGCTACAGAAGTTTGTTTCCTTCTCAATAAATAATGGATATCCATTTTAAAGAATATGTATATAAGATTAATTAACAAGGTCAAATAATTGACTAATTCTTTTTATACAAGAAGCTTCATATTTTACACTGTTTGGCATTCTGTACATTTCATAATTAGGCTCTATTTTGAATAGAAATGAATTGTTAGATAAACTGAAATTATGTTACGAATGGTAATGTTTACTATGTTTCTTTTAATTTTAAAGTACCATTTCTCATGAAAAACAAATGAAGTATAATAAACATTTCATTTCTTCAGCCATACAATTATTATAAATGTATTGTTATTTCTGATGAAGTCTTAATGAATTCTTGTGTTTTAGCTTTTTTTTAAACAATATTTTGATATATAATATATTTATAATTATTTTAATAAGAATTTTTCTAATTACTATAATTTTTTATTAAACAATTGAATATTTAATACTTTTGATGTTAAAAATTATTTGAATATAGATTAAAATTTTTTGATGTTATTAGATTGAAAATGGTGATGGTTTACCTTCTTTAATTTGCCTACAATGTGCACACGAAGTAGGCAGAGCTTACTCATTCAAACAAATGTGTGAACAGTCTGACACAAATTTAAGACAATACTTGGGTAAACCATTAAATCAAAAGTCATGCAAACAAGAAGAAGAAGATAATAGCCATTCTGATTTATACACATCTTTTGTGTTGGATAGTTTTGGATTAGATGATTCTTCTAACGACAGTGATGATTCATTTAAACACGATTTCATATTATTAACTCAAGGAACATCGGCAAACGATACTGATGAAAAGACAATAGCACAAAAGCAACTTTTAAAAACTACAAAACTGCAGAAAGGCAAATTGACAAAGAAAAAGCTATTGGCAAAAGTTGCAGGAAAAGCAAGTATGTATTTTGAATTAAACCCACCCAATACAAATGTGAATAAAATAGTTTTGAAATGATTTTTAACCCATTCATAGGAATGTTCATAAATTCTAACTTTTAATGCAGGTTCCTTAAAAAAACTCAAACGTAATTCTAACCAGTGCAACGTATGTAAGAAGCAATTTATAAATCTTAAATCGTTTCGCAAACATCTAAGAACACATATAGAAGAGAGACCATTTAAATGTAAGCTTTGTCCAAGAGGTTTTACAGAAGAAAATTATTTAAATAATCATATGAGAACCCATATGCCTGAAGATCAGAAACCATATCAGTGTAAATTATGCAATAAACGCTTTATTCATAGTACTCTTCTAAACAAGCATTTGCTCAAACATAGTGGCGAAAAACCATTTGTATGTAAAATATGTAATAAGGGATGTTATGCAGAAAATAGTTTATTAAAACACATGAAAATTCATGAAAAGAAAGAGGGCGATCCCGCATTATTAAAACACATTTGTGATTATTGTAAAAGTGAATTTCCTGATGCAACTACATTAGATGTCCATATTAAACAACATACAGGGGATAGACCATTTTTATGTAACATGTGTGGAAAATGTTTTCCGCAACGGTTTAATTTAGAATTACATCTTCGAACTCATACAGGTAATTTGTTTGATATTTTGATAATGAGTATTATATAATATCCTAATTTCAGGAGAAAGACCATTTACATGCGAAATATGCAGGAACGGTTACGTTTCTAAAGCTAGCTTGAAAATTCATATGAGAACTCATACAAATGAAAGGCCTTTTGTTTGTGACTTTTGTGGGAAAGCTTTTAGGCAATCAGGAGATTTAACAAGTCATAAACGTTTACACGGAACTGAAAAACCTATCGAATGTTCTGTATGTCAGAAAAGGTAGTATGCACATTTTTAGATATGTAACAATTTTACAACTTCTGTGTTACATAGATTTACTACTGTAATGAAACTAAAATATCATATGCGTAATCATACTGGAGAACGACCCTACGTATGTAGTATCTGTGGTCGAGGATTTACAGTTAATACAATTTTGCTACGCCATATGCGGGTACATTCTGGCGAAAGACCATATGTTTGCGTTACGTGTGGGAAAGCATTCTCACAATCTAGTACTCTTAATACGCATATGAAGGTAATTTATTATCGATTATCTCATGCCTATGATAACAACAATAATATAAGAAATTTATGTGTAGGTGCATGCTCCACCAAAATATACTCCTCAGGAAACTCAACCTAAGATGCCTAAATTTTCAACACAAAATGATGGCAAATTTCATCCAACAGCTAATGATGTAAAATTTCTTTCAAATCATCAACAACAAAATAATCGTTTAATGCCACCAACAGATAACCGAATGATGCAAACGGGTCCTCCACGAATGATGACGCAAGATAATTCGCGAATTTTGCCTAATGATAGCTCGAGAATCCTAAATGATAATCATTTACTGACTGACCATCGAGCACTTCTCAATGATACTACAAGATTGCATTTAGTAACTGAAGCACCAAGACTATTAGTAAATGATAATACCAGACTATTAACAGCAAATGACAACAGATTGATCACAAACGATAATGCAAGGTTACTATCGAATATGAATGATAACAATAGGTTATTACCTAATGATAATTCGAGAATTCTGTCTAACGACAATGCTAGACATTTAGCAGTTATTGAAAGTTCTCGGATTTTAGCTGATAAGTATTTATCAAACTATGATCCATATCATCGTGGTCATCTCTAGAAACTGTAGCTGTAGTGAGTATAACAACAATTCCTTAATCTTCTAAGAATTGTTACAATCTCAATTTCCATGAAATTAAGTAAATTGAGTTTTATAATTCATTATATATAAATTTATGTCCCTTAAAGGATATACTCCAAAATACTATTTATATAACTATTATAACATCCACATTTTAAATTTCATTATTCTTATGAATTCTTCATTCGTGGTATAGAGATTAGTAATAATACATAATGTAATTGGATCGGTCATTATAAAAAGAATATTTAGAGCAAAAATAATAATCTTACTAGAGAAGGCAACAAAGTTTCTACTCCAGATTTAACTGATATTGACTCGAATTTTTATTTTATCGTGTAACTTATAGTACATACTTTATGTTATTTTCGACAGATTTCGAATTGGTAGTAAATTAACAGAAACAATAGCAGTAACGTGTTTGCTCTAAATGTCCTTTTAAAAATGAGTAGGTACATTCTCCATAAGCAAGTGTCCTTTTCAAAATGAACATATATAATTTACTACTTACATTAACTTTTTGACCTTTGTTTTGCAACAATTCAGTTAATTTAATTATACATAGTTTACTACATACAAGAACAATCACACAAAAACTTCGTTAAAAAAAAAATTAAATACAATGATTTTAAACGACAATTATCAGTGCAAATAAGAACACTTCTGTGAATCTGAAAAATGCCATATCCTCGTACAATATGTCTTAATGTTTAAAAATGCGTAAAAACGCATTCTGTAAAAAGTGTTACCAATGTCCTTTTCAAAATGACCGATTTAATTATGAAAATATTTTGCAACGTGTCCTTTGAATTAATTTTTTTAAAAACATATCAAAACTTCTAAATAGAAATTAAAACATTTGATTTAGTTTTTAACTACTTTCTTAAATAGGAGTTTGGCATATAATATTAGCTTTATGAGAGCCTGGATCATAGAATTTAAAGATCATTTTTTAATATGAATTTGATAATTTTCCATTAAGAATTACTTTTAATGATATTGGTTTGCTACAGTAGTGGTAAAAAGTATGTTGTAGAAAATTTTAAAAGCTTTTAATAATGTTTATGTCACAATTGAATTAATATCGTCTGAAGCACATATTTATAATTAAAATAATTTTTTTAAAAATCTTTACTTATTTTCATCTTCTTTCTTCTACAAAAAAGATTATTATGGTATACTTTGTACGTCTACTGTTCAATTTCTACACACATTAGCAGATATTTCTTACACAAACAGACGACACTTCAGCAACTCTTTGATAAACTTTAATAAATTTATTTATAGGCGTTTCAGACAGGAATCATTATTATAAGACTCACATTCTCAAAATCATGAAAAGAAAGAGGGCGATCCGCATTATTAAAACACATTTGTGATTATTGTAAAAGTGAATTTCCTGATGCAACTACATTAGATGTCCATATTAAACAACATACAGGGGATAGACCATTTTTATGTAACATGTGTGGAAAATGTTTTCCGCAACGGTTTAATTTAGAATTACATCTTCGAACTCATACAGGTAATTTGTTTGATATTTTGATAATGAGTATTATATAATATCCTAATTTCAGGAGAAAGACCATTTACATGCGAAATATGCAGGAACGGTTACGTTTCTAAAGCTAGCTTGAAAATTCATATGAGAACTCATACAAATGAAAGGCCTTTTGTTTGTGACTTTTGTGGGAAAGCTTTTAGGCAATCAGGAGATTTAACAAGTCATAAACGTTTACACGGAACTGAAAAACCTATCGAATGTTCTGTATGTCAGAAAAGGTAGTATGCACATTTTTAGATATGTAACAATTTTACAACTTCTGTGTTACATAGATTTACTACTGTAATGAAACTAAAATATCATATGCGTAATCATACTGGAGAACGACCCTACGTATGTAGTATCTGTGGTCGAGGATTTACAGTTAATACAATTTTGCTACGCCATATGCGGGTACATTCTGGCGAAAGACCATATGTTTGCGTTACGTGTGGGAAAGCATTCTCACAATCTAGTACTCTTAATACGCATATGAAGGTAATTTATTATCGATTATCTCATGCCTATGATAACAACAATAATATAAGAAATTTATGTGTAGGTGCATGCTCCACCAAAATATACTCCTCAGGAAACTCAACCTAAGATGCCTAAATTTTCAACACAAAATGATGGCAAATTTCATCCAACAGCTAATGATGTAAAATTTCTTTCAAATCATCAACAACAAAATAATCGTTTAATGCCACCAACAGATAACCGAATGATGCAAACGGGTCCTCCACGAATGATGACGCAAGATAATTCGCGAATTTTGCCTAATGATAGCTCGAGAATCCTAAATGATAATCATTTACTGACTGACCATCGAGCACTTCTCAATGATACTACAAGATTGCATTTAGTAACTGAAGCACCAAGACTATTAGTAAATGATAATACCAGACTATTAACAGCAAATGACAACAGATTGATCACAAACGATAATGCAAGGTTACTATCGAATATGAATGATAACAATAGGTTATTACCTAATGATAATTCGAGAATTCTGTCTAACGACAATGCTAGACATTTAGCAGTTATTGAAAGTTCTCGGATTTTAGCTGATAAGTATTTATCAAACTATGATCCATATCATCGTGGTCATCTCTAGAAACTGTAGCTGTAGTGAGTATAACAACAATTCCTTAATCTTCTAAGAATTGTTACAATCTCAATTTCCATGAAATTAAGTAAATTGAGTTTTATAATTCATTATATATAAATTTATGTCCCTTAAAGGATATACTCCAAAATACTATTTATATAACTATTATAACATCCACATTTTAAATTTCATTATTCTTATGAATTCTTCATTCGTGGTATAGAGATTAGTAATAATACATAATGTAATTGGATCGGTCATTATAAAAAGAATATTTAGAGCAAAAATAATAATCTTACTAGAGAAGGCAACAAAGTTTCTACTCCAGATTTAACTGATATTGACTCGAATTTTTATTTTATCGTGTAACTTATAGTACATACTTTATGTTATTTTCGACAGATTTCGAATTGGTAGTAAATTAACAGAAACAATAGCAGTAACGTGTTTGCTCTAAATGTCCTTTTAAAAATGAGTACATTCTCCATAAGCAAGTGTCCTTTTCAAAATGAACATATATAATTTACTACTTACATTAACTTTTTGACCTTTGTTTTGCAACAATTCAGTTAATTTAATTATACATAGTTTACTACATACAAGAACAATCACACAAAAACTTCGTTAAAAAAAAAATTAAATGCAATGATTTTAAACGACAATTATCAGTGCAAATAAGAACACTTCTGTGAATCTGAAAAATGCCATATCCTCGTACAATATGTCTTAATGTTTAAAAATGCGTAAAAACGCATTCTGTAAAAAATGTTACCAATGTCCTTTTCAAAATGACCGATTTAATTATGAAAATATTTTGCAACGTGTCCTTTGAATTAATTTTTTTAAAAACATATCAAAACTTCTAAATAGAAATTAAAACATTTGATTTAGTTTTTAACTACTTTCTTAAATAGGAGTTTGGCATATAATATTAGCTTTATGAGAGCCTGGATCATAGAATTTAAAGATCATTTTTTAATATGAATTTGATAATTTTCCATTAAGAATTACTTTTAATGATATTGGTTTGCTACAGTAGTGGTAAAAAGTATGTTGTAGAAAATTTTAAAAGCTTTTAATAATGTTTATGTCACAATTGAATTAATATCGTCTGAAGCACATATTTATAATTAAAATAATTTTTTTAAAAATCTTTACTTATTTTCATCTTCTTTCTTCTACAAAAAAGATTATTATGGTATACTTTGTACGTCTACTGTTCAATTTCTACACACATTAGCAGATATTTCTTACACAAACAGACGACACTTCAGCAACTCTTTGATAAACTTTAATAAATTTATTTATAGGCGTTTCAGACAGGAATCATTATTATAAGACTCACATTCTCAAAATATCTAATCAATTTATGATTTAGTAGACCAATTTTTAATACAATCCTATTTACTATTCCCTTGATTGCCGCTTAACATTAGATGTAGCCGATTCTAAGTAAGCAATGTAACAAAATTAGCGATTAAATATTTAATCGTCAAGCAACTAAGCATTTGATGAATCGTTACTTTACAATTTTTTTTCCCAAAGTGGCGGTAGGCAATGAATTTTAAAGTCTGTTTTATACTAATTTTATATTTGATTTTTTAATAATTTTCTATTACAAGCTACGAAGCGTTAAAAAATATTTAAGAGGGGTTCGCATGGGTCGAAAGTTTAGGAAACCCCACTTTACAACATGCTTGCCTCCGAATAAAATCTGACGTCTGATTTAAAAAAAATTAAATATGGTTTTCTCTGTGCAATACATTTTAAAACCCTTTTACGTATTTTTTATGCGTTTTAAAACGGTCAATTTTGTTTTAATTGATCTCATTTTGTAGGTAGTTTTTTTACCTACAAAATGTACCAATGTTAAAATAAATCTGACAAAAAAAATAAAAGCCAACTTATCTTAAATTTTCATAATGCATTACTTTCTGAATATTTTAAGACATTCATTATCATTTTTAATTTCAAATCAAACATTTTTTTCAAAACATATTATTTTAATGAGCCCCTTCGGTACAATTTTCTATTCAGTTTTCAAACATTGAGCATGGTAGACATAGACAGGGGCCTTAGTAGTGTAATTGCAAAATATGAATACCACAGTAGAGTTTAAGTAGTATGGTTGGAGAAAGAAAAATGCAAGGTTGTCTGAAGTCAAAAACTTGTACCTTCTTAGGAGTGTTTATTGACTTAATATAAATATTCATGTAAAGTGTAAATATAAGTATGTTGCAGTTAGGTTTTAAATTTAAAAATAGAAAGAGAATTGAAAATCTGTAGAAATAATTGTACGATCTGCTACAACACCACCCCTAATAAAATGGAACTAAACTCCTTGTATTTCATACTTACGGGTCTAATGCAATCTAAATTAATATTTCTCCAACAACTGAAAATAATGTATAATTATATACTTTTCAAGTTACAATTGTGTTTCTATTCTATTAATCATTCCTACAAAAAACATCTCGTTGGTCACACTTTTAATTTGCTGACAACATAGTTTTCTCTGGAGTGCTATAAAATTTACTTCATGGTAATTTTTTTACTTTGCGTAGATACTTTTACAAATAATGAATCGTGCCAAATTATTACAAAACTATAATTTAAATTGTCTATATTTAAAAATTAATGATGTTACATGCTTAACTCTTATTCTTTTAAACGATTTTATTTTTAAACAATGGCATTTATTATAGCTGCTCTGCAGAGCAGTATAGACTGAAAATATTTGAGTTACACGGATTTATAATTTACATTTCGGATGATAGCAGGAAAACTGTAGTTATATGGACTATACAAATATATCATCTATTATGTACTAGCCCATTTATGAAAACAGTTAATATTTGTAAAATTGTAGTTATAAGCTATTTAATAATAAGTTAATACATGCCATTTTAGATAAGTTATTTTAGAAGTACTGCTTTTAACAAACTAAATAAAGAATCATAGTTATTTAATTTCTTATCGTTATTTACATTGTATATGATCATAACATACAAAATAATTATAACATATTAGTATTACTATTTTATAATTCTTAGTTTTAAGATTTTTTGTGTATTATTTAAATAAATATTTATAATTTGTAATCAGTCTGTCTTTTTTCTAAATTTGGAAAATTTAGTTCCATTAAATTCAAATTAAGATATAATCTTCAAACGCAGGTAAATGAATTACAATGTGCGTTTGAATATGAGAACGTGAATACATAGTTCTATGAAAATCAAAATGAGTTTTACTTTAACCAACTTCAAATTTCTGTTTGTTACCTTAATTTCAATTTATATATGTTGTGGTAAGTATATTTCAATTATAAAATAATCTGTAATACATATTAAATATATGTATGAAGAACTGTTAAAATTTTCGTTTTTACTTTATAAAATAAAAATTATTATTTTTAGTATACAGTCAAGACGATTTTCCTCTACTTATGCCTTCACCAATTTTTTCCAATTTTAACGAAGGATATAATAAACCTGGACCAGGTACTTCGTCTTATCAATAGTAAATAAAGTAATACAGTAATGTTCATTTCTATAGGACTACTGCAGAGTTCTTTTTTTATGAGACCACCACTAGCTTCAGGGATTAATAATGTAGACCACAAACTTCTACCAGGTATTTACTTTCAGTTAATTAAACAATTGTACGGATATGTAAAATTTTACAAATTATGTAAAGCTCCCTGCGCATTTTTACGATGTTACAATAATATAGTATTATTTAATTAATATTGATATTTAATATTAAAAACTTGTAACAGATAAGTTGTCCAGTTATTCCTCAATCTGTGGAGTTCGAGGTGGTTACTATTTTAACAGAATTATTGGAGGAACTGGTGCGTCAGAAGGCGAGTAAAAAATATACTAATCAAATTGAAGAGTATAGTAGTATAATTACAAAATTACAGGAGAATTTCCCTGGCAAGTCTCTATTCAAGTAAAAACAGGGTACTCTTTGCGACACGTTTGTGGTGGTGCTGTTATTGCACCTCAGTGGGTTATTACTGCTGGACATTGTGTTAGCGAAGTAAGAACTTCATCTATATCAATTGTTGCTGGAGATCATAATTTATATGTACTTGAAGGTACATATTGAATCTATAATGTATAATGCTTTTAAACCAACTAGCTTTAAGATAATATAAATTTTAGGTAATGAGCAAAGGAGAGGAGTAATTAATACTTATACCACCAATTTTGTCTTAGCAACATTCACGAATGATATAGCATTATTAAAAGTAGACAGTCCATTTCAGTTTAATAATGGTTCCAGAGCTTCCCCCATATGTCTTCCTAATAATTTTGAAAAATTTAAAGGTCCATGGTCTTAGAATTTAAATATTTCGATTTTGATTTTGAGTCATTTCGTAGGTCTAGCGACGGTATCTGGTTGGGGTCGTCTATCAGAAACAGGTGGTTCGCCACAAACACTTCAACAAGTTACTTTACCATTTGTAGATAATTATGTTTGCAAAGCAACATATCACCAAGTTGGTTTTTCTCAATACTTAAGCCAATGTCAACTTTGCGCTGGAACACCATACGGTGCTAAAGATGCTTGTCAGGTTTGTTTGTAAAAATTAGTACAATTCAAACATGTAATGGCAGTACGTATATTAACTTTTTAATAACACTAAATTCATTTTAAGGGGGATTCTGGGGGTCCTTTAATATGTGCTAAAGATGATGGACGTTATTACCTATGTGGAATAGTAAGTTGGGGCATTGGCTGTGCTAGGTCTCAATTTCCAGGTATTTATACTGAGGTAAATATTACAAATTTTTATTACTAGCAAATACCCAATTTTCAATACACCATTACCTCACTATACGGACGAGATACATTCCTCAAAAGACGATCGCAAAACGAAATACTTTATAATGAATCGCGAAGTGATGAGACACTCCTAGATTTGTTCAACAAATTACATAAGGGATTTTCCAAATTTTTAGTAGTCAACAATTAAGATACTCATTCACATGCAGTTCGTCTGTGGTCAAGAACTAGAGATTTACATATCTTTACTTAAAATTTGTCAATACTCATTCAGGTCGTCCACACAAGTTCATTGATAGAATGAAATGAAATAGGGACTCTGATTTGGCGACGGCCTGTATGTGTATTAATAAAATTTAACTGAAGATATACAAATCTGCAAATGTATCAACAGTTGTATAAAGACATGCTGCATAGCAAGGCATCAGTTTCCATATATCATTATCAAAGTAAAATCGATAATTTTCAGGTTGCTTGTTATGTAGATTGGATTAAAAACATCGTGGAACAAAATTAATCAAAATATTTATTTTCATACAATTATATTTAATTACTGCAACAATATTTTAAAATAAGATATGTGTTTATATATTAAACATTATAACTAATACATAAAAAATCAACATAATATAATATGTATTGACTAAGTCTTTCATCTACATGATTTTAAAAATCAGACACCCTACCTTTCCTTTCCCAATCCCCATATCTGGTAGGTTCAGGACCTTTTGGTCCACCAACTTCACCGGTCTCAGGATTTGTATTATTTGGCCAGGGTTTAAGTGGCTCCTTCTCTTCTTGTGGATGTTTACCTTCAATTTCCTCAAGTTTACCTATAGGAGTTTTAGCTCTCAATTTATTTCTAAATTCTTCCATACGAGGACTCAAAGGCTTATCAGTAGTAGATCGCAAACGTAAGGCAACATCTACACCTTTTTGAAAAAAAAAAACAAAAGTAAATAAATAATTTAGTAAATTTTTAATAAAAACAAAACTACTAATGAAATATACCAGGAGTTTGTATTAGTTTTGGGACGTATTGTGTTTGCTTCATATGCCGAAGCATATACATCATTATGCTCATGTTTATAAAATGTTATATATGAAATTAAAACATTCCTTAAACCAACGTCCAATTACTTGTCAAACATCAACAAACACATTCATTCAACAACCGGTGTTACATCTCATATTTGTAGTAAATTTCACTTTCTTATGTTTGTAAACTATTTTTAAAAATGAGAGATTTTTATATAATGATGTTTTATAATTATTAGGTTATTTGATGTGTCATTGTTAATTATATTTCTAGAATTTACAAAATTTTAGGTATTTTAATATTGAAATTGTTTAAAAATTATGTTCGGTGGCGATCCGCAAGGTAGAACTAAAGAGACCGGTCCAACAGGGATTTATCTCAAGTTAGCAGATAAACATTTATTTATTTTACAAATTATGTAAAGCTCCCTGCGCATTTTACGATGTTACAATAATATAGTATTATTTAATTAATATTGATATTTAATATTAAAACTTGTAACAGATAAGTTGTCCAGTTATTCCTCAATCTGTGGAGTTCGAGGTGGTTACTATTTTAACAGAATTATTGGAGGAACTGGTGCGTCAGAAGGCGAGTAAAAATATACTAATCAAATTGAAGAGTATAGTAGTATAATTACAAAATTACAGGAGAATTTCCTGGCAAGTCTCTATTCAAGTAAAACAGGGTACTCTTTGCGACACGTTTGTGGTGGTGCTGTTATTGCACCTCAGTGGGTTATTACTGCTGGACATTGTGTTGCGAAGTAAGAACTTCATCTATATCAATTGTTGCTGGAGATCATAATTTATATGTACTTGAAGGTACATATTGAATCTATAATGTATAATGCTTTTAAACCAACTAGCTTTAAGATAATATAAATTTTAGGTAATGAGCAAAGGAGAGGAGTAATTAATACTTATACCACCAATTTTGTCTTAGCAACATTCACGAATGATATAGCATTATTAAAAGTAGACAGTCCATTTCAGTTTAATAATGGTTCCAGAGCTTCCCCCATATGTCTTCCTAATAATTTTGAAAAATTTAAAGGTCCATGGTCTTAGAATTTAAATATTTCGATTTTGATTTTGAGTCATTTCGTAGGTCTAGCGACGGTATCTGGTTGGGGTCGTCTATCAGAAACAGGTGGTTCGCCACAAACACTTCAACAAGTTACTTTACCATTTGTAGATAATTATGTTTGCAAAGCAACATATCACCAAGTTGGTTTTTCTCAATACTTAAGCCAATGTCAACTTTGCGCTGGAACACCATACGGTGCTAAAGATGCTTGTCAGGTTTGTTTGTAAAAATTAGTACAATTCAAACATGTAATGGCAGTACGTATATTAACTTTTTAATAACACTAAATTCATTTTAAGGGGGATTCTGGGGGTCCTTTAATATGTGCTAAAGATGATGGACGTTATTACCTATGTGGAATAGTAAGTTGGGGCATTGGCTGTGCTAGGTCTCAATTTCCAGGTATTTATACTGAGGTAAATATTACAAATTTTTATTACTAGCAAATACCCAATTTTCAATACACCATTACCTCACTATACGGACGAGATACATTCCTCAAAAGACGATCGCAAAACGAAATACTTTATAATGAATCGCGAAGTGATGAGACACTCCTAGATTTGTTCAACAAATTACATAAGGGATTTTCCAAATTTTTAGTAGTCAACAATTAAGATACTCATTCACATGCAGTTCGTCTGTGGTCAAGAACTAGAGATTTACATATCTTTACTTAAAATTTGTCAATACTCATTCAGGTCGTCCACACAAGTTCATTGATAGAATGAAATGAAATAGGGACTCTGATTTGGCGACGGCCTGTATGTGTATTAATAAAATTTAACTGAAGATATACAAATCTGCAAATGTATCAACAGTTGTATAAAGACATGCTGCATAGCAAGGCATCAGTTTCCATATATCATTATCAAAGTAAAATCGATAATTTTCAGGTTGCTTGTTATGTAGATTGGATTAAAACATCGTGGAACAAAATTAATCAAAATATTTATTTTCATACAATTATATTTAATTACTGCAACAATATTTTAAAATAAGATATGTGTTTATATATTAAACATTATAACTAATACATAAAAAATCAACATAATATAATATGTATTGACTAAGTCTTTCATCTACATGATTTTAAAAATCAGACACCCTACCTTTCCTTTCCCAATCCCCATATCTGGTAGGTTCAGGACCTTTTGGTCCACCAACTTCACCGGTCTCAGGATTTGTATTATTTGGCCAGGGTTTAAGTGGCTCCTTCTCTTCTTGTGGATGTTTACCTTCAATTTCCTCAAGTTTACCTATAGGAGTTTTAGCTCTCAATTTATTTCTAAATTCTTCCATACGAGGACTCAAAGGCTTATCAGTAGTAGATCGCAAACGTAAGGCAACATCTACACCTTTTTGAAAAAAAAAAACAAAAGTAAATAAATAATTTAGTAAATTTTTAATAAAAACAAAACTACTAATGAAATATACCAGGAGTTTGTATTAGTTTTGGGACGTATTGTGTTTGCTTCATATGCCGAAGCATATACATCATTATGCTCATGTTTATAAAATGTTATATATGAAATTAAAACATTCCTTAAACCAACGTCCAATTACTTGTCAAACATCAACAAACACATTCATTCAACAACCGGTGTTACATCTCATATTTGTAGTAAATTTCACTTTCTTATGTTTGTAAACTATTTTTAAAAATGAGAGATTTTTATATAATGATGTTTTATAATTATTAGGTTATTTGATGTGTCATTGTTAATTATATTTCTAGAATTTACAAAATTTTAGGTATTTTAATATTGAAATTGTTTAAAAAATTATGTTCGGTGGCGATCCGCAAGGTAGAACTAAAAGAGACCGGTCCAACAGGGATTTATCTCAAGTTAGCAGATAAACATTTATTTATTTTACTTATCTACCATAAGAATAATGTATTTGTTTTAGTATGGATTATTCAATATTTCCGCTGATGGAAGCATGCCTGATGATTTGGGTGATGATGGAGATTTGGAAGCAGAATTGCTTGCTTTGGCTAGTGATGGAGGTGCACCAAAAAGACCACAACGAAGGAAAGTTGCACCTGCTGCTAATTTAGATAGTATGGTAGCAGAAAGTATGAAAGACATCCCATCAGATGAAGAACTTTCTGGAGATGATGATGATCCTGATTTACTAAATGAATTAAGTGAAATTGCAGGTAATAGTTTCTTAGATTCTTTGCTCTCAATATAAAATAATAAGTAAATACCTTGAAATTTAGTTTTATCAATTATTTAGGAGACGAGGTAGAGGTACAAGAATCTCCAACTACAACATCTAAAGGAGCTGAAACCAATTTAACTAAAATTTTGGAAGAAAGATTAAAAATGTATGAAGCAGCAGAAAACAATGCAAAAGAAGCTGGTGAAACTAGTCGAGCCAGACGTTTTGGAAGAGGTCTCAAAACTGTAAAAGATCTTATTAAGCAAGCTAATGCTGGTAGAAATATAAATAAGGATGATATTCCTCCAGAAGTCACAATTAATGTTCAAAAACAGAAAGATGACGTTGTACAACATTCGGAAGTTCAGCCAACGGAAAATATAATTGAAGAAACTCAACCAGAACCACTTTCAGAATCTGCAACAAACTCTGAAAAAGAAGAGCTTTTAAAATTATTGAATACACGAAAGGATGAATATAAAGTAGCTGCTTTACAAGCAAAAAAATCTAATGATGCATCATCTGCAATAAATTTTATTAAAATTGCCAAACAGTTTGATTTAGTTATAAATGCTGTTGAAAATGATCAACCAGTGGATCTGAGTAGAATGCCAGGTCCTCCATCACAGGAAGTTACATCAAATACAGAACAAAATGAAGTACAAACCCAAAACAGTAATGAAGAAAATAATGTTGAACCCACGTTAGAAGATGAAATGGCAACTGAACCTGAACCAGAACCTCAATTAATTACAGCTTCTTCAGTTGCAGAAGCTTTACAGCAAAGATTAGAAGTATATCAACAGCAAGAAGCAAAAGCCAAAGAACAAGGAAATTCAAGTAAAGCAAGACGTATGGGACGTATTATTAAACAGTATGAAGATGCTATTAAACGAAATAAAGTTGGGAAACCTATACCTGTAGAAGATTTACCAACCCCTCCTGGTTATGCACCAATACCTGTTGAGAATACCTCATCTCCAAAACCAACACCACCTGAAAAACCTAAACCTAGTAGTGCATCTCCATCGCCTCCCAAACAAACACCTACTACTTCTCGCAGTCCTTCAGTTAGAGGAAACGCTAGTCAAACTCGAATTGAAAAGCAAATAGCAATGTTAAAAGCAAGACAAAAGGAATTTAAAGAAGCTGCGTTAAATGCAAAACAAAAAGGAGAAATGACTCAGGCTAAGGAATTTTTGAGAACAGCTAAAGGTTTTGATCCATTAATTGACGCTGCACAAGGCGGTTTTCCTGTAGATCTTGCAACATTACCCGTTCCGCCTTCTGCAAAATCTCAATTAGACGAAGAGTAGGCGTTTAAATTATAATTTTAATATTTATAGCATATAATTATTTTTGAATTTTAGATATGATGTGGTAATGGCAGAAGAAGCTACTGAATTAGATCCTGAACATTTGGATATTTTATCAAGGCTGGAACAACAACTGAATAAACAATTAAAGTTAGCACTTACTACTCGTGATCATAACAAAACTATTGGCGATGTAGCAGGCATGAATCGATTTGAACAACTTGCTCTAACTGTTACCAGAGATTTAGATATTATACGATTAGCAAAAAGAAAAGCTAATGCTCAAGTTCCAAAGTTTCATTATGAAAAGAAAGATTTTTCTATCGTAAAAAGTTTCACGGATCTTAACGATAATGATTTGGAATTAACTATAGTTCGGGGAATCAATTATAGTAGCAGTACACCAAAAGAAATTGATACATTTGTTAAATTTGAATTTCCATATCCGCAAGTACGCAAAAAGATTTTCTCGTATGATATTTTCTTAAACTTTAATATTGCAGGATGAGCCAGTAAGAAATAAAACCGTTGTAATTAAAAACACCAATAATCCAGATTATAATGAAACTTTTGTTTTACCAATTCAAAGAACTGCCAAGCCTTGTCTTAGAATGTTTAAAAGACATGGTATTAAATTTGAAGTATTTTCTAAGGGGTAAGTAATTTATATATGGGTAATTCCATGTGAAACCGGCCAGCCTGTGCTCTCCACTTTTTGAACAACTAAAAAAATATGTACGCGTGACCAAACGAAAGCTTAGAGACTCTACTTTTTAATTACTACGTTTCCACAGTTATTCAATACGGATTGAATACGAATTTGCGATCCAATAGGTACGTGTTTCCATAAATAGTTTTGAATACGAATTGAATACATTTACGATACAGCAATCAGCTGTTTTCGGAAAACTTATTTTCTAGGTTAATACGTAGGGCAGGTTCGAAATAAAATTGTGTTGTTTATTTTATTGTGTGCTATAATTCTATTAAATTTCATGACAATTTAATATAAAATTGTATGTATTTTAAATTATCATTAGAAAACGCCAGTGATCTCCAATTGCGCATGCACGATCGCGAGTTACGGGTTTCCATGGAACTCAATACGTTGAAATTCAGATACGACCCTAAAATTTACCGTATCGTATCTGAATCAAAATCGTGTTCAATACGTATTGAATCAGGGTTTCTATGACCACTTTTCACCCGACAACAGTATTGAATCCGTATTCAACCCGTATTGAATGACTGTGGAAACGTAGTAAATGTTCATTGGACCCTGAACAGAAAAATCAACTGCGCATGTGGAGATGTAGAAAAGAGCGCCGTAACCCACTCAAGATTTCATTTTATCTTGATATTTCGTCACAAGAAACAAAAATATTCTGAAAACATCAAGATCGTATATATTATGTCAAAAGACATAAATTATGTCTCTTGTAATTTTTGCCAAAACGTCTTAGATTTTCGACAAATGAAGGTCAAAAAAATTTCATATTTTCAATATTTGCGACACTATTACTCGCATATAACAACTGATAATCAAAATTTTACAAAGACAAAAATTGTTTATTTTTTACATTAGAATACAAGTATTTATAGTAAAACCTGTTTTTGTGCGGTGGATAGGGACCGCATAAAAGAAATCGTACAAAAACAATTCGGAAATTTTATAAATACTTACATATAATAAACAACTTTGCACGATATACTACCTAAAAAAATTTTTATGCGGTGGATAGGGACCGCATAAAAAAAGTCGCACTTTAAAAAATACATCAATTATTTACGAAATAGATGAAAAAATGCTTTCAATTAAATTAAATAATTAAATTAGACCTGGAAAAATTGTAAGAACATTTAATTCTTCATTGTACATATACATGGAGAAGTTTTCAAATTGTGGATTAAATAGTTCGCTGCTACTCGTCGTAATGTAAAAGCGCATATTCTTGCGATAAATTGGTGCAAAATCGCTTTCGTCGCTTGAAGATAGGATTTCAGTTGATTTTTTTTTTGGTACCATAAAGTTAGTGCCAATGCCGCTGAGATTAATATACCGCATAAAAATAAATCGCACAAAAAAAATTGCATAAAAATAAAATCGCACAAAACAGGGCGCACAAAAAAAAATTCGCATAAAAAAGGACCGCACAAAAACAGGTTTTACTGTACTTTGATCCTACGCTTCTTAATGACGATTTTAGGAATTGACAATTTCTCCTTACAGAGCTAAATACGCGCTTTGATAAATAATGAATGAGATATTTAATAGAAAATGTTTTCTTTGAATTTTTCAAACTGTATAATCTGACTTGTCCTATATTTTTCTGTTAAATTTTGTAGATCATTGCAAAAAAAAAAACATTTCGAATGTATTGATAAGAGATTATTTCCAACCAATTTGCAAACATTTAGAGTAATTGTGCTAAAGATTGCGCATTTTTCTCTACGGGAGGAACTGGTCGATTTCTAAAATCGTCATTAAGAAGCGTAGGATTAAAATACTTGTATTCTAATGTAAAAAATAAACAATTTTTGTCGTTGTAAAATTTTGATTATCTGTTGTTATATGCGAGTAATAGTGTCGCAAATATTGAAAATATGAAAATTTTTTGACCTTCATTTGTCGAAAATCTAAGACGTTTTGGCAAAAATTACAAGAGACATAATTTATGTGTTTTGACATAATATATACGATCTTGATGTTTTCAGAATAAAATTTTTGTCTCTTGTGGCGAAATATCAAGAAAAAATGAAATCTTGAGTGGGTTACGGCGCTCTTTTCTACATCTCCACATGCGCAGTTGATTTTTCTGTTCAGGGACCAATGAACATTAAAAAGTAAAGTCTCTAAGCTTTCGTTTGGTCACGCGTACATATTTTTTCAGTTGTTCAAAAAGTGGAGAGCACAGGGTGGCCGGTTTCACATGGAATTACCCATATATATTTTCTTTATTTATTTTTATCAAAATAATTTTAATTTTACCTAATCTTGCGTTATAACAATGCTTGCAAGCTGAAGTTGTTAAGTCCTAATCATTTTAATTAAACGTGATCTTACGCATTAAAATATTTAATTGAAAGTAGTTTATTCTATTTTAAGAAGAAGATTACTTCTGTTTAATATTAATATTAAGAAGCTTTATTTATTTGAAGGTTGTTTTGAATTATATGATGCGCTTTATATATTTTTGTAGCACATTACAGCAGAAGCATGATAATAAGCTTGTTAGTCTAATGGTGGCATAATGGTCTTTTGTAAAATAATTATATGTTTTCTATTGTGACATATGAACTTAAAAGGTTAAAACTAAATTTCGTGTGTAGATTAGTGCTGTTTGAAGCACTAAAAAACGGATTTCAATGCAAAGCTATTTATTTTTCTAACTTATATTACAATGACTACAACATTTTCTTAGGGTTTACTTTGTTACACGTAAAATAAAATTTGGGGTTTTTTCCGGCTTTTGAATTTTTTTTAATATTGTGTTCTTTTGTATTAAAATATTTATTACTAACTGACTCGTGCCAGCTTCGCACGGGTACTTAAATTTCGAACTAAAAACTTATCTTTATCAAAATAAAGTATAATTAGCCTATATTACTCAGGGATAGTGTAGCTTTTTTATTAGTAAAAGAATTTTTAGAATTAGTTCAATAGTTTCAGAGATTACCCTCTATATACAAATGTAAAAACAAGTTTTACCTCTTTATAATATATCTAGTATACCTAGATGAATGTAAGTAATGGCGTAATGCCTTTTGAAAATTATCTTGTAGAGTAATAAATTTATTTTACGGTAACTGATATGTAGACTTATCTATTTAATGAAACGTTATTTTATTGATGTGTTGAATAAATTGTAAAAATATACTAGGTACCTCTGTCCGAAAAGAGTTCTCAAATTTAAATTTAATTTAAAACTTATTGCTGGTATGTGAGGTAAATTAATTTGTTATTATGTATAAAAAGTGTGCGATAACTGAAACATCCCTTAGCTATTGCGCTTTTCTTTTAAATTGCAGTTATCAAACATCAAATTTTAATCTATTAGCAATTTTACCGCTCCTCAATAGCAATTGCAATGCAAAATCATCAGATATATTTTACAAAATACAACAAAAAGTGGATAAAAAATGTGGAATGTTTAATAAAATTAACCAAGCAAATAAATAAAATACAATTAATAAAGTAAAATGCATTCAATTGATTCCATTAAATACGATGAAAATACAATTAAAACCGAACCTGAATTTAAAAAAAAAACGTTTACAAATGTCATTGGTTTTTTAAACGTTTTTAGTTGAAACAAGTTATATTGAAGTAAAACTTCTTTAGGCACACCTTGAGCGGACGGGAATCTTTTTCTGACGGAAGTGACGTTACTATTTTACGGAGTTTCCGCTATTTAAATCAGCGACGGATCATTGGGAACTGACATGGCGGCGTGGTTTAATAATTTGGCTGACTTTAGGGTGCAAAGTCAGAATAAAAACATGTACATATTTTGAAACAGTGGATAGTTAATTTAATAGTATAATACTTTCTTTGAGTGAAATTGTTAACTGTACAGGTTGCTGATAAAAATTTCATTAAAGTCATACATTATTTGATTATCTTTTAGAATTTGCACAACTGTCAAAGTTTTACTTTAACATAAGCTAAATACGCGCTTTGATAAATAATGAATGAGATATTTAATAGAAAATGTTTTCTTTGAATTTTTCAAACTGTATAATCTGACTTGTCCTATATTTTTCTGTTAAATTTTGTAGATCATTGCAAAAAAAAAAACATTTCGAATGTATTGATAAGAGATTATTTCCAACCAATTTGCAAACATTTAGAGTAATTGTGCTAAAGATTGCGCATTTTCTCTACAGGAGGAACTGGTCGATTTCTAAAATCGTCATTAAGAAGCGTAGGATTAAAATACTTGTATTCTAATGTAAAAAATAAACAATTTTTGTCGTTGTAAAATTTTGATTATCTGTTGTTATATGCGAGTAATAGTGTCGCAAATATTGAAAATATGAAAATTTTTTGACCTTCATTTGTCGAAAATCTAAGACGTTTTGGCAAAAATTACAAGAGACATAATTTATGTGTTTTGACATAATATATACGATCTTGATGTTTTCAGAATAAAATTTTTGTCTCTTGTGGCGAAATATCAAGAAAAAATGAAATCTTGAGTGGGTTACGGCGCTCTTTTCTACATCTCCACATGCGCAGTTGATTTTTCTGTTCAGGGACCAATGAACATTAAAAAGTAAAGTCTCTAAGCTTTCGTTTGGTCACGCGTACATATTTTTTCAGTTGTTCAAAAAGTGGAGAGCACAGGGTGGCCGGTTTCACATGGAATTACCCATATATATTTTCTTTATTTATTTTTATCAAAATAATTTTAATTTTACCTAATCTTGCGTTATAACAATGCTTGCAAGCTGAAGTTGTTAAGTCCTAATCATTTTAATTAAACGTGATCTTACGCATTAAAATATTTAATTGAAAGTAGTTTATTCTATTTTAAGAAGAAGATTACTTCTGTTTAATATTAATATTAAGAAGCTTTATTTATTTGAAGGTTGTTTTGAATTATATGATGCGCTTTATATATTTTTGTAGCACATTACAGCAGAAGCATGATAATAAGCTTGTTAGTCTAATGGTGGCATAATGGTCTTTTGTAAAATAATTATATGTTTTCTATTGTGACATATGAACTTAAAAGGTTAAAACTAAATTTCGTGTGTAGATTAGTGCTGTTTGAAGCACTAAAAAACGGATTTCAATGCAAAGCTATTTATTTTTCTAACTTATATTACAATGACTACAACATTTTCTTAGGGTTTACTTTGTTACACGTAAAATAAAATTTGGGGTTTTTTCCGGCTTTTGAATTTTTTTTAATATTGTGTTCTTTTGTATTAAAATATTTATTACTAACTGACTCGTGCCAGCTTCGCACGGGTACTTAAATTTCGAACTAAAAACTTATCTTTATCAAAATAAAGTATAATTAGCCTATATTACTCAGGGATAGTGTAGCTTTTTATTAGTAAAAGAATTTTTAGAATTAGTTCAATAGTTTCAGAGATTACCCTCTATATACAAATGTAAAAACAAGTTTTACCTCTTTATAATATATCTAGTATACCTAGATGAATGTAAGTAATGGCGTAATGCCTTTTGAAAATTATCTTGTAGAGTAATAAATTTATTTTACGGTAACTGATATGTAGACTTATCTATTTAATGAAACGTTATTTTATTGATGTGTTGAATAAATTGTAAAAATATACTAGGTACCTCTGTCCGAAAAGAGTTCTCAAATTTAAATTTAATTTAAAACTTATTGCTGGTATGTGAGGTAAATTAATTTGTTATTATGTATAAAAAGTGTGCGATAACTGAAACATCCCTTAGCTATTGCGCTTTTCTTTTAAATTGCAGTTATCAAACATCAAATTTTAATCTATTAGCAATTTTACCGCTCCTCAATAGCAATTGCAATGCAAAATCATCAGATATATTTTACAAAATACAACAAAAAGTGGATAAAAATGTGGAATGTTTAATAAAATTAACCAAGCAAATAAATAAAATACAATTAATAAAGTAAAATGCATTCAATTGATTCCATTAAATACGATGAAAATACAATTAAAACCGAACCTGAATTTAAAAAAAAAACGTTTACAAATGTCATTGGTTTTTTTAAACGTTTTTAGTTGAAACAAGTTATATTGAAGTAAAACTTCTTTAGGCACACCTTGAGCGGACGGGAATCTTTTTCTGACGGAAGTGACGTTACTATTTTACGGAGTTTCCGCTATTTAAATCAGCGACGGATCATTGGGAACTGACATGGCGGCGTGGTTTAATAATTTGGCTGACTTTAGGGTGCAAAGTCAGAATAAAAACATGTACATATTTTGAAACAGTGGATAGTTAATTTAATAGTATAATACTTTCTTTGAGTGAAATTGTTAACTGTACAGGTTGCTGATAAAAATTTCATTAAAGTCATACATTATTTGATTAATCTTTTTAGTAATATCTGCCACAACCGTCAAAGTTTTACTTTAACCGCGCATAAAGGTTACACGCACTTATTTTTTTTAAACAATTATGGGGTTTTTCATCTATTATCATATAAAAATAAATGCAATAACTATTTTCGGACATAGGTATTAACATTTTTTTCCGAAAGAAAATTATGAAATATCGCTTTAATTGTTATTTCTTTTTGGCTTTACGTATTTTGTGCATTTTATATTATTAATTAAAAATATGTTTGAATTAAAGTGAGATAAATAAATTCATTAAATTTCACTAGCTTTGCACACTATTCTTTGCTTATAAAGTAGACTGTTTATCTTGATAGTTCATAATTCACAAACTACCATTTATTGGTGTGCTAGCTGTTTTGCTAGCGACTGGACTTGCTGTTTCAGTGGTTTCTTTCGTGGAGATACGTTATTGGGAACAGTTTCTGTCAAATTACAACCATTGGAAACACAATGTGAACTTCACGAGAGTTTTGATGTATGTATATTTCAAAATTAAAACACTATTGCGAATGGAATATAATAAATTTTCTTTAAGCAATATTAGCATAAGCACTTTAATACCAAATTATTTATGTACTTTCTTGATTTATTCGACATTTGATATTAAAATTGTAAATTATTTTTAAACGATCATTTTTTGTAAAAAGTAATATTGTAATGGGTACAATGTGTTTTAGCTTTTGGCGGGAAGAAAAAAAGTTGGTGGTAAGTTAGAAATACGATTACGAGTTCGAGATCCCATGGTTACTAGGCAAGTAGAACAACTTTCTGAGAAATGGCTAGTTTTGGACCATTGAAGAATATGATAGCTTTTCAGTATATTATTGCTTTGCTATTCTTTTGTAAAAACAAGAAAAACGTTACATCTTTAGTATTTTATGTGCTATTTGATGCTTACATAAAAGAAATACATATGTAATACTCGTTACTATTTCATTCTGTTAGTTATTTATGATAGCTTCATATATTTGAAGGATGTCAGATATGATGAGAAACATTTAAAAATTAACAAATGCATGTTTTATTAGGAACTGATCTTTAAATCCATTTTAAAATATTATTAAGATTATTTAAAAAATAATACGTAGGTGTATAAAATTTTATACTTGTAAGAGTTGGTGCTTGATGTTAATTTAACATGATTGTATCACAAAACAGTGAAACTTTGTATTTTATGGTTAAACTATTTGTACATTATTATGTTAATAATGCCAATTGTTTAAAATATTATTTTTATAATAATAATTGTATATATTTAATAGTTTTTTAATAATATATTATATGTTAACTATTATTTGAACTTTTTTAAAGAATATTTCCATAGGGGTTTTTAATTTTCTTTTAATTAAAGTGAGCAACCACATAAATGTGATTACTTCTCTGATTAATACTTGAAAGGGTTCTTATTTTCTATATAATACTGGAAATGTTTTTATTTGAAAGTTATATAGTATTAATTGACGTCCTGTTAATAAAAAAAAAACAATTTTAGGGCCCGACAATTCCGTAGGAAAATAAATGCGAGATAAAAGTATTTTTGAAATTAATAAAATATGAATTATAATACCTATATCTGTATATTACACTTTGTTGTAAAATTAAACCCATCTTAAATAATTTGTTCCGTGAGTCGTTGCATGTTGATTTTCTTTGTATCAGACTTATCTCTACGACAATTAATATTATTAGTTGATACCGATAAGTTCATCATCATTAGGTATACACGTTTTCATATCGTGGAGGCATGTCACATTTACCTTCAACTTTTTATCGCTTGCAATCGTATCTTATAACAACGTGTGAAATTTAAAAATTTTGGATAAAATCGTTTTTGTTAGTGATTAATTTTGGTTGTGTAATTTAAATGATTTGTGTAACAAAATACATACCTATGTATATATTTTAGAAACGAAAGAATTTGCCATTTTGGAATACACGATGTTTGACGGTTTAATTAGTTAAGAAATAAGATATTTTCTACATTTGCAAACATTTATATTTAGTGAATACATTACATTGAAAAGTAATCACGTGTGAATTGCGTGAATTCTTATCTGATAAAAATTAAGAAGGACATACTTTAAATAAATATTTTGATTGAAAAATTAATTTTAGATTTATTTATTATCTTAATGTTAACTGCGTTCACGTTAAGTTTTGATGCTATTGACTTTTAGTAATGATTTCCTATACATATTTAATTCTAAAGTTGTGTATAATTATATCGATGTAATTGATTAAAAGTCTTTTGGTAAGAAGTTACGCATTAACAATCCAAAAATTTGTAGAGAACTTATAAATATCGAATTGTAGTAGCATCTAACCAATTAATTTATTGTGATTGTTATTTAAAAAATAGTAAAAATGTGTATAAATATTTAATGGGTAAATTTCTATTATCTTTGGTTAGATAATCAAAAATAATTATTTGTTTACATTGCGAATTGCATGGGAAAGGAGTTGAAAGATAAAGTATTTCGTAAAAATTGTGTAAGTTTAAATGATACAAATTTGCAACTTTAATAATTATTTTATTTAAAAATTCATCGCAATTTATTTCTATCTGTGAAAGTTAATTATTTTAAGAGCTCAATTCATCGTTTGAAGAATGTTATTAATATTATGTTATGTGGAATTATACAATCCTACGAGAAATCTGTTTAAGGACTTTACATATCTCCATTATGTGCTTTTTTTAGTCAGTTTAGTTTTAAATAGACTGAAGGTTTGATCCAATTTCAATTTGAGTCAAATATCCGGTGGTCATTTTAAAGGTTTCATGTGTACTTACTTGAATGAATTACAATTGGTAAATCCATCAAAACTCGGATATTCTGCCGATTCGATAATTATTTAATATCTACATATGTGCAATAATACTTTATTATAGCACTTTTGTATGGCTTGAACAAAAAACACGTTATGCCTAAGTGGGATAGTGTAGTAGCGAGAAATAAAATAATATAACACTGCAAATTATATATTATGTAATGTATATTTATTAAGTATTTTTATGCATATTATAAATCGAGTTTTATTATAAAAAATAAGATTACAAATGTACAAAGATAAACGATAATTTTTAAATTCTTAATCGAGGTCTGCTGTAGACAGACGAAATGATGAAAAATTGCAGTTTCCGCTGCATTTATATTTTGAAAAACACTAGGAGAAACTCCAGACGTGACGCTTATCTTGAACGCCGATGATAACACATAGCGATTCTCTTGAACTTATATTATTTACAACTTCTGGTCTAGAAAGAAAATTTTAAAATAAGTGAGCATCAAGAAATTCTCGATATTCAATAATACTAACATGTTAAATTCATTATTCTGTTATAATTAACTAACAATTGTGAACTAACATATTCACCAAATGGTTTAAAGTTAATTCTGCATTCTTATGGTATTCTTAAGGTCATCCGTAATTCAATGGATACTAATGTAAAAGAACATTTATAAACCATAACGCTTTATTCTGGAATGTTTGAATTATTCTTCCACCACGTGACGCCATGTAAACAACATTTCTTACAACCGAGGCATTATAAGAAATTATTATTGAATATTATTTTTAAGATTAAAGATACCCAATTACCTATAGTTCGCCTGCAGTTCAGAACTGTAGATTTGTGTATTTCTAGTTCAAATTTACCTATATACAAGCCGTCGATAGATCCGAGCCTCCGATGTATTACTTGACCAATTTAAGGTGGCGGGTGAGAATCTTACAAGCGACGCACACGATGAAAAGAGAACGCATTCGGATAGAAAAAGACGTACTGTACGCTCGGCTTTTGTACATTCTGGTGAAAAAATACATGAAATATAAAATTTTTTCGGATATTTTATTTATTTGAAATAAATAAAAACTGTAAATAAACTAAACTTCATGAACATAAATAGGTACTTACTAGCGGCAGAAAGTCAAATATTTTAATTACCGGACTAATAATTATTAGTGCATAAAATGCATACATATAAAAATATATTTATAAAAAAATAATAAAGTACTATCATTAAAATGAAAAAAAAGCTTGGTTTCTTAGATGAAGATTCGAAATGTTTGATGTCTTATATACCAAAGCTATTTTGCATGAATGAAAGAGTCCGTGGGAAGCTGGTTAAAATTCTTGGAACTTGGATAATAGGTACAAATGGGTAGCAAATTTTCACGTCTTAGTTCCCGCTGCTTATCAGGATAGGTAATTGGAAATGTAAAAGCTATTGACGGCACACTTTACGGATGGATCCTAAGTCCCGTTCTCACGGGAAGAACGCGTTTTCAAAATAAAGTTAAAGGGTCCTGTCGAAACGGAACACCCGATTAGTATTTTCACTTCTCTCTCGACTGTACCTCAACCTTGCAGGACTTGTCCTATTCATGCGCATCCGTAGGCGGGACTATTTCACCCGCCACCTTATCTTGGGCAAGTAATAAGTGAATCTGACAATGCACTTGTATGTATTGACCTTGACTAATCTGCAGTTCTGAACTGCAGGCAAACTATAACGGAATGGGTACCTTAAACCATCTCTTTATTTAAAAATATAACTGAATAAATTGGCATGTTTTTAATTTTTTTAAAATAATATACAGTAGCGCCCAAATGTGAGTGCCGAAACCGTTTTTCACGCATAACTTTTTGCAATCTCGGCCAATTTACTTCAAATTTCAGTATATTGTACAGTTTGATGTTGGAAAATATTATTAATAGTTAACTGTTGCGCAGATACGGTATTTTAGGTTATGTTCCATTTCTACTGCAATAGTCATTTTTTACATATTCCGCGCCGTCACATTATTGGTTTTTTCTTGAATATTTGGGTTATTTTTTTTGTGTTCAGTAACAATTGACCAAGTTTTAACAATGCCAAGGGTTGAAACTTCTCCAGCCATTCGGAAAGCAATTATAGATATGAAAAACTCTGGCATGAAGGCAGCTGCCATTTCACGGATTCTAAAGATGCCAGCTCGTACTGTCTCAAGAATTATTCAAAGGTTTGATCAGAGAAATTCTGTTGAGAATGATAAAAGAACTGGTAGACCACGTGTTACTTCTTCCCGGCTGGATACACGCATTGTTCGTCGCTCCAAAGCGGATCCGATTCTCTCAGCTGTGGATCTGGCAGCAGAATTCAATCAAAGTGAAGGTCTAAATATTAGTCGAATGACAGTTTCACGAAGATTGAGTGATGCTGGTTTGAATGGCAGACGTCCAGCTAAAAAACCTTTCATCAAACTCAAGAATCGAAAGGATCGCGTGGATTTTGCAAAGCGGCACTTGCATTGGACAGCAGCCGAGTGGAGTCAAGTACTTTTCACAGATGAATCTAAGTTCAATCTATTTGGAAGCGACGGAATACAATACATAAGACGTCCTCCTGGAGAAAGATACAATTCAAAATACATAAAACCGACAGTAAAACATGGAGGTGGATCAGTTATGGTTTATGGAGCCTTCTCTCGTAATAGCATGGGCCCCATCATTAAAATTAACGGAATAATGACTGGCCAAAGTTACAAAGATATGCTGACTAATGTCGTCTTACCATGGGCCCATATAAATATGCCTCCTAGATGGATTCTACAACAGGATAACGATCCTAAGCACACCTCCTCGATTGTCAAGACTTCATTGCAGCAGCAACAAATCAGGATTCTTCAGTGGCCCAGTCAATCTCCCAACCTCAACCCGATAGAACACTTGTGGAAAGAGCTGGCAAGACGTTGTCGAAACAAAAACATTAAGAATAAAGATGAAAAATTTGCCGAATTGGACAAGGAATGGAATGCAATGCCTGATTCAGTCTTTGAAAATCTTATTGATTCAATGCCATCTCGCTGTCAGGCAGTTATAAAATCTCGTGGTTTCCCAACTAAGTATTAGGCATTTTTATGATTATAAAATTGTTTTAGTGTATTGTTATACAGTTATTTTTCATTAAATCGTTCTTAGTGTTCTGTTCTGAAAAATGCGTTTTTTACACAAATAAGTCTGAGCTCGTTTAACTTCCGTAAATTTTTGTTTATCACGTTTTAAACATAATAATTCTTTTCTCATACAAAACTGTATAACATACTCAAAAATGAAGTAAAATGGTCCATATTTTAAAAAGTTCTTCTCGAAAAATCATTTAGGCACTCACTTTTGGGCGCTACTGTAAATATTTATCAGATTTGAAAGAAACATTTTTCCTATAGAAATCATTCTTATGAAATCTATTAATAAGATAAATAGAATGCTGATAAGGTTTAAAATACAGACTTTCAGTTTTGATGATAATCTTTAAAAATAAATATATTGCTTTACTATTTAGATACAATGACGATTTATATCGGTAGTAAATTACAGAATGAGAAACCATTCTGGTGAAAAATACATGAAATATAAAATTTTTTCGGATATTTTATTTATTTGAAATAAATAAAAACTGTAAATAAACTAAACTTCATGAACATAAATAGGTACTTACTAGCGGCAGAAAGTCAAATATTTTAATTACCGGACTAATAATTATTAGTGCATAAAATGCATACATATAAAAATATATTTATAAAAAAATAATAAAGTACTATCATTAAAATGAAAAAACTTGGTTTCTTAGATGAAGATTCGAAATGTTTGATGTCTTATATACCAAAGCTATTTTGCATGAATGAAAGAGTCCGTGGGAAGCTGGTTAAAATTCTTGGAACTTGGATAATAGGTACAAATGGGTAGCAAATTTTCACGTCTTAGTTCCCGCTGCTTATCAGGATAGGTAATTGGAAATGTAAAAGCTATTGACGGCACACTTTACGGATGGATCCTAAGTCCCGTTCTCACGGGAAGAACGCGTTTTCAAAATAAAGTTAAAGGGTCCTGTCGAAACGGAACACCCGATTAGTATTTTCACTTCTCTCTCGACTGTACCTCAACCTTGCAGGACTTGTCCTATTCATGCGCATCCGTAGGCGGGACTATTTCACCCGCCACCTTATCTTGGGCAAGTAATAAGTGAATCTGACAATGCACTTGTATGTATTGACCTTGACTAATCTGCAGTTCTGAACTGCAGGCAAACTATAACGGAATGGGTACCTTAAACCATCTCTTTATTTAAAAATATAACTGAATAAATTGGCATGTTTTTAATTTTTTTAAAATAATATACAGTAGCGCCCAAATGTGAGTGCCGAAACCGTTTTTCACGCATAACTTTTTGCAATCTCGGCCAATTTACTTCAAATTTCAGTATATTGTACAGTTTGATGTTGGAAAATATTATTAATAGTTAACTGTTGCGCAGATACGGTATTTTAGGTTATGTTCCATTTCTACTGCAATAGTCATTTTTTACATATTCCGCGCCGTCACATTATTGGTTTTTTCTTGAATATTTGGGTTATTTTTTTTGTGTTCAGTAACAATTGACCAAGTTTTAACAATGCCAAGGGTTGAAACTTCTCCAGCCATTCGGAAAGCAATTATAGATATGAAAAACTCTGGCATGAAGGCAGCTGCCATTTCACGGATTCTAAAGATGCCAGCTCGTACTGTCTCAAGAATTATTCAAAGGTTTGATCAGAGAAATTCTGTTGAGAATGATAAAAGAACTGGTAGACCACGTGTTACTTCTTCCCGGCTGGATACACGCATTGTTCGTCGCTCCAAAGCGGATCCGATTCTCTCAGCTGTGGATCTGGCAGCAGAATTCAATCAAAGTGAAGGTCTAAATATTAGTCAAATGACAGTTTCACGAAGATTGAGTGATGCTGGTTTGAATGGCAGACGTCCAGCTAAAAAACCTTTCATCAAACTCAAGAATCGAAAGGATCGCGTGGATTTTGCAAAGCGGCACTTGCATTGGACAGCAGCCGAGTGGAGTCAAGTACTTTTCACAGATGAATCTAAGTTCAATCTATTTGGAAGCGACGGAATACAATACATAAGACGTCCTCCTGGAGAAAGATACAATTCAAAATACATAAAACCGACAGTAAAACATGGAGGTGGATCAGTTATGGTTTATGGAGCCTTCTCTCGTAATAGCATGGGCCCCATCATTAAAATTAACGGAATAATGACTGGCCAAAGTTACAAAGATATGCTGACTAATGTCGTCTTACCATGGGCCCATATAAATATGCCTCCTAGATGGATTCTACAACAGGATAACGATCCTAAGCACACCTCCTCGATTGTCAAGACTTCATTGCAGCAGCAACAAATCAGGATTCTTCAGTGGCCCAGTCAATCTCCCAACCTCAACCCGATAGAACACTTGTGGAAAGAGCTGGCAAGACGTTGTCGAAACAAAAACATTAAGAATAAAGATGAAAAATTTGCCGAATTGGACAAGGAATGGAATGCAATGCCTGATTCAGTCTTTGAAAATCTTATTGATTCAATGCCATCTCGCTGTCAGGCAGTTATAAAATCTCGTGGTTTCCCAACTAAGTATTAGGCATTTTTATGATTATAAAATTGTTTTAGTGTATTGTTATACAGTTATTTTTCATTAAATCGTTCTTAGTGTTCTGTTCTGAAAAATGCGTTTTTTACACAAATAAGTCTGAGCTCGTTTAACTTCCGTAAATTTTTGTTTATCACGTTTTAAACATAATAATTCTTTTTCTCATACAAAACTGTATAACATACTCAAAAATGAAGTAAAATGGTCCATATTTTAAAAAGTTCTTCTCGAAAAATCATTTAGGCACTCACTTTTGGGCGCTACTGTAAATATTTATCAGATTTGAAAGAAACATTTTTCCTATAGAAATCATTCTTATGAAATCTATTAATAAGATAAATAGAATGCTGATAAGGTTTAAAATACAGACTTTCAGTTTTGATGATAATCTTTTAAAAATAAATATATTGCTTTACTATTTAGATACAATGACGATTTATATCGGTAGTAAATTACAGAATGAGAAACCATTCCATGGCTTCAAAAAAATTATCGTAAAAAAACTTACACCTTAAGGTAGAAAATAGTAAATAAAATAAAAATAACAGATTTTACGGGAATTAATATTGTAATAGACACTACGCGATAATGGTAACATCCTTTAAATTCAAATTAGATAAGCTTGCATAAAAAGGTTGTTGTTCAACAACAGTCACATATAAAGTCATGCACAGAACACGTGCATTTGTAAAAATCATTATTAATAACAATTACTTTTAATACTAATTTTCTTTAATAGAGTTTTATGTATTGCAAAACCAGAAAGCGTTGTACTTACATAGTATGTATGTAGTATGTTCAAATATGGTAGTTAAAAAAAATAAAAGCAACGATATAGTAATTGTAACATGCATTTAATTAATTTCTAAATCAAATAATCTCCAAACAAATATAGGTATTTATGTATAAGAAATTGATTTGAGAACGTAAACTTTTTTTAAGGAATCGTTTACGTTTTTAATGGAATGTGTCGTTGGGCATTCCAAGTTCCATCTAAACCTACACATAAAATTAACAAGGAAAAGCAAAGTCCACGGGACTACGGTTATTTTTGTTAGTATGCGTAAAAATAAAATTAATACTGTTTATTAAATTTTCTGAAATTAATCCAAGTTTTCATTCGAATATTCACATCTCTAACATCTTTTAATAAAACTAATTAATCCGATATAATTTACACAATATATTATTTTACAAATTATTGCTTTATAAAAAGATTATAAAAAAATGGACAAACATAATCGATTTTTACAATAATATTTTTTTTTATATAAATACGAATTCTAGAAACTTAAATTTTTTCTTTTTTACTTTTTTTAACAAGTTCAATTTATCAAATTTGCCACTGTAATTCATTGTATAGATTATTCGTAATGAATTTACAAATGTTTTTTTGTGTTTGCAATCAATTTGGTAAAATTAATGTAAAACATGATAATGGTGAAGAATATTACATAGTACACCGTTTAACGAATTAGATAAATCGCAACAATATAACTATTTTCTGTGTTATTTATTTTTGAACGCGAAGAGAGAGGGGGCGATGGTGGAAATTAGGCGATTTTGGAAAATTCCACTGTTGTTCATCATAGATCAGTTTTATTAATTGAAAATCTGCGACTTTTTGCTCAAATGTGCACATATGATAAATTAGATTAATTTAATTGATTTAGATTAGTTTAGTTTTTTCTAAAAAGTTAAAATAAGTCATATTTCTACAGCAATTTCAAATATGAAAATTAGGTAGTCTACTGCGGCAGACGCATATACTGTTTTTAAATTGAAACCAGTCAGTCTATTTTCTAACAATGAGTGTTCTTTTGTGTTTTTTTATTGAAATTTAGTTCTGATTAGTTTGACGTAGAAAAAGCTTCTTGTTAGTATTGTTGATAAATTTATTTCTGACGAAAATTGTATCTTTATCGTATCTGGTAGAAATTTAAACAAACGGTGTTTTGATGAAGCGTGAAACACGAACAAATAATGGCAAATGTCTAAGTGGAAATAATTTTTTTGAAATACTCATGGATTTTAATCATTTTTTTTCTTAGAGGGTGCCAGTTGAACGCCTTTGATTCATATTAGTAAGATGGCAAACTATTAGTAGATTGCCTATTGGGAATATTGAATTTATTACTTTATTTGGGGACAGTAGACCTTAAAGAGTTATAGGCAGAGGTTTTCAAACTACGTCCCGTGGGCCAAGTGAGGAGCGCAAGGGTTATTATTCAATTCGCATGGAAAATTGTAAACGCAAATTAGTCACGTTCGACATCTACCTATCACATCTACTAATATTTTCGAATAAAACTTCAATAATGGTTTTATTTTGTCATTGTTCACTTTGTGAAAATTTCTTCCAAATGTTTGATTACCTCTGGCTTAAGGGAAAAGTGTATGTTTACCAAAATTATAAAAAATCCTTATTAGGAAGTAAATTGCAAATGCATCCGTTTGTATAAATATTGTTTTTGTCCCAAAATAAATATCAAATATAATTTTTCGTATAAGCTTAAGTTTGTTTTACGACATGATATGTAATTGTCTAGTTTATTGTTCTGTACTAAGAATGAGAATTGATGTTTACAAATAAATAGTTCAATAGAACAATATTGTTGTACTTGCCAAAATACAATTTTATTGATGTGCTAACTTTTCCTTTTTTTGACTACTGATTTGTGCGAACTATGAAAATAGAAACACTATCGTCACTTAGCATGAAACCTTTTACTTGTAAGTAACAATGAAAAACTTAGATTGCATCTTATTTAACCTTCCGTGTACGAGGTGGGGTATAATTAACGTGACCAATTTTGTTCTTGTTAAAACGGAACGCTTGGTAATCGTGCTTAAAACCGAGTGTGCACATTCGACCTCAACGTGGCACATTCCGATCTCGGGAAAATAAAGCGCGCCGCTCCGCGTCGCGCTTCATTTGCTTCACTCGTTCGGAAATGTGCCACTTTTCGCTCGAATGTGTACATCCTCGCATTTATTGGATTTGCCTATATTAATCTTCTATTCTACAATTCAAAAAATTAAAAGTCGAATAAATTTCGATTTATTTTTTGTTTGACAAAGGTTATAGATTTTATTCCTTTTGATAAGTTATCATGGTGCTCTTCTACACGTCTAATTGCAGAGAGCCTGATAAAAATATTTTCAGGTGTACTTTGGAGTGTTTACTAATTCGCATTTTTGGTCAATTAAAATTGTATATGAGATGTATCGTGTCAAGTAAAACCCTTCAGTTCAACATTTCAGTTAATCCATTCAGGACATTCTGACAATAAATAAAACTCCCATACGGTTTGTTGTGTTTAATTATATTATTCAGAAATCTTCCAGTCAAGCATAGAATTATTTAACGTTTGACAATAATGCAATATTAAGATTCACATTTAAGATATCTATATCAGGGGTGGCCAACCTGCGTCTCGCGAGCCACATGCGGCTCTTTGAAGGATTATTAGTGGCTCTCGACAAATGTACCCGAGTTCCCTTTTCATTTTTGTGCTATTATATTTTAAAAAATTATTATCGTTCCGTATGTGTTTCAAAATGTCTTTTAAATTACTGGCAACAAATATGAAAGACTAAGTGCAACGTTGTAACAATTATTTAAAATTAAAAAAAAAATTTTTAGTACCTTTTTTGCATACCTTTTATATTGGTATTTAATTGCGGCTCACGAAAAATGTCAAATTTTGAAAAATGGCTCGGACTATCACGGAGCTTTGCCACCCCTGATCTATACCAATTGTCTTGTTTTCAAATCAAATAATCCAATAAAGCTGACTAAAATATTTTTTTTGATTTAACACATTGGCTATTCTTCTTCTTCTTCTTCTTTCTCAGCATTTAGTCGTCCACTCCTGGACATATGCCTCCTCTCTTATCTTCCACTCGTTTCGATTTTGCGCGGTTTGTAACCAATTCTTCCCAGCACTCTCTTTAATGTCATCTACCCATCGTCTAGGTGGTCTTCCTACGCTCCGCTTGGACATTCTCGGCCTCCACGTTAGGGTTTGTTTTGACCATTTTGCCTCCTCCTGTCTCGCTATGTGGCCCGCCCATCTCCACTTTGCTTTTGCAATCTTTTCTACTACGTCTTCTACTTTCGTTTTTCTTCTAATTTCTTCATTTTTCACTCTATCCCTTAGGCTTATTCCCAGCATGGTACGCTCTATTGCTCTTTGAGTTGTTTTTAATCTTGTTGCTGATTTGATAGTTAGTGCCATTGTCTCGGTTCCATATGTTAGTACCGGTAATATACACATATTAAATACCTCTTTCTTCAAGTTTATTGGTATTTTGGGGTTTTTGATTATAAATCCTAATTTTCCGGTAGCTGCCCATGTTAGCCGGATTCTTCTAGTTATTTCGGCAGTCTGGTTCTCTATGCCTAGTTTCAATGTATGGCCTAAGTATATGTATTCTTGTACATTTTCCAGTGTGTCATTTCCAACTTCTATCTTAATGTTTTCTGGGGACATGATTTTTGTTTTTTCTATGTTCATGGAGAGTCCTATTTCTTCAGATACTACTTCAAGTTCGTTTAGCATGTCTTGTAGTTCTTCAGGATTGGTGCTGATGAGTACGATGTCGTCTGCAAAGCGAAGATGATTTAGATGTTGGCCATCGATGTTTATACCTTTTCTTTGGCTATTAACATAGAGGAATACCACGAATGCAAGGTATGTGCACGTTCGAGCGAAAAGTGACACATTTCCGAGCGAGGGAGGTAAATGAAGCGCGGCGTGGAGCGGCGCGCTTCATTTTTCCGAAATCGGAATGTGCCACTTTGAGCTCAAATGTGCACACTCCGCTTTTCGCCACAATAAACAATGATCCATTTACTTAAAAAAAAATTGAAGTAATTGTAAAACCGTAGTTACGCTCTTAAAATTTCTTCTTGGGGCTTCGCTTATTTTTCATAATTTTTTACTTTTTTCATTAAGAAATTGCCGTGAAATGAATTTGTATTACAATAAGGAGGCAAGAATAAAATTCTTGTAAGGATTTCTTAATATTCGGTTTCGTAATTGACACGTGCCTTTGGAATTTAATACTCAAGAAAAGATTTGATAGTTTATAAATTGAAGAAAATGTTAAGTTTTGTATTTTCATTAATGAAAGAATATTCTAATGCATAAATAAATGTGTTTTACTTAAACCTATTCATTATTAGTTATTAAAATATATTTCTTATCATTGAACTGTCATAAAGTACAATTTTGTGGATTTTATTTCATTTTATTTTCGGGGTATGGCAAACCCCACCTAGTATGGCATGTGACATTTAGTCACCTAGTATACGGACGGTTAAGTATTATTTAATATAATCTAATTGTTGCAGGTTTTGGAATAGAGGTAGTAAATTTTTAGAAAAAGAGGGAAATAATAAAAAGGGTGATATCTCATGTGTTGAGCGAAAAAGCTTTGTCATTCGATCGACGCAAATTCATCATCATTTTGTGAAATTTAGTGGAAGATAACGTATTAAAAACAAGCTAGAAGAGGAATGCACTTTGCTAGTATAACATACCGAAGGTTCTTAAGGTACTTAACCCTATAACCGCCGGTATTTTTTGATATTATATAAGTACCACCGATCGCCATAAAAACCATTTCGTATCTAATATTACAATTTTTAATTTGTAATAATTATTTTAATTGTAATTCAAGTATGTTGTAAATATTTGATTTATTAAAGATCCAATCAAAATTTATCGCATTTACTATAAAAACCCATTTTTATATGAAGTGGAATTAAAATGGTAGAACTGGCTTATTGACGACTCCAGCGGTTAAAGGGTTAAACTGCAGGGATTGGAATATATAATACATAAATAATTATGTATGTATGTACTGTACATATAGAGAAAAAACATGCTTTAAAAGATCATAGAGGCTTAACAAAAATACAAACCAGCAATTGATTTTATGAGACTCTTTAGACCAAATCTGTTAATTGAAGGGTTACAGATGGTTACATAGAATGTTCTTCAAAACAATAATTTGTACTATGTGTTTAGGAATAAATGAAAGTTTAAAGGTATTAATATATTTAAATGTGGTATATGTATGTTTCTATTGAAAAAATGGAAGTATCTAATCTTAATTACTTAAACGTTTGAATTTTCTGCCGGAAATTTTTAGATCTTGAATGTAATTGTTACGACCTAGAACTTGTTATCATTTGATTACAAAAGAACATTAAAGTAATTGTTCGGAAGTAGGCACCTTAGATAAAATGAGTTTTTAATAAATTAATGAAATCATAATTTGTGACACAACTTTATGAAAAGTGTGTATACTTGCGTCCTCATTCAGTCGACAACCCTTCACGCTAACAAAACGTGGACACTTGTTTGCGTCAGGAGTTGTTTATATTTTCAGAAACCATTTTAATATTAAATAAAATCCCAAAGGTTATTTATGTTTTAAATATATTTACTTCACTCTTATTTTCAACAAAACTTGCTATTAAAAAATTATATCTATGTATACGTTTCCATATTAAAAAAATATTTTACTGTAAATTGTATGTATTTCGTATATGTTTGTACGCACACATAGACATAGTAAGGGTGTTTATTTTGGCAAGTTTTTTTCTTAAAATTAGGCTTCAAAAATATATAAATATATTTTTAAATTATCGAGAAGTAATCGTACTTCTCGATAATTTATATTTCTTTAATTTCTGCCTTCTTTAAAATGTAGAAATGCAGTTTTCGAGATCAACCTTGTATTATAAAATGCATAGAAACAGGTACCTATATAATTTTAGTGATTCATCTTTGAAACATTGAAGCATTGAATATGAATTTAAATCAGCCCAAAGAATTAATAATAAGAAGAAAGGAGTTTGTAATAATTCAAATCAAATCAAATCTATAAGAATGTATTATCAAAAAAGCTAAACTACCATACATATAGACATTTGCAAAATAAATAACGAATTATAAAAATCACAGATTCAAACGCAACTAAATAAACTTATAATGAGATATGGAATGTACAACAAGGGATGAAACGAAACGATTCGATTTTATACTGGTGCCGGTTGCAATGGACGAAGAACTGTTGGTACAAGTCCAATTTTTTGTGGTGCTGTTAAAGATCTATCTTTTGCATGTCTCTTAACATGTTTAGCAAGATGATCAGATCTCATAAAACACCGTTGGCAAACTTCACATTTAAATTTTTTTTCGCCAGTGTGTGTACGTTTGTGTCTCGAAAGTTCGTCCGACCTCGAAAACGACGCCCACATTGTTCCCACTGGCAGACAAACGGACGCTCTCCTGTATGTGTTCTATTGTGTGCCTTTAAATGTGACGATTTAAAATAGTTTTTTCCACATCCCTCGTAGGTACATTCGTAAACACGGCGCCGCTCCTGTTGTAGAGGAACAGACACAGAGGGCGCTACTATAAAAAAGTGCCCAGGAATAAGGGTTGTTTGTCCGTCAGCTGCAACGAATACTGCGCGTGGCGCTTGATTTGAAGTTAAAATTTTTGGCGCCAACGGAGGCAAGGTTGAGGTAATTGGGTTGAATTTTGGCGGGAGGGGTGTTTGTACGGGCGATTGTCGATGATTCTCTTGACTAGTGTTCTTTGCCAATAACTTTGTTCGATCTTTTCTATTTCCCATCTTAAACTTCAGGCTTCGTAGTATGTCCAATTCTTTGGCAATTGGTGCTTCAGGCGATTGTATGGGAAAATGCGTGCAAGACCCATCTTTGTTCGCTTTCATAATTACAGAAAACGTACGACATTGTTCTGGGGGGGGTGTGGTTGATTTGTTTATTGCAGTAAACTCACTGTCCCTTCTGCATATTCTTTTTTTCAGTGGGTATTCCAGGTCCTCATTTTCTGAGTCGGATGGTTGTGGTGTTAATGTTCCCGGAACTACTTCCACTTTCCGCTTTCTCAGAAAGTCCTTTAAATCATGTAGCTTGGATTCTTGATCAGAATCAATCTGTAAGATTAAAAAAATGTGTTATTAATACATATTTACAAATTACTTTAAAATAGTTCAAAAATTGTTAAGGTAAAGGCAAAGTAAATCATCCAGTTTTTCTTAAATAAAAACAAAACTGTTACTTACATTTAATAAGGGTGGTGTGGAGGGTGGGGATAACAAATGCAGCGAAGCTTCTTCACATTCCATCGTAAAAATGAATTGTATTAATATAAAAATCGAAAACAACTACTCCCAACGAACGCTCGCAATGAAATAAAATACTCTGAAGTGGCGCGTTTGTGTTATTAATCTGGCATGGGGTGTGTTGTGCTAAACAGACAAATTGACCAATAAACGGTGGGGGCTCGTCGCTCTAGGCCAATAAACAGAATGCAAGCAGTCGGTCAGTGCGTGATCAGTAGTGTGCTGTTCACGTGAGCAGTAGATGATAACCACGTTCAAGACCGTGATGTTTACGTCACAAAGCGTGGAAAGGTGGACTACGTCACTGGCAAGCCCGCTTTTCACGTGTCTACAACCTCTTCACGATCGATGAGCCTGCTGCAGGATGCGGGTAGGCGTGTATGGGAAGCGGATGAACTCTATGCTCGAAAGCTTGTTCAAGTTCTAATTTTTAAAATAAACAAGCTCATTTTACTTCTACTATTTTAACCGTAGATGTTTATTATTGGAATCACTTTCTTGGATAATGTTCTTTAGTGGGGGTATTATGTTTAGTGCACATTTTTTTAAAGAACGTCTGTTGCAAGACATATGGTTATTTTTTAAACTCCAATGTTTTGTTCCATCAAATTCGTAGTATTAAACATCTTATAAATTTATTCGAACACAAATTTTTAAAATAAGTGTTGTGTTTACCAAATGTATAATAAAATTTCCATAAAATTTTTGGATACAAACTTTGTACTGTAGGTGTGTTTTTTAGTATAAAATATTAATGACAAAATTTAATGGGAATATTGTTTCTAAAAAATATATATTATTTTTATTGAACATTAAAATATTTAAATTAGAAACTTTTAAGCGTATGTACCTGTAGGGAAACGTTTTCTGTTTTTGAGTAACCGAATCCTTCGTCTATTTTAACATATTCAAGGTTTTGTCTATTTTATTTATAAACACTAAGTCATTAAGTTAATTTTGCAATTATAATAAAACTTATTTTTATTCAAGACTATCAAGTTTTCCTTAATTTTTACGTTATTATTATTATGGCTATAAGAATGCGTCATTTATTACGATATGAACTACTCTAAAAGTAAATATGAATATTTTAGTTGTTTATAAGTACTTTCTAAATCAACATTGTAATTTTATTGCAAGTTCAGACATCTATAGATAATTTCAATATTATTATTACAGGGATCTATGCTTTCCATTCTAGAATTTTCAAACTGTGCTCATAGAGGACTCCTTCACAAACACAGTATTTTAAATTCAAAGTAAAAGTTTGTTTTTCTTTAAATTGGTGTTCTTTATTTGTTAATGTATTTATTAATATTTATGTTTTTATATTTTATAAGAATTAAAACTAATTATCGTCTAATACGTCATACCATACTATAAATTCAATGCTGTCCCACTTCTGCAGTCCTTTACAATAAATACCGTATTTTTGGCGATAGTCGAATTTTTTTATGTAGTATGTAGAAAAATCCATTTAAAATTATAGTGCGTCTTATCTTACAAAAAATACGGTTATCCCAAAAATAAATTAGATTTAAAAAATTATTATGTATTTGAACATTGTTTACTTATTCCTATAACTTTTTTATAAACTCAAAAATCAGTCAATTCAACCTGTTTAATTATAATTATTATATAGTATCATTGCTGTATTATCCAGTTTATATATCATTAAGTTTCGCAGAGTGATCAGACTTAGCAAACTAGTTGGACGAAAAAGACGTTGATAATGCGCTGAGTCTGCAACGTGTTAAAACATTTTGAATTTCATTTTGAGTCTCGATAGCTTCTTTCAATGGTAGTTGACCTAATGCCGAAGCAATATATGTGCCAAATGCTTCATTTTCTCGCATTCGAGGTTCAAATCGACGTAGAAGCTGAGGTCTGTCCAATTGATTTACTACTAGTGAAAAGTCAGATACGTGAGTTTTAATTCTTTTCAATTGCCTTGCAAGAGGTATTGTATTGTGATGTCTTCGCTGACTAAGGCGAACTCGTGTAGGCGATGGTGTTGCATCTTCTTGTTCAAGCTTGGCATCTTTTTCCTCTGCATTTTGATCATTTTCTAATTTTGGCTCATTTGGTGACTCCTGTAAAGTAATGAATAAAAACTAGTAATTATTAATCGTATTGTTATTGTAATTATGTATCTATTTTTTTCGGGTTCTGAGGAACAAATAATAAAGGTAATTTCCTTGTATTGATGAACCGACTGAAGGCAGCGATTCATACAATAAAATTAAGTGATGCAATTTAACTTTTCTATTGGAAGTTTAGATTTATTTTTTATATCAGTTGAGAAATGTTCATTTACTATTTTATCAATAGTATCGCCCGAATGCCAAACTTGTTTTCCCACCACTTAATCATTTTTATATTAAAAAAAAATCATAGTGGGTATGTCGGATATCAAATGGATGCTAATAAATTTTTAGGCTACCAGATTTTCTTGCTGTTTTTTGATCTTCAACCAGGAGCAGTGCACCTATACGTAATTAGATAAGCGGCACCGTAGAGGTGATATATTTACGATCTGGTTGTGATATACATCGAAAGATCTATACCTTTTTGGCGATGTTGCTTACAATGAATGTATAGTCTGTAGCAAATAAACTTGGGTATGACTTATCATTGGTTTGTGTATGAATCAATCTTATTCTCCCGTACGTCTTTACTTAATTCTTTATATACATTTGTTTTTGTCGCTAACTTAATGTTATTTTTGTGGTTCTGTTAGATTCGAGAAATCGTTAAAATTGTATTTAAAAAAACTTTTAAATAACAACTTTGAAACACATACAAAATACATAAACAACACCGAAAACAGCTTGGCGCAAATTATAACAGGCCTACGTTTAATTGTCGGCCTATTTCCAATACACCAGACACGCATACAATATATTGTCTTCTTTTGATACCAGAAATTACATCTGTTGTAGAGTAAAATAAAATATTTAGATTAGTTTTCTACACATTGATTGGTATTAGTCATACCATTGTATATATAATATATTATATATACAATGGTCATACCCAAGTTTATTTGCTACATACTAAACGCTTACTTACGCCCAGTATTTCAGTGAGTGATTACCCCAGAGAAAAGATAGGTAGAGAAATGAAACCTGCGTGTTAAATATTGGAAACACAAACCTCTGGCGGCGTGGATGCGGAACTAAAAATTTATATCGGCGATTTCAAAATAACGGTTTTGAATTACGGCTTCTTCCCATTCCCCCTCTAAAATCATACTATTTAAATGCTTATATTATTAAAATTAATTCAGTAAAATGCATCTTTATTTTTAATACTTTATTTCATGAAATTATATACATAATATAGGTATATATTAAAAATATAATCAACAATCATATTACACCAATACCTCACTTTGCGTCGGGGTTACGTTCCAAAAAAACACGACGCAAATTGAAAGGACGCAATGTGAATTAAGAAAAAATTAGAAAAAAAAGTAGAGTTATCTGTAAAAAAACAAGATAAAAATGAAAGACTCGAACCCAAAACAACGCAACCTCGAAAACCTAACGACGCACAGTGAAAATTAGTACTAATTAAGTAGCGACGCAACTTCGAAAAAACGCAAAAAGAAACGACGCAAAGCGAGGTACGGGTGTATAATAAATAAAATTTAATTAAATATGAAACATTTTTTAACAATAAAAACACAAATAAACGAAGAAAAGACATATAAAATAGCTACACAAAGCAAACAAAATATTACCCTTAATTAAAAACAAACAATATTAAATAAAAAAAGAACAAAAAAAATTACAAGTATCAAAAACATAACAGGTCATATTATATATAAAAAATATAATATAAAAGATGCACAACTAATACATTACAATATAATGTTAAAAAGTTTTACATTGTTTACAATTAAAATAAACATATATGTATAGGTATTTTAAGTAATAATTAATAAAATGTTTACTTACCACCAAACAGCTGATGTAAAAAACACTACTAAAACGCCATTAAAATTTCAGAAAACTACCAAATAGTAGGAATTTTAACAATGGTTAAGACACTTGCTAAATTTGTATACAGGGTGTTCCCGAAGATATATCAGAGCCGAAAAGGGGTGGTTGGGGACAATTAATGAAAGGCATTTTCGAAAGAAACACATCAAATCGATCTAGTATAGAGAAATTGAAAAAATTCAATTTTTTTTCCAAAAACTGTTTTGGAACCACTAGCTTTTTCCTATTTATAAAACAAAGGTAATTGAAACTTTTAAAATTATAAAGATCGCCCACGTTCTTTAATCTTGCAGGTTTTATTTATTGTTCGATAAGCTTTTATTATAAAGATAAACTTCTGCTCGGAAATTTATCCTTGAACTTCATTTCGACCTATAATTTTGATTACAAATGAAAGACGAACTAACCTACCGTATTTTTACCACTTACATTTAAATAAGTAATAATTCATCTACAAAAAGGGCTAAAGATAGCGGCGTGGCCCAAAAGTTTGGTATGTGAACTAATGCGCTAGCGACCTGGGTTTAGAACCACGATATAACTTTACACCTGTCTCCCTTACAAGGCAAGAGGTAACCAACAAGGGTAAAACTTCCCAGGAAAATTTCCCCAATAACAACTTTTATGTCTTTGAAATACACTACGACACACGACAAAAGAGACAAGCGGGGAAATAGCCTACGCCCGGTTAAAGACACGGCCCTGAAGAAGAAAGGGTTAAAATTCGTATGCACAAATTTTAATTGACTTTACGGAGTCAAATACCTATAAATGTTATTCAGAAAAGAGCGTAAGATTTGCTGACTTAAAAACGTGTGTAGCAAATATCGCTTTATTAATACAACGATTATAAAATATTCTCGTAGTCCCCTTTTCTAATGTTGTCCTTGTCATGCAAATATAAAAAGCGAACACATAATCAAAGTTTGTCGCGCCTATTAAATAAAATAAAAACACAGGATATCGTTAGTATCATCTTACATGTATGAAGTCATTGTTTAATATTTCGGTTTTATATCGCGCAAACTAATGGACTATTTTATTTATTTTTAAGAATAGGATTATTGAACTTGACCTTAGATTTGTTCCTTATACGATTTAATATTGAGCTAGGTCAAAATATGTGGACATGTTAATAGTCTTTATTACAAGTACCTACGTTGAATACGTTTTGTCTGTACCGTATTTTTACCACTTTCATTTATCAAAATGTAATACTAATGAAGTTCACAAATCAGATCATTAAACACGTTGCCGACATAAGTAACAATCAAATTTTACGTGTACAAGTTTTATCGTACAACGTTTTAATACACAAAAATAATATTACTTTTAACAGTACGTATGGAATTCAAATAAAGGCAGTTTTATACCGAAGTCCAAACGGCGCATACTACCCTAATGGTACTCTTTTGTGGGCGGCATCATTAAAGTATCACATATTAAATATGTCCTTAAATAAAGTTTGCGAAGAAATACATTTTATTAGAGAGTGGAAAGCGTTCTATTAAAATGTACCTCCCAACGTATTCCTGTTATTAAAAATTCAAAATCAGCATTATTTTTAAAAGCGTACTTTTATTTATTAGGTCTAGAAACCACTTATCAGCTATTTATTAACAAGTCATTGGGGTTCATATTATTGTTTCCTTTATGATACATTTTATATTACGTTGCATTCGATTCGAATGAAGTCATTGTTTAATATTTTCTTTATATCTCGCAAACTAATGGATTAACTGTTTTATTTATTATTTAAGAATAGGATTGTTGAACTTGAACTTAGATTTGTTTCTTATACGATTTAATATTGATCTAGGTCAAGAATATATGTTTAATTAGAATTTAGGCACGTTAACGGTCTTTATTACAACAAGTACGTTGAATATGTTTTGTTAGTACAGTATTAATTTTTTAGGATTTGAAATTATGTTTTTATTTAAGTTTTGATTACACCTTAAAACACGTTTCTTTGCAGACTTATGCAAATTATGAACATTTTAACTACTATCTTTTCAATACGACATATAATTGACCTTCAAGGGTGGAAGCAAGCTACTTCTAGTGAATGCGACCGATATAAGATTAAAAATTTTAAATCAGCGATTTATAATGGCACGTTTCTTAGATCATCGTTGTTTTGTTTATTACTGCATTTATATTATAAGCATATTTGTCCTCTATTATTCTTGAACTTGAATTTAGTTGTTTTTACACTGATTTAAAATGTATTTTTGATGCGTTGGTTTTATTCAAGTTTTCATTAAGAATTTTTTTAAATGAATACACAAAATGTTGTTTTTATTATAAGGTGATTATGATAATAAAATTTAATACAGTTTAAAAGTTGTCTTGTGGCGAAAACCACCCCAAATTGTCTAATTTTTACAACACTTACTTTCATAAGTCGTGTTTTACAATGATTAAAAAGAATCGGAAGTCTCTTTTAAAAAGGAAAGAAGTGTTAAAGCTGATAAAGTTGAAACTCGATATTTGAACTCAGGCACGTTTGTTTTAAAAATAAAAATAATTTATGAGCAATTCATTTTATGTGTGTATAATAACATGAATTGTTTTATCGTTTGAGGCCGTCGGATATGTTTCTTAATTAGCCAATTTAACGTTGTCATAGGTCAAAAAACCTGCGGTTCTCAAAATATGGTCTCAATTTTGATTTTGCTATAACTTTGTCAAATTAATGAATTTAAAAATATTACCAAATAGAAAGTGTTCCAAAAAATCCCCTCCACCACCCATTTCCGGCTCTGACAACTATTCGTAAACACCCTGTATGCGCGATGCAGTTTTCCCCCCTGCACACTTACCGCGCTCCTGGATGCAGCAATGGCATGTGTTGCTCGTTTTCCAATGCAAGCTTCCCCCCCTGGATTAACCATTCGATTTCGCAAATGCCTGTTTAATGGAATGGTGTGGGTATTTCAGTTACCGGTTTAGCTTAAACAATTCGTTAAACAGCTGATTTACTAATTGGTCTATTCGGTACAGGAGGGTGCAACTTACATTCAGAACTGAGCAACACGCAAATTTGCGGCCAAGGGACTTTCGAGGTATGAGGTAAGGGGAAATGACCATTCTACAATGCTGTGAACATAGCGTTTTGTTAACCTAAAAATTAATTTGCTTTGCGTTGTTCACTTCATTAAAATATCTGTGTTCTTCATTAATGTAAAGTGACTATTTTTGATTGATTAAAGTGAATAATAGTGAAATGCTGTTTCAAAGGATGGATTGCACAAAATCTAATTAGAAGTTAAGTATAGGTACGTAAACAGCTTAAATACACTTAATCAATTAGTTTTGTTTTTAGTTAAAGCTGCAAGGGATCCATTCTGTAGATTCTGGTCTATCAAGCATTTGCATAAATCGTGATTACAAAATGGAAAAAAGAAATACGTTTGTAAGTACCCAGAATGCAATAAGTGGTATTATAGTAAAATTAAAAGTCATTTTGTAAATAAGCATATCGATTATTGGACTGTGTGGTCAAAATGAAGATGGTACATAATCATCTAAGGATATATTATATAATCAATATTAAATAAACGCAGGATACATAGATTCTTGAACTTGAGAATGTGCTATTTGATTTAAGTTTTGTACCTATTATATATATATACATATTTGTCATTAATTTGAATGTTTGATTCATTTTTATTGTAAAAAATATGATTTTAGATTTAATTTTTGTACTTAAAATTAAGATTTTTTGCTAATATAAGAATAACAAGTCGAACTTATTAATTATAGTGAATTACAATTAATAAGTTCTATTTGTTATTGTTTTACATTGTATGTATAAAGACGATTTATTTTTTGTATTTTAAAAAAAATATGTGAGTACCGATATATATTTGTTGTTAATTTGTATGTTTATTTTGAAGTATTGTATGCTGTTTTATATTTGTACATGATATATTAAGTAATAAATGTGAAAAATAAACTAATTGCGTTTAATTAATTTAAAATTAATAATTTTTGAATAAAACTGGAAATAAAGCGGGAAAAAAATGCTCATGCCTAACGGTTTTTTTAAATTCGCCGATATAAATTTTAGTACCGGCCATTTCCCGCAAGAGGTTCGGGTTGCCAACAATTTATACGGAGATTGCATTTCTCTACAATACCTTTTCTCTGGATTAAACCTTCGTTAGCGTAACGGGAGAAAATTTTAAGAAAGGTCTTTATTCAATGGACGAATTAACGGATGACGAAGACTTTTTACAACTAATTAATATTTTCGATGAACTTGTGCCGGTACTCAAAAGAAGAATACGCCATCGTCCCCGCAAATATCGAACTCGAAAAAATGGTTTTCTTTATTTTGAGGAGGACGAGTTCATAGCGCGGTATCGCCTCCCAAAGCATTGCGTTCACCTAGTAGCAAATTTAATTGCTCCCGAGGTTTCGTCAATTACAAACTGGTAAATAATTGGACTCTTAAATACTTTATTATTGTTTTTCATTAATTACAATCTTTTAGGAATCACGCTGTAACCGTAGAAGAACAGCTTTTGGTAACGCTGCGTTATTTTGCAACTGGTAGCCTTTTACAAGCTGGATGTGATTTTCATGGGCTACATAAAACCACAACCGGAAAAATCATAAAGAAGGTTTCCCAAGCTTTGGCCAAACTAGGACGGGCAAATATAAAGATGCCAACTACCGAGGAAGACATAAAAGCCACAGTTCAGCATTTTTATAGAATTACTGAATTTCCGTGTTGCGTGGGAGCTCTTGGTTGCACTCACATAAAAATTCAATCACCTGGTGGAACTGAAGCGGAAATTTATAGGAATCACAAGGATTATTTTTCACTAAATTGTCAAGTCATATGTAATGCCAACTTAGTTATTTGCGACATAGTTTGCAGGTGGCCAGGTTCTGCACATGATTCTACAATTTTTAACAACTCCAATATTAGAGCAAGATTTGAAAGAGGAGAATTTGGCAATAATCTGTTAGTAGCGGACGGAGGCTATCCTATAAAACCTTACCTAATGACACCTCTTCACAATCCGCGTACTCGTGCAGAACAACTTTATAATAATTCGCAAGTTTGCATTAGAAATCACATAGAAACATGCTTTGGCGTTTGGAAACGTCGCTTTCCCATTTTGACTTTGGGAATTAAAATAAACATTCAAACTGTAGAAGCTGTAGTCGTAGCAACTGCCTTTTTACATAATATCGCAGGAGAATTAAACTTGCCTGATCCTCCTGTAGCTCAAAACATTTTAGAAACAATAGATGACAATAATGTTGGTGGTGTATCTTTACCAGCAACTAGAGCCGCGAATAATGATAACTTTAATTACTCTAGAGATTACTTTGAAAGATTAATCGATTAATAAGTTGATTGTTTTTTTTTGTTTATTTCTATTTTATTATTTGACTTTTATATTTTATGGCGTATAGCATGTATTGTAATATAACTAAGCAATAAGTTTAATAATTTTAATATAAAGACTTGTAATTGTACATTCAAAAGTTATTTATTAAAACTAAGGACTTGGGCTTCCAATAATTGAAGTTTCAAATTTTGCTCTTTTTTCAAAAAAGTTTGTCTTAATTTGAAATCTTCAATTTTCTGATTTTCCTCCAACTGATTCATTTTTCTTTGATGCTCTAACTTTAATTTGTGCTCTTCCCAAAAGACTTTTTTTTGCATTTCCGCAAGTTCAGTTTTAACCACAGCCCAAGTTGAGAGTTTATTTTCTAAACTTTCATCTGAACTGACTCCTTTCTTTGTACTTTTTTTCGACTTCATTTTATTAGTGATTGGGTCCTTTGGTGATATTTCAAGTTTTGGAACCGTGATAAAAACAGGAGATGTAGTACCTAATACTATTGTTTCTTTTTGGATATAATCGCTATCATCATTTGATGGAGGCTTTAGGGAACATTCAACGTCTTGTATAATGACAGGAGTATTTTCGATATTTCCAATTGAATCAGCATCAAATTCTGAATCCAGTCCCGTTATTTGCGTGCCCAACATTTCCTGAATTTCCATCTCTTTCCTGAATAATGTCGTTTTTGTTGGGGGACCCCCTCCAGTTTCTCGCAAGTGGCACTTTATTTCTGCATACTTCTTTTTTGTTTGTCTTTTCAAATTATCGTACTTTGTTTTTAAAGTTTTTGAATCCCGATGTGTGTTTGCAAAGGCACTGTTGAATTCATCCGTTATAAGATTCCATGTTACATTTTTTTCACTATTCATTACTGCATTAGTTCTCTTGGAGTCGATTACATTGCTATATTTTTGTACTAAACATAGCAATAGATCTTCTTCTTTAGGTGTAAAGTTATTAGTACGTTTTTTCTGAGCGTTCTCCATTTTCACCTGGTATATTTAAAACTATTTAATTTTTCACTATAAAACTTGAATTTGCACTGTTACGGCCAGTATTTCAGTGGTTCGTTAATCAATTGATTAACAAACCGTTCGTTATATGTTAACGAATTGTTAAGATAACGTTTGTATTACAGTGATTGATTTAACAATGATTTAGTAATCGTCCGTTTATGGTTATTTTCTTATGTTGGTGCTATTTTATACACGAAAACCATAGATTAATATAGTATAGATGGCACACTCCATTGTTCTCGATTAGAGGGATTAAACTCTGCGCACGCCAGAATGAGCCTCTGCGCATTCAAAATACCTTGAAAAACCACCAGTGTCGTGTAAATGGGTTTTCGATAAGACCGACCTAATGTATTTAATAGTTCAGAGGTGGCCAACCTGCGGCTCTTTGAAAGATTATTTGTGGTTCTCGAAATATTAAAGAATTATCAAGAGAAGTAAAATAAATGTGTTTAATTTTTAATATTTAAATTCAATAAACATATTTTGTACTTTTATTTGTTTTTAATAAATATAATTTCTGTAAAAATTTTTTTATTACTTTTTTGCATTCTTTTAAATACGTATTTAATTGCGGCTCGCGAAAAATTTTGAATTTTGAAAAACGACTCGGTCTATCAAGGAACTTGGCCACCACTGTAAATAGTCATTAAAAACTGAAAATAATCAACTAGAACACCACATGCTATTTAGAATCTTACAAGATAGTTTATAATGATAGGAGTTTGAAATAAACAGATAAATCTTTGTTGACAACTAGTAGTAGAACAAAACTTCACGCCTTCTCTGAATTTTAAAATAGTGCGCCTATGGTCAAATTCTCGTGCATGATTGCTTCTATAGAAATGCTTGAGAACAATAGAGTGTTCCATCTATTCTATATTTAAACGGCCAGTATTTCAGTGGTTCGTTAACCAATTGATTAACAAACCGTTCGTTATATGTTAACGAATTGTTAAGATAACGTTTGTATTTCAGTGATTGATTTAACAATGATTTAGTAATCGTCCGTTTATTTTTCTTATGTTGGTGCTATTTTATACACGAAAACAAACATCAGCGGGTTGGGGGGGTTCTCATGTTGAAGTCGCCAAAAACCGTTGCCAGGCGGCAGCATATTTGATTAATATTTGAACTGATTGCGTTTACCGCACAATTCTTTACAAGGACATTACAAAACGGGTTTCCAACTTCACGATGCTTCACGATGCAACTGTAGATAAATTCCAGCTGTTTTAAAATTCTGCTCCGTGTAGTTGCATGGATTTTATTTTAATACTAGCTGCCCCGCTCGGATTTGCACGGCTTCGCACGGGTATTGCGATTTCAAAAAAAAGTGTGGGCTTTGTTGAGACTAATGGCCAGGTTTCAGTGGTTCGTTAACCAATTGATTAACAAACCGTTCGTTATATGTTAACGAATTGTTAAAATAACGTTTGTATTTCAGTGATTGATTTCAGAATGATTTATTAATCGTCCGTTTATGGTTATTTTCTTATGTTGGTGCTATTTTATACACGAAAACAAACGTCAGCGCGGTAAGAAATGTTCGAATTGTTAATCGGTACTAAGAAGTTTAAGCCCATTACACGTGCCGTTTGATAAGAAATGCAATTATTGTATAATTTATAGTATTTATAATAAAATTATTGAACTTCTTTTGCTTAGTTATATTACAATATATGCTATACGACAGAAAATACAAAACTCAAATAATAAAATAAAGAAAAAAAAGTTATTAATCGATTATTTTTTCAAAGTAATTTCTAATGAGCGTCGACCTTCTAGAGTAATTAAAGTTGTCATTGTTATAATTTAATTTATTTTTTATGTCTAAAAAATTCATAATTTTTAATCTTTAACATATTTATTTGATTGTTCTGAATTAGATTGTAAGTTCAAGTTGTAATCCATATTAAATTTTTGATATAATATAGAATTAATAGGGCTATTTTGTAAGCCATTTTTATGTACATTGTTTTTCAATGAGAATATCATCAAATAATAAATTGGAATCTGCCGCTGATTATATGTAGTTCCTTTGCACTGCCAATTGCGGCGTGGTAGTCGCAATTTTGTTTCCCTTTTTTTACCGTTGAACGGAGCATCTTACTCTGTTTAATCTATGCTAACGAAGGTTTAATCGCACTGAATCGACCAATTAGTAAATCGGCTGTTTAACGAATTGTTTAAGCTAAACCGGGAACTGAAATACACACACCATTCCATTAAACAGGCGTTAGCGCAAACGAATGGTTAATCATTCACTGAAATACTGGGCGTGTGTTCGTTTATCTAAACCAGGGCTTCTTAAACTATGGGTCGCGACCCCAAATGGGGTAGCTGAGCTAAATCCTGGGATCGCGAGATTTTAATGTAAAATATTTAAAAACACGAATTTATAAAATCTAGATGTGTATTTGTGACAAATCACACTCACACACACGCACGCAACAATGGTTTGAATGTGCGTTATCACTAACACGTGGCCATATTTATAAATCTTTCTTTTATATTTAGTATATGGGGTTGCCAAAAAACTCACAATCATAAATGGGGTCGTGGATGAAAAAAGTCCAAGAAGCCCTGATCTAAACAATTCCTCTAGCGGCCGCAACGACACCGTACGAACATACTGTTTTTCCTGATTTTGGTTCTTTAGTGAACGCCTCACAGATTTGTATTTTATTGCATTTGCTTTTTGCATGAAGCAGCATGACAGCGGTGCAACCCGTCAAAAAACAGGAGTGTGCACCGATCCTTAAAGTAGCGGCGAACCTTCACTGATTTGTTGACAAAATTCGGTCGTGGGAAAATACACGAATAATTCCAATTATATAGGTTCAGTGTAGACGCAAAGATGAATATTAGAAAAAAGCCCAATCAAAAATTATGTAATGGTTTTTAGCATGTTGAACAAATATCTAAAATTCATTTTGATCGACCATGAGACACTTTGCAATTGGAGCTTAAAAATGTGACTTATTCAATAAATCCCCATTCTTTTGAGATCTTATAAAAGTGACATTTAGAAAGATTTTTTGTTATATTTGATATCGTTTTTCTTTGTTTATTAAAAGTAGAAATACCGTTGTAGAGTAATGTGGGGTAACCATACGCAGAGTGTAAGTGTCCGCAATCAACTTCGTCCGAGTATTGTTGTCACTGACCAACCGAATCGCAGGGTATTTAGTTTACATTTGAAGGACGAGTAAAGGGTATGCGTCAATGCGCTTGAAGTGTGGTGTTGTCGAGAATTTTCCGATAATATTGTTTTTGAGTCATTTTCTTATAATTTTTGTACAAATAGGACAGCGTGGTACAGAAATACAACAGGGCTAACTACGATTGGACAGTATGTATGTACAGATAGAAGAATCTAATAAATATTTCATGTAAACTTATGGATTTCGTCTCAGATAAATTACATTCGCGTACTATCTTTTTCTATTGTCTCTAACGCAACGGGTAAGGGTACGCGGGTAAAGTGTCCGCAATGCTCAAACCTGTAGGGGGAAAGTGGCATGAAACAGCCAAGTATTGAAAAAGCCATTATCAATTACGCGGTAGTTTTCACACGAATCGTTTATGTATTATTATTTTAAGATAGCAACACTAGCCAGATATCCCCCACAAAAATTTGATCGTTCACCGTCAATAAACGGCGCCGATACGACGTATTGAAGATTTTGTCGTCAAAAAGTAAGGTTTTGAGTTCAGTTTTTTTGATTTCTAACGCCTATACGTACAGAACTAATAATAATATGATTACACTATAATTTTATAGATATATTAGGCCTTCTAATAACGTATATATTTTGTAGACTAATCTTTGATTTCATAGTAATTTTCGAGATTTTGTTTCTTGAGAGAATATGTTTTGAAATAGCCGGACTGCAGTGTAATGAAAAAGCCACCTTTTAATTGCATATAATGCAATAATAATTGTAGTAACAGCAATCAAGACTGGTACCGATGCAAAATTGTAATGGTTGGGCATATAAATCCTGTAGCGTAAAAGGGAAATTGCATTATTTTTGCTAAAAACGTTTTTAAGTTTTTGCAATGATTGATCTCAAACGTCAAATTTTTTGACAGTTTCTTAGATTTATGTAAGTAAATATTTTGTCGAGAGTTTGCGTTATTTAAAACGTTTTTATAATTATATAAGATCTAAAATTATAGCTTAAGATTATTATTAAAAAATATCTTCGTTAATGTGCAGTTTTAATCTTGTAATAACAACATGGCTTTTTCAAAACTTGGGTTGGCTGTTTCAATACCTATAAGTTATGATAAATACAAATTTTATTTTTTTTATAAATGATTAGAAGTCGAAAAATATCGTTAATTTTGAAAAATGTTTTATGACATTTCGTACATAAATGCATGAACAATTACAGATTTAAAAAAAAAATTGATTTATTTATGTCCTTCTATATTATTTATCCCTTTTTTTAAAACTGGCTGTTTCATGCCACTTTCCCCCTACAGTAAATTCTTAATTAACGTAGAATATTGTGTTGATTTTTAGATCTATAATGCCTAATAAGTAGGGGAAAGTGGGGTAGCACCGGACAGCGGGTAACCGCGGACATAAGAATTTCCAAGAACCTAATCACGTTGCATTGGTAAAATTTTCTTTAAAACAGACGTCGTTTAGAGTAAAAACATATGCAATTTAGTTGTCACGTAAACACCGAGTCTGTTACAATTTAAGGAGTAGTTTGTAAAATATAAAAATTTATTAACGCGCTCGTCAGATTTCATTTCAAGTTATCAACTAGAAAACGTAAGTGTGAATACTTATTTTTTTTTAAGTTGAAGAAAATGCATTATATTTAAACTTTGTAATAGTATTTGAAATATTTCTACTACATCTTAGGAGCTCTGAATAAAAATGTTGAATATTGAGAATCGGGTACCCCCGGACACTAAAATGTCGGGTATCGCCGGACATTATTTTAGCTTAATTAATAATCTTTTTCAAAAGTTACTCTATACTACAGTTGAAATAAATAACTTGTCGGTGCTTTATTATTTACTGTGATAATAAATAGTGGTTAAATTACTGTACTTTAGTCAACTTTGTGTATTTTTCACATCCAGTACGAATCGCAACGGTGGTCAACATCTATACTGACCCGGTGCCTTCAATCAGCACAGCACATTTATTAAAACAACTGTTACGATTTCCTTATGCATCAAAAAAACATTTAGCAATGGAGCTTAAAAAACCCATAGGAGCGATATATTAACATCTCCATTTAAACAAAATTTAGAGAAAAAGCAGAAAACTAAAAACAATAAATTTGTCAAAGCAAAAAAACAAAAAATTGTTAAAAATATTCAAAGTTTTTCCGAAAAAGACCGGGTGAAAGAAACCGAATGCATCATATGCAAATAAACTTTTGACGAAGACTGGATTCAATGTTATGAGTGCAAAGACTGGGCACATAAAAATTGTTTAATTATTAATTATTTTTGTGATGTTTATAAGGCCAAAAAACGATTGGGCCACTAATAAGTACTAGTCCGGGGCTACCCGCCACTTTTTGTATTGCCAAAAAAATAAGGTCAAATTGGATTGGCCGTATTTCCTAAAAAAACAAATATATCATTACAAATTTTTAATTAGTATAAACTTAAAAGTCCCTACTTTCATTTTAAATCATAAAAAATAAATAAATTTATTTATTTATATTTTTTATTTCGAATTCTTTCAAGTGTCCGGGGCTACCCCATCTTTCCCTATACTTATTATATATAAGGAAGTGTCCCGGTCAGAAGGTTTGCACCCAAAAACAAATTGATGCAGCTAAGAAGCTGATAGAAGGCAAATAGTATGACGAAAACCAAAGATAAGCCAAAATTTAAAAAGAATAAAAAAGATAAAACTAAAGAAAGAAAGCAAATCATTTCGAACACAAAACAACCTTCTAATCGTAATTAAAAGACGTGCGGACACTTTCCTCATTGATGCGGACAAATGTCCGCATTTCCCGTGTTAATTAAAAAATTCATTATAACTTATAATTATAATGATAATTCAAATTTCATGTTCTATTATTATTTAGAAATGTCTAATGAAAGACAATAAAGGGTGATTTGTTTCAAATTATAAAACAGTTTTATTCTGGAAGTAATTTTCTCAAAACTGCATAGTTACCCGACATGACTCTACATGAAAGTGTCATTTATTAAATATTTAAAATTTTATAACACAATTTGTCTTTCTTGTCATACTATGTTCCACCTTACCCTACAGCACCCATTTCTTTCAACACGCGTTGGATTGCCTTATGTATTTTTCAATTTCGAGAGTCCATATATTGTTATTTATAATTGTACTACTTTAACTTCTCATTTAAGCGTTTGTTTATCTGTTATAAATCATTAGCAAGATTTTAAAATTTTCGAAATAGAAGAACAATAATATCTACTATGTAAAATACACATCATTGATTGTTGTAAAAATCTGTTATTCTTTAATTAACTATTAGGCAATATGTATAATACATATTTTTTGTTTTGATAATTTTAATTAATATTACTTACCAAATTTATATGCGATTTATTTGAAAATTTCGAACATTTCATTATTTTATCCATTGTATCAAACCATTTCACAGAAGGCTTATATACATTCTTGGAAGAGCATTCCGTTGTTTGGCTTCGTTCAATTTTTTGTTTTTCTTGATTATAGGTAGATCTAATGTTTTTAATTTTTTGTTTGACTTCGGGTATTCCAAATCCGTCCTTGTTCATTTCTCGGATTATTGCTTCGACCGCCTTTTCGCGCATTTCTTTGTTTTTATAAGTTTCACACGTCATGTTCCAGAGACAATCATGGTCATGATATAATTCAACGAATTTCAATGTATCTTGTTCGTACCACTTCATTCTAATTAAAAAATACGCAATAATTTAATAACTTATCATTCACTTTCGAAACACGCTCGACTCACGTTTGTGCGTTGTTAAGCTTACGACGGGGGTCGAGTGCAAGTTAAATGAGAAACTATGTAGAAATACTGCTTGCGGGAGAGGGCGAGTTGGCAAGGTAGAGTGTTGTCTGGAAAATTTGACTCGTTCAATACTCGGTGACTTACTGGGTTTAGTAGTTCGACGGTTCCAGTTGTGTTGCTTTCCCTATTTGCCTCTTTCACTCTATTGTTAATTATATCAATATATGTTAGATTTTAGATACAAGTATTTATGTCTACTTAAAACGATCTACAATTACATAATTAGTAATATTTTGTTATTTGTCATTGTTTTTTAAAATGTATTGCTACGTGACCGTGTTTGTTTTGTATCATTTAAACACTCGCTAGATGTAGTTTCCCAACCTCGGTTACAATGTTTATCAAAAGATGACGGTACCTATCTCATTTTTCAATAAATACAAAGTTCTGATCTTTTTTGTTTTTGTTTCGTCCCTTAGAGCATTTACTTATCTGAAGCGGTTTTTTATGCTAGTAATTGAACTTACTAAAATTACTAAAGTATACAATCCAAAGAGGGTGCCACATTACATTTTATATCTGACGGCAAGTACTTGAGAAGAAATCTGCAATCGCATAGGGTTTAGGATATGGTCACGACTGGTTTCAATCGATAGCTCTCGATGAACAGAATCGAACAAAAAAAACTTTTTTTTAAAGTACACAGGTACCAATTACGCCACTTTGAATTTTGGCGAAGGAGTCGTGGGGAAAGTGCATTTTAATCAATGAATAGAAATAAAACTTTTTAAGTTTATTTATCTTTTGAATTGTTTAATGAATTTTACATAGTATTGGTCTTAGTTTGTTTAAATAACCATTTAACTACTTAAATATTTAAATTTCTTGAAAATTGCATTTTATAAAAATATTTGAAACAGTTAAAAATAAAATACATTAGATTCCATTTATAATGTTGTTCAAAGTACTTTTATATTTATATGTAAATACAGTCAAACCTGGGTGAGTGAGAACTGGATAAGTGAGAGTAATTGTCAGGTCCCGTCATTTTAACCCTCCAAAACCTCTATAAGTGAGAAACAAAAACCTCTATAAGAGAAAGTCGTTTTTCCCTCATGGACCTCTATAACTGAAACCGTTGCTTGCCTGTACCTCTATAAGAGACAGTCGAGCGTATATTTAACATCTGCTATTTATGACCTATTTTTAAATTGTGTAAATACGTGCATTGACGGAAAAAACAGTGAAGACGAAACCGACCAATCACAGATTTTGGATACAAAACCGAAAAACATTCCAAAGAAGCAAGAAGCTTTAAATGCATTGGAGACGTTCTATGGTACTAGCTTTTCAATACTCGGCGGTTGTCGATAAAAGAATTTTTATCAAATTTATGAAATAAAAAACAATACAAAATATAAAAAAAGAAAGGTAGAAGAAATTAACGGATTTCTTTAAGTAAAAAAAAACATACATTAGTTTTTTTTGTAAGCATCTATATCAAATTCTAATGAACAAAACCTATATAATTACAAACATATTTATCGCTACATATGGACATACATATTTGCCATATTTTTTAAAGCTCTATAAGAGAAAAAATCCACTTCTGTATCTGGTTTAGTGAAAAACCTCTATAAGCGAAAACGAAATTGCGATCCGTTGAACTCTCGCTTATCTGGGTTCGACTGTATACTAGTTATCAGCGTTTAAGATGAAGAAAATATATATTTAACAGTGCTGACATTAAAATAGTGTGAGTAATCACGCTAGGTATTGTCCTACGTGTTTTTAATGAATTTACCATAAATTAGATTTGGTAAAAATATTTTTTAATATTTGGGTTTGCCTGCAATTGAAATAATTTTGAATTTGTCTGAAGGTGTAATAAGGTATTAGGTAACTACTTGTTTAAGGCAGTAAATTTGTATTATGACTTAATTAAAGTAGACTTAATAAGTTTAATAAGCTCAAGAAAACCCAAAATATCTAAATATGTATATGGAATAAAAACCAATGATGTCTAATACGCATGTTATATTTATTATAAATATAAGAAAATAATCAATTAAAATGTCTGTGTCAATCAATGCCATTATGACGTCATTTAAAACAACTTAACTGACTCTACGTTAAGCACATTTCTACATGTATGTGGCAACCTGGGCAGGGAGGGATGTAACAACCACCCTCTCAGGGCAGTTAAAGAACGACGACAAGACGACCAAGACGTAAAGTTACAAGAGTGACAAATATTTTAACTATTAAGATTTAGTGTTAAGCGGAAATATTTTTATTAATTACCGTTATATTTTAATTCCTACATGTAGGTATATTATTAATTAATATTTTCAAAATTTGACCAATTTTTATGAAATAAATATATACACCGTGTCCCAGTACTAATAGACGCCATTAATACATCTCACAGAAAATAAAATTCTGCGACGAAAAGTCCTTTGTCATTTTTTGATCAGACCCATAGATAATTAGTTATTAATAAAAATGGGTGGCCAATTAAGTGCGCGTTATAGCAGCAAAAAGAAAGAAGGGGAAAGTGAGAGGTGACTGCAAGAGTGAGATGAAGGCGGGACAGCAGTTTTAACAACGGGACGAAAAGTCCAAGCATTAACTCTTATGTGCTCGACTCTCCAGAAATTCCAGAAATTAATTTAATAATTAATTTTAGTGAAGAGGCACCTGAGTGTTGAATCTCCGAAATAGTGACTGTTTCTACTCCCGTAGACTGCCGTGCGAGCGAGCCTGCTGCTGTCCCGCCTTCATCTCACTCTTGCAGTCACCTCTTACTTTCCCCCTTTTTCTTCTTGCTGCTATAACGCGCACCTGATTGGCCACCCATTTTTATTAATAACTAATTATCTATAGGTCTGATCAAAAAATGACAAAAGACTTTTCGTCTCAGAATTTTATTTTCTGTGAGATGTATCAATGGCGTCTATTAGTACTGGGACACCCTGTATATACGTATTGTGAACATAAATAAAACGTTTTAAAAAAAATTTTTAATGTTTGTTCATAATGGAAAAAGCTAGGGAAAAATTACATTTCTGAAGTTAAAACTAAAAACTGATAATTTTTACATTGCTTATATTTTCAGGTTTTTTGAATTACAATAAAACCTCTCTCCAACGGACAGTCGTGGGACCAACAATATTGTCTGTTGTAGAGGGGTGTCCGCTGAATAGGGTGTCAGAATGCATTGTTTTTCTATACTTTTTTCTCCGGGACCTTTTAAAATGGTCCGTTGGAAAGAGGTGTTCGGTGAAGAGAGGTGTCCGTTAAGAGAGGTTTAACTGTAAATTTTTCAAAATGACAAGTTTAAAATAAATAATATTTAAAAATTTTTAACAATCTAATTTTTATGTAATATAATCTTCAAAAGTGGACTCTATCAATATAATTTCAAGCGTTGATTAAAAGCCTCTAGCTGGGAAATTGTGTGGTCGCTTATCTGGTTTCGATCCCTGACCTCTACTACAGTCGAAACTTGTAATGAACCCTCCGTACATGCAGTATTTATAAAGAATTAAAAAATATTTGTAAATTTTTTTAAAATAATACTAAAATATTTGTTATTAGTTTTAATGCCTGCTTAGCCAGTTAAAACATCACTATTTCCAACCAATTTGACTGTTGACGGGCAAAAAAAAATCACTTTTTTCTCTAAGACAGAAAATAATTATTTTCTTCTTTAGGGCAGAAAACAATTACTTTCTGCCCGTTGAATGAAGTTGGAATAATTTCAACGGTGCGATAACAACTTTTGTTTGTTATAAACCTCATAATTGTCAGTCAACAATTAACTAATCTGACAGATGTCATATTGCAAAGTTAAAATAAACTTTAAAACTCTTGGTTTCAATGCAGGTAATATAAAAAATATAGTTGGTGGCACGAGATGAAACACCTTACGGTGATGCCAGCCATCGCTCAGAGCGGACAGGCAACCGTCACCTTCTCTTGAAATCGTCTTATTTCATTCTTTGCCACACAATATACCTACTGTTGTATTTCAGTACCAATAAGAAAAAATGACATTTTTAAGCACTGGTATTACTTCGAATACAACTCTATATGTTTAATGCTTAAACAACTACTATGTTAAACAAAATCCGAATCATCTAGTCTTGTTGATAAAAAAAAATCATTAAACAGTGTTGCAATAGCTAATTCCTGCATTAGAGGTATAGTTTCTTAAACCGTATATAATGATCGCAATTGTAGGCGCGCAGCAGACTTTGGCAGTATCACTAACTTTGGCAACTACTTCCAAAGTTAATGGTTTGGAATTTCTTATTAATTTATATTTTATTTGTATAGATACTACGAATTTAGTTTGGTTACGTGCCTATTTACAAGTATTATATGATATTTGAGCCTTGCCTTATTGATATTTTTGCGTTTTCCTCAACATTAACTTATTAAAGTTAAAGAAACCGCAAACATATGTGACTAAGAATTTCGTTTATAACTAAACGCATGCTCTTACGGATAACTAGCGCCTGCCATAAATTTTTAATTCTATTGTACTAACACATTGAAAGAGCTTTGCATTCAGAAAAAACATCTTAATTATACGTCAAAAATGAAGTAAAGTTTGTATGTATGCTGGAGGGGAAGGAACAAGTTCACGAGCTTAAGAACAAAATTGTCGTTTACAAAAAAATCTTTATACTTCATTGCGTTACTAAATTAAATATAACCGCTTGTTGTGTTGCATATCCTGCATATGTGGTGGCAATCCTATAGCACGACAGCCACAGGTGGTACAGTAAATATTTTTCTAGCACGTTATAGATTTTTAAATTGTATCCTTATTTTACAGCATAAAATGAAAAAAAATTGTTGGTTTAAGAAAGGACTTGGAAGCACTTGGAAATTATCGGTTATTGAACACAATTAAAAAGAACGTAGAACATGAAAATAAAAAGAACGCGACAGGCCATTTTGAAATCTATAACTATTTAAAAAGCAAGCAACTCTTGTACTGTCTATTTTTTTTAACTTATGCTTGCATGTGATTATATTCGGAAATAAATTTTATAAAAGGTAGTTATTGAAATAAGCTGATTAATGAATCCAGCGCGGCAAGTTACGACTTACCGTGTAACTAAAAGTTGCAATACCGCGTAACTGGCAAAAATACAATTTTATAGAAGCAAAAACAACGTCATACTAAACATTTTATATATAAGCACAAAATATAATTATTTATCGTACAGAAAGTTGGATCTATCAATGAAATGAAATGAAAATATAAAATATTACAAATAAATGTTAATAATAATTAGGTGCTATCCAAATTTATAATATAAAAATGAATCGCTGAATGTGTTGCTAAGCGCAAATCTTGAGAGCAGCTGAACAGATTTCGCTAATTCTTTTTTTTAGAAAATTCCTTGAAGTACGAGGGTGGTTCTTACGGTGAGAAAAATTTAAAAAATTGCCTAAAAAAGTTTAAAACAACACTTTTCTATACTCCCATACAAAAGATTCGTAATAATATAAATACAATTGAAGTGTCTGTCTGTGATTTCAAAATAAATAATTTTTCTTAAGCTCATATGGTTATTTGTAAGTTACCAAAACCCAAACATGCGTTTTTAAATTTTTGTCCGTATATCTGGGAAACGGCTGAACCGATTTTTATGGGACTTGAATTAACAAGTAGAAGACATTATCCTTGAGTAACATAGGCTATATTTTATTTTGAAAAAAATTAGTTTTTACTTCGAAATCACAATACTCGTGCGAAGCCGGGCGGGCCAGCTAGTATCTTATAAAAAAATATTATCGACATAAAAATAGATTTAAGCAGGATTAAAAGTTCTTAGTTTCTTAATAGAGGACTAAGTTGAATAATTAAAAAAAAATTTTTTTTTTAGTTGAAATTTGATATATTATAGCGAACGCGATAGATTAATGTAAGCAAAAGCGTTACATTAATCTAAACACGCGCTCGAGAAAGATCTATCGTTTAAGACCTTGAGTGTAGATATCGTTAAAGATGAGAATAATCTTTAATTTTCTAGAAGCACTGATACTGATACCAAGACACACATATAAGTGCAACCGCCTTCCGTAATAAGCAGCCTAAGACTAAGTTTTGTTTTGTGTAGTTCAGTGCTCTACTCAGCTCGTTCTCGGTGAAAATTAAGGTAATTTTTAACGTGCAGTGAAGATAAATTTGTAAATAAATAAACATTGTAAATAAATACGAGTGTAAATCAATTAGTTTAGTGCATTAAAACTATAAGTAAATTACTTAGTAAATGAAATAATGATTCATTAAATGTACTAATATTTAAGTTATTTGTGTAGGCAAAGTTAATTCTTTTGTTAAATAAATTGTAATTGTTAGTAAAATAAGTAACCGACTGTTAATATTCGCAACCCTAATTTAAACCCTATCGAAAACGTTACAATATGTTACTAGAATTAATTTTGGAAACTTTGGAAATATTTATATTAATTAAAAAGCACAAAACGTGCATGAAACAAGTTTTTATGTTAAAGTAGTTAATCAATCTACATTCAAAAAATAGGTGTGCATTTACTTTTTTTTACAAGTCATTAAACAATAAAAGGGTCGAAAAAAATTATTACAATATAGTTTTATAACTCTAATAATACATATAATAAAACTGGTTGTTTACCAATCATTAAAATAATATATTTTTAAAAATTTGCACCGTATGCAAACACAGCAGTTTTACAACAAATTTAAATAATTGTTTTTGGCAAAAGAAGTTGTACTTTCTGTATCAGAGTTATGTTATTAGCATTAGTATACGTAAGTACTACATATGTTAAGTTAAAAATTTTTTTAATATGTTTATACAATTTATTATTTAATATAATATACTTTATGAGCGCAAATAATAAAAATGTATAAAACTTTTGCAAAGTAGTGTAGGTTCGAGTTCGCAAGTTTTTCGGTTGAAACGGAATCAAGATTAGAAACAGTTTAAGAAGCTTTGTATTAGATGGATCATTTTAGACACCTTTACCTAATTGTTTACTTCACTTTAGAAATACATAGACCACTAAGCGTAACTTTTTAATATTCAATTGCTTGGTCTTACATTTGTTTTAAATTTTGACATTTTGACAAATAATATTTTTTTTAGATATTTGTATTTGGTTAGCTACCTACTTTTTTAAATAGAAATTTTATATTTTATAATAAAATAATTAATTTAAGTTTTATAAACGTTTTGCTTTGTGTTATAAATTAAACATAAGAAATTAAAATAATAATAATTACGTTAAAAGTTTGACATTGGTTTTCTTCATATTTACTTACAAATCAATGCTCCATAGAATAATTTTTTTTACATCAACGAAGAAAGTTAAACAACTCAAAAAAACAAGTTTTCATTAATGGGCTCAATTTTCAAAATAGTATTAAAATTTATTTTAGCTAGAGGAGAATGATCGAGATATTGGTATTCAAGTTTTAACTTAAATAATCTTTGAGTTGTGTTACTGCGAGACTATACTTTTAAGTTGGTATTGAAAAGCCAAATTAAGTGACAAAATTGGCTCTCATTTAAAAGCATTCAACTTACCCTATTTTAACCTCACAAACCGGAACCCTGTTGTAGTATGTGAGTCAGATATGTATTTATGACTTATTTCTCTACTGACTTCTGTTGATTGTTATTCAATTAATGAAACACCAAGTTGTGTATTTACATGACAACATAGTAAAAACAGAACTTAACAGGGTGACTGCCATGCTATTATTAACAATTTTGTCTCGCCAGGCTAATGTTGTTTCATGTTGAAAAATATAGCTATAAGTTATTTTCCAAAGTTATTTTAAATTCTGAATACTACATTTATTTTCAAAAAACAGCCATCGGTCATATATAACCGCTCGGGCCTTGGTGGCTTACGATAGGCTTTCCACGACCAAGGGATCATGTGTTTTATTCCATAAAATCACAAAAAAGAGTTTAGCATAGAAATTTTTATTATCATATAGGATTTTATTAAAAAAAAACACTATAAATTTGTAAAATTGTAGTTATTACTTTGTAGAGCCTTCTGTTACGATTAGTTGAGTAGGTTTATAAATCATAACTAATCACACAATTATTTAAAAAATTAAAACCAAATGGCTATATTTTTGTCAAAATAGACGCTCCACTAACTAGGAAAGTTGACTTGGTGTCAGAAATGGGTTTACTTCAAACTTTGCACATAGAATCTACATAAATTCTAGATGTGTAAAAAAATAAAAACCGAATCCCTGGATCTTTTTGCGCTGAAACGTTATAGTTAATTGAAGTTAGTAATGAAAAATTTGCAGACATAAAATCGTACGGCCTTTCATTGATTATACATATTTGTAATTAAATTTTTTTAATTTTAAAACTTTGAATGTGCACCTTCCGTTCGAATGTGAAAGTACCTACCTATGTCGCTTTGTTTGGGTACATTGCTCTCTTCTTTTTAAACCTAAAAATTAATTTAAATATATTCGATAAATACCAGGATGTGCGCATTCGAGCGAAAAGTGGCACATTTCCGAGCGAGGGAGGCAAATGAAGCGCGACGCGCAGCGGTGCGCTTCATTTTCCCGAGATCGGAATGTGCCACTTTAATTTCGAATGTGCACACTCAAGTTTACGCATGATTCACACTAATTAATTTACTTTCTTAGACGACTAACTTCATACTGTCGAATTTTCGTTATCTGTGCGCGCGCGCACATTACAGAAAAACTTCGCGAATATTGAATTCGCGAATGTTAAGTCTATAGACTTAACCCCCCTATTTCCACATTAAGATATATCTTAATGTGGAAATAGGGGGGTTACGTTCCACGATGGTTGATATACGTTGTATATATGTATATACAAAACAAGGTATATATACAGACTGGTCAAAATTGTATTGCAGGTACATTTTTTATTGTTGCTTACAAACCACAAGACCAAGTACATTGAACTTGAGCTTGATAATAGTCTGACTTTTACTACAGACGTTGATATCAAAACATTGACCAAAATGTCTTTGGCAAACGAGAGGTACTCGATCTCGGAAAGGGTAGAAATAATTGAGATGTGGTTTTTGGACGGCAAAGATCCGAATGAGACGGTCAGGGCCTGGAAAAGGGCCAAAGGGTCGACGTCTCCATTGGATGCAAGGACTGTTCGAAGGTATATTAATATGGAACAGACAATCAATGGCGAAACTTATAAAGAGGAAATTTTGAATAAATTCATTCGAGAGGTGAGCCAAAAATCGATGAAAAGGGGGTTTTGGTTCATGCAAGATGGCGCTCCACCTCATCGAACACTTGACAACATTTACATCATATCAAGAGCTTTTGGGCCAAATATCATGGCATTGGGGACAAAGGTAGAAGGGGGTCCAATTTCTTGGCCACCTTATAGTCCCCATTTGATCCCCTGTGACTACTCTTTATGGGGGTCAAACCAAAGACATCATTTACCACCGAGTCGCGGCAAAATGGTGGACACAAATGAGCTCAAAAACAGATCACAGAAACAATCGCAGTCATAAATGATCAAAAATGTCACAATATTATTAACAACTTTTTGGTGCGCTTGGAGGCGGTCAAAAAGACCAAGGCAAGACATTTTGAAAAGATTTTAAATTTGTTACACTATTCATTTATGACATGCCATCAACTGAATTGTAATAAATATAACCGTTTTTTCTATTAATCTTCTTGCATCTTCATATCAATTTTTTCCACCCTGTAAACAAGTTTTAATTTACTGAAATTAAAGTGCTAGGGTGTTACTCAACCGAATTGAAAACCAAGGAAATTGGTTGGTGAAGCATGGGGGGAGGGGAGCTGTTTGTTGTTCTAGGAATCCTTCGACTCTCAGAACGAAACCAACGCGAGATATAGAATTATTACTGCTCAGAAAAAAATAATATCTTTGCTTATGTGAAAAAATTTCTTAGTTTTTATTATCTTAAACTAAAATTAAAAATTGCACTTAAGTGAAAAAAAAATTTCTTGTAAGCAGAAATCACTCACTTCGTCTAAATATTCATTTTCTTGGTATAAAAAATTTATTCTTAAACTAAAGAAAAAAATTTCTTGAGATAATAAATTATTGTATTAATAAATGTACATTCTCCTCATAAGAAATTTTATTGCTGAAACAAGATTATTAAGAAATTTTTTCTTAATTCAAAATTGTTGAAGTCAAGAAATTATTTTACTTCACTCAAGAAGATTTCGAGGTTCCTAAAAAATTTCTTGAATGAAAAATTATCTTTAACCAAGTGTATCTCTTTTCTGTGTGGAAATGTTTACACAACTGCACAACTGAAAAATACATTATGCAGAACAACCCCAGAAACTTTTTTTTTAATGGTTCCGCGAATAAGCGAGTACGCAGCTCGCGAATGTCGAATTTTTCCGCATTTTAATAATCGCGAATAATCGAAATTCGCGAACATCGAATCAGCGAATGTTGAGGGATTAATGTATTCAATGCGCCAAAAGAAGAATAACTTCTATAACTTTTTAGACCAATACAGTAAAACCTCAATTATCCGGACCTCGGTTATACGGATTCGCGATTATCCGGATTGTCAACCGCGTTTGGACTCGTTGAGAAAATTGAACCTCGGTATTTCTTACTGAATATTTTGTTATTTTATTTTGTATTTCGCACTAAACAATGTTTTTTTGCTTCGTTGATTTTAAGATAATGTGCGACTGTTTTATTTAGTGATTAATATTTGTTGCGTTTTTTGTAAACATATAGGTACCTAACAATTTGACCAAGTTTTTTTCTGTTGAAAGGAGACGTTTTGTAATCGTGCTCAAAACCGAGTGTGCACATTCGAGTTCAAAGTGGCACATTCCAATCTCGAGAAAATGAAGCGCGCCGCTCCGCGTCGCGCTTCATTTGCTTCCCTCGCTCGGAAATGTGTCACTTTTCGCTCAAATGTGCACATTCTCGTATTTATTGGATTTGTCTATATTTTTATTTTATTCTTCAATTCAAAAAATTAAAAGTCGAATAAATTAGATCTATTTTTTGTTTGAAAAAGTTAGATATTTTATTCCTTTTGATAAGTTATCGTGGTGCTCTTCTGCACGCCTAATTGTAGCAAGCTTGATAAAAATATTTTCAGGTGTACTTTCGAATGTTTACTAACTCACATTTTTGATTAATTAAAATTGTATATGTATCAAATTTTCTGAAGTGGGCCACTAAAAATCAACTAGTTGATTTTTATATCATCTTTTGCAGATTGTTGAAGGTTTATATGTCAATATTATTGTCTTCAAATATTTTTGGGTAATTTTCATTTTAAAACAGTTATAAACAAATTAGTTTTAAAGCACATTTTGTATACACTGTTGTAATTAGATTTCATTTATGGATTAATTCAATTTTTAAATATAAAAAAATATTTATTCGTTACCTAGGGGGTGCATCAAAATTTTAGAATGACAGGCGGGGTATGTTAAAAACAGGTTGGGAAATAAGAGTCAAAGTTCGGAAAAAGTTAAAGTATTTTTTTTTCATGTACGATGAAGTCTCGTATCTAGTCTAGTTTAAAAGTACTGAATTAAAAATGTGTTTTTGGTAAAAATACCGTACTGTAATTTTTAATTGAAGGAAAAGCGAAAAGTGGTACATTTAGTAAAGTTTGATTTAATTAATATTACAGTCGAACTTCCATAAGTCGAACGCCGATAAGCCGAATTTTTGATAGCTCGAACTCGAACTAGTTTCCCTAGGACTTGCCTGTCTCAACGTTAATATTTTTATGTCAATAACTCGAAATTTAATAAATCGAATTATTTAATTAGTCGAAGCATTTTACAATTCATTAAATTCAAGTTTCCATTAGTAAATAGGTCAATGACTCAAAGTTAAATTTTACAACTTTTCTAAAAATTTCTCTACCTGAGAGAGGATTAACGACGGCTTGGTTTGGTGTTATTGATGCTTTAAAAGCTCTATTGTTAACTACGAATAAAATGTTTATACTACAAGAATGTTTTAACGGCGGCACTTCAATAGGATTTAAAAACTAATTTATGTTTGAATGCCTTATAAACAATTATAAATTTTTGAGATGGTTTTACCGTTTATTTTACAAAAAGACACTATTTTTGCATTTAGGTTTTCAATTTGCTAGTTATTCGTCGACTACGAAGACTAACAAATGTGTTTTACGTTCTTTATAGTTTGTAATTGAGTATAACAGAAAATCTAAAAAAGTTTAATACTTTTCTAAAATTATTTATGTATTAACATGGAGTGTAAACGAAAATTAAAAAGGTTAAGCATAAGGGAGAAAATTAATCTTATAAAAGATGTGGAACGTAGGCTCAAAAGAAAAAAGGATATAGCTAAAGATTTTGTTATTTCCCCAAACACTTTATCAATCATTTAAAAAAACAGAGACCTAATTGTAGCTGCTGAAGATACAAATGACAAATGTCAACGTTGATAAAGATTTGGAAGTTGCTGAAATTCCTAGCGATGAAAGCATTATAAGTAAAGTGCTAGAAGAAAATAAGAAAAACTGTGAAAGTGAAAATGAAAGTGATACACATGTTACAGTAAACATCCCTTCAACAACTCAAGTTAACAATGCAATAGATACTATTTCTCTATTCCTATGTGCCCAGGAAGATGTTCCTACAGATATATTATTATCGGTAAAATCATTGGTAAAATTTGTAGAAACGTAACATTTTGGAGCAATGAAGCAAAAGACAATTTTAAATTACTTTCAGTTTAACAGTAAATAATATGTAAATAACTATATTTTTTAAAGTTTTAATAAAATAAATAATGTTAATGATTGTAGATCAATTTTGGTTATTTTCTATAAAAAATGAATGAATTATATATACGGAAGTATTTAACTGAACTTCTTTTGGTAACTCGAGTTTTTGATATGGCGAATTTTTTTTTGCTGTCCTTTCGACTTTGACTTATCGAGGTTCGACTGTATTTGTAAGAGAGAAGAATAAGATAGGCAAATTCAATTATTAAGGAGTATGTGCACTTTTCAAGCGAAAACTTTTTCCGAATAGAAAATCTGAATTTGAAGCATTTGTTATTAATATAGTCGAATCCAATTAACACGAAGATGTGCGCATTCGAGCGAAAAGTGGCACATTTCCGAGCGAGGGAGGCAAATGAAGCGCGACGCGGAGCGGCGCGCTTCATTTTCCCGAGATCGGAATGTGCCACTTTGAGCTCGAATGTGCACACTCCGCTTTTCGCCACGATTAACAATGATCTTTAAAGAAATTCAAGTAATTCTAAAACCGTAGTTGCGCTCTAAAACTGTCTCCTCTGGGCTTCACTTATTTTTTTTACGTTTTTTATTAAAAAATTGGCGTGAAATTAATTTGTATTTAAATAAGGAGGCAAGAATGAAATTCTTGTTAGGATTTCTTAATATTCGGTATCGTTTTCAAAAAATTGTCAATTATAATTGACAATGTTTTGAGAACGGAACATTTTGGCGACCCGAATGATTGATTGCTTGGGGACAACGGTACAAATGATCTGAAAACGGAACAATCCCATTCAAAACATGAAGTATGGCCACATTTATATATAGTTAAAAAACGTTTTTTTCTATACATTCAATTAACCGAATTTTCGATTATCCGAATGAGCTGTAACAATAATTATTAGTCCGGATAACCGAGTTTCCACTGTATTTCGTTTTTATTATACCTATAATAAAATATTATTTAGGTGATCGATTATTAATTAATGAATAAACTAATTAAGTATGTATTATAATTCAACTGAAACACATAACATTCACTCAACGAATTCGCACATCGTAGTTAATTATAAACAGAAAGCGTGTTTTGGTGCTCCACACGTGCGCCGAGTTTGTTCATTTCCCCGACGAAAAGAGCAACCGAATTTTAAATTACAAACAACGATGCACTAAATATTTACATAAGAGTATGTGGCGTTGCGATTGATAAAGTTCGTTGATAAAAAAATTAGTAAAACAAGAAAGCAATAGATTGATGCGCAAACGACATTATGTTTTTGAAAGGTTCGGATTGTTAAGCGCGCGCGCCGATCTCCACCACTGAAAGCAACAATCCATTGAGGTATTTCCCATTTGGTGACTCAGCTTGTAACAGCAGTTGATTCTCGACTGTAGGTGGTTTGTTACGACGATTATTGCGGCGCAACTGTCAAAATCACGTGCGTATTTTGCCTCGTCTTTACAACAAACTGAAAATGCCGGAGCCACATACAAATTTCTACATTTTTCTATTTTTTTCTTATTGAACCTTTTCAAATAAGTTCTTTCTGTTGTTGTGTTTTGTTTTTAAGTGTTTTTGTCCAGTGTTTTTTTTTGTGTTGTGTTTTGCAATGTATATAATATGTGACTGTCACGGCGCTTAAACAAAAATCTGCTTCAAAAAAAGGAAACCCGAACATGTCACGTCGGAAGCAAAGCAATCCTAAACCACTAAAAAGTAGGTAGTAGTCTATTTTACATTCTTCCTCCACATTGTTATGCAAATTGTTCGCTTTTTATCGTCATTTGCGCCTATTGTTTCTTAATTATGTATTAAACATTGCCAATTTTTTTAAATCACAATAACATAAAAACAAAGTTTAACTTGAAGAAGGACAGATCGTGAAATTTAAAAATTGTCATCCTTTATTATCAATTTTTTACAAATAATTCAACTTGTATAATTGCAATTAAAAGCTGTAGCTTTAATTATTCTTCAAATTAAAACAGGAAAAAACAATTACCTTGATAATTGAAGTGCGAAGAATGAACGCCAACAGTGAGAAATTGGCATTTACATTTACAGCGCGGCTTGCATTTAATAAGAACAATTTTTGAATTATCTGCGGAAGGATTTACTATCTAAAAAGTAATTAGACGAATTTAGCTGTTTAATTCCATAAAAAAATTGTATAATGAGCGCATTAACACCTTAGCCGCTATTTTTGTCAATTTAATCGCGATATGTAATAGGCGTTGAGGCCAAAGAAGGGTTTGCAGGGCACTGTTGCGTTGAAATTACTGAAGATGGTAAACACGATAACCATTTAACTAAATTAGCTGTAGTTTTGCAACACTTTTGTAATTATTTATTTTTTTATGACAAATTAATTACCTGTCGCACTAGCACCATATCATTATCCTATCATAACAATTATACAACTTAATGCTTCTTTTTTACAATTTTTTCGAGTAATAGTAATTTGGTTCTTACATGACCAAATATCAAGGAAAGTATTTTTTTGGTATAAATAAAGAGTATAGTTTTTAAGAGACCTGCAGGGGCGGAGGAAGGGTTTTTAGCGTGTTAACCTTCCGCATACTAGGTGACTAAATGTCACATGCCATACTAGGTGGGGTTTGCTATACCCCGAAAATGAAATGAAATAAAATCTACAAAATTGTACTTTATGACCATTCAATAATAAGAAATATATTTTAATAACTAATAATGAATAGGTTTAAGGTAAACACATATTTATTTATGCATTAGAATAGACTTTTATTCATAAAAATACAAAAAATTACCTTTTTTTTCAACTTATAAATTATTGAGTTTTTTCTTGAGTACTAAATGCCATTGGCACGTGTCAATTACGATACCAAATATTAAGATATCTTAACAAGAATTTCATTCTTGTTTCTTTGAAATAAAAATTAATTTCACGTCAATTTTTTAATAAACAAAGTAAAAAATTATGAAAAATAAGCGAAACCCTTAGCTGAAATTTTGAGAGCGCAACTACGCTTTATTTAAAGTAAATTGCTTATTGTTAATCGTGGAGAAAAGCGGAGTGTGCACTTTATATATAGGCAAATCTAATAAATAAGAGGATGTGCACATTCGAGCGAAAAGTGGCACATTTCCGAGCGAGGGAAGCAAATGAAGCGCGACGCGGAGCGGCGCGCTTTATTTTCCCGAGATCGGAATGTGCCACTTTGAGCTCGAATGTGCACACTCGGTATTAAGCATGATTTACAATATTTTAAACCAATAAATTAGACGAAAAATTAATTACATAATTTTAATCGTTCTTTCTCACTTGCTTTGACAAGATTATTGTATCTTTTCGCTCCCTTGCACTCATTGCTATGGTAAATACGTTATTCAAATATAAAATCGATATTTTTGATTTGAAGGAGCGTACGTTAAATTATACTACTGTAATAAATACGAAGATGTGCGCATTCGAGCGAAAAGTGGCACATTTCCGAGCGAGGGAAGCAAATGAAGCGCGACGCGGAGCGGCGCGCTTCATTTTCCCGAGATCGGAATGTGCCACTTTGAGCTCGAATGTGCACACTTGGTATTAAGCATGATTTACAATATTTTAAACCAATAAATTAGACGAAAAATTAATTACATAATTTTAATCGTTCTTTCTCACTTGCTTTGACAAGATTATTGTATCTTCTCGCTCCCTTGCACTCATTGCTATGGTAAATACGTTATTCAAATATAAAATCGATATTTTTGATTTGAAGGAGCGTACGTTAAATTATACTAATGTAATAAATACGAAGATGTGCGCATTCGAGCGAAAAGTGGCACATTTCCGAGCGAGGGAAGCAAATGAAGCGCGACGCGGAGCGGCGCGCTTCATTTTCCCGAGATCGGAATGTGCCACTTTGAGCTCGAATGTGCACACTCGGTTTTAAGCACTATTACCAAATGTCCCGTTTTAACAAGAAAAAAATTGGTCACCTCGTACACGGAAGATTAATGCAACTAGTCATTGGGGTTCCAGTTTCCGCGAAAATTGTATATAATTTATTCTACATTTTTCAAAGTTTTGGCGCCCTTATTGTATCAGCGCCGTCATGCTTTGCTTATCGCTTTTATACGGCCTTGGACCTATGTAAATACCATTTTTTTTATAATGTATTTCTTGAATTCTATAATAATACATTGGCACATTCTCAAGGGGGCCTTTTCAAAGGGGAAGGTGCTAAAGAACTATTTAGTGCCTTAAATGATGCATATAATACAGTAGTTTACATAAAATGGTGGGTAGGGGGCTACGGTTACTTTTCATAAATTTCCAAAATGTTTCTTTAATTTTTTTTATTCGCGAATTATTTTTAACGTAATTTTATTTAATTGTAGGGGGCTGAAGCCCTAATGTTAGAAATGTGGTCTTAATATTTTTTATTACATATTTTTTAGAAAATAAATAAATTATTGCGAATCGTGCTTAAAGCCGAGTGTGCACATTGAGGCTCAAAGCGTTGGAAGAGTTAATAGGAAATTAAAATACTTGCTAGTGGGAACGAATTTTATTATATATAAGTAAACAATTCTTTCGATGGTTTCTCTTTAAGGGCTAAACTTCAACTAAAAAAGTAAAAATTAATTCTTAGTTCATTCTTTCTCACACATGTGTGAGACCTACCCTTTTGACCTCAGTTATCGTAAATCAGAACTTAATTTTACGGAACGTTGAAAGCCTGGAATTTTTATTTATTCCAACGCTCCCACTTAAAAATTAGAGGTTTACTACAACTAATATTAATGTAAAAAAAAAAAAAAAATTATATATAAAAAAAAATTATATATAAAAAAAATAAAAACAAAAATAATATATCTGACTTTCATTTAAGTCCAATTTTACTCCGCAATACTTGGAATTGTATTGCAGCAAGCGGCTTTGTGAACATGTCGGCCTGTTGGTTTCCTGTTGGCAAATAATTTAATTTTATTTTTTGGTTTTCAATTTGTTCACGTGAATAGTGGTATTTAATGTCTATGTGTTTAGTTCTTTTATGATTGGTTGGGTTCATAGCAATTGCTATGCAACTCTGATTGTCTTCATAGATAAGGGTAGGATGTCTTAATTGAAAATTTATACTTTCGAATAACGATCTTAACCAAACAGCTTCCTTAACTCCTTCATAGAGAGCCATATATTCACTTTCAGTGGAAGAAGTAGCTACCGAATTTTGCCTTTTAGTGTTCCAGGTAATTGTGTTATTATCAAAAACTTTGAATAAATAACCGGTAGTACTTTTACGATCGTTTTCATCCGATCCCCAATCTGAATCTACAAATCCAACAATCATTTCCACATAGTTATTATTTACCACGTAGGTTAATTTTAAGTCTATAGAGCCTTTAATATATCTCAGAACTCTTTTTAGACATTTCCAAAGTTCAATGTTATTATTACTTTGGTACCTACTTAAAACGTTTAATGCCGTGCTTAAATCTGGTCGAGTACACAACATTGTATACATTAGCGACCCAATTAGATTTTTAATTGGTGCATCATATAATTCTTTAGAATTTAATGCAACGAAATCTAGCTTAGTTGGTAAGGGTGTATTTATACTTTTACATTCAAGCATATTATATTGGCGAAGTATTGATTTCAAATAAGAGCTTTGATCTAACGTGATCGTATCATTATTTCGATCGATCTTAATGCCCAAAAATAATTTACATTCGTGTAGATCTATCATTTGAAAATGTTTCATCAAATACTTCTTAAAATTACACATTAATACCTTATCACTAGTGGCTATTACTACATCATCAACATAAAGTATCACATATATGTTTCTTGTTACATGGCCTTTATTAAGATAATATAAACAATTATCAACTTGCGAGTTTACAAAATTTGCATCTTTCATTAATTTGTCAAATTTCTGAAACCAGCATCGCGCCGATTGTTTAAGGCCATATAATGCTTTATTTAATTTGCAAACTTGACCAGCCTCAGCTTCAACACCATCCGGAACTTTCATATAAATTTCTGCGTTTAATTCGCCATTTAAAAACGCAGTTTTAACGTCCATCTGGTGTATCAAAAGATTATACTGGTTTGCAAATGCCAGTAAGAATCTAAATGTTGCAATTCGTGCAACTGGCGCGAAGGTCTTATCATAATCTACAAGATATCTTTGGCTAAAGCCTCTTGCGACTAAACGGGCTTTGTATTTATTTGGTTTTCCATCAGCATCATTTTTAAAAGTAAAAACCCATTTACAATCAATGATATTTTTATCTGATGGTTTTTCTACCAAGGACCATGTATTATTTATTAAGAGTGAGTTTATTTCGTCTCTCATGGCTTTCTCCCACTGAATTTTATCTTTCCTACTTTCAATCTCTTCATAAGAGTTTGGGGTTGAATACTCTAAAGATTGTGCACAAAATAAGTACTTAGTTAACTCATACTCATTGTAGGATACTTTTGGGAGATTTCGAATTCTGTTACTTCTTCTCGGTTCAGTTGTAGTTTTATTTTCTACTTCCGAGATTATTTCCTTATTGTGTTCATCAGGGATTTTTGATTCATTTGTTTCAAGGTTAGATGTATCATTTTGTGAAGTCACTTTCTCTGATTTTTGTTCATCAGATTTTATTTTATCTGGTATTAACAAGTCAGAGTTTATATGCACTTTAATTGGATCAATTATTTGTGCATTTGGAATTTTATTTATTGGTAATTTAGGACGTGACTCCTTAAAATTGATTTCATCAACTACTACATCCCTTGCTATTATGAATTTTTCACTTTCCACAATCCACACCTTATACCCATTCGGTTCATATCCAACCAGGATTCCCTTTTTCGATTTTATATCAAATTTGGTTTTTCCTGTTTTAATGTGGACATAAACTGTTGAACCGAATATTCTAAGGTGTTTAATTTTAGGCCTTTTTTCATGCCATAATTCATATGGCGTTTTATTTATTAAAAGAGCTTTTGTTGGCGACAGATTTATTAAGTACGTTGCTGTTAAAACAGCTTCCCCCCAAAACTCCTTATTTAAATCTGCACCTATAATCATGGACCGCGCTTTTTCAGTTATCGTTCGGTTCATACGCTCAGCTACGCCATTTTGGTCAGGTGTGTGGAACCGTTAAATGATAAGTAATTCCCTTATTAACACAATAAGTTTTGAATTCATTTGATAGATATTCGCCGCCATTGTCGCAATACAAGTAAACAATTCTTGTATTAAAAATTGCTTCGCTCTTTGATACAAAATCTCTAAAACAATTAAACACCTCTGACTTATAAGATAATAAATAAGTAGTAGTATAATGTGTAAACTGGTCAATGAATACAACAAAATAATTTTTATTATCAAATGCAGGAGGTGTTATTGGACCGCATACATCTGAATGAATTATGTATAATGGTCTCTTTACGTGGTTCTTATTCTTTTGTTTTGAAAAAGGAAGTTTTGTTTGTTTACTTTTAATGCAAACTTCACATAAATCCGAAGAAGGATTGATATTATTTATTACATTAATATCTTCTAACATCATTTTCCTTTTTAATTTTAGAAAATTGTCTTTTCCAATGTGACCAAGACGTTCGTGCCACGTTTTATAATTGTTTATTATTGAGGTGCATAAAATAGGATTTTCTGGTTTATTTAATTTAAATTTAACAAAATATAAATTGTTATTAAGCTCACCAGTTAAAATGACCCTTTCTTTATTCGCCACTTTGACGCCTTCGGAATCGAACAGTACAGTCAAGCCAGCTTCTTGCATTCGACGGACGGATAAGATGTTGTATGAAACTTCTGGTACAAACAGCACATCATTTAATGTTCCTTTAATTCCAAGATTAGATAGCACTTCAATAGTACCCTTTTTTATTGCATAAACAGACTCTTCATTTTTAGCCACTGAAATCTTGAGAGGAGGTGACAATTCCTGGAATTCCTTATAGAGATTTGGATTGTTTACAATGTGGTCAGTTGCACCAGAATCTATTAAAAATGTTATTTCACCAGCCTTTGTATGTCCTTTATTAATGTTTCCAATCATGAATGCAAAGCCTTCTGTATCTTGAGTTTGTACACTTTGGAGTGTGCGATTACGTTTAGAGGAATTTATTTCCTTTTGTTTTTGGATCATTTTCTTATAATAAAAACAATCTCCTTTTATGTGATTTGTACGACCGCAGTGATCACATTTTATATTAGAAGTTTTAAAATTTTGATTTTTGTTATATTTACTTTGTTGTTGTTGGTATGACTTGTATTGCGAACCCTTTTTTCTTTGGAACTTCCACTTTGGTGTCCAATTTTGATTTTGTTTTATTGCATTATTTGGTTTTGGTCTTGAAAATCCAACATTTAAAACTTTGAAAGTGTTTTGCGATAAAGAATCGGCTTTTAATTTTAGTTCTTGGTCGAGGAGTCGAGTTTTAACGAAAGCCATAGTTAATTTTTCTTTTGATGAGAGAGTCTCTAATGCGGTTATTATTGCTTCATAACTATTTGGAAGAGTTAGAAGGAGCTGGGCGATTTTCTCATTTTCTTCTATTTTGGATCCGGCTGATGTTAATTCGCTCATTAGCGCATCAAAAGTTGTAAAATGATGCTGTAATGTGGTATCGCCTTGCAGTTTTAAATTCATTAGACGTTTTCTCACCGCTAATTGTGTTGCCAAACTTTTGTGTTCATAAACACTATCAAAGAAATCTAGGATTTCTTTTGCGGTGAAAGTGGCACATTTCCGAGCGAGGAAGCAAATGAAGCGCGACGCGGGCGGCGCGCTTCATTTCCGAATCGGAATGTGCCACTTTGAGCTCGAATGTACACTCGTTTTAAGCACTATTACCAAATGTCCCGTTTTAACAAGAAAAAAATTGGTCACCTCGTACACGGAAGATTAATGCAACTAGTCATTGGGGTTCCAGTTTCCGCGAAAATTGTATATAATTTATTCTACATTTTTCAAAGTTCTGGCGCCCTTATTGTATCAGCGCCGTCATGCTTTGCTTATCGCTTTTATACGACCTTGGACCTATGTAAATACCATTTTTTTTATAATGTATTTCTTGAATTCTATAATAATACATTGGCACATTCTCAAGGGGGCCTTTTCAAAGGGGAAGGTGCTAAAGAACTATTTAGTGCCTTAAATGATGCATATAATACAGTAGTTTACATAAAATTGTGGGTAGGGGGCTACGGTTACTTTTCATAAATTTCCAAAATGTTTCTTTAATTTTTTTTATTCGCGAATTATTTTTAACGTAATTTTATTTAATTGTAGGGGGCTGAAGCCCTAATGTTAGAAATGTGGTCTTAATATTTTTTATTACATATTTTGTAGAAAATAAATAAATGATTGCGAATCGTGCTTAAAGCCGAGTGTGCACATTGAGGCTCAAAGCGTTGGAAGAGTTAATAGGGAAATTAAAATACTTGCTAGTGGGAACGAATTTTATTATATATAAGTAAACAATTCTTTCGATGGTTTCTCTTTAAGGGCTAAACTTCAACTAAAAATGTAAAAATTAATTCTTAGTTCATTCTTTCTCACACATGTGTGAGACCTACCCTTATGACCTCAGTTATCGTAAATCAGAACTTAATTTTACGGAACGTTGAAAGCCTGGAATTTTTATTTATTCCAACGCTCCCACTTAAAAATTAGAGGTTTACTACAACTAATATTAATGTAAAAAATTATATATAAAAAAAAATTATATATAAAAAAAAAAAAATAAAAACAAAAATAATATATCTGACTTTCATTTAAGTCCAATTTTACTCCGCAATACTTGGAATTGTATTGCAGCAAGCGGCTTTGTGAACATGTCGGCCTGTTGGTTTCCTGTTGGCAAATAATTTAATTTTATTTTTTGGTTTTCAATTTGTTCACGTGAATAGTGGTATTTAATGTCTATGTGTTTAGTTCTTTTATGATTGGTTGGGTTCATAGCAATTGCTATGCAACTCTGATTGTCTTCATAGATAAGGGTAGGATGTCTTAATTGAAAATTTATACTTTCGAATAACGATCTTAACCAAACAGCTTCCTTAACTCCTTCATAGAGAGCCATATATTCACTTTCAGTGGAAGAAGTAGCTACCGAATTTTGCCTTTTAGTGTTCCAGGTAATTGTGTTATTATCAAAAACTTTGAATAAATAACCGGTAGTACTTTTACGATCGTTTTCATCCGATCCCCAATCTGAATCTACAAATCCAACAATCATTTCCACATAGTTATTATTTACCACGTAGGTTAATTTTAAGTCTATAGAGCCTTTAATATATCTCAGAACTCTTTTTAGACATTTCCAAAGTTCAATGTTATTATTACTTTGGTACCTACTTAAAACGTTTAATGCCGTGCTTAAATCTGGTCGAGTACACAACATTGTATACATTAGCGACCCAATTAGATTTTTAATTGGTGCATCATATAATTCTTTAGAATTTAATGCAACGAAATCTAGCTTAGTTGGTAAGGGTGTATTTATACTTTTACATTCAAGCATATTATATTGGCGAAGTATTGATTTCAAATAAGAGCTTTGATCTAACGTGATCGTATCATTATTTCGATCGATCTTAATGCCCAAAAATAATTTACATTCGTGTAGATCTATCATTTGAAAATGTTTCATCAAATACTTCTTAAAATTACACATTAATACCTTATCACTAGTGGCTATTACTACATCATCAACATAAAGTATCACATATATGTTTCTTGTTACATGGCCTTTATTAAGATAATATAAACAATTATCAACTTGCGAGTTTACAAAATTTGCATCTTTCATTAATTTGTCAAATTTCTGAAACCAGCATCGCGCCGATTGTTTAAGGCCATATAATGCTTTATTTAATTTGCAAACTTGACCAGCCTCAGCTTCAACACCATCCGGAACTTTCATATAAATTTCTGCGTTTAATTCGCCATTTAAAAACGCAGTTTTAACGTCCATCTGGTGTATCAAAAGATTATACTGGTTTGCAAATGCCAGTAAGAATCTAAATGTTGCAATTCGTGCAACTGGCGCGAAGGTCTTATCATAATCTACAAGATATCTTTGGCTAAAGCCTCTTGCGACTAAACGGGCTTTGTATTTATTTGGTTTTCCATCAGCATCATTTTTAAAAGTAAAAACCCATTTACAATCAATGATATTTTTATCTGATGGTTTTTCTACCAAGGACCATGTATTATTTATTAAGAGTGAGTTTATTTCGTCTCTCATGGCTTTCTCCCACTGAATTTTATCTTTCCTACTTTCAATCTCTTCATAAGAGTTTGGGGTTGAATACTCTAAAGATTGTGCACAAAATAAGTACTTAGTTAACTCATACTCATTGTAGGATACTTTTGGGAGATTTCGAATTCTGTTACTTCTTCTCGGTTCAGTTGTAGTTTTATTTTCTACTTCCGAGATTATTTCCTTATTGTGTTCATCAGGGATTTTTGATTCATTTGTTTCAAGGTTAGATGTATCATTTTGTGAAGTCACTTTCTCTGATTTTTGTTCATCAGATTTTATTTTATCTGGTATTAACAAGTCAGAGTTTATATGCACTTTAATTGGATCAATTATTTGTGCATTTGGAATTTTATTTATTGGTAATTTAGGACGTGACTCCTTAAAATTGATTTCATCAACTACTACATCCCTTGCTATTATGAATTTTTCACTTTCCACAATCCACACCTTATACCCATTCGGTTCATATCCAACCAGGATTCCCTTTTTCGATTTTATATCAAATTTGGTTTTTCCTGTTTTAATGTGGACATAAACTGTTGAACCGAATATTCTAAGGTGTTTAATTTTAGGCCTTTTTTCATGCCATAATTCATATGGCGTTTTATTTATTAAAAGAGCTTTTGTTGGCGACAGATTTATTAAGTACGTTGCTGTTAAAACAGCTTCCCCCCAAAACTCCTTATTTAAATCTGCACCTATAATCATGGACCGCGCTTTTTCAGTTATCGTTCGGTTCATACGCTCAGCTACGCCATTTTGGTCAGGTGTGTGGAACCGTTAAATGATAAGTAATTCCCTTATTAACACAATAAGTTTTGAATTCATTTGATAGATATTCGCCGCCATTGTCGCAATACAAGTAAACAATTCTTGTATTAAAAATTGCTTCGCTCTTTGATACAAAATCTCTAAAACAATTAAACACCTCTGACTTATAAGATAATAAATAAGTAGTAGTATAATGTGTAAACTGGTCAATGAATACAACAAAATAATTTTTATTATCAAATGCAGGAGGTGTTATTGGACCGCATACATCTGAATGAATTATGTATAATGGTCTCTTTACGTGGTTCTTATTCTTTTGTTTTGAAAAAGGAAGTTTTGTTTGTTTACTTTTAATGCAAACTTCACATAAATCCGAAGAAGGATTGATATTATTTATTACATTAATATCTTCTAACATCATTTTCCTTTTTAATTTTAGAAAATTGTCTTTTCCAATGTGACCAAGACGTTCGTGCCACGTTTTATAATTGTTTATTATTGAGGTGCATAAAATAGGATTTTCTGGTTTATTTAATTTAAATTTAACAAAATATAAATTGTTATTAAGCTCACCAGTTAAAATGACCCTTTCTTTATTCGCCACTTTGACGCCTTCGGAATCGAACAGTACAGTCAAGCCAGCTTCTTGCATTCGACGGACGGATAAGATGTTGTATGAAACTTCTGGTACAAACAGCACATCATTTAATGTTCCTTTAATTCCAAGATTAGATAGCACTTCAATAGTACCCTTTTTTATTGCATAAACAGACTCTTCATTTTTAGCCACTGAAATCTTGAGAGGAGGTGACAATTCCTGGAATTCCTTATAGAGATTTGGATTGTTTACAATGTGGTCAGTTGCACCAGAATCTATTAAAAATGTTATTTCACCAGCCTTTGTATGTCCTTTATTAATGTTTCCAATCATGAATGCAAAGCCTTCTGTATCTTGAGTTTGTACACTTTGGAGTGTGCGATTACGTTTAGAGGAATTTATTTCCTTTTGTTTTTGGATCATTTTCTTATAATAAAAACAATCTCCTTTTATGTGATTTGTACGACCGCAGTGATCACATTTTATATTAGAAGTTTTAAAATTTTGATTTTTGTTATATTTACTTTGTTGTTGTTGGTATGACTTGTATTGCGAACCCTTTTACTTTGGAACTTCCACTTTGGTGTCCAATTTTGATTTTGTTTTATTGCATTATTTGGTTTTGGTCTTGAAAATCCAACATTTAAAACTTTGAAAGTGTTTTGCGATAAAGAATCGGCTTTTAATTTTAGTTCTTGGTCGAGGAGTCGAGTTTTAACGAAAGCCATAGTTAATTTTTCTTTTGATGAGAGAGTCTCTAATGCGGTTATTATTGCTTCATAACTATTTGGAAGAGTTAGAAGGAGCTGGGCGATTTTCTCATTTTCTTCTATTTTGGATCCGGCTGATGTTAATTCGCTCATTAGCGCATCAAAAGTTGTAAAATGATGCTGTAATGTGGTATCGCCTTGCAGTTTTAAATTCATTAGACGTTTTCTCACCGCTAATTGTGTTGCCAAACTTTTGTGTTCATAAACACTATCAAAGAAATCTAGGATTTCTTTTGCGGTGCCCTTTTCTTGCGCAATCGTAATTAATGAATCACTTAAATATTCTATTATGATTCCTTTTGCAAGTCTTTGTTGTTTTTGTATTTCTTCCGTCACTTCATCCGGTAGAGGTTCTTCCACTACTTTTAAAATATCAAGTTCTTCGAAAAGTGCCTTAATTCTAAATTTCCAGATTCCATATCTGTCTCCATTAAAAGGGGTAATGTTTCGCTTAATTTTATTTGCACTTTCCATTATTAGTTTTTTTTTTTTTTTTTTTTATTTTCACTTAAACTCTTTTAATTTAATTTCTTTTTAGTTTTAATTTAACACTTGCGCATTCGTTCTTAGCACTCTGGGCCCATAACCCGTTGGAAGAGTTAATAGGGAAATTAAAATACTTGCTAGTGGGAACGAATTTTATTATATATAAGTAAACAATTCTTTCGATGGTTTCTCTTTAAGGGCTAAACTTCAACTAAAAATGTAAAAATTAATTCTTAGTTCATTCTTTCTCACACATGTGTGAGACCTACCCTTATGACCTCAGTTATCGTAAATCAGAACTTAATTTTACGGAACGTTGAAAGCCTGGAATTTTTATTTATTCCAACGCAAAGTGGCACATTCCGATCTCGGGAAAATGAAGCGCACCGCTCCGCGACGCGCTTCATTTGCTTCCCTCGCTCGGAAATGTGCCACTTTTCGCACGAATGCGTATATCTTCATATTACATAATTGGATTTGTCTACTATATCAATTTTATTTTTTCAAATTAAAAACATCTAATAAAACTGAACTTAATTTTGTCTTTTTCACATCAAAAAATTAATTTAATATAGAAAATCCAATTAGTACAATGATAAACGTGGTCGAGCGAAAAGTGGCACGTTTCGGATTGATGGAAGCAAATGGAGCGCGACGCGGAGCGGCGTTCTTCAATTGTCGGAGATTGGTGTGTGCCATTATACACCCTAATGTGCAAACTCAGCTTTAAGCACAATTTACGTTAACTAATATACCTACTTTTAAAAAATTTTAATAAAAATTATTAAACTCCGGTGCCTCCCCCAAAATTTATTTTTGGGGTTTCTATTATTATTCTTAATTTTCAAAAAATATTTTATTAAGGAAATGGACTTTGCAGTTAATTAGTCTTTAATTATGATGGGTTTTAGGGGAGAGTAGAAGCTTGATATCTCTCTCTTGGAATGCTGCGCTGGGGTACTTGCCCCGGACGGCATTTTAAGGGGGCGCCAAATGCTTATACATATTTGAAAAAAAACTAGTTTCGCTAAAGCGCTTAGCATCTCCAATGCTGAAGGGGAGAGACGCCAATGCTAAGTTTTTGCCCCGGCTCGTAGCTCGTAGATTCGGGGGTGCTAACAATAAATCAAACATTATAAAAAAATAGTATTTTAATCTTTTGAAATAAAAATTTGGTCCTAATATTTTTCATTAAATTTTAAAACAAAATTTTAATAATTCTAAGCTTTTTATAATCTTTTAATTTAGGTTGGCTTTTAATGAAAATTAATGAACTCGATTTTCACTTTTCAAGTTTTTAAAAAAACAATTTTTAGTTCAATTTTATAGTAATTTTGGGCATTGGTTAATATGGGACAAATTGCAGGTAGATTTATTTCTTTAACGTCATTAAAATGCAGTTTTTGCATGCTTTTAAGGGCATTTTTCATTTTTTTATCTTGTGCGTGGAGAGTTCCTCTTTAGTGCGGGGTCCTTTTGGGTCCAATAGGTTTAATCAGCTTATGTTAAGGCCACCATTGTTTAATGCAGTCTTCCGCTCAATGACCATTATATTTTTAACGGCAGCATGTCATTTGAGCTTAACATAATAATAAGTTTGTTATGGTTATTGAACACTTGCAATTTTGGTAAGTCAGGCTGTTGTGGAGAATACTTCAATTTTGATTGACTGATATTCGACTGTGCTATAAGAAAATGTTTGTTTTCGTCCGGAAATTATGATTGTTTAAATTGTGATGGTGATTATGGTGGAAGATTACTGAAATAAAATTAAAATCTGTCTGATATTATGTTAGAATATTTTATTTATATTAGACCATTTACTAATTTGTTTAGAGTTTCTAATTTATAAGTAGGTAAGTAATAGTAATTAAATACTTATTTATGTTGTAATTCCCACTTAGCTATTTTACTCATCAATTAAAGGGTACAGTGGTCGCTCTTTAATATGTTCATTGGTTATTATTAGAAGCAACTAATTAATATACTTATTACGTATCAAAAATATTGAGAAAATAGGAATTGTTTGTTGTTTATAATTTTTTTCTTTCGTTAGTATTTTCAGAAATTTATTAAAATATGGTAGAGATTGTTCTAAATACAGTCGAACCTCCATAAGTCGAACCTAGATAAACCGAATTTTTGATAACTCGAATTATTTTTAGTTTCCCTTTAACTTCGACTTATCGGGGCTTGACTGTATAAGTATGTATATATTTGTCGATTACAAGTTTGCTATTCATAAATTTTTGTAGAAATTTCTTCTAATTTTTAAGATTTAATTTTTATTGAGAATGTATTGATATGTAACATTTCATATAGTTTATATTTCACATTTTATTTTCCTGAAATCTACATAATCGAGATAGAAGTGAAGAAAATGGCGTAACACTTATGAAGAATGCCGCAGTGGAAGCATTTCATTCGTTTTTAGACTTCTACGAAACCGTCCCTGTGCATCACTAAAAAATGCTTTAATTGTTTATAACCAATTTTTTGTAAAATTAATTTATACATATGTTATATTTAGATTTCTAGTCATTTATTGTAATATTTGAATACACAGGCATCCCCCGATTTGCACGAGTTCGATTAATGCGAAATTCGATATAGCGCGGTTAGTAATTAGCAATCAAATTTCTAATTGCGTGATTTAGCTTAAGCCGGCATTTTCAGGGAACTAATTGGGGGATGTCTGTATTTAGGAGGTACCTATGTATCTAATATGAAAATGATTTGAATTATCACGAATCTTAATAAATTCTATAGGGGCTATTTTTTTATTTGATTAGAATATAAAAATTTTATTTTTAGTTAGTTTTAATTGTTTAATTTTAATATATACGCCCTATTTTATATTTACACGGGGGATACGTTCAAGATACTACTGTGCAAAAACAGATGTAAAAAATAAACATAAAAATTTTAGATAATTTTTATCCAAATTCATACCTATACCTACATACAGTATAATTCTCTCTGAACCGCCCACCTCGGGATTGGATCTCTGGCCGCTTAATCGTATGCGTGCCTATTTCCATTGATGAATATTATTTCAAAGGTATTATGTATAAAAAATTCGATAGTACGCTTTTTTAAGGATTTTTAATTTAGACTCATTTAAAAAAAAGTTCAAAAATCTGTATTTTTTTTCAATTTTTATTTTCAGCAGGTTCTTAAATGCGTAATCTCTCCATTTTCACCAAACCGTTTACTGCACTCGCTTGCGTTTTTTGTTCTTGACTGCTCAATCCGACGGCCGGTTAGTGCGAAGACTGTTATGAGGGATTATATTGTCGTAGAAAAGAAATATAAAACGAAATATAAATATTTTAAGTAAAACAAAGAAAATAAAAAACAGCAAAAATTACATTTCTTAGATTTCGTCTATAAATTCTCTGAAAATGTATTGTTACTATTTTATTTGTAAATTTAAAACTTGTATTATTTGAAAATATTTTGTATAAAATTTTCACATACCTATGCTTCACAGACAAAAATTTTGAAGTCTAAAAAATATATTTTTTTAATTATATCAATAAGTTAATATTCTATGTGTTGTAAACAAACTTTGATGTTTATATATGATTTTTAAATATAAATGAACTTAGTTTCTATGAAAAAAATCTTTGCAAGTATCTTGATACATATCAAGTATATTTCCAAAAGAATTATTCGATTTGTTTTATACACGCTGTTAGCATTAACTGGGTGATAGATGTAGGTTTATTTAGAGATTAATACTTGGATTAATTATGTACTGAAAATATGGAAGTAAATGTCAATTGTATTCAATTAGTTAAAGATGATAATGAGCACCCACATCGCGATAGAATAGCATCCAGGAAGTTAGAAATTCACCCGCGCCTTCCCATATAGAAAATTATTATGAATTTGTTTTGTTGTCCATATTATCCCGCTTTGGAATATAACGGTGATAAATGTAATAAAGGATGTATTTATAGTGCGTAATCTAGAATCTGTCGTGATATCCTTTGGCCTCGGAATAAAATAGGCGATTATTTGATAGACAATGAAGTGAAAGTTCAATTGTTAAAACGTATTTTGGGTGGATGCTTTACATACATTATCATAATGCTTTAATCTATCAAAGGGAAGAAACGGAAACTAGACGAGACTGTAATTAAATTCAGTTAGAGCTATATAAACGACTCTATTTTTATTTCTCCTAGCAATAACAATGATAGCATTAATTTCTGTTTCATTTAAGAATTGTTAAAAATAAATAAATCATTGGAATTAGAGATTATTAAGTCGGATTATAACGAAAAGATGAAATTGTTTGGTATATATCTGTGTTTAGTGATAAGGTTTTTAGTAATTGATAAATATAGTTTTTATCAGACTACTGCTCCGTATAATTCATCATTATCAGTTAATCTTTGTACGTTGCGACAGAAACATTCCAAATATCGTAATCGACGATATTTTAGGGTACGCGCCAAAATAAAAACAAGGATTATATTCACTACAATATCTCGAATTTAGAAATCGATTTATTATGTGATACCCTATCACTAATAACATTTATTATTGCACACATATTCTCGTAATTTGGTTCAGTGGAAAATTATTCTGGTTTAAAATATAGGAGGGGTATCGTGTGTCGGATTCAAAACAGTTTGAATAATACCTAACATTTTTTTTACTAAAAATATTAAATTGAAATTTAAGATTTTAATTAGAAACGATTTTTTATTTACTGCCAGCGTTAACAGTTTACTTATACTCACTAATTGTTTATGTTAATAGTCTATATATTTTAATATTTATTTACAAGCTCTTTTGCAATACTTAAAATCTTATCTTTACTGTGTTTAGTCCAGACATCTATCTTAAATCTTTAAAAAATATATGGTTATTGTATAAATATGAAAATTAAGAACAACATTCCGTTTTTTTTTAATTTACGGCTGTTGCCGTATACAAACAGAAAAAATATCACAATCTTTCAATTGCAATTTGTAAAAAATCAAAGATTGTTTTCGCAGATGGTAAAATTAAATATTATATCTACAAAAGCAGATGTATATTAATGCATTTAAATTATAAGTAAAATTCACTAAAATTAATTCAAATATCAAGATTTCAAATCTTATATTTATTATAAATAAATAAAATTTAAAAAAAACTGGGTTGCTATGCATTTAATCAACTGGTTATTTTAAAAATACGATATAGAAAAAAATACGTTGTTGCTTTTTTTTTAGTTTGCAATTGCTAAAAGAGCAAAACTTGGTTTAAAAACAGTGTCGGATAAACTATAAAAGGAACTATAAAATAACATATTTTAAAAAGTCATGTATAAAGCTCCTTTTAACAATTAGAATAATTTGGTATGCTAAATCGAAGGGTCGAAAAATAAGGGTGTGGGAGCTGTTTGTGAACCTCATGTGCAGCTTTGGTTACCCATAAAAAGCTGATTATACCGTACATATCAGTGGCGGGCGGTGACTATTGTGTCAGAAGTTGCTGTCAATTAAAAAAACCGAACCCCCTTTTTTTTAGAACTAAAACACGTATGTATTAAAACAGTATATTAAAAATAGAGTTTTAATCATTTAGACAAAAGATTAATTTATTGAAAGTAAAAAACCAACTTACTACGAAAATGATTATTTTCGGGTAACGAATGAATCAATCAACTCTGGCCATTCCAGTCAAAGTGAGCATTTTGTGTCGACCTGTATAGCCCAGACCCCATATTCTAACTGTATGAAATTTAGCAACTCATCAGTATATGAGTCATTTTTGTTGTCAAAAGGTGAAGTTTTGGTTGTGTCAAAAATGGAGACTGAATAGTTCAAACAAGCAATTACGGAGCAAATCAACGCCTTTACATGATGTTTCGTAACCAATTAAGTGAATTAGCTGAAAAGACTTTCTTAGGTAGCAGCCTTATTCGACAATCTCATGTTGGATGAGACAATTCAAGGAAGATCGGACCAACGTCAAAAAGGACAGTGGCGGATCTGGGGGTAAATGGTATTATCGTTTGGTCTTATCCACCACACCCGCCTGATGGTCACTCGTGCGATTTTAAATTGCTTTGGCCCCCTAAAACGTCGATACGCATGGTTTTTGGGGGTCAAAGTTTTCCCTGATCGCTAGTAGCGGGTCATTGACAACAATAGTCAATACCTTCTTCGTGCACAAAACTTGAAGAGAATCGGTCATGTAGTTTTTCTTTGATTAACAAGTAAACAGTGCTCATTTCGACTGCAATGACCTAATATCAATCGACAGCGTATTCTACTTAAAAAAGCAAAAAAAGAAACCGCATCCGCTATATATGTTACTTAATTGTTGTCTCGAGCCATGTGACTTAGACCATCCCATACAGCGCATGCGCAACGTAAACAATTTGTTTATCTAAATTCCTGAATCATGCGCAGTTACACCTGATAAGAACGTATTTGCCTGGATCTCGGTTATCGATTATTGTCGATGGATCGAGTAGAAAGATCTATGCGAATTTTCGAAGCATTTAAAAGACCGTATATGTATATTATAAAATAATTATAATTATAATATTTACGCGAAATTCAAATATGTTACAAAATACAAATAAACTTTTCGTTTTAAAATTTTATGGGATGCGCTGCATTCACAGCATCTATGGACCGCACGCCACTGATACAAATGTATAACATACTTTATGTCAAATCGATTACTTTTGAGATGGATTATTGAATAATGATAATTGTAATGATATTGCCCTATATAATTTTGCGGAACTTAAGTTATTATATGAATGAAGTTCACAAAATTGTAAAAAAATATTCTTTCATCAGTGTTTTCACTTTTATTAAAATAAAAGTTGAATGTGACTCTTAATGTGAAAAGATTGTCTTTTTGTCTTGGGATTTAGGCAAAGACGTTTTTCAAATTCGATGGAGAACACAAAAGTCGCAGGTAACTAATTACATAAATAAATTATAACTAATTTTTTATTATTAAAAAAATTGCCATTTTTTGATAAAGTTATGTTTGCTTTTAATTAAAAAAAAATTGAAAGGCTAGCCGGTGGCAACTTGTGATCTTATGTTAGTCTACAGCGCCTTAAATGGTATTAGTCAAACGCAATTTTATATTAAGGACTCTTAAAAATTTAGAAAAAAATTTGACAATTATAATTTCTGTTTATGATTTTTTTTAAATTATAATGGTATGGCACTGTTTTTAACATAAATAATGAAATTTTTATGGATATTTTGAAAATGTTATTTAAGTTTAGCTAAATTCCACATATTTGAGATACATCCAGAGATTTTATTTTAAAAACAAGTGACAGTAGGTTGTGGCTTCATTAAAAATGATGTATAACTTTGTAAGTTTATTTTTATAAAGAACAAATTTACGATAAGTAATAAGATAAAGAAATAAATAAACATAGATGAAATTGAATAACGTTTATAAATCTAAATAAAGAGGTACCGCAATAAACTTATAGATTAATTTTAATGTGGTTTTATAAAAGAAAAATAAAGTAAAATAGAAAATTTCTTTTTTTGCATCTCTCAATTGTGACGTCTCTTTTTTGCAATGTAGTTCTAGGTAGTTTCTTATTTTAAACCAGAAAATAGAACTCCAAATAATGTGGAAATTAATAATGTTATGAGATAAAACTAAATAAATAAAATATACCTACTTGTTTATGTAAAATTAATTTTAAATTAAATTAAAATTTCGTATATTAAATTGCATCTTAATTTTTATTTTTACAGTAGAGTACAAAAATTTGAAAAAAAAGGTCTGTGATTTTGAATGGAAAATTATGATTAATAGGCAGTGAAATAATAAGTTAAAGAAGGGGTAGGGGTTTCTAAGTTGTAGTGAACAATATACATATAACATATTTACAATTTTAAGGTGATGTGTCAGCAATTAATTCGCACGTTAAATAATAAATCAAATTGATAATTATTACATTATTATAAAATAGAGGGATTAAATACAAAAATATTTCAGTTTAACCAAGAAACTGCTATTTCTAAGGAAAGGTTAAAATACACTGTTTTGCATTATATGTAAAGTGCAATCGTGCTATTTGTGCATTCTACACATATGTGGATGCTATTTCTTTTTATTTGCATAAAAAAGTGTTTCAGTTGAATTTATTTCGTTGTTATAGCATTTTCGGAATAATATCTACAATTGAAGATTTAAATGGATGGAGCCTGTTCAATGACGAAAACATTATGAATATTTTCTATAATATTTTTCATAATCTGTCTCCCAAGTAGTGAAATATTTAGTTTTTATATTCGTTTAAGAGATTCTTGAAAATTTCCGAATATTGTTTTACAAATTGGAAAAATATTGTTATTGTTTAAAAATTTTTTTTACAAACATAATCTTTAAAAAAGCGCTTCACGTTTCATTCAAAAATTGAAACAAAATTTATTGTATTATGTATCGAAAGTTACCATCAATAGATTACTTTAAACAGATAGAAAAAATCATGTCGCATAAGCTCTGGTAAATCAATCTGGTCATTGAAAATTGATAAAGTAGGGAAGTTAATGACAGTTCCCTTGTTTTAAAGCACCGGAAGAACACGTGCTGTTAAACTTGACTGTGTAACACTACCACACAAAGCTGGTAGGCAGTTTAATTCTAATACTATCAAATTGCAATTTGTGTGTTTAAAGTGTTAAACGATGTTAAGAACCTATTTAATGGTTTCGCATATATTCTTTTGTTCTTTGTGTGCACCTGGACAAAGGCAGCTCTAAATGGTGTAGGAAGGTACCCCATCAGATATCGCACATGCATTATTTATTTATAAAGCGTTATCTGTCATTGGTTGTCGCAGGTTTTTTCTTCTTTTTCGGATTCACTCAGCACCGGTCACTACAAAAATGCGATTCGGCTTTAGCCTCGATTTTTAATTCGACTTTTTTGCGTGCACCGTTATTCTCATAGGAACAAATCGTTTTTGTAGAATCGCTTCTTTTACTCACGCTCGTTAATTAAATTTGCTTAATCGCATCGGGACAAAGTTCCTGAAAACATTCGTGGACCAATAAAAGCTGCCTCTTGCATTAGTTGTAGTTAGAAGTAGTTTCCTCGACCGGATAGACAACACAGTCGTCTTTGTGGGCTCTTATCAAAATCGTAGGATTTCAATCAGTACGTTCTGAAACTAAGGAATTTTCTTTTATTTTTAATGGGGAAAGATTTATAGGGAGAGATTATTTTTCTGACCGTACTCCACTTATTCGATTAGCAATTTTACTAGACTTGAATTTAATCTTTTAGATACAAAGCGTTAACTTGAAAGTGTTTATGAAACAATGTAATAGTGGTAGCGATGATTTGAATTAAAGTTACGTATAACTAATGTGACCATACGTCCCGTTTTGTTGGGACTGTTCCGTTTTCAGATTATCTGCCCCGTTGTCCCCAAGCAATCATTCGGGCCGCCAAAATGTCCCGTTTTCAACAAATTGTCAATTACGATGTAGAATATTAAAAAATCCTAATAAGAATGTCTTTTTTGCCTTCCTAATTAAATACAAATTAATTGCACGGCAATTTCTCAATGAAAAAAGTGAAAAACTATAAAATATAAGCAAAGCCCCAAGAAGAAATTTTGAGAGCGCAACTACTGTTTAGAATTACTTTAATTTTTTTAAGTAGATTGATCGTTGTTAATCGTGGCGAAAAGCGAAGTGTGCAAATTCGAGCTCAAAGTGGCACATTCCTATTGCGGGAAAATGGAGCGCGTCGCTGTGCGTCGTGTTTCATTTGCTTCCTGCGATCGGAAATGTGCCACTTTTCGCTCGAAAGTGCACATACCTGGCATTAGTGGAACTTCTCTATGTTAATAGTCAATCTTTCAAATCACAAAAATCATTTTAGTCAGCTTTATTGTATTATTTGATTTGAAAAGAAAATTGGTATAGACATCCACAATGTGAATCTTAATATTGCACTATTCTTCAACGTTAGATAATTTTATGCTTGGTTGGAAAATTTTTGCATGGTATAATTAAATACAATAAACGGTATGGGAGTTTTATTTGTCGTTAGACTTTCCTGAATGGAGTCACTGAAATATCGAACTGAAGGGTTTTACTTGACATGATACATCCCATATACATAATTGATAAAAAATGCGGTTTAGTAGACATTCGAAAGTACACCTGAAATATTGCAGAAGACCACCATAATAACTTACCAAACGGAATAAAATATATAATCCTTTTAAAACAAAAAATAAATCTAAATTTATACGACTTTTAATTTTTTGAATTGAAGAATCGAAGATTAATACAGGCAAATCCAATAAATACCGTAACTTCGGGCTACTTTGACCCTAGGAGATATCTATGGCCCAAATCGGGAAAAAGATTTAACTGCCTGCCACATCGCAACTACTGGAGTATACGTCATGATTCGAGTGCAAACTGATAGATGATAGTATAGAGCACGTAAGCGAGACTGCTGTTATACCAATATATAACGAACTTCTTACCTATTGTGCTTCCGAACTTTTGACAGTTAAAACACGTTTTTTTTTACCTAAAAACTTTTAAATATTACTGTGTAAATGGGTAAAGTTTTTGATCTATTTGACTTATTACGTTATCAGGTATGTCTTTAGGAAAGTAACTTCAGTAATTTTATTTTAATTTTAGTTTCGCGAATTATGAATTTAAAAAGTCGGTAAATTTTGACCGCATTTTTCGGTCTCTTTGATCTATGGGCCGAGGTATTCTTCTTGGATACAGTTGTCGAAGACCATGTTCTTGTACCATGGAATACAGGAAAATATTCTGACCGTGTTTTGTTTACCACCCCAGAAGGCGCCCTTGTGACTTGTCTAAAGAAAGGCCAGACGTGCTGGTGCTGGCCGGCGGTTAAAGATGAACAGCTTTACTCCTGTGACTTTGCAAGATAGGAGTTCCCAAATTTATAAGAAAGGGTTGTTTTTCTATTTCCAAAATCGACTTCTAATTTTTATTGTTCACTTTCTAATGATTAATGATTATTTTTATTTTTTTATCCACTCTTATCGTCATGTTACCTTGTCTTTCTTTAAACCTAGCTTCCTAATGTAAGAAAATATTCTTAAATATGATTCCCAAGATGACTTAAATGATACCTAGTTATAAGGCTGATATTAACAAGAGTTTGTTGATTTTTGAAAGTTTACTTTAGATTTTCTAATAAAAGTTGTTTTTTCGTACAATTTCATTTTTTTAAATCTTTTTTCTCATAAAATATTATTTATGTGTTCTAATTATCGCTTTGCATTGCTAACATTGTTCCATGATTGTTTTTAAATACATAGGGGAAGGTGGCCTAAAGCGGGTAGGTTAAGGTTCATCGATTAATATGAACCAATTCGGCTAAAAAAAGCGTTTCTTTTTTAGATTTACGTAATACAATTATTAAACTTTTTATTTTTATAAAAAAAAATAATTACATTTTTGCTTTAATTGTAGAAATAAATTCAAAAATATAAAATGTCAGAAATTAACCGCTTTGCCCGACAGTGGGGCCTAAAGCGGATAGGCTCTCATAAACCAATCGGATTAATCAAAACCTTTGAAAAAAACTATCTATACTTGACATGTTCTTGACAGTAACATTAGTATTAAGTTATATTAAGCATTTTCATATTATAACTGCTAATTTGTTACAATCTTAATATTACTTCGGTTTACCATTGTTTTTACATCTTAATTGCTTCAACGCTTTAAATCACTTATTTTTAATACCAATTTATTCCTATCAACTAGTTCCTATCAATTATAATAAAATTACTCCTTATGGTACAAGCAAAGAGGGTACCTACCCGCTTTGCCCAAACACACATTTCTTAGTTTTGATACAATAACGTAATCAATAATGGATGGATATTAAAATATTTACTCAAATAATAAAACTAGTTTATTGTAAAAGAAAACCCCATTATAAAAAATGGGTTAATGTGAAGGGTTTTAGTAGCAATTGAAGTTAAATTAATTTCAAACATTTTACAAAATTATTAAATTTTTTGTTTTTTAATTTTTTGACGTTATTAAGCAACTTAGGTGTCAAAAGTAGTATGACATCAATTAGGCTGGGTACTGGCATTGTAAATAAATATATAAATTTCAGCTAATATATAACATATCCATATAAGGGCCGTTACCCGCTTTGGGCTACCTACCCGCTTTAGGCCACCCTTTTCTATTTCTGCCGGAGAAGTTGGATTTAAGTAAACCTACTCTCAGGACAACATTGGCCCAAACTTTGATTAAAAAAAAAATAAATCCTTATGAACTTTTTATAAATTAAGTGTTTATATTATCTATTATACTCTTAGGCCGGTCGTCCATTGGAAGCGTAATCGCGCGACTTGGTGGTAGCGCGTATACGTCCGTATACGCGCGACTAATCACTAAATGCAATGTAAGTGAACAGCGTCCACTTCAAGCGACTACGAGTCGTCGCTTGCAGTGGACGCTGTTCACTTACATTGCGTGTATTGGGATTAGTCGCGCGTATACGGACGTATACGCGCTACCACCAAGTCGCGCGACTACGCTTCCAATGGACGACCGGCTTTAAGGTTATATATGAATAATTATACTATTTACTCTCTATTAAAAAAAGAACTATAAGACTATCGGTAAAAATTGGGCCAAAGTAGTTCGCAGTTACGGCATGAGGATGTGCACATTCGAGCGAAAAGTGGCATATTTCCGAGCGAGGGAAGCAAATGAAGCGCGACGCGGAACGGCGCGCTTCATTTTCTCGAGATCGGAATGTGCCACTTTGAGCTCGAATGTGCACACTCGGTATTAAGCATGATTTACAATATTTTAGGCCAATAAATTAGACGAAAAATCAATTGAATAATTTTAATCGTCCCCTCTCTCTTGCTTTGACAAGATTATTGTATCTTCTCGCTCCTTCCACTCATTGCTATGGTAAATACGTTATTCGAATATAAAATCGATATTTTGTAATCAAATTAAATTTTTTGATTTGAAGGAGCGTACGGTAAATTATACTAATGTAATAAATACGAGGATGTGCGCATTCGAGCGAAAAGTGGCACATTTCCGAGCGAGGGAAGCAAATGAAGCGCGACGCGGAGCGGCGCGCTTCATTTTCCCGAGATCGGAATGTGCCACTTTGAGCTCGAATGTGCACACTCGGTTTTAAGCACGATTAACAAGCGTCCCGTTTTAATAGGAGAAAATTGGTCACGTTACGTATAACGCTTGCTTACGTTCTTACATATGCTTATGTATCCGTTATTCCATTAAAATTTTTGTTATTTGTGAGACGAAAAGCTAGCTGCTGTTGGTTATTATAGCGGCTTACCTAAAAAGATCATTTGCATTATGCTATTAACTTAAATTTATGTTAGGACTGAGTTTTGCATACCGCGTCGTTATAAACCGTAGAATAGAATAGCTACATGCTTGAAGTAACAATATATCTACCCATGCACTTCATATCATAGATATCTATTTTCCGCCGCGATAACAAAACCGAATGCGTTATGCACACAATTGCAATAACATAATACATGTAAAATACACAATATATATAACATGTCATATTCCTTGATAAATTTACTGCAACGTGTATTAGGTTTATAATCTTACTTTACTCTGTTAGAAAATTAATTCGTCAATTACTTATTCGCTTAATTAAGTTTTCATATGGGAGTATTTTATTTACAGGTTATTTGTAGGTATTTTTATCGTGTATCATACAACAATTGAAAACCATTTAAAATGTCTTTGGATTGTTAAGGAACTTGATATTTGGGTTCCACATGAATTGAAAGAGATTTATTTAACACAACGAATGAGTATTTGTGATATGCATCTTGAACATTAAACACAACGAAAGCGATTCTTTTTTAAAACGAATCATCACTGATAATGAAAATGGGTTGTCTACAATGATATTAATCTAAAACGATCATGGTCCAAGAGGGACGAACCTGCACAAGCCACATAAAAAATTTAATTGCATAAAAAAAAATCATGCTTTCAGTTGGGTGGGATTATAAAGGTATTGCGCATTTTGAGCAGCTTCCAAGGAACCAAAACGGTTAATTCAGATGTTTACTGTACAACTGAAGAAACTGGAGGAAGGACTCGGCAGGAAGGACGGGCAGAATTGGCTAATCGTAAAGGCATTATATTCCATCATGACCAAGCTCGTCCTCACACATCTTTAGTAACTTGTTAAAAATGATTGGAGCGTGGTTTGGAATTGATATCACGCTCACCATATAACCCTGACTCCTTAAGTGGTGCAAATTTGACTAATAATGATGAAATTTGATATCGCGCTTGGTTTAGCTTTTTGCTGATAAAGACCAGAAGTTCTACGGACTTGGAATCATGAAGTTTCGTTTTCTAAAAAAATTGCAGTTTATTTGAAACTAAAAATCTGAAATTGCTTTCTTACCAATACGATGTATTTTATAAACATGATTATGACAAAAATTGCCTTGCAGAAAAGATACTGCAACTGCACCTTTTATGTTAAAAAATTGGAAAAGTATCTGTGACACCTACTTTGTAAAATATTCCATTAACTTTTATATTGAGAATTTTATTGAGATTTTATAAAGAAAAAATTATCGTTAATGTATTCTTGGGGATATCCTGTATTATTATTGATTTTATACAAAAACGATGTTTTATTTAAAAAAAAATAGTGACCAACTAATAAAACTTTGTAAAATTAGTTGAGGGTTCTATAATTTGCTTGTTTAATTCGGAAGTGGCGTGTAATTACGATGATAAATTTTTTAAAGTGATTTTTAACGTGTTGTTTTTTATTAATGCCTTATAAGTAGGTACATAACTCGTTTTCATATTTAAGAATTTTGATGCATATTTTAATGCAAAATTAATCAGATTTTAAAAGTATAATTTTATATTATAAGTGTTATCGCAGGAAACAGGTACATTAAAATACTGAATTTATTTACTATAAAATATCTTCTGTTTCGCCATTAAAGCTTTTAAATCTATACAGAGAGGTAATTACTTTAAATATATTTTACTACTTTATTATGATTACAAATTAGTTAGTTGTAAAAACTTTATCTTAACTATTAAAGAATGGATTAATTTAGCATTCTTTAAAGTACGATAAGTTTTGGAATGTCACTTGAAATTATTTTGTTATTATTTCTTAATGATTTAGATTTACACAGTAAAACGTTTGGGACTGCACCCCTGATCTAATAGACAAAATATATTAGTTATGAGGATTAAAAAAAAACTTTTTGGTCAAATGGCGAATCCGTACGATAGTTTGGCAATATACACAGGAACTGTTAAATTTTTGATCAATAATTATGAGCTTAAAGTGTTGAAATATTGATAATTCTAAATAAGGTCGTCAATTAGACGTGCGCGGACACTGTTATATTAAAAAAAAAATATATATTTGAACTACAGTCAATTTGGCTAAATTTGAACATTTTTTTGTGATTTTTTAAATATTTTTAATTAAATTATATTTAATCACGTTTACTTTATTGAATAAATGGCGTTCTTTTAAGTTTCTTTCCTGTGCACAAAAAAATTATTAAAAATTCTACAAAACTGCTCTAAAATTACGCTAAAGTCACATTCAAAGTTATCGTAAATTTTGGGTAACTTTGAATCAGATTATCCTTCGATGTGAAAAGCAATACCTATTCTTTCAGTATTTCACAGTTTGGTTCAGACTATATGACGTATTTGTATTTTTAAATCTAAATTTATCAAAATGATCATGACATTGTCGTACAAAAATTACAATTAACCTAGTATTACTATATTAAAACCAGATAAACAAATTTAGTTGAATTAAAGAACATTGCTTTTTTAGTTTTTTTTATTAAATATAAAAAAAAAAAAATTGTTTGAAAAATCTTATATTCTACATTTATTTCGCTATCAAATGAGATTAAATGAATTATAAGTAGGGTGGGTGTACCAGTCCCAAACCAGGTACCAGTAGGTGACCACTCGCATGTTCGATTTAATAAATTAAGAAATGGCGGGCATTTTTGAAGAATTCGACTGTTTTGTTACATGGCCTAGAATGGCAACAACCTTCCAAACATATTTTAAAAATTTAGTGTTTATTTAAGAGCTATGAGCGCAGTGGTCAACCTTAGGTCCATTACCGCTTTTGATATTGTTCACGAAATCTATAAAAAACTTAAATATTTAGATTCAAATAATTTATCAATATTGCAGTGTTAGTAAACAATAAACAATTTTATATATACATTTCTACGTTAAAACTACATAATACCAGTTCAGAGCATTTCAAAGTCAAAATTTGCCCTTAACTGGTTTGGGACTGGTACACTCGCCCTAACATTTTTTTAAACAGACAATATTTATCAAAAATTTATTCACACCATTTTATAAACAAAAGGCCGTCTTTAATACACATATGGTCATCTTTTCTAGATATATCTAATGCTCTTTTCAAATTTTTACAATATAAGAAAGTTATTATACTGAAATATAGGGGTTTGATAACTGCGACGATATGTTAAAAATGTCATTTTCAGTGGATAAGTAAGTAGAGGAACGAACTGGTTTTTCATAATTTTATTAATGAAAATTTGAAATGACAGATGTCAACAATCATCTGATAAGTCAGAAAACTGTGAAGTATTTTTTATTTATATGGCTATCATTTTAATTACATAAAGATCCATATAAAAATGTTGGGCCAGATTAAAGGTGAAAAACCAACACTTTTCTTATTGATTTATATTTTAAGAAAATCACTTACCTATAACAACTAGTATGCATAGATAAATATATATTATTTTAAGATGTATTCCATAATGTTTGGTTACTTATCTATTTATTTATTAACAATTTAAACATAAATAATTGCGAATTTACGATTAGTAGAAATTACTTAATATTTGAATAGAATTTTAATAAGTAGCAATTTAAGACACACTTAAAAGTACGGTTACTGATTTCATCTCCATTTAGAGAACATCTTGTCGTGGTGTGTCCAAGACAACTTGTTGCCTGTCGCCCTTACATCCTCTCCTACACTTTCTGACCCATGAACACGAATGCCACATTTAACTGTAGCCATTCAATGGCGTACTCTTTTACCTCCTTTAAATTTCTAAATACAAATTGTGTATGTTTTGCTTAGGTTTGGTAACTACCTTTAAACTTGATTAGTGAAAATGAATTTCTATGATTTGTTTATGTGATGTTATACTAAATATTTTCAATTATTTCTTATCGGATATTCTATCTTTATCAGTTACTAAGTATCTAGGCGTTATGCTCTATTAATTATCTTTACTTAGTTCGTTGACCGTTCTCTGAAGACTTCTTGTCATATCATGTGATATGAGTGATTAACAAAAGATAATTATATTTTCTTGCCCTCGAACTGCTGATAATTAAGATTTACATCTTTCATAATTAACCATTAAGATTCTAATTAAAATCGTTCTTGATAAATGTCTATATGTATGTACGCAACATTGATATCTCTTACACAAACATGAAAACTATAAAACTCAATTTTTTTTGTGTGAAATAGACTAACCAAGTAATTTTTCATACGTTATCTTCAATACAAACGTTCATTTATTACGTACACAGTAGCATTTTTACAAAAGTAAGTTATATCTATAGGTAGCCAATAAATAAGAAGACTTCAATTCGTTTTTGGACTTTTATGGGAGGACTTACAATATTTTTATTGGAAATATTATTAAATAAACTAATTTAATTTAATTTAAATAGAAAATAAAATAAACCACAATTTTTTTGCTCTTAAAACCGTTGAAATATAAAAAAATATTTTCTTTTCAACATTAATTTAGATTCTTATCGATGAAACGCTAATTCATCATGATTTTATTTGCGTTATCTCAGATTTTATGATCATGGTAGGTAGAAATGGGCCCGCCTTTCTAAAATGAATTATTGCGATATTGATTAGATATGATTGCGTTTTTAATTTTTTTTTACCTATGTACGTTGTGCGTAGTAAATTGTAATGTATATTTAAAATAAGACAAAAGTGCAACTTTATGATAATATTGCCGTTTATAATTAATTATACTTTACACAAATAATCGGTTTTTAATATTTTGAGTGTAATAGCACATAGCTGATTATGGATGAGCTATGGTTCATCTTGCAGAAATTTAATTACTGATAACAATAACAGGTTTATGTTCAACGTTTGTGCACAAATACAATGCAAATTTTTACAAAAGTGGTGTAATTGATTTCCAAATTGTAAAAGGAATTGAAACATTTTAAATTGTAAATTAACTTATTTAGCAGACCCGTTTTAAGACATAAGGCCTTACGTGCTTTTGTTTTGGGGGCATATTGCAGTAGGACCCCCCCAAGTATCCGGGATAATGATGGGGAGAAGAGATAATCGAAAACTCCGGATAAATGAATCACAATTTAAAAAATATATTAATTTTGCAAATTTAACACTTATTAAATTATCCGATGCAATATATTTTCGTCAAAAATAACAAACCAAGGCTCTCCTGAAATATGAACTAATGATATTGAGTTTTGTTGTCACTTACACACATTTCTATCTATGTCTACTACTTTCCTGCACATAACACAATTCTTTTGTTTTTATTAATAACACAGATTTCGATAGTGTCCGGCACTAGATGCCGGCCGGCATTAGGGGACTTCTCATTATGCGAAGTCCACAGTAATAATAGGTCGCTTTTTTCTTTGCTACAATGCCTTTTTTTACATAGTTTTTAACTTCTATCCGCAAATGCTGGATGAAAATGAAATCAGGTGATGGTAGACAGAATTCAATAATTTTGGTGTATTGTACAATAACCATTCCCTAATCACATACGCCATATGTTTCACGTTCTTAAGCCTTCCCCTTCAAATTACTTTTTAATTGTTGAAAATATTGTAGTAGATATAATAACTTCAAAATCACCTGTCCTATTTGCAACCTTGCACCCCACAAGATTGACAATAATATATTTGCTATTAAGATGTATGCTTAATTACGAGAGTAAATGTAAAGTCATAGTTCTATAAGCACTTTTGAGGCAACACTGACTATGTGATAGAATAATTTCCAATATTTAACAAATTAAAGATCCTATAATAAATAAAATATTCGTAGCAAAAACACGTGTGCCTTCTGATCAAATACTTTCATGATGTACTTGTGATTATTTTAAAATAGACCAAACATTAAAGCATTATTCGTTATTGTGTAGATAATAAATCACACAGCTAATTGATCTATAAAAAAAAAATGCGAGGCATCTGTAAAAACTCCAAGCCAATTACATATTTTCAATTTCTTATTAAAACACCCTCCAAGAGAAACTGGAAAAGTATAGTAATATTTTAAAAAGTTATGAACTAATAAGTAAACAAAGAAACCAACTCGACAATTTATGGTAAAGTTTTTCTCCTAAAAAACTATCAGCGCAGAGCGACATGACCTCATATCAGAAATAAATCTGGCAATTTTATGGGAATTTTTTACATTTTTATCGACATGTATCTCACGTTCGATAGACTTGGCAACCTCCCACGCGATATATCGGATATATATCATCATGTATTTATATAATGTCCGCATATCGAAGGGTTGGGCCTTGCAAAATGCAGATACGATATGGCATATCTTTTCGGCCGATTTACGAAGTTGTAAAGAAGTGCCTTTGCCCAGCGCTATTTACGGAAAGAACTTTCTAAAAGCATCAAACGATTACTATTTTACTGATATAAAAAAGATACATTTACCGCCTATATTAAAATTTAATTTAAAAATGTCCTACCATCCGAAAACAATTTTATGTAAATTATATGTAAAAAAAAATTAACTGCAGTCCTTTAAAGACATTTTTATCGTTCTTAGTTATCTGTTCAAGATTAGTACAATTTTGACGACGACTACATATAAAATAATAACTCAATATATCCTCAATAAAGAAAATGAATTTTATAATAAATCAGACGGTTAACAAGCGGCACGTTCAACCGGTCTCATGGAGTACTTGCCCGCCCATCAAGCACGACTTTCAAACTATTTCCCGCCTTTTCACATCACTAGTTCATATGGGATCCAGAGATGGTAAAGATAAGTACTAGTGAAACAATAAAAACATTTGCTCAGCAATTATCGCTATCTGAGTTTAGTAAATGTAAGATATCGCGATACGCTATAATAACATTTTACCAGTGGGTTGGGAGAAGACTCAAAAGGTTATCAACTTCCATCAAAAAATATTAAAATTTTTAATAACCTTACAACTAATTTAATCTCACTTTAATCTTAAATTTGATATTAAAATATTAATTTAAGCAATTTTAACAAGTAGGAAATTTATAAATCAATCATTTTATAGACGAAAAATATAATTAAAATTTAGTACAGAACCATTTGAATTCCTGCTTCAAATGCTTGATCATTGAAGCCAACGGTTTTATTTAAAAAAAAATAGTTTTTGGGATTTTTAGGACAGCCGTTTTACATCATTTTGTTAAGTAGTTAAAATTAATTTTAGTTATATTGTTTCTACTATTATTATTCAAAAATATATTTTATAAAACTTCTTAACACCCCTATTAGCTAACATATGTATTTCGACCACTAGCAAAACCAACAATGCACTTTATTTTCACAAATTAGAATATCGAAAAATAAAAATAGAAAATAGAAATAGGAACTATTGCTTTCAATCTGTAATTTGAAAATAAGTAGCGCCAGCTACTGGTCGCAACACGTAATAACTAGGGGTAAACTTCTATGCTAATCAAAAAGGTTAAATCAAGTACCTATATGGCCCATCGAAAAGAAAAACGATATAGGGTAAACTCACGATAGTTGCCCCACTGGTATAGTGCCCATTTTCTTGAAGTTGGAATTTCGAAAATCACATTTTTTTTTGATATATTGCAACTTATTGTTCATATAAATATTGTGATAAAACAATATATGTAAGTATATGTACGACGAAGGATTTGTTCGATACGAGAGCATAAATAATTTCGAAACGACAAAATTGGTATAGAATTGCATTTTCTTCTTGCAATTAAGCGATTTAAGTAACAAAAACAGTAAGTTTAAGACGATTGATATTTCAATAAGACATATTTGAAGAAATATAAAATTTTCTGTTCTTACTTTTTATTATTGTATTGACAGAAGCGGTCAAAAAGAAGTGAACACCTAGTTTTTAAGTTCTATTTGTTTTTGATTTACAAAATATTATGAAATTTTTTGTTATATGCATTTTTTATACTTCTTTTGTATTTCATAATAGGTACTTATATTTTAATTGGGCTATTTGTCATGCAAAACGATCATTATTAGATATTTGCCTTTTTTGTCCACTGCTGTATATTAATTGTAGAACAATATTTATTATAAAACGCGTATCATAAAATGGAATTACATAAATCTAACCGAAATAATCTACGATTAGACCAACCATAAACAAGGAGTAAATTGTGAGAATTGCATATAAGTAAATCATTGAATGAGGACGGACGCTTAGCTTAACGAATGCATTCAAAGTGTCCGGTTAACATAACAAACATTCCTGTAAATCCTTGGCTTGTCGCAAAAGCCGTGATTACTTTATGAGCATGGGTGCATATATCACTAACACGGTGCTACAAATTAGTCTGTTTGTGTACAGATGCGCCACTTTTATGGTGTCGTATTTTGTGATCCTTTCTGATTGTTGTGCATGGAGTAGGTGGTTACAAAAGCAGAAAATTGTTAGATCTTACACAACTGATTTCTTCGCTAAAACTGACATCGAACTTTTATGTTTTAATACCATTTTATTCCTTTATGTTATGCTTCCTATTCAAGTCAATAAAAATACTTAATAAATAATTCGGATTTTTAAATTATAAAAGTAATGGTTTCTGTTTTATAACAAATGGAAAATCTGCATGTTCCATTTAAAGTAATGCGATGACTGTCGTTTTATTAAGAACTGTTTATGTAAGGCATTTCTAAATAAGGCCAAACCGTATTAGAATACAATTAACAAATATAGTTAAATTTTATAGAAATTTTTAGTAAAAAATTAAATCCGCTTCACCAAGGAATTATAGGCTATTGGAAGGACTCTTACAAAAATCAAGGTTTTTTACGACATGCGTTAATTTAATGATATTATCAGCTATTATCTTCTAATATAAACTGATTAATATTTAGTTATAATTTCGTGGGCGTGCTGATCGGAGGGAACGTAGTTTAAACGTATTCAGAAATTTGTTACCCATCTGTAGAATAAATTGTTTGAATTTTTAGTTTGTCGTATTTTAAATTGTTTGAATGTGGGTAGTTGTTTTTTAATTTGTTTATTAACTCTATAGGTACTTAGGGGTATTTTATCTGTTGTGGCATTTAACAGTATGCTACATTTTAGAGCAAAATGGGACAGATCAAAAATGTTAATAAAATGATTATTTATGGTTTAGTATATATTGTTGATTTAGTTTTTGTTTAATGTAGTTTGAATGTTTATCTTTTGTATGCACTTTGTTGTTGAAGCTGGGGAGTTTTGAAGTCAGATTTTTGTAATAATATAACAAATGTAAAGATTTAAAAAAAATGTTTAATCAAACAACTACAACTGGGAAGACAGTTTTTTGTGAATCATGGCATTCCACAGCGAGGATTCAGCATGACTAACACCATGTTCTTAATTCATTAATTATTAAAAAAGAATGATTTTTAGAGAAACACAAAGGTATATAAATTTATTTGCTAATGTTACTACTATTTAATTATATTATAATAATGAGAAAATATTATTTAATTTTAATGCATTTCGTGATATAATTTTTTTTCTACGGGCCAAAGAAAAAACACATTTTAATTGAATTCCTTTAATATTATTATTTTTCTATAGAAGTTTTAAAAAAAAAATTGGGTGCGCTAACCTGAATTTTTAAAATAAATTTAATGTAAGTTTCTTTTGCCAATAAAATTGTTAGCAATTTTTAATTGTATCGAACTATACGGTTGACTAACATTTTTGGTACAGACTTTTCTTTTAAAACCCCTTATTGACCATGTTTTTTTAAATTTTATAATTTTTAATAACCGTTAAAGAATGCTGTGTTTTTCTATAATACTATTACATAACTAATACAATAAGTAGGTATCTATAATGTTGTACAGATTTGAATAAAAAATGGCCCATTTCAAATCGAGAAAATCAATTGATGTTCAACACCTAATATCGTATGATAACGATGTATAATAATTGACATTAAATTTGAAAGAAATAAATAAGATCCAGTTATAGTAAATACAGTATTGTTCGTTTATAACGAACCCGTTTATTGCAAAACTATCGTTTATAATGAACCCATCTATAGGATACGAACTATAGTAGTATTTAACGTGTGTTAGTTTTTTTTGCAAATAACGAACGCGTTTATAACGAACTCTCAAATAAAGTGTATTTTAATGTTTGTTAAAATCGGAATTAGTTTTGTTTATAATAAATTTAATACGGCATTTTACGGACTAATCAAGGGATTCCCCAAATCTTTCGACCGTGCATGTGTAGGATAAACAGCCACAGGTGGATGCTGTCAGTGTTAGTCACTTATTCAATGTATTGAATAAGTACAATCATGAGTAATAGAATTTTAAAGAAAACTCGTAAAGCCAATATTTTAAATAAGATTCTTTAAAGCGATGGTTAATGTATTGGTATGTATATCATATTATGTACCTACGAAATATGTATTTATGGATGTATTAAGCCTATTCTGCCCTAAGCGGTGCTTCAAATTTTAAAAGATCTTTGCAGCGTTGGTTCGCTTTGCCTATGTCGAACTAGTGGGGATTACGAAGCGTCAAAAATCTACAAATGCAAGTATGTAGTTGTTTTGCACGTGTAGCGTTGATACATTAGGAAAATAGTTTCTTAAACATGTTTACAATGAATGCAGGCAAAATTGAACAATTAATTATGTATATGAATGAGTATAGTCCATTGTACGATATACAGAATAAAAATATCATGAATCGAATATTGTCGCTACCTTTTTTTCATTTGCAAGCCATATTAGACGAGGTATGGCTAAATTTTCCAATATGAAGACATATTACTGAATTCTACATATTTAAACGGTTAAAGGTGGCAATTTAACTTCGATACGATTTTTTAGCATTGATGTTTCCAAGTTAGTGCCCCACTTTATTTGCATTGTAGTTTTGACTTACAAGTTTATGTATCTTTTGATAAAGCGATGGGATCTGTTTGCTATGTACCTACACAATTTATTTGAGAGAGTAACACTAATCGAATTAGAATACGATAGAATTTATTGACTTCCAATTTCTTTAATTGAAGCTGTGTAGTACAACAAAGAGTAAATTTATTGACGAAAGGAATACGGTAACGTTCTACTTAAATAAATCTGTTAAGGTGATTAAGCTGCGTGTCTGTTTCCTCCCCTCTTTGTTAACAACACAAGGTGTACAGAAAACGAGACACGAATGGTCACAAATCGTTGACTGAATGATAAATAACCGTGTACAGGGTAAATACAAATCGAAGCGTTACCGATGTGGTTAGCAGGTGTTTGCAAAAGCTCTGTTATTTCAAGTGAGCGTGTATGGTTTATGATGTTCGCCATTTATAGATACTGCATGACCACGGTCGTAGATCCTATCTGTATTTGTTAAACAGCAAAGTTGAATCGCCATATTTGCTTTAAACTTATTCAAAATAAAAATAATAATCACTTGTTTAAATCTGTACCTATTGGGAAAACTAGATAAGTCGAAAATCCTAACTTTTCAGTAGAAAATTTTCTAAAAATTTAAGACTAATCGGTCAGATGGAAATTTTTTTCACCCGGGCCGACTGAAAAAATGTTTCGAGAAAAACGCGTTTAAAGATTCAAGAACAGATTTTTTTTTAAAACTCATACTTACATTAATCGTTTATGGTAGGAGCGTATAATACGCTTTTTACACTGTACTCTCAGTATATGTTACTTTCGAAATAACTAATAAAAAAAAAAGATTTTTCCAACCCAAGTTACCAGACTACTATCTTAAATCGGTGCCAATATTTATCATCATGTTTATATTGACGGTATTGTGCTTATTAGTTTTTTTTTAAATTTATATATGTCACAGATTCTGTACTATTAATTAAGGCATTAATTTCTTTCAAGTAGATCCGGAAAAAAGATTTAATTAATACTATAAAATTATAAGTCTTATATTTTTATATTCTAAGAAGAGGTGGGAGTGATAATACTTACATATGGAAATAAAAACTTTTACTAAAATTATTGATAAAAATTCCGAGTGTTCAAATAGTAGGGGAAGTTAACCGGTTGTGGGCATTGTCCGGTTGTGGGCACCCCCGAATAACTTTTGATCGTGAGCAGATACAGGTGTTTTCACGATCATTTGTTCGCACTGTCAGCACTATGTTTTATTGCTAATATAAAGCGAACAGACGCATATGCGTAGTAGATATGCGTTATTCCATGTTTTCATCCCTAAAAATGTACCGCGATGTAATCGTTTATTGTGTTTAAAGTGCGATAAATAAAAGTAACTTATTGAAAAAGGTCGGTCTAATGTAAATATATGCAGGAAATTAAATATATTTTATAATTTTAATTTCGATTCAATCAAAATTTTGCGAAATAAATTTGCCAGTCATTTGTCGTGAGCTATGAATTTTACAGTTATGGGCACCTACATTTTACTAGTTGTGGGCACTTAAGTTTTTGCCATTTAAACCTTGTATTTCGCTGACAATTTGTCGAATATTGTTGTTCATGTTAACATAACCCCCCGGCGGAGTCTAGGGGTGTTGCCGCGGCCTGATTTCGAGGGGGCGGGCAAAGACCCCGCTCGATTATCATGTACGACAAAAATGTAAAGATATAAAAACTTTTCACAATAATTAAAAAAAAAATTAAACATATTTGGTTTTGGATTTCAAACAGACTTCTTTTCACAATTCGACTATTGAAAATCAGATTTTTGATTGTCGAGCATCTTTGACAGATCAATTCATATGACTTGAAAATTGTAAATAATATATTTACGAAATTTTTGCGGATTTTTAGTGCATTTTTAGCCATGTCGATTTCAAAAATCAATTTTGATGCATACATTGGAGCCATTTGACGATGATCTCGTGAAATCCACTGCGAAAGCCTATTTTAAATTTTATTTTCATCTATTTTCATAACTGAAGGCTTTAAATATGAATAAATTGTGTTTTTTCTCTATATAGTGGCGTTTTATTCCATATTTTCCCATTTTGAGGGGATTTTCCTGATCTGCCTACAACCGGTTAAAAAAAATTGCATGAAGAAAATTGACTAGTACTTTATGAAAAGTTAAAAATGTTTTTTTTTTAATTGATATAAAATTAATTCCTTTGCCAGTAGTTAGCTAAGGTCTCTAGCTTCCCGATAATATGCTCATTCTGCATTAATATTGAGTTGGTCAAAAGTTATGGCCTAAATAGCTAACTGTGCCCACAACCGGTTAACTTCCCCTACTTATATTTTTCTAATTTAGATATTTCAACGGCGGACACTTTAAAATAGTTTCCCCGCCACCATGTTGCCGACCCCCGGTATAACTTAAAAATTTATTGAATGTACAGCTAGAAACTAATATCTGATAACATTGAAACAATATGAATTATTTTTATGATTTCGATTTACCGGTTCTATATGACACAGGGAAATGGATTTCCTGGAGTACTTAGCCTTTTTTACGTATAAATCAACTTATGTAATTTTTATTTTTTTACAAATAAAAACACTATTCGGGTTAATTAATTAATAATTATTTTATTTCAATATGTGGTTTGATTTAATAATTCTAATGGGGGTGAAGCGGAAGGCAATGACCACGAAGGAAACGGGAACTTTTGAAGTTATTTATAAGTATTTAATATTTTGATATATTACAATTTTAGTATATTTGTACTGATCTAAACTGTTAATAGTGGACTCATTCTATTTTGAGTCAAATTAAAAATATCTAATGTGAATTCCGTCAATAGTTTTGTTACCCAGTGGTTTTCAATGCAACAGTTTGTCTTATATGTAAGCAGCTAAATGCAAAATGTGAGTAATTTAATTTCTATCAAGATACGTACATTGTTTTCTTGAAAATTTAATTTGATGATTAATTGAGAGCGATGAAATTTACAAAAACTGCATATGAGGCATTTTTTTAAATACTAATAAAATTTACGATAAAGCATATTTTTATCAAGAATATGTGATTTAATCTAAAAACTATCACAGGATAATCTTTCATTTATATATGAATTGTGATTCACTTTAACACGTACCGTAAATAATTCATTAAAAAAAAGCATGTGCGTGTAAACTTTCAATTAACAAAATATTAACCAACTTTTACTTAGAAAAAACAAAGCAGCGTTCCTTCTCAACCGAGTTTTGATTTGAGAAGTTGAAAATCATATAAGTATATAATAAAATTGATTGACCAAATGAAATAAATCACAAACAAAACATTCAAAGGTGCCCCCTTCATTTTGTTCAAAGTTGCCCCAATGGTACTTCAAAAATAATAACTTTTTTATTTCTAACATAATGCTCAAAATTACTGTTACTCTCCACTATTGCGTCATTAATGAAACATTGTGACCAAAAAACTGAAAAACCACTCCATTTCTCTCGAAATGAGTTAGTCAGAACCTTACGCATTTATTTCAAAAACTTTAGAACTAATACTCGAAATTAGAATAATCTCGTATCACAGTTGCGCGCTGTTAAGCGTCGGCCACGACAAGTAATAGTTGTGTAAGTAAATACTGTAAATATACAAAAATATTTCATCTAGAATTTTATTTCAAATAACTTCATAATGACATTTGTTCAAAGCTGTCCCTGTTCAAAGCTGCCTCCTTCTCTCCTACCTAATAATTGTAGGGCATCACATTTTCTTAAAATCTGACAACTAGCCCCAGTCTTTCTTATCTATTCGTGATTAATAATAGATTCCCACATGCGCACGTATTGTACCTCAAGGTGTACAGTGACTTAATAATTTTTTTTTACATGAGATGAAATTATCGTTTTTGAACTTAGATTTTATACAGTCGGATATACATTGTTATCTATATCTGTGACGGAAGTTACAATCAGTTCAAAACTTATCAAATAATGAACTTTCGAATTCCGGTGTTGTTCTAACGGGACAATATCTAATCTTGAAAACAGTTTAGAAGTTTCTGAGTAAACCGGTAAATAATATTGCTTTTCGAGCGATTAAAATTACTCCAAATTTTTTACGATTGATAACAGTGTAAAAAAAAATTTTTATTTGATAATTTGTTTCATGTGAAACATCCGGGTTGTAATTACTTCAATGATGGATACCGAAAAACTAATCCTTGTTGTTATTCTACCGCTCGTTATATAATGGTTTTCAAGACTTATGCATCAATTAATTTCGTACGTATTCTGATTATATAAAGACATGTAAATTTCGGGACTTAAAAATTATTTCATGTATTAGCGATATTGATGATAATATGTCCAGCATCTTAGCCTTCTACATTTTTAAATATGTTTACTTATTCAATTTATTTTCTTATTCATCTGTATAGTAGAAAATTCCTGAATTACCTGCACCTAATCGCAAATGGTTCAAGTTGTAATCATGGTCGTCTGTCACAATAACATCAAGTGAACGATTTACATCATAATTTAATTAGGAAAAAAGAAATATTTTTATTTTATTGACTGATTTCTTCATGTTCCAACATATTCATTTCTTAAAACTACTCGCAATTCTTAGATATTTTAATTTTATTGAAACCTGCATGTTTTTTGCGTTAAGGCCATATAATGTAATAGTTAGTAATTAAATATATATATATATATAATATATATAAGCGGGGGTCCTACAGCCTCTGCCGCATCCCGCATTTTAATTGCCATCTCTTCTTTTCTCTCCATTCCTCTTCTCCGATAGCTCTATCCCTCATTGTTGCATGTACACCTTCTACCCACGTTACGGTAGTAATTAAATACGTCCACTATAAAAACATCATATTACTAACTAACAATAAGTGAAGTTTATAGCTACGAGAAAATAAATACGATTAAATTTTTATATGCTAGTAGATAATTACTTATTGTATCGCTTATAATGAAGTGATAGTTACAGTAAAATAAATAGACATCCAAATCAAATTTAAAAATTATATAAAACTGTATTACCAGTTTCCTATATTCTTGACCTAAAACAGCTGCCACAATTTCCCACTACTAAATATTTGTCTTTTTGCAACTTATTACTTTTGACAATTTTAGACAATTTATATTTTAGTCATGTAAGTACATACATAATATTAATTTATATTCTAACAGCAGGTATGGTTCAAACAAAACTACGCTTTTATAACTCTGCTCTCTGGGACATTGAGGTTTTGGCAAAGCTTCATGAGTTTTTAATAAACTAGACAAGCTACAATAAGCTGTCTAGGATTTAAAACATGTAAAATATAATACAGGTTACAAGTTTTGGAAAAAATTGAAAATTCTAAAGAGTTTCTCAACCGAAAAGTATGGGTCCCTAACATACGTCAGGCGGGCCGAAATCGACCCGCCAGTGCTCTTCATCCGGTCCAACGAGGCTTTAAAAAAGTTACGTTTGATAGCATAAATAAAGTATATTCAAAGTTCTATAATGATCTTAATAAAACCCAAAAGGCTGACTGACGAACAACGCACTGCCGAAAATGGTGAGTCTAGATTAGGCATGTCAAACTCATGTGATATTGCGGGCCACTAGATCTATTTTGTACTAGGGGGGGCATGTTTTTACTGTTCAAAAATTAATAAAATACGATTATTAGAATGATTATATTATGTATTTAGGGGAAGGGGGTTTAAAGTAGGTAGGTTAAGGTTCATCGATCAATATGAACCACTTTTTAAAAAATTAGGTACCTATTTAATACCTAATTAAAAAGTGAGAATATAGATAACCAAACGAAAGTTAATAACAATCTAATAAGAAATCAGGCAGTTTCTTTATTTTTTAACTATTTTGTCTTCATATTTTTAAATAAAAAGACTTATTAGAAATAATGTTTAATGAAAATGGTCGAAGTGTCACAAATCATATTTTGCAGAATTCTAAAGAATGAAAAGACGAGTTATTGAGTTTGAAATTTAACTCTAAGTTTGATTTTTGAAAGTTACTTCAAACTCTGGCTTTGTAAGTAAACTTGTATAATTCTCTTTGTGCAATTGTTATCGAATGGTAGATTGAAAAAAAAGGTATTAGACCAAAGATTAAAATAAAAAACCCTTGTTTGAGAAGCACATCGGCATGTCTGGCGCACCTTGTGTTATCATGAAAGATCTCTTGTAAACAGCCGGGGGCCGGGGATCGGGCGGATCCGCCGCATTCAATATTTTTATCAGATTTGCGTATTCTCACGTTCTGCGAGCGAGGATATGCGATAACAACATGGTTCGGTTATCTATTGGTGTTTGTTTGTTGAAATTAATTCCAAGCACAGACGAGAGATCGCTCATTAATCAGCTTGGCAGATGTTGATGGGCCAGCTTCAAAGGTTCTCGTATTCTTTATGTGAGACGCTTACCTTATGGACCTTTGCTGATGCTGATTTTAAATCAAAGTGTGGATTTTGTATTGCTCTTGTTTTTATTGTATGGAATTGCAAATTGAACACCGCGTATGCATTCAAGTTGCTGTAAAACTTTGATGTAGGCTTTTAAGATTAGATTCACATGACTTTTCTTATTCGAAATTCATAGTATGTGCTTATTTAGTGAACACCTTGATAATTTTTTATAGGAAGCTTTTAACTTAATTTTGTTAGTAAAAAAATATCATACAAATTGGTTATTTAAAATTAAAATCATGCTTACCACAAAAAATTCTAAAATATACAACAAACTTTATATAAAAAATTAGGTACCTACATAAATTAAATAATGCGCAATTTAAGTAGTTGTTGTGATTCATAAATGCGGCATTTAAATAATATGAATACGTATGTGTTTGGTCGTATTTTAGTAAATGATGGGTGCTTCCTAATTTTAAGGTGGGGTATAACTAACGTGACCAATTTTTTTCTTGTTAAAACGTGACGCTTGGTAATCCGTGTTTAAAACCGAGTGTGCACATTCGAGCTCAAAGTGGCACATTCCGATCTCGGGAAAATAAAGCGCGCCGCTCCGCGTCGCGCTTCATTTGCTTCCCTCTCTCCGAAATGTGCCACTTTTCGCTCGAATGTGCACATCCTCGTATTTATTAGATTTTCCTATATATAATATGCACACTTCGCTTTTCGCCACGATTAAAAATGATCAATTTATTAAAAAAATTGAAGTAATTTTTAAACCGTAGTTACGCTCTTAAAATTTCAGCTTGGGACTTCGCCTTTTTATCAATTTTTTACTTTTTCATTAAAAAATTTCCGTGAAGTGAATTTGTATTTCAATAAGGAGGCAAGAATGAAATTCTTGATAGAGTTTTTAATATTTGGTATCGTATTTGACTCGTACCATTAGAATTTTTGTAGTAAGGTGGGTGGACCATGGAAGGCCATGCTCTTTGAAGGCCATGCTCCTTCGAAGGCCAATTATTAAAAAGTCGTAGTTATTGCCATGAGATGACAATTTTTTTCTACTCACACTAAACACCCATCGAACTTAAAGACACAGACGCGGCGTCGAGTTGCTCGCGCCGCTATTTTGTCAATGCGGTCTCTTGCTTCGTTGACTTCCGTCGTCAACGTTAAAATTATAACTCGCGCTCACAACAAAATGTAATTTTTAAGTAAATAACTTATTATTTTTTTTATACTATGAATTAATATATAAGGTTTTGCTATGGTACTAAAGAAAAAAATATTACTTTATTTCGATTTCAGGTAAAATATCGGTAGTGTTCCTTGTAAGGCCGATCAAAAATTTGACGGCTGGCCTTACTAATTTTAATAATTTCATTATAAAACTTATTAAAACTTATTGGCAACTTATTTGATATCGATATAATACTCATTAGTATTATTTTTAAAACATTTCTACGAATACATTCTTACACGGAGAAAAAAATATCCTTAATATAACTATCTAACATATACCCAATTGACGTATTGTTCTGACAAGGATTCGAATGTCTAATTTAACGATATTTATAAGTCAATTTGACAATTTATAGTATGATCAAAACAGCTCTACATAGTATACTTATAATAAGGATTCATTTATTTGATTCAAGCGTTCAAACGAAAACTCTCGTGAACGTGTGCAGTATCCGTCGCGTAGGTAACTGGATAGTTAATTTGAGGATTTGAATAGCTATAATAGGGATACGTATGGTTATTTTAACGATATTTTGTTCTCCGTGCATATCCGTTAAATCACTATGACAAGAATCTTTTGAATGTCTAAAACAGTAATACGGATCGTTACTATAACGATCCGCAATAAGGAAACTCTGGATAGCTAAATTAGCTATACGGCGTATGCCTGTGAAAGATAACTATCCAACGGATAGCTATAATAGGGATACGTATGGTCATTATAACGATATTTTTTTCTCCGTGTAGTTATACGATTGTGTTCAAGTAATGTTTGTTGAGTATTTTATAAGTGAATATATTATGGTAAGCTTTAAATGTTTCGTTTTAATGAAACATCTTTTTATGTAGTTTAAATATAAGCAGATATTTTGATTGTCGCAACGTTAGTTTTAAGTTAAACGACTGATTTATTATATCGGCCTTGTATGGAGCTTTGTTCTTACTAAGGGCGTTTGGAAGAGTTTAATAAAAATTAAGTTTAATCAATAGTGATTAAGTGTGCAATAAAAAAAAGTGTTTTATATGTTACATAATAAAATAAAGTGTTACTTAATAATTTGTTTGTTTCATTTATCCAGTAAATAAACGAATAATAACTGTTTATTTGTTATAGTGGCCTTCCATGGTCCACCCACCTTGCTCAAGAAAAGACTTAATAGTTTATAAGTTGAAGAAAAAGTTAAGTTTTTGTATTTTTATTAATAAAAGTCTATTCTAATGCATAAATAAATATGTGTTTTACTTAAACCTATTCATTATTGGTTATTAAAATATATTTCTTATCATTGAACTGTCATAAAGTACAATTTTGTGAATTTTATTTCATTTTATTTTCGGGGCGTGGCAAACCCCATCTAGAATGGCATGAACGTTTAGTCACCTAGTATACGTAAGGTTAAAACACCACTGTTGAAAAACATCCGAAAATGTTTCTGGTAGGTTGAGATAAAAACTGAGCTAAAGATTCTTTTTAGATGTAGACAAGTTTTATAATGGTGAAACACGTAATAAAAAGATTTCTATTGTAGATCTTATTGATTATTAATGAGAAATACTAGAAGAGATTTTATCGTTTTATTTAAATGTGGTCGATGTTATTTTTGTATATGTATAAAAAGTTCTGATATATGTAAAGTAATGTACTCTTGTGTAGTTGGCAACCTTTTACATGATTTAAAAAAATTTACTTATCGATGTAGCTCAGACTAAGTTATGCATGTATTAACAACCTGTTTTACCTTTTTCAACTTAACTCTTACAAAGATATAAGTGTGAAGGTGTGGTTACAAACTTTCACAAATATACATTAACCCGGTATTTAATTATCTTCATCCTTTATAGAGCAAACAATTTAATTTTTATTAAGTTATTGGTAACAGCTTAGTTTCACACCTTCGTGAGTTCATGTTTCATTGTAATGCATTTCTAATTAGTACGATCACTGTTAGAGTTTAATTATAGTAAATATTCGCGATTACCAACTGGAAATTATGTATAACATTCGTTTGTAATTGGAATTAATGAAATTTTAATTCTGACGTCAATTCAATTATAGAATTAGTACTCACTTCTTCGTATTTCTAATATTTGCATCAGTAAACCGCCTAATTATTTATCACTAAACGTTTTATCTAAATCTTTTGACTTCCGTCAATGGAATACCATTGCGATTAAATTAGTGCCTGGAAAAATTTGTTACATATAGAATGTCCGTCTTGGTAATTTTTCTTTCAATTAACATAATATCTTTTTATCGAAATTTAAATAGGTAGGCATTATGATATAACTAGAAGTTTTTTTCTATATAAGGTAAGAGCCTTTAAATAGAAAACATTTCTCATTTCGAAAATTGTTTTTTGCAAAAAGTGAAAAAATCAGCAGTATCTTTTAAATCTGGTAATATTATTAAACTAAATCAGTTAATTTGTTTATGATAAGGCATAAGAGGACTCGACGACCTTGCTCGGCTTAGTATTATTTATTCTTTGACTAAAAAATGTATCTTAACGTATAGGCTTCTGAGCCAAATTGTACAACATAACACTTAATTATATTTGTTGAAGTTAAATTGTTATTAAACAGATTTGTTCCAAATGTTGCTTTTGTAAAATACCAGTTAAATGGGGCGGGGAGGGGGGACAGTGTCTTATTTTTTAAACCATAAGTTTCCAAACATCAGCTTGTGGGTTAAGTGTGACCCGCAAGGTACGTATGGTAGGATGGTGCAGGACTGCACATTTTTGCTGTTTCAATTTACAGGAATAAATTAAAAGATTTATTTATTATCTTTTATTAGATACCTAACAAAAATGTATATACCTATTAATTAACTTATAAGTAACGCTTAAGAAATTATTAAAGATAGAGTAAGCCGCTTGAATGCGCACTCTTGTACTACCAACGAGGACAAGGTGCGCATCACTTACAAACGTCACATTTGTAGTGACCATGACATGTGTAGGTTGTATATTTTTCATGCCACCAGTTTCAGCAAAATCATATACTAATCGTCTTAATTTTTTAGCAGTCATGCCGAAAACATACTGTCAAGGGTTTAAATATATTTAAGAAACTTAGGCTCCATTTTTGTGGTAAAAGTACATCTATATCGTCCTAAGTATGTTTCGCTCAGCTTAGACTCGGGCATGCCTTTCGTTTGATTTTTCCGTCTGTAATCAATTTACGAGCTTCTCATATTACACTTGGACCCACATTTTTACTGTGTTGTTTTTTGATTTCTTGACATTTTGAAAAATCAATTTTCATTATACTTAAGTAAAGTAAACTTATAAAACAATATTCTGGATAACAATGCGAGCGCGCTCTTAAACTACCTTAACTAAAGGAGACGGCCCATATGAGGCAAAAAATCCCCGGATGTGCACCGAAATTTGATTACAGATTATTGTAGTACGTTGACAGACGAGTGCAACAAGAAGTCGCAAAAAATTTTGCGAAAACGGGAACATGGTCAAAATGTTGTTAGAAGTGAAATGTGTAAAAGTTGCAAAGTCCAAATGTAATGCATAAGAGTTGCCGAAAAACAGTGATATGCATGTTAGCGCTGCTGGCCGATTGGTAACGAAGACAGCGAAGCAGAAGAATTGTAGCGACTTTTCTTATACATATACAGTCGAACTTCGATAAGTCGAAATTGAAGGGAAACTAAAAATAATTCGAGTTATCGATATAAAAATATTATCAATGAAACATGTTCGAGTGATCAAAAATTCGGCTTATCGAGGTTCGACTTATGGATGTTCGACTGTACTTAAACTTTTCTTGAACAAATGTATCTTTTTTCTCATATTTTGCAAAATATCTTCTCAACATTGTTTCATTATGAGTATGAAACAGTATTCCAATCTAAAAATGCAGATTTAAGATCGACATCGACTAAACTTCTAATGTGATTTTGACCATGTTCCCGTAACACTAGAAAATTTTTTTAAGCTTGGTGAAACTCAGTGAACTGTGTACTATCATAATCTGCAATCAAATTTCGGTGCACATCCGGGGATATTTTGCCTCATATGGGCCGTCTCCTTTGAAACGTCACTATTGCCACCTACACGGAGAAAAAAACATAGGGATTTTTCCTATTTTTGCATAACATAAGAAAAATTCCTATGTTGACATAGGAATTTTTCCAATGTTAACATAGGGATTTTTCCAATATTAACATAGGCATTTTTCCTATGTTAACATAGTAAAAATTTTTGGTAGTAAGATCCTCTTTATAACTTTCTTCTATTCTCATGGGACAAAATTCTTCATTATTTATAAGATTTAAATTATTTCTATGAGAGTAGCAAAATCTGCAGGGAAAATTTGCTTTAAAAGACTCAACAAATCCATTTATCCTGTGTACGCCTAAATTGTCACCCAAAACCGCAACAGTAAAATAAACTTTTTTTATTTTCATTAAAATTGACCCATACTCCCTCACTTTGTAAATCTCTCAATTCATCAATTACATTTTTTAAAATGGTTTCAAATCTTAACGACTTAACATCTAGACAATTAAATAAAGCTAAGATATATGTATTTTCCAATTTAGATTGCATAAACTCAGGTAAACATGAAATTCTGGCATAAACCGCGCCAATCTTTGTAATCCCGCGATGGCTACCTAAAGGATTATTGGGCTCATATTCATCGAATGAAATTTCTAACGGCAAAACGAACTTATTTTCAAATTTTTCAGATATTTCCCTCCACAAAGATCCTTGTACCAAATTCATCAAAATTCCATGGCTCTCTGAAATTACTTTTTGAAAATCCCTTATGTGCTCTAATGAATTGAATTTTTCCATCGTTTTTGTCAAAACTAATGCCAAAGGAATAATTTCAATGGTAACAGAAATATTTTTTAGTTCTTGACGATTACCTTTGAATTTGAAATCTTCTCGCTGCCCAACTTGTAATGTTTTGGGTGGAATATAAGGCCCCATACGTGCAAAAGCTTCAATTTGCGTATATTCCGTCGGAAAAAGGTCAAATGTTAACATAGCAAAAATTCCTATGTTAACATTGGAAAAATTCTTATGTGACATAGGAATTTTTCCTATGCAAAAATACGAAAAATCCCTATGTTTTTTTCTCCGTGAAGGAATAAATTATATAACCTTTTTCAAACGAAAAATAGATCTAATTTATTCGACTTTAAATTTTTTGAATTGAAGAATAAAATAATAATATAGGCAAATCCGATAAATACGAGGATGTGCGCATTCGAGCGAAAAGTGGCACATTTCCGAGCGAGGGAAGCAAATGAAGCGCGACGCGGAGCGGCGCGCTTCATATTCCCGAGATCGGAATGTGCCACTTTGAGCTCGAATGCAAACACTTGGTTTTCAGCACGATTACGAGGTGTCCCGTTTTAACAGGAAAAAAACGAACACGGTTGACAATCCGGATAATCGCGAATCGATATAACTGAGGTCCGGATAATCGAGGTTTTACTGTAGTTGAAAGTAGTTCGATTGTAACCTAATCCAAATAAATTTGTTCCAATTTTTTTTTTAAAGTTTTAATATATTATAGAAGTCAAAATCATTTTTTCTTATCCAATTTTTTGTAAATTAATACCAAAACGCGCAAACTTTTTTGACAGTGCGCTTGACAAATGAAGCTTTCCGCAAAAAAGCTCTGTAATTAGTTAATGGTTCTGTATACTCTCGTACACTGCGCACTCCTCCACCACCTTATCCTATGGAAAATTGTAAATCTTCGCGATTTTTAGAATGTTTCAATACAATGTGTAGCTTACATAACGTGTCCATTTTTTTTTTTCTTTTCAAAACGAAACAGTGTCAAAAGTTAAGTAAAAATAACTAGAAGAAAAGTAAGGTACGCAATATTTGGTTTCTACTTCACGCAAGAATCACTTTTTATGAAGGATTTGTTTTTAAATTACTATTTCCATGGAACAGGACATATCGCGCGCATTTCCTTCAAAACAGAACATTTTGGTGTCCCGAAAAAAGTTTAGAGATAACACGACATGATCTGAAAACGGAACGTATGGTTACGTTAACTTTTTACAAACGAGACGCTTTTGATATTTATTATCTAAATAATTATTTTCAAATGTAACTAAATGAGAGTTTTAATTTTTATTTCATCGTATGACTACTACTGGTAATGATTATAAAATAATATAAATAAAATGTAATAAATGCTGTCAACAGGATAAGCATTACAGCAGCTTCGAAAATATTAGAAATTTTTGTATGACTTTTTCCATATTATAATGTAGGTATTCCAAAAAATTGTTTTTAAACATATTTATTTAGGAATCTATACAGAAACTACTTTCTACAATTACATTGCGGGATTAAAAAGTTTAAAACTTACAGCATGAAATCTATATAAATGAATCTTTAAAACTGTATTTTGCAAACAGACGAAATATAGAGAAAGATAAAGGAATGCATTTTACGTTTAACACGCTAATACGTATTACCACTATTAACTATTATTTTTTGTATTTTATATGTTAGAATATGTAAAACACTTACATTTGTTTTAAAATATATTTCCGTGTCGTTTCAATGCAACAATTGGTAATTTGTGTAGTTGACTAATCTTAGTGATAGCAACAATGTAAAAAAATCAAGGTTATTGATATTTATTATAATTCAACGATATTCATTGTTCGCTTTTAAAAATAAGTAATACCAAGTGCATGCATTAACATTTGCGATACGTAAGGCTTAATTAATTCGGTTTTATGCGATTGCCTTGGTTATTTTTTATAACTATTAGTTACTATACAGGGTGTCCCAGTACCAATAGACGCCATTGATACATCTCACAGAAAATAAAATTCTGAGACAAAAAGTCCTTTGTCATTTTTTGATCAGACCCATAGATAATTAGATATTAATAAAAATGGGTGGCCAATCCGGTGCGCGTTATAGCAGCAAGAAGAAAAAGGGGGAAAGTAAGAAGTGACTGCAAGAGTGAGATGAAGGTGGGACAGCAGCAGGCTCGCTCGCACGGCAGTCTACGGGAGTAAACACAGTCACTATTTCGGAGATTCAACACTCAGGTGCTTCTTCACTAAAATTAATTATTAAATTAATTTCTGGAATTTCTGGAGAGTCGAGCACATAAGAGTTAATGCTTGGACTTTTCGTCCCGTTGTTAAAGCTGCTGTGCCGTCTTTATCTCACTCTTGCAGTCACCTCTCACTTTTCCCCTCTTTCTTCTTGCTGCTATAACGCGCACCTGATTGGCCACCCATTTTTATTAATAACTAATTATCTATGAGTCTGATCAAAAAATGACAAAGGACTTTAAGTCTCAGAATTTTATTTTTTGTGAGATGTATCAATGGCGTCTATTAGTTCTGGGACACGGTGTATATTATTTATTATCAAATTGTTTTAAAAGTCGTAATTATAATAATAGTTGACATCTTTCGCTACTTTTTATTAATTGTAAGATAAGTTTTTGTATATTTTATATAACAGTATTCCGATTAACAAAATGTTTTATTTTATCAGTTTATTGTCGGCATACATGCGGTAGAGTTCTGTAGTATAGTGTAATATCAGTGTTTAATCTTTATGCATAATAATTTTAAAAAAATATGTGTAGTATAATGTGAGTAAATAATCCATACCACTGCAATTGAAAAACAGGTATACTTATTGTAGTTATACATGTAAATAAGTACTTATGAGTAAAGTTTGTTTTATTTAGAAATAACTGAAATAGGGCTTCAGGTGTAAAGAGATATTTTGTAAATGAAGATAAAAACAAACAAAAATACGCTGTTGGGTTGAATATTTTGACATTTTTACAAGTATTTCGATCGCGATTCTGACAAAATTGCTTGTGCGGTCTATGTATTGCTAAACTATTTTCGCTTTACCTTAACTTTTTCCCTTAAAAAATTTGGTTTGAAATGTGTCAGTTGTTTTTGCAACACCCGTTCGGAAACAATCCAATTTTTAAATCAAAAAGAAAACCGCTAAACGGTAACTGAAAACATCAAATATTTTACCAAGTTTTAGGACTTTGACTAAGTAGATTGTAAGGACAAATATATATTTTTTTGAACCAATCTATAAAGAAAAAAATTAGAAAGCAGTTTAATGAAGAACTGTTTTGAACATTGACTAATTCATAAAAATGTTGTATAATTTTTGACGCTGAATTGAATTCTGATTCTTCTTTTGATCAAATTTTTCGTTTTTGAATTAAACACAAAAAGCTTTTAAAGTCATTGGGTTGTGGATATCAGGCCTTACACGGATTATTATCCTAAAAATTAAATAGTTTTAAAAATAAGTAGTTTATTTGTTTAGTTAAAAAATTGACTAAAATCCGTTTATAAAAAAATATTGAGAAAATTTCACCCACAAAATAGATTAACAGTGTCTGTTTTGCAAGAAAACAACTTTATATATTTGAAAAAGGACATACGGTAGATCCGTTTTATATTTTTGATAAATAAAATGCGTCATTTGACGTCTTGAGAAAAATGACGAATGTTTGCTTAAACCGAAGCGGGCCCTTAACGAACGACATAAATCCAAGAATACATGAAAATTATTGCAAATACAGGCAAAAACACATTCTTGGTAAACTACAAATATGTCCGACTTTGTCTTACACCTGAAAACATGGGGAATAAAGTATACAGGGTGTCACATGAATAGGTACTGAAACTGAAACCGGAGATACCTGACATCAATCTAAACAATAAAAGTTTATATACAATGTGTTCTAAAACTAAAGAATTTTGTGAAAAATTTATTTCACTTTTCCGATAAATGGTAACAGATCGTCGTTTCAATACGCTAATTACCATATTTGAAATATGTTTTCTGTGTTTTTTTTTTTGATTTTTTTTAATTGCTTCATATGGCTTTAATGGCATTGTTATAACAGATCTGAAAAAACATTCAAAATATTCTAAAATATATGTGAAATAAAAATTTGCCCTGTTCTATTCTTAAAGGTGTAAATATACCTTTCTCAATTATATATTAAGATAAGGAAGGATTTGTGCAAAGGGGTGTTATCAGATTAAAATTTAGCGTCGAAAATATTACAATGTAAATTTTTATATGACTCCGATTCCCAAGTCTCGTAGAGTTCCCTTGTAAGTTCAACATATGAAAAATTTTAAGTTTTTCTTGAACATGTTGTTTATTCCCATCTAAACTGTAAAATTAAATTTAGAATGATTAAAATCACAACATTTTGGATAGACTATTAAAAGAACAGGTAAGTCATTGAAAACTTAAAAAATTAAGGTTTTATACATATAAATGGGGGGCAATATAAATTAAGAGTTATGTCCAAATCATAAAAACACGTATAGATTCAACAAAAATAATTTACAAATGAGAATCTAAAAAACAGTAAGACTAACTTTTCTTTGAAACAGTGAGTCCATAAATCTCAGTTGTCCCATGGAAAATTAAATGATTAATTTTTTTTGTAAAATTTTATTAACACTTGTGGAGACTATTTTAACATCCACAACTAATAAAAGTAATTTTAATTAATAAGGAACCATACACATACTTTAGATAAGGTTTTAAATGTAATATTATTTTCAAATCAAAAGGTATGCTATTTTGTAGTATAAATGAACAAGTTCATTTTGCTGACTAATTTTAAGAGACATAAAACGATTAAAGCATTTTATATTTAGTAGACAACTATTTCTAAAACTATATTCTTGTTTTATTTAAAAAAAGAACTGTAGGATATTGACAAATATAGCAATATTATTATACGGCGTTTACCTTGTAACACCTTCCTTGGTAATTTGTACCATTCAACCGACTTTGACAAATTTCATGTCTCGGTATTGTCCATTTTGAGTTAAATCGTAAACCCATATATATACCTACAATAATAAATCTCTTCGATATCTTATACTTCATTACTGTCTGTCTGAATAAGTCCATGCTCAATATTCCGTCCGCACGACTAGTTTCAGGCGCCCCCGCTGCGTTCTCTGGCGCTAGTGTAGACAAGATTAATAGTGACGCTTGATACAACACTTGTACTTTATGACATTTCCTGTTGCCGTCAGCAGGACATTTGTCAGTAACCAGGCCCGCATACATTTATGCTTTTAATCTTAACATCTAATACGTAATTGCAAATATAAGCTGCAAAATAGGAAATGCTTTTGCATAAAAATTTCAAAAATACCATTTTTTTGGCTGTTGCATTTTTTTTCTTGTAAAAAGTTCTGCATGTTTGATTATCGCTTTTGCACCTGTACCATATAAAATATTAATGTGAATAAATTAGTGAATCTACTTATTGTTAGTAAATACGGTTCGAATTTGTTGAAATGTAAATGGAAAATTAATTTTAAGGAGGTAAAATTGCGGCACGATTTACCTATTTAGTTATCAAAGTGAATAATTTATGCCATTAAAGTATGAGATTAAATTCCAGCCGTCCTTGTACCTATCAAATCATATCTAAAACCGGGCCCTCTATACTTGCCTTCTAAGCGTTGTTTATAAAAAAGTGTAAAGATATTTATTTAGATCGTAGATAGGCACATGGCTTTTATATCTGTGCTTATCGAACAGTATGCAAATAAGTCTACGACTTGCTTACACGCAAGACGACTTTTTATACTTAATTTTAATAATATTTTATTTAATGTATAAACAATTCGATGTCTGTATCGGCTTTAAAAAAAGACTTGATTCGTTTTTTTTTTATTATCTACTATTCTTAAATAACAAAAACGTTCATTCTGTTTGAAATACGACATTGTTCTCAAAACTCCAGTTTTGCTCGTTTGTTTTTTTTTTTTTGAAAAACATAATCCGTATGTAGATGTAATATTTTACATTTTCGTATAGCTCTATCTGGAATTAATTTTCTTGCCTAATATATGCATTTATTCCAAGTACAGAATTTTTTATTAGATGTTAAATATACAATTTTTGTTAGGGAACAAAATAATATTTAGGTAAATGTGACAATTTAATTTAAATAGGTAAAAAATATATTTTTTTTAATTTTACGTATTAGAAATTACAATTGATGCTTGTGCACGTCATTATGAATACGTAAAAGTATCTACAGCAAATTCAAAGTTAATTGGCCAGTGGTTTTAACTTCTTTCAAAATATTTAATCTTGATGTCTGATGCACAAAAACACCTGCAGATATCATATGCAGCAAATTTAAAGATTTATTTGGGGTGGAGTAAACAGTATTCAGAGATATGATTGTAGAATGCAGGTGAAGTTCTTATCGGTTGAACACACAAAACTTTCTTGTTGTAAGCCTGAACGCTTGAAGGGATCATCTACAACTTTAAAACTTCTTAAAAAATAATATAAGTACTAGGTATAAACAATTTTAAAAAGCTTAACAGTAACGTAAAATAGACGATTTTATTAAAAGAGTAACTCTACAAATAGGGTGAACAAATAAAAATTGAATCTATTCCAGTGGTTTTTAAACTTTATGTTGCTGCGCAGATATTAAAACAAACTAATCTTGGCGCCTCCCCACTGTACACCTATTTCTCGATTTGCATTGTAGGCAGGTTCCGGAGAACCCGTGTAAATCGAAATTATAATTTTATTGAATTTGTTTACAACAATTTTTGAATTTAAAAAGAAGAGAGCAATGTACCCAAACAAAACGAAATACTTGCACATTCGAGCGAAAGATGCATTTTTTTGCAAGACCAAATTGTACACTCGGCTTTGAACCATAATCTACAATAAACACTACATCTATCTTTATTTACACGCTACTTGTTTTACACGATTACGCTCGTACACGGTTTGCAATAATAAAAATTCTAAAAATTTTCAATAATCGAAACTATTTAAAATATACATTTTTGCTATACAAGATGTGTATTTTTAGTTAAAGTCTTAAGACAATTTTTCCGGTGAAACTGATATTATAGCCAAAACAAATAATACCTTCTACTTTTATACACACAAAAAAATATAACGGGCCAATTGATGCATATTTTGCTTTATTTTTAATTACAAAAAATTATGATTTTGATTTACGCGGTTGTTTCCAGAACCTATCTGCCGTGTAAATCAAAGTATAGGTGTACAGTGGGGAAGTTCCATATTAGTTTTTTTTTGAAGGAGACGCAGTAACATATAATTTGGAAACCTCTGGTCTAGCTATACACAAACGCATAGCACGTGCATAAATTTAATTTAGTTACGCCAAAGAAGTATAACTTCTAACGGGCGTACATAAGTACACGCACCGTTTTTTTTAAATATTTTGATTTTGGAAAATTATAGAATTTTTATTTTTGTAAACCGTGTAAAAACTAAATTATGTAAAATAAGTAGCGTGTAAATAGAGGAATAGATTTTATTTCATAACTAATAATATATAGATATTTTTAAATGAAAAAAAAAATTTACAATTAATACTAAAAATTACTATTTTGTTGAACTTTTTGCGCCCTCCTTTACACTTTCCACAGCAAGGCGCGCCCCAGGTTACCCGGTATGGAAAGCACCGATCTACTCCATCTAATTTATTTAAGGCCATATAGACAACACATCTTGCAGAAATTAGCAATGTTTAAGAAAATCAAAACATATCGAGTTTATTAACATTGGCGCATGTAACATCGGATACTTGTAGGGTAGTTTTAAATTTCAGCACATTATTTTTCTTAATTAAAACGTGTAAATGTAAAATAATCTCGCCAAATAACAGTGTATTAAAAATATACGAATACTTTGAACAAAATATCGAAATACAACAAGAAAATATTCACTACGCATATCAATGGTCAAATAACTTTAGGAAACACAATCTTAAAAAATAAAACTAGTAGATCATGTGATTCGGATTCTACTGTACTAAACTTCTAGGTTTGATCAAACTTAAAGTGTTTTTATTAAACACTTAGTTGACTGTAAACTACAATCCAAAGAATCCTACTTAATTAATAAATGCTGTTTATTTTCTCCTAGGAATATTTTCCTTTATTCCTGTAGACAGGTGATAAGTGATGTTCCCCAATTTCAATTAAAATAGATGTTATCACAAATACAATTTTTTGATTAACTCGAGTTGACTAAATAAAAACATATGTATGATACAAAACTTCATTTTTTGATTCTTATTAATATCACGTTAAACTAATCAATCTTGATAAATAATTTTTGGCGTTTGAAATTGTTTTATTGGGTTGGCTTTAATTTTACGAAACCTTCTTTGGGGGAAAATACAAAACCTAATGAATCTAATTAAAAATTGTTCGGTTTTCTATAGTAATTTATTTTCTCTTTCCCTCCTTACCTTAAATGTAGAATAAAGTTGTGAGTTGACAAAACTTGAATTTAATAGGCCTTGTCATCGCATTTATCATTAATCAGAAGCTCAGACAGCGGGATATTACATCTCTCGCAGATGCTGGCTCCTTCCGACGACAGATCGTAAACGAAATGGGAACGAATCTGCATATTTATTCACAATCATAAAGTGATATACGTACACTCTGTATTATAAATGATCGGCGTATATTGGAAACGTTATTATTCCTCGCGCATAGGACAATTTCGTCCACAAGATTTCGTTGCAAAGCAACCCCTAACTACCATTATCCTTCTAACTGACTTAGAGATTTCAATTTAATATAAGCTTATTACGAGTTCTAGATTTATGTTGTTTTCACACGTTCTTCTTCCTTCTCATTTAGAATAATATGTAAATTAATATTAGTTAAAATACAATCCCAACACTCTTTAGTAAAACATTATACTGTTAGGAAATCTTGGCGATAAATATAATAAGTATGATTTATAGCGAATAGCTTACAAGCGATACGAGGCGCGGGCTGCATCGATGCTCGTCCTCCCAGGAAATGAGACGCTGGCCGTCTAACCGAACGATACTTCTTGTACTTATCGCAGTCTCCCAATATAAACCCAGCTTTCAATTTATTTTAATAAATCTGGGAATGCACATCAACACTTGAATTCAGGCTAAACGAGATAAAGACGTCGTCTTTTTGATTATTTGTCGGAAGACTTTTTAATATTCTCCCAAATGTCATTCTAACCAATTTTAATAAAAAGCTGAAGCTAAAAAATATATTTTTATAGTGGTAGAATTTTATGAAAGCGTTTTTTATAATTGCCAATTTAAATTTTGTAATGAAAACTATTTGAAATGAAGCCTTAAGTAATAATTTTGAAAATTATTGTTTAAAAATTGATACACATATTGTATTTATTTCTCGTTGTTTTAAATTTATTTTTTATAAGCAGGTTGTTTATTATAAATACTTATGTTTTATAGGGTACTGCAAGATAATAACTTTTGCTAATAAGTTTAATCAAAAAATATAAATTGACAAAAAATATATTGAAGTTGCACTGAATAGGATTACTAACTAAACCAACTGCAATTTTAATAAAAAAAATACTAAAATAGATGATTCGCATAGATTACCAAAAATGGATTAACTCAAAAGTTACAATTACCAGATAACACTTTTATGCACTTGTCTCTTTATTTGTTAATGCTGTCGGCTTATTTATGTTTACGTTAAGTGAAAAACTTATTGCTATAAAAATCATAGGTTTTTTAATTTTAATATAAATTATTTATTACAATGCTCAACAACAAAAATGTTTTTTTTATATAAAATATTTCGGTAGTATTTAATTAACTAAAACAAACACTGAGAATATATCATTTGATTTACTTAATTAGCTTTAGTTTTTATTTTCTTGGAGTATGCTGAAAAACATTAATTTGTAATTTTTTTGAGCTTTTAATGGAAATATGAATATTATTTTAAAAACTAGAGCAAATCATGCTAAATTGATTACATTTGGTTTTATAATCGGATAAGTATAATAATTTATAAATATTCTTATATTTACAATTTAGTTGAAAAAATTCATCGTTATGCCTCAAAGCACGATCACGAACAGAGAGAAATAAACGAAAATTTTCACGAAGAATTTTATGATGATTTAGATGGAACATCTTGTAAATGATACCGGCAATCAAGATTATAGAGCTAGATATTAAAAAAAGAGATAACGTAATATCTTGTAAAAATTAGCCATTAAATGTTTTTAAAAGATTTATAATACAGTAATTTTCCATAATTTTTAATTTAGATTTTGCTAATATAGTTGATAACTTTAAGAAAATGTGTGCTTTTAAAATTTGACCATTTTTTCATATCTATTAATTATGAGTTTTAGAAATATTTTAACAATCAATGTTCTTAAGTGATTCAGATTAACGAAGTTCCCTTACATACATAAGATACCACATGTGTAATATCGTATTTATGTAGGTTATATTCATGCCAAAACCCGACCACAAAAGGTTGAAAGATAATGGTGTTTAGTACCTCTTCTAAACCTATTTTCATTAAACCTGGTCCTTGAATACTAAGAGTGGCAAAAAAATTTGTGTAATTTTAATTGATGTAAAAGGAAGATAATAAGAAGTTTAAAAAACGGTTGAGCGTATGACAATTAACTTAAATTTTCACATTTAGGCGGTCATTAAAATCTCCTAAATGCAGTTTAATATTTTATAATGTTAGGATAAAAAATTTTAATTATTTTCCTCGTTTCTCTTAAACATACCTGGGAGCAAGTGATATTTTAAACTTATCACAGTGATATAAACTTGTGCAATTTTTACATAAAATTTTCCGCTACAATTTTCCATTAATCAGTAGCTTTATCTTAATGATTCTTGCTCTGAAATTACCAGAGTTTTTAAAACCCGAGATGATATCGTTTTATCTATTAGTCTAGACTTATTTTGTTTAGTTTTATTAGGTACAGCTGAACTTTTGACTTTTTTGCTGTGCTTAGTACAAAAAAAAATAATCGTTCAAAATCGTAGTTTGGACTCCTTCGGCAGGATATTCAAAATGATTTACGTAATTAGCAAAGTCGAAGGCGTTGGAATAGTTAGATCGATCAAGTAATAAAGCAGTCAAAATCGTGCAGTTTCAATATGCAATCTAAAGGAGAACAGGTCGGAATGTGTTACAGCAGATTTTACAATGAGATTGGACATCGATTTCGAAAAATTTGCAGTCGGTTAACCTCGTAGGTATCAGTTTCTCGATGTTGAGAAACTTGTTTTATGGTGTTCTGCTTCATTTATTTATTTCTTTTCCATTCACGTTTTTCAAGGAAGTAGGCATTATAAATGTGTGAAACTTTTTTCTTTCTTGTAAAGTAACACTTCATTCTCACCGTATAAACCAAATTGCGCAACTCGTTAATTCAATTACGATGATTAAACTTTATTGCAGCGCTAATAAATTAATTAATATGTCAAAAGTTTACAATCCGCCACCCGCTACGATTACCTCTGTTTATTCGAAATTTTGAACTTCCACAACGTTTTATTTGTTGATTAAGTTGTAATTTGCATTTATTCGTGGGGAGTTAAAATGCAAGATAAGAATATCATATTTCAAATGTGTTTAACATAAAATGATGAAATTTTTATTGATTGTATTAATGTAATATTTTAATTTTTAATAAACCTCAAGATTTTATATGTCACAATTGTATAAAGTTACTTCTAACCTAACAATACCTAAGTGTTTGAAATATGTATGTATCAAGTGTGTTTATTCTGTCAATATAAACCTTAAAAAGGAACATTACTTTTATAGGTTAATAGTTTTTATTTATTGAAATAACAATAACGAATAGTTTTATTATTTACTTTTTAAATAATAATTGTGGAGTATTAAAAACAACATCTATAATAAATTGTAAAATGGTATAATGTAATCTTTTCTATGAAAACTTTTAAAGTATGTTTGTGCAGCATCGCAGGAGCTTTTGTAACATTTAATGTAGGTACACAACATATCATACTGCGTAGTTAAAAACTATGCCATTTTGAATTATTTATAAGGTAATAATTATTATTATTTAAAAAACTTACAATATCAGTCAAAAAATAAATATAATGACCTTGGTTTGTATTATGCTGTTTTATTGTTCTTTGATAATTCATGGCTACTTGATTTTAAACAGAAAAATTTAATATTGTTAATAATTTTTTATTTAAATTTGGGTTGTTATACATGGTTGAAAAGAGAAAAAAAAATGCTATTTAACTATGTAAAAATCCAATATGGGGCTTATTTAAAATAAGAAAGTTGTTATCAAAATCTTGGAAACCGCCATTTTGAATTTAATTTTGATTTAATTTCAATTTGTACTTTATGAAACCCAGTAACTATTGTATTAAACTTTTTTTTGTAATTTTTATAATTACAAAGTTATTTGACATTAAAGAAAATGACAATTTTCAGTTTTTTGACCATAACTTCGGAACTATTCGGAATTTTAAAATTTTCTTAACAGAATCTGAATGGGCACCTAAAACTGCAAAACATTGCCCATTTAACTAAACTTCTATCTCCACTAATAAGAGAGATACCCATGTTAGCCTACTCAATTTGGGACACACTGTATAGTTATTTCAACAAAATATAATTATTAATTTAGAGTTGTTATAAGTACATAACTCAATTCAATGAAAATTGAATTGCGCGCTTATAATAAAAGAGGTGGCATTAAGAAAATAGAATTTTTGACTACTTTATTGGTCAACTGTTAGTAGGAGTTGCCGAAACAAGAAATTGAGAAGCGCGCGAATGCGCGTTTCATGAATCATTGCAAGGTACAAGTACCGAAAATTTAATAAAATTTAAAAAAAACAGGCGTTGACGCTGGGTTCAGTCATTGCATTGACGTACATTATAATCAATGAATTATTATTTAGTTATAATAATTAAGCGATTTAAGCTTATATTAGAAGCAAATATTATTGAATAACGAAGATACCTATTTAAAAAAACTTGTTCCTATTAGTTATTATGTGATATCTTATGCAAATCGCAATAGCTATTACGAATAAATATTGAAAGTGTAGGCATGTTTATGGTAATGAATATTATCTAACTTTATCAAAATGTGGTGTAGTGCATTTAAGCTTGTTCTAGACGATATAGATATTTTTTTTATAAAAACAAGAACACCTTTATTTTAAATTGGATAAAGTAGGACCGAGATACACCTACGTAAGTCTTATATTTTGCTATACGGCCGAGATAAGTTGTTGAAAACTCGTCCGTGAAGCGAAATAACCAATTGTGGACTTTATTACAAAAACAACCATAGGCCAAATTGGAAACTTTTGGCAAATTAAAAAAAAGTTCCTGGTAACTTTGAAAAACGGAATCTGGCAAGATTAGGTACATTTATTTACAAATACTTCCAGTGGCAGAAAATGGATAGTTCAAAAAATGGCCAACAGATAGAGCTTTTTAAATATCTAATTCAAAATATAAAAAACTAATTTTTGGACTATGGTTGTTTTTTTCAATTGCGAGGTCGTGCGGCCGTCAAAGAACCCTTGGCTACAGCGTGGCATCGGTGTGAAAATATAGCAGAAACAACGCTGAACATAATGTTCAATTTAAAAAAAATTTGACATATTTGTTAGAATAAAAAAGGCTCAATTTTATTTTAATAATTATTATATTATTGTTATTATATGTATATCATTATAAGTAGTAAATTTTTATTTTTATTATTTTTAAATTTATTTCACTACGTCAATTTATAACTTTTTAACAAGCAGTAGTATTTCAATATTAAGGAATTAAATGAAGAATGTGAATTACATTTCTTAATGTCTTGGAAATATGCTAACTTGAGAATATCATTGAATGCCAACAGTACCAATGATTTTATTTTGTAAGAAACATTAATTAAGGTGGAAGTGTACTCCACGACTTTTAAACTACAAGTTCAAAGTTAACCAAATTTGGGTTATAGGTTACTATTCATGAATAGTTTATTTTAGCAAAATTAAAAAAAAATCGTAGCTTAATTATTCAAAATATTTAGAAAAACCTGATATTTTGAAATATAAAGTCACAAAATGGCAAGTTCAATATTGGTGAAATTTGGACAGCTTGTTGATATTGTTATAAAATGCAAAATTTGAAGATTCAAAAAAAAATTATAGATGTGGTTTAAGAAATATTCAAAAATATATTTTTTGAACGTTATCCTGGTTTAAAAAAAAAATTAATTCACATAATACTTATAGCCCAATAATTTGTGTAGTTTTTTGAATTGTTTGAATAAATTACATTTAAATATGAACCATTCAACACTTAGAAATACATGTATAAAGTAAGTACAGTCAACTCGCGTTATAACGAATTTCAAGGGACCCACGAAAAAGTTCGTTATATCGAAAGTTCGTTATATCGAAATTCCTTATTATAAAAGCATAAATTAACAAATTTTTACTCTGTTTAGAGATATAGAATTAATCAGTCCAAAACACCACAAATTCGTTGTCGTTTATTAAAATAACCAATATAACGCAGAAATATAAAAAAAAATAATAAAACAATAGAAAACAACAATAAAAAAAAAACAATAGAAATAATACAAATAGAAACACGTATAATCTAAAAAAAATCCGTAATTTTAGTTTGTATGCAGGTGACTGTACGTGTCCGTTCAATTGCGTTCTCCAGATTTAAGATACTTGAGAATACACTGTCGTCAAGGTCATGGCTTTGCAAGTAATTGATAATTGATAGTGTTAAGTTTGCATTTCTTTAAGATAAAAAAATCAAAAATTGTGTAGAAACACATTATGTAAATTATATAACATACCTACAGTACTTACTTTTTAACAAAATTATTAGACTTTGGTCAAGAAAACTTCGTTATATCGAGGGACCAAAACCCATTAAAATTTTCGTTATAAAGCGAGATTTTCAAGGACCGGCGGTTTCTTTCTTTATATCGAGATTTTCGTTATATCGAACTTCGTTATAACGCGAGTTGACTGTATTTAAAATGCGGAAAGAATATTTGTATCGAATATGCTGCCTCTGGTGAGGATAAAGAGCATTAAATTCTTTGCTGCAAACCTTTCTAATGTTTATTTACATGTTGCTAACGTATACATGACGTTAAGAATACTTGCACGTGTGATATTTATAAATATTTGTTTATCCAATATTGTCTACGAAGAATTGACGTTAGAAAAGTGATAGAAAATAGAAATAGGAGCTGTTGCTTCCAGTCTGTAATTTATAAATAAGTAGCGCTAACTACTGGCCGCTCTACGTTAAAACCATGACCTACGCAAATATAGAAGAAAAAGAAAACCAAAACAATTCAAAATTGCATTAATTGAATAATTATAATTAAATTTACACATTTCGACTACTCTTTAAAAAGAATTCAACTAAGAGACAGATTATCTATTATTTGATTTTAATCTAAATATACAATAAGTTTTCCTTTATTTTCATTTCTTGCGCGAAGTAATTCAGTTGACTAATTTACATTTGCCGAACAAAAGGTTTTAGAAAATCTTCGACGTTGTAGCACTTTGCGCCAGCACTTTCCAAATTGCTGTCTACGGGCCCTTTGGGGATTCGTTAGTTTTGTTGAAGTGTACCACGAAATAATAAAACTTAATTTAGATTACCCGAAGACTAATAGTAATTATTTTATACATTAAAATACATTATAGTTTAGTTATTTTTTTTGATAATTTAAAAAAAAATTTACCACTTTTTATATAGGTACATACTACGTTTAGGAAGTTCTGCTTTATATTTTATAGGTTTGCAATGAATTATTATTATTGTGATAATTTTTTTATGAAAATACATAATTAAATTAGTAATTGTTAATATAATATAACAATAAACACATTTTTTTTGTGAAATTTTAGTATTGCTTTAAATAAAGGTCCAATTGCGTCAAACGCCTATAACTTTTTTTGTAAAACACTTTTTTGTATGTGGTTTTATTAAGAAAAAAAACATTTTTTTTCACGGTACGTAAAACATAGAAACTACATTTAATTTTCTTAAAGCGGTGGTATTTGCAATTAAAGCTCAGAAAAATTCTAAAATAATTAATCCACCGCCGAATACGTAAACTTGCAGCGATATAAATGAATATTATGGAAATTCGTTACATCATTGGCTTGGCATTTCTAGATAAAGAAACTTGAATTATTGTATACTTAAAAAATCAGTAACTTTGCATAGATAAACAATCTATATGTTCGGGATTATCTGTCTTTTAACGATTGGCATTTTAAAATTACTTTTAACTACCAGTTCCACGGTTCGATAAGATATTTTCTTCCATCAAAATAGAAAGAAATATTGTGTAAGGTAATAATAAGTTTGTGTTAATAGCTTTTTTTTTTCAAATTGATTGTTGAGTCAAGTTAAATCACAAGACAATGTCCACATTGTAAGTAAACCTATAGAGCATTAGATGATCCGATAGTAACACTAAAAGGTATCAGGAACAAGGCGAAAGTTGCGATAGCACGCAGCGGGAACTATGCCAACAGAAAATTCAATTTAAAATCTATCTGGACAAAAAGACTGCCGCTGAGATTCAATCAGGGCCGCTTTTTACCTAATACATATTGCTATCAGACATATAATAGGCATCCCATCTTCGATAACTCTCACCTATTTAAATGTTATTGTATTATTAAATTCGTTTATGCAAAGTAAATACGATAATTGTCTGACATAACAAAAGCAAAATCGTATCATTTTGGCAGAATTAATTAAATAAATACTAGTAACGCATTATATGTGTTCCTACGTGTATTAAATTTAGTTTCATCCTAAACCTAATTTAACCAACGCTTTTCAGGCATTATTCCCAAATGCTGAAAATGTTCAGAATTAAAAATAATTTTACACTTTATTCTGATTTGTAATTGAAACTAAAAATTCTTTATTGATTTTTTTATCACAAAAAAAAATATGAAAGCTGCATACGAACTATTCTCAACAGTTCTAGTTTTAAGAATCGTTAAAAAGGTTACAGTTTTTGTACTTTTTGATAATTTAAGTTTGTTTTACACAAAAACTTCACACTAACTCTTAAATGAGCGGATACAAAAACTTAAGTAACTTTGTTAATCTGTTTAATTATAAAAATTATTTAAAACATTATTATTGAAAAGTTTTAGTAGGGATTTAGCAAATCTTGTCATCGAAGTAATTGATAGATCGTATGCTAGACAAGGCCGGTGTTTGATAATCGGTATAATTTATAAACAAGCAGATGAAAAATTAAACAATAGGGTAGGTGCTTACATAAATAAAATTAGTAAATGATATATTGTGAACAACTGTCATCTTAAATCAATTGAACCCTTACTTCGATAATGGTTTAAAAAATTAAAATTGTTTTTGAGTAAAATTTTATGTTGCAACTAAATTTATAATTTTTAATACGCCACTGTGTTTAATGATCTGCTTTTGAAAGGCTATGAGTACAAGGACTGTTTAAAAAGTAACCAAACTTTATTTTTTGATAATGTAGGTATTAATAATTTTATAGATTATTGTTCCTTGTCTTTTTAAAGTACTCCCTACTCCTATTGACAAACTTTTTCCAGCGGTGTTTCTATTTTACGAAGCAGTCCTGGATAGCTTCATTTGGGATGACTTTTAACGTCTGTGACAAATTTGCTTTGATGTCATCAATACGCTGAATACATCATCTTTTCAGCACTGATTTTAATTTCGAAAATAAGAAAAAATTTCAAAGAGCCAGGTTTGTCGAGTAAGGAGACTAGATGGAGGATAGTCATCTGATTTTTGCCAGAAGACTGAGAGCGCATTGCCGTGGTGCCAACATCATGATTTATCGCGCCACAACTCTGGTGTCTTTTGCAGATTTTTTGCGTGACCGAGGCAAAAAGGCTTGGTAGTATATACGGTTTAGTATTTTAGCTTGAAGGAAAATTAAAAATGCTCAATTTTATTAAAGTTGAAAAAAAGTGAACATCACACGCGTTCGTAGTACAATCCTGTGTTCTCAGTTTTGAACGAAAATGAAATTAAATATAAATAAATAACTATGAGGTAAAATAATTAAAAGAACATAACTTATTTAGAAAAAATGAGTCATGAATGTTAATTTACTGAATGCTGGATATTCTATCGTTAAGCACTTACCGTGTTTGTAGACTGTTTTTGTTGAATGCTGATACACGTCCTCAGATACACTATTAAACTGTTAGTGCGAAAGTCAGTTATTTCTTTTTAATTATTGTATTCAGAAAACAAGCATGTATGTTTTCGGATTTTATAAACAAGTTCCATTTTTTTTATTAAAACACGAAATAGTATACTTTTTTTTTACCACACCAGTATCGAAATTCCTTGATATTTCTTCTAAATCATCATTATCACATGCATTTTCTGAAGTACACATTTTTAATTTTTTGTCATTTATATGTATTGGTTTAAATAGAAATGTTACTTATTTACTATTTTTTACTTTAACAATGTTTTATTAATAATAAAAAAGTCGTTGTTAGGTAATGTGATAAAGTTTTATGTACGCACAAAAAGATGACGCTTGTGTATTCATTATTTAGCTGGGGGAGAATGTGGGACTTTCGTCCCGTCATATAGGGTCCGAAACTGTACTTTCGATTCTGGAGTGATAAAATAGTATACAATTTTTCTTCTCACACCTGCATTTAAATTCCTTGATATTTCTTCTAAATCATCATTATCACTCATTATTTATCGGGGAGAGAATGTGACACTTTCTTCCCGCAAAATAGGGTCCGCAACCGCACTTTCGATCCCGATGTGGTAAAAAATTTATTACTTATTTGTCAATATTTATTTTATTGCCTTCAGCGAATTCTTATTCCGATTGTATAAACTTGTTTCAAGGTTTACTAATTGTAAGTTTCTTTTGAAAACTCACGTATAGCATTTTTTTCAGAACAGTCAGAGTCTATTTGGGCAATTTTTGTGGCACCTCATCGCATACGCTAAAATTGATTTCTTTTAAAGTTACGTGAAATTTTGGTAATAAGAGAAAGTCCGCAGTGACGGATCTGAGGAATGCGAGAGGTATGGAATAATAGTTGTTGAGTTTTTCATTAAAAATTTCCGACAGGCATGGCTTTGTGTGATGCTGCGTTATCGTGGTGTGACAACCACTAATTATATGGAAAGAAACCGAATGTATTTTTCGAATACTTTCGCTTAAATGCTGCATCACTTCGAAATAACACTCTTTTACAGTACGTTCATAACGAACTATATTCTTATAACTTATAATTAAAAAAAATAAACGTTGATTTTGATAAGGTTTGCATATTTTTAGTGTATTCGGAAATTTCCACTTTCTCTTAATATACAGTGAAACGTGTTTAAGTTGAATTCCAATGCTTCCGCTTTTGTTAGATATACCTATATATACGTATTACATTCCTCTTCAAAGTTTAATATATAACTACATACCGAAACGTAATAAACCAAGACTTATTGTTAGTGGAAAAATTACTTAAAGAATTGTATATCGCTTGAAATTTTGTATAAAATTATTATTTATATGTATAAACTGAAATACCATGGTCTGGTAGAGAATGAACGTTTTGAAAATTAAAGTTAATATTTTGCCATGGACACGAATGCCAATAGTATCATCCCTACTAATATATACATGCGAAAGTGTGTTTTTTGGTTTGATGCTTTGTCTTTCTTTCACGAAGAAACGGAGTAAAGGCTCGATGTGATTTTTTGCGTTCAGATAGTTTATGGGCAAGAGAGTGCCATAGGCTACTTTTTATCCAGGAAAAATTCACGGTTTCTGTGGGTTGCACGGGAATGAATCCACAGGTTAAAGCAGTCAACGTGACGTATACGTCAACTTTTTTGGGTGTACCCACAGATAACGTGAGAGTTTACAGATGCACAACAGGCACGTATTTTGTTTGGTCAAAACATACTCAGCGCCTCTGGTGGTTGTTTGCTCAAAGTCAATTTTAAAATTATTCAATAAAAGTCAAATTAAATTGTTAAAAAATAAAACAAAGTATTTCCTAATTATATGTTTATTACACAATATAAAATACATAATACAAAACTAAAAAACAAAAAAATACTTGATAAATTTATATTTTTACGCTTTGCGTTCGTAACTCCATTGTATATACACTTTTTTTGATAAGTTGTTAAATTCTATCAACAGAAGTTTTAAAAAGATATGGAATAAAAGATGATACCCACATTCAAACTTTTGACTGTAAAAGATTTATCAGTTTTAAGAAAGATTGAGTTTGTGCATTGTTTTCTACCAAAACAAAATCCTAGTTTAAAAAACTGGAGTGAAAAGAGTTTCTTATATATACGTATTACCATTGTATTAATGGCAAATAAAACTGTAATGACTTGAAAAAAAAATTAAAATTAAAAATATTTATAATACCTTTTGATTATTTTCCATGCGTTTTTTCTTTTTGGTACATACCTTGGGCAAGCAATTTAATTTTATCTGAACCATAATAAGACCGTGTATTCTTCCCCGTTAATAAACGATTCACATCTTTACACCAATTGTGAACAATGGTTCTTATGGAATACTTAATAAAAATGCTTTTTAAATTTTCTCTGTGTGTATAACAGAACTATTCAAACCAAAAAAAGCAAGTGTTTACGGGCGAAATATAACAAATATCTACGAAGTATCGATAAAGTAGGTTTGAAAAAAATTTTAATTTACCGTGCTGACATCTATTGCTTGTTCGCGTTATTAAAAATGCTCACGTGACCGGTTTTTTTTGCTTACATTTAACTTGACCACCTCTGGGTGTACCTCAAACTTTTTCACGTTACTTAGCAACAACTTATTTGCAATTAATAAAATGTTGTTAAAGTAAAAACTAAGTGACATTTCTATTTTAAGTAATAATAATAAATATCAAAAAATTAAAAATAAATATTTCAGGCGATTCATGTGATAATGATGATCCAGAAGAAATATTAAGGAATATCGATTCTGACGTAATACGTTGCCGTATACGCACCTAGGGAGAAAAGTATGACATTACAACCTGCGTGATATTGTCTGCCGAGCCGAAGGCAATGGTGACAAAAAATACATAGTTCCAGTAGGATTCAAACTTTGCCCAAATGTGTAATAACAAGCTATTTATTCCTTTGTTATACCATTTAGTTACATAATCATTAGAGTGTTTCAAAAAAATCAATATATTTTCTTTACTCTCACATTTAAATATCGCAGAATACTTTGAAATAAAAATTCTGTTCAAATCTCAGTCCTTAATTCTAATTTTAACAGGTCTCGCATCCAACTTTAAGATTTCTCATTTAAATAACATAAGAAAATGATTTTTTAACATTATTCACTCCCGCAAACTATGCAATCATTTGTTTTCCACAAAATTCATTAATGATCTTTTACCAGCATTGAATTATCGACAAAGAAACTCATTGAGTCAAATTTCTATTGTTAATATTTCACGTAGTAAAGATCTTACAAAGTTTACATTGGTCAAAATTTTACATTTTTTCAATTTAAAAGTCAACCTATTGAAGTTAAGTCAAACAGTTAAACGACAAATTTTTATTCCATTACAAAATAGTTGCAAACTTTGTTGAATTGTATTATTAATAGTTAGAAAGTTATAGACTCCAAGTCTTATTGTTCGATTTTTTAATTATAGGAGATAAACTACCCTTGAAAAAATATTTTTATACAATTTTAAAACAATAACATTTATTGTAGAAAATTTAATGCTGATAAAGAATCATCAATTCACTTTATGAAAATAAATGATTATATAGTTTGCGATAGTAATAAATCTTAGAAAATCATTGTTCTATGTTATTTAAATGGGAAATCTATCAGTTCGATGAGAGAACTTTTAAAATTAGAATTAAGGGTTGAGATTTCAACAGAATTATAATTTCAACGTTTTCTGCAATATTTTCATGGGAGTGTGAAAAAAAATATCGATTTTTGTGGAAAACTTTAATAAGCATATTATCCGAAAATGTGTTTGATTGGTTTGTAAGTGTTGTCGTTCTTTCACGCATCAGATCAACGCGTTTTTTTGCATAGGGATAGTTTATGAGCCGAAGAGTGATATTGGCTACTTTTTGTCCAGGAAAAATGCCTGGTTTCTGTGGTATTAAAACTTAGCCCATGTGAACGAAGCCGCGGGTAAAAGCTAGTATTTCAATAGGTAAATGCACTTTTTACTAACTCGGTAAAGACTTTTTATATTTATGAATTTTATATGTAACCTATACTGTTAGATGAAACATTTTATTTAAAAAATTCGGTATTTATTTTTAATACTTGTCAGTGACATAACGTAGTAGAAATTATAACTTTAGGGTCGAATTATATGAAATTGTCTATCTTGGTAAGAAACATGGATTTCAGATTTTGGTTCGGCATCATCAAAACCCCTATTTGTTGGATTTTTTTATATTTAATTTGGATGCCAAAGAAGTATAGCTTCTAACGCGTGTACATAAGTAAACGCGCGCTTTTTTTTTATTATTAAATGTTAGCTTTTTGGATTTTATATTTCAATATGTTTATTCTTATATTAGGTATATTGATTAACCTTTACGCTTTTGGAAATCGCAGTTATAATGTTACATTAGCTCCGAAAACAAGCAAGTTTCTCTCATCTTCTCTGCGGTACCTATAATTCACAGGAATTAAATCTACGATATTTAGATTAGGGCATAGGTAATATTAATGTAGCGTGATGGATAAACGCATGCAGAGAGAAGCGATAAGTAGTCGGAGTGCTTTGTTTTCCATTTCGAGTGCCGGATTCGTTTCCTGATCAACGCTGCGGCTGAAGACACGGCGGCCGCCAGGAAATGAATTTTAGCACAACCGTGCGCGGAATATGTTATGCTTTACTGTCTCTCTAAAATAAATCGTCCTACGTCCTTTTCTCATAGTCCTTCCAACTTTACTATTTGCGCTTTTATATTTATCATCTGCGCTCTATGTCACATTTTCCATGTTACAATTTCGACGTTTTGTATTAACTCGTTTTATATATTTTTTTTTTACTTATTTGCTGGTAATCTTGCGATAATGCGGAAAACAAACAACTTGAAAATTATTCTTTTTGTTGCTTTTCTTTGCTTTTTTTTATACATATTTAAATAAGTTTTGTGCAAATAATATACTACAACGTTAATATGTTTGTCATAACTATTATGGTATGAACATACTAAGGGTGGTAGTAGATGCTATGAAGATTGGCAATTATCATAATACTAAGAAACGTAGTCACGTAAACAGAAAATTAAATAAATAAAATAGTTTTAAGTAACAAAATTTTGGAAATTGTGTAAAATGTGAAATTCTTAAAAAATAACTGGTATAAAATTATTTTAACTCTTTATTTAGATAAAATATATCTCAGAGTAAAATTTTACAAAATAATAAGATGAATTAAGTATTTTAATAATATTTTTTTTAATTGAAGACTTGGCACAGAAACTATAAAATTTGGGTTTACTTTGCCATGCATGGGTTTACTTTCAATAAGATAAAACAAGTCCATGTTAGAGTCTCTTTGTAATCTAAAAACTATAACTTTTCATTTATGATATGGTAGAATTATTTAAATGTTTAAATTTAAGCGTGTTAAAACAACACGTTTCTTCTACCAATTGTGTTGTCTAACGCGTCTTACGGTGACAACACGCATAAAAGTGTTATTATATCACATCTTCAATTTTTAACGTTTTGAAATAACACACTTGGATTTGCAGTGAAGTTGCAGTTTTCCTGAACCAAAACCGCAAACCATTTCTATTCTTTTTTCCGTTCAAGGACAAAATATTCTTAGCAACGGATTGCATTAGGCGGTGTTTTACAGCTTTTATCAGTTTTTCCTTCATTATTTTTAAAGTTGGCATATGCTTTTTTGTAACATTCAAATTAAAAATAAGATTAAAACAACAAACAAGAAAATAATCTGGTACCACATATTATTTAAAAGGTTAACAATAAAATCTAAAAAAAAACTAGTTGAAATTTTATTTATGGTAGCTGGTTGAATAATTGTAAAATCCGCCGTTTCCAACAATTAATGATAAACGTATAATGATCATATCAGTTGACGAAATATTTTTGCGTGTAAAAATGTATTTTTAGAAATGCGTAAATAAAAACTATCCATCTATTTATACATATATGTATGTATTGTGTTATCAGCGCTATAACCCACCTACGTTTCCAGATAAAACAATGCGAAATTTTAAATTTAAATTTTGGGTGGCCTTTGTTATTACAAGGATGCAAATAATTAAGCCAGGTGCTTATTTATATATAATAGATAATGCAGAAATGGTAGTTTTGTAGATAAACGATTTTTAATTCAAGTTTATAAATAGTGAAGATTTCTTTTAATTTTTAGGTGAACCGCACGAGAAGCTTCCGCAATCGTTAGATTACGAAAACGAACCAGAAAATTTACGAAAAGGTAAGTTTTATTATCTTACTATTTATAGTTATAGGCATAAATGGCAGTGTGGCGTTTTTGTAAATAAGTGATAAAAAATATCATACGGTATATGTGGGTGTTATGGGCATGCATGGAAATAAGTAGTTTTGGAATAAATTAGAATTTATTATTTTCGATGTGGTTTTTATCGTTCCTGATATATCTGGCACCTTCTGTTAAATTATACATGCAATTACTGTACTTATTACGTCTGATTATATTCATGCCCGACCTTGGTGCGATAAAAAGATCTTATTTACACTTATTTGCATTAATAAATATTCTACCATTGATGTTATCGTACTTTGATTAGGGAATTGTTTTACTTTTCACTTGACTTATCAGTTTAATTTATCGCTTTTCGTTTACGTACTTTTATTCTTCTTAACTTACCGTTGCTGGAGGACGACGAATTATTAATTCATAGTGCATTTATATATTCGAAGACAAAGCGCATTTTATATACAGAAAGCCTAAAATATCTGTATTTTAAGTGAAAGATATGGGCAGGTGTTTATTTTTACTTTCAAAGAGAAACTATTAAATAATATTTTTTATATCAACGATTGCGATAAAATGGAAGAACGTTATAAACAATTTCGCGTTAGGTATTCGAAATTATCTTAAAGTGGCGAGTGAAATAAATTTAATTAATTAATAATGTACTTTTATCTAGCATCTGTATATTAAGATTAATTGCCTCGCAGCAATAGATATCACTTCCATAAACCATAACTATGTAAATTGTGAGAATAAAACTTTAGAATGCAAACTACAGTTTTATACGCCTATGTTGCATTATTATCAGCAATAAATACTTAGCTATCTAACAATAAGTATTAGCGATTATGTTCTTTTGCTGCAGAATATTTACATTTCAAGAAGTTGCTGGATGGTTGGTAGATTTATGTGTAAATAATCTACAAGAAATATAATCTATAGGTGAGTGGTAATTTTTTTTTGTTTTTTACGAATACGGGCAGAAAAATTGAAGCTTCCATGCCATTATTGTAATGTAACTAATACAATAAATTCGTATGACTATTCTTAGAAAGCGATGAAAGCATAAAAATATTTAGGGTAATTTATTTTATGGCACGGTTTTACTTCCGGGAACTTTATGATTAAAATGTGTAGTATAAATTAAATTACACTATTATAACACTTTTTCTAAATGTCCAATTTATGAAATGTAACCTACAGAGTTTCAAGGTGTATTAATTATTTTAGTTTTTAATTTTACATTTGGTACCTACTGATTTTTTATTGAAATCATTTGAACAAAATTACTATTTTATCGACCAAATACAAATTACGGTATTTTTTGGTACTACCATTTATAATTTCACGTGAAAGAAAATGTTTGAATGTTTTCATTATCATATGGGTACCTTTTTCTAATTTTTTGAAAATTCATTATTTTTAATATAAAATAGTTATACTGTGCAGTGCTCTACACGTTGGATTTAGAATTATCGATATTTCCACACTTTAAAATCATATTTTTTTCAAAAATTAAACATTTTGGTCGAAACGGCTGAATTATCCTATAAATTTGCTATTTGACTAATTTTTTTAAAATATTCATAAAGAACTGATTTTGCCTATTCAATTTGATTTGCAGTACCAAACGATTTTGTAAGTAGATATTAAATAACTGCTAACGTTAATCAATATACAGAACACCTCTTTCCAACGGACAGTCGCGGGCCAACTCTATTGTCCGTTGTAGAGGGGCGTCCGCTGAGCAGGGGGCCTTAATACATTGTTCTCCTATACTTTTCTCAACTGGGATCTTTGAAAATTCTCCGTTGAAGAGGGGTGTCCGATAAGAGAGGTTTTACTGTACAAATATTTCTTTATTTTGAATTTAGTAATCAAATTAAAATAATCTTTAAATTTATTCCAATACTGCTTTTTGCAACGGAAATGCATGTGAGCGGCAATTTAATGTAATGTAAGCTTGGCAGTAACTTAATTGCCATGTAGAAATATTTATGTCTTCAAAATAATATATTTGAAAATATAAAATTTTATTCTTTAGCGGCGGTGATTTTATTACATGAAATAATAGTGTTTATAAGTAAGGAGCAATGTGATAAGACAGAATAACCATATAAGATGGAATTTTACAATACTCGTTATTTTTAATTACAAATTTATGCGTTTTTTGTATCGTTTAGTGTGCCGAATAATACAAAGGAGTAGTAATTGATTTGTGGATGATGTAATTTTATTTTTTTATCTGTATTTGTGTTTGTTTATCTCTAATCATAAGAATTTATAGTTAATTTTTCCATATATTTTGTAATTTTATCTGTTTTCTGCGCAGAGAGTTTAATGTAATTCATATTATCATAAGCCTTTTTATAACTGTTAAATTAGATTTTTTAGGTAAAATGGGGATATAGTATTTATGTTGTATACGTGTTTTAGAATTACTATAAGATATAATAAATACATGTTTGTAAACTTTATGCTTGTAGAGGCAACTGGTAATGAATTGAATTATCTCGCAGATAATATCCTAAGAGACTAAATCTTAATCTTCAGTAGGGATCTATTATCTATGGATTCACATATAGATGATTAAATTGTGTGACATAGCGTCGTAGCTAGGGGCCGACCAGGCGGTGCACTATGAAGACCTATAGCCTTCGGGCCGCTGGGGCAAAGGCACACATAATTAAAACACCATGCTGAAATTTTTTTCTGAAAATTATTTCGATTGCTTTTATGTCCATTTTTAGAGAATAGCTTAAATATCTTCCAAACTTATTTTATTCGATTTAAATATATAAATAGTTATACATTTTGCTTAAGGCGGAGCAGGAGTAAATTTGTCCATAAGAAAAACAATTTAATGGCGCCTGTGTTTCCAGCCAAACTGTAAAGAATAATGAAAAAAAAATTTTTCACATATAATCTTTAGGAAAATTTCTAGGGATGTATCGCGGTACTTTTTTGAATTTAGCTTTTTAAATTAGTTTTTTTACTCGAAATAGACCGATTTTGAAAATTCAAAAGTTTGGCGTATACCCAGTTTATTTTTAAAATAATTTTAGTTATTTTGATAATTTAAAGCTAGGTATAGGACCAAAATTTGAAGAGTAAACTCAGTTTGATCTATTTGTATTGTTCAGAAAATCAAACAGCCATGTGTTTAATAAAACAGGAATATTAGTACAGACAAAATAATTTTAATGCATTTACTTATACCTATGTAGAGATATGTCCAGCTTATTTAAAAATTAATTATTGCAAAGTAATATTTACGTTTGTATTTAGTTAAAAAAATTACATACTATAACAAATTTTTAATACAACACTGAAACGTAAAATCAGCAAGTTCTCCAATTAAAAGACAAAATTGTCGGTTAAAGTATTTAGAATAACTAATTTACTGAAAAAGATTTTTCAAAATCCAACTAACTATAAATAAATATAAAATTTTCTTAAAACCATGTCAAACTTGACCAAAATAAAAATAATTACAACAGGTCTAATTAATAGACCGACCATTTTGGATGTTTAATTTATTACTGAAGAAACAAGTTTTTGAAAATGCCCATTAAAAAAAAGAAATATATTGTATTTTTAAAATGTCTATTTAAATCCGTATTGAGAATTATTCTTTCCGAAAAAAAATGTGGTTATAAGTAAAAAAAATTTTCAAAAGTTTCAAGTTATTTATGTTTCTAATTATATATTTTATATAGTTTTTAAAGGTTTTAAACATTATATTATCAATTGTAGACAATGTATAATTTTAATTTTAATAAATAGTTTAATAATGCGTAAAATAAAGAAGTTTTTATTTTTAATGTTGTTTTGATTTAGACGAATTTAGTAAATGCAATGACTTACAAATTTATACAAATATTTAATTTCTAATTAATCATTTTTGTAAGAATAGTAGAAATATTTACCTAAACTGTTTTGGGTTGAACTTATTTTGGTAAAAAAACCGGTGCCTGTACTGTTGTACGCGCGTTAGAAGTTATATTTCTTTGGCGTAACAGAATTAAATATAACCATGTATAAAAATTAATATCAATAAATTCAATAAATATGAGGATGTGCACGTTTGAGCGAAAAGTGGCACATTACCGAGTGAGGGAAACAAATGAAGCGCGACGCGGAGCGGCGCGCTTCATTTTTCCGAGATCGGAATGTGCCACTTTGAGGTCGAATGTGCACACTCGGTTTTAAGCATGATTCACAATATTTTAGGCCAATAAATTAGACGAAAAATTAATTGAATAATTTTAATCGTTCCCTCTCACTTGCTTTGACAAGATTATTGTATCTTCTCGGTCCCTTCCACTCATTGCTATGGTAAATATGTTTTTCGAATATAAAATCGATATATACTAAATTAAATTGAAATTTTCGATTTGAAGGAGCTTATGGTAAATTATACTAATGTAATGAATACGAGGATGTGCGCATTCGAGCGAAAAGTGGCACATTACCGATCGAGGGAAGCAAATGAAGCGCGACGCGGAGCGGCGCGCTTCATTTTTCCGAGATCGGAATGTGCCACTTTTCGCTCGAATGTGCACACTCGGTTCTAAGCATGATTGACAATAATTAATTTACCTTCATAGACGGCTAACTTCATACTGTCGAATTTTCGTTAGCTGTGTGCGCCATACTTGCGTTGCCTGCTAAAATTTTACCCTCAAAGCGCCAAGAGAAGTATAACTTCAAAAAAAGCAGAATTTTCTAATTCTTTTTTCGAGAACGGTCATATTTTTACAATAAAATTTAGGAAAGAGTATATTATGAATACCTGGGGTTAAACTACCTGAAAGAGGGGAATCCAGTACAGCAGTTCGTCAAAGTGAAAAAAGTTTTACACTAAATCCGCTCGGCTAAAAAATTTTACTCCTGCTTCGCCTTAATTTTCATTTGAACTTTCGATCTTTTATACTAACCTGTAGTTTTACAGAGATTTCTTTAAGATATATAAGGTAAAATAGATAAATAGTGTTGGAATAGTTGTACAATACTTGAAATCAGTCCATTATTATAAAATCGTGACGGTGTACTTGACTACAAAATTGCTTCATAGTAACGCAGAAAAGTTAGACATCATCAAACGGGTTATAGGAAAACGGTGACGGTACCAGCATGCGATAGCTTGTTCCTATCACCCTCTATCGCAATTTAACGTGGAGGGAAGAAATTACCCTTCCGCAACGACAGATAAACCCTACAGACTATACCCGATGAAGTGTCGGATGTCGACAAAGCGCTTGACCACCCGTTAAAGGGACGGTGCTTTACACATAATTGTTGTTTTGGGGGTTCTTTATTGTTACGTTGTTGCCTTCCGTAATTGTTATGTTGTATTTTAACAATATCCACTTCATTTTTTTTAATTCGTCTATGTATAAGAATTGTTTTTATTATTAAATTAAAAACATTAATTTTCAACATGCAAATGTTTTTTTCACTTTAACTAAGTTAAATCTAATGCATTTTCGGAAAGATTCGGAAAGATTTTATTATTTCGCAAAAATTTCTAACTTGTTTAGAGTAGGGCTCATCAAATTTAAGTAGATATAAAACACTATTGATATAACAACCTAATGAAAATTATCCATTTAAAATGTTCGGATATAGTGAACCGGCTTTTAGTGAACGCTACTTCAAATACCGTAAAAATGTTTTTGAAGTCTATATTTTAAAATAAACTAAGGTACATACTAATTTTATTCTATTTAAATGTAACAATAAGAAAGCTTAATAAATATGAAGAATGTTATTTTTCTTTTATAGTGAACCTCGGATTTAGTGAACCAATTTTGACGCATTCTTTAAGTTTACTATATGTGAACTCCACTGTATAAGAATGGAAGAATTGTTATCGTTTTTGTCAGTTTTAAGCGATTTATAGAGATAGGTATAAGTACCTACCTAATAAAAGCAGAAATTTTATTTAACTTTATTTATATGTTGTACGTATTCATTATTATTATTTTTTCGTAAGAAATTTTAAAATTTAAGAAAGGGAAATTTTAAAAAATCAGGTGAATTGATTAATAAATCAATTCACCTGATTTTTTTTCTTATAAACTATTCGTTTATTTAACACTGGGTATACAAAAGGTTCAGTTCTACAGAAACGTGACTAGAACATCGCTTTTTATTTATCGTTTTAGTGACTACATTTTGACACTCAAGTGTGACTGAGACCAGGTTTATTTTAAAATTATAGTGGCATATAAATTTAATAATTATTGAGACAATAAAGGTTTTGAAAACGTTCTGAATGGTACTTATATCAGGTTTAACGCATTTTTTAAATAACATACTTTATGCCTTTTTTGTTACAAAAGTTAGTGTTGTACCTTTTAATTTTTTACAACACATTTACTTTTACTTTTAGGACTTGATTTAAAATTGTAAATTGTAAAATTGTAAAATTGTAAAATTTCTAAGTGGCGTTTACTAGGAGGGCCTAAGTGCAACCGACAAAGCTATGGCCTTCAAATTTATAGATCATATGCATTAGAATGAATACAATCACTATGCCAAAAATTGGCTGCTGATACCAAGTAGAAAAAAAGTTATGATAGAAACAAATATAGTAGTTAAATTAATCATGTCCAATATCTGTTAATATTAATTAATGTTAACAGGAATTGGACTTTTAATAAAACAACTGTTGTTAAATGTGCAACGTTTCGTTTCTTTATTGAAACTTTTTCAAACAAATTTGTATAACAACAATAACTACAAGTATTTCATAAATAAATAAAAATTATAAAATACCTCAACATCTCAAAAAATGTTTTAACCATCACAACTAAAAAAATGTTCAATTTTTGAGTTTTGATGATTAAAACATTTTTTGGTATCGACGGCCAATTTTTGGCATAGTGATCGTATTCATTCTAATACATGTGATCTATAAATTTGAATGCCATAGCTTTGTCGGTTGCACTTGGGCCCTCCTAGTTAGTGTCACTTGTCTGTTACTTTGACCCATCAGAAGTGTGCCATTGTACTTAATTTCAAATGTGCACATCATTATGAAAATTGACCTGTGGAACAGTTGGTAGATACTCATGCATATAATCTATGAAAAAGTAATAAAATATGATACAGTGACTTGTACTTTATGTATATTCCAAAACTTGTATTCATAAAATGTCATAAATTTTACCAATTTCTAATACATTTAGGAATAATATTAGTAAATATAAAAACCGCTGTAATTGGAAAGTCAAGTTCCATTAACTATATTGTACTTTTAATATTATTGATATAAAACTCGCAGGAAGTGATGAAGAACTCCAACATTTTTTGTTGGGCTTATTGTACAATGTTTTGTACTATGGTTTTTTACATTAATACATTTTGTCTAAATTAGTAAGTGCCAAAGAGTTAGGTCTTTTCAAAATAACCGTTTATTAAAATTGAAGCATTTTATATTTTTTGGTAATTAACTACCACATCATCAAACGGACGATTAAAAGTACTTCCAACAAAAAATGATATCCAATATGGCGGTGCGAATAAAAACAGGTTGAGAACCACTTACACACTATGTAAATTATTTAAAACAAACAGATTTCAATTTATATCGTTACGGTTTATCAAATGACAGTTTTAGATAATCATAAAAATTTATTTTTAGTACAACAGGATAAATATGTCTTACGGAACACTAGTAAATAGGTACTTTCGGTTAATATATCAGAGAATTCATTATTTTAAACAGAATTTAAATGGACTTTTAATAAACTCATTAATTTTTAATCAGTTCCGTGTACGCTTTCGTGAAGTGCAGTTGCTTTTTAGTCTTATATTTAATATTTAATGGTGATCATAATTAGTGTAAAACTAATTATAGATAAATATTAGATACAATTTATTATCAACAAAGTACAAGCTGTAGATATAATTAAAGAGGTAATTTTGTATGGTTTATTATGTTTCTTTTATGAATTGTTTATAAAATACATTTGTACTTGGTATAAAAATAAATATTCGGGCAAAATAAGAAAGAGATTATTTTGATTATCATTATGTTTGCTTGGTTTAGGAGTATCTCCTATTCGTATTAAATAAATAAGATATTTATTTAACATTTGTGTGGTGTTTAATTTGTGTGATTCAAAGGCGGAATCTAAATGAAGTGGCGTTCACTGTTTGGAAGGATTACTTTAAATAGTGGTGTGTGTGCGTTTGTTGACTGTTTATGACATTGGAATTTCATATGCCTTAATATACGGAGTAAAATGAGACTGGAAAGCATGTCTGTCTGCGATGTTATCTTTCCAACATACGATGTTATCGAGGTGGCGACCGCCATCAAAATAAACATGATGAACCAAGATTAATTATTTAAATTTATGTGTCATTATGGCGATGTTATCTTCGGAAAATAAAATTTATGCAGATATCATTTCATGGAATCTAAATTTCAAAGTTTCAAAGAATATAATAATATAAAAATAAATTCTAACGAAATTTGCATGCATATCGTGTCGTTTAAATTGGTTTTATGAATTTAAATCCAGTAGAAGTAAAATAAAATCCCAATTAAAAAAGTGGAGGGGCGATTATTTTAAAATTCTATTAAAGGTGTACGTAAACTACAAATCCCTCGCTGTGTACAGGGCATGATGTCCTTTATTCTATCTTTCATCTAGATTAATTCAGTTCGGACCGGAATCGGAACTCTCGGAAGTTTGGGAATTGTTTGGCGTTGTAGAAAGATAAGACACCACCTTACGCTTGATTTGGTACAAAAATTTTTTGGCAGCTCTGATGACACGGATCATATAGCGGCATAAATACGAAGTGTCAAAGACGAGACTTTTTTCCTGTTCAAAAGTATTGTTTCTGTTTTGTTATCTGCAAGTCGTTCTCAAAAAATGAAATAAGCAATTTACCTCGTTCACATGATTTATCAATTATTTTTCCAATAGCTTATTGCTTTGCATGCAGATAAAATAAAATGGTAAACTGATAAAGTTAATGGATTCTACCGAACGATTATTTTATGCACGACTTATTGATTATTATAGATAAACTAGACCGAATTATAATTTGTTATGTTTTTATATTGGACGACAGCCTACATTTACGAATTAATTGGATTTCTATAAGAATAAATGACTAACATTAACTGTTTTATCTTTGTATATATTTAATAAGTTCATCAAATAACTTTTATACATTATAATTTTACAATTGAATATTTCCTGTAGATTGGATAAGAAATTAACAAATAAAATAGACAGGCAAAAATTACGATAGCACTATTATCTCTTCCTTTTTATTAATGGGTGTGATATTTTACATTAGAGTAATTTTTCAAATGGATGCTACTTCTATTCGTTCATATAAGGACTATCGTGGAAAATATCGAAACGATTTTAATGTAAAAGCGACAAAACTGATTTCAGAAAATACTAATGTTGTTGCCAGCAATAAAAATTAAGTTTTGATACAAAATTTCATATGTTTTTACTGTTATATTATTGTACAGGTAACCCTCCTATAACACGTTAGATAGGTTCCTAGAAAATACCATGTTGTGTGACACCGTATAATATATGACACCCAGAGCCAGAACAAAAGGGAGAGTTACGTTCCGAAAACATTTTAAGGACAAATATAAATGAGTAAATTGTAATTTATTTATATTCATGTAAAGGCATTATAGTTCATTGTTCCTTCCCGCCATTATGTTAAGGTAATTTAGTATTTAAATATGTTTAACAAAAATCATGTTATACAATGCTGCAGTAGTATTTACAAATTTTGCAAAGGTTTTTTCAATTTTATTATGTTAGAGCGAAACCGCGTTATAGGATGCCATGTTGTAGGACAGCTACCGTAAAGCATTTGAGATACTACAATAGTCACGATAGATTTCTTTTGCAATGCACCGTCATATTAACACCGCTTTGGACAATTTCTAAAAGCACCAATTTCAAAATATAATAAACGTTATGATTAAAAATGAACATTGCTTTTTTAATTACTCGATTTATACGTTTAAGGACGTTCCCACAAAAATCACTTTTCTTAACATATCTGTCAACGAAGAAAATCACTTTTCTTACAATATCTGTCAACTAATGTATAGGGGAAAGTGGGGTAGCCCCGGACATAAGAATTTCCAAGAACCTAATCACGTTGCATTGGTAAAATTTTCTTTAAAATAGGCGTCGTCTAGAGTAAAAACATATGCAATTTAGTTGTCACGCAAACACCGAGTCTGTTACAATTTAAGGAGTAGTTTGTAAAATATAAAAATTTTTCATCGCGCTCGTCAGATTTCATTTCAAGTTATCAACTAGAAAACGTAAGTGTGAATACTTACTTTTTTTAAGTTGAAGAAAATGCATTATATTTAAACTTTGTAATAGTATTTGAAATATTTCTACTACATCTTAGGAGCTCTGAATAAAAATGTTGAATATTGAGAATCGGGTACCCCCGGACACTAAAATGTCGGGTATTGCCGGCCATTATTTTAGCTTAATTAATAATCTTTTTCAAAAGTTACTCTATACTACAGTTGAAATAAATAACTTGTCGGTGCTTTATTATTTACTGTGATAGTAAATAGTGGTTAAAGTACTGTACTTTAGTCAACTTTGTGTATTTTTCACATCCAGTACGAATCGCAACGGTGGTCAACATCTATACTGACCCGGTGCCTTCAATCAGCACAGCACATTTATTAAAACAACTGTTACGATTTCCTGATGCATCAAAAAAACATTTAGCAACGGAGCTCAAAAAACCCATATGAGCGATATTTTAACATCTCCATTTAAACAAAATTTAGAGGAAAAGCAGAAAACTAAAAACAATAAATTTGTCAAAGCAAAAAAACAAAAAATTGCTAAAAATATTGAAACAGGCAAAAATATTCGAAGTTTTTTCCAAAAAGACCGGGAGAAAGAAACCGAATGCATCATATGCAAAAAAACTTTTGATGAAGACTGGATTCAATGTTATGAGTGCAAAGACTGGGCACATAAAAATTGTTTAAATATTAATTATTTTTGTGATGTTTATAAGGCCAAAAAACGATTGGGCCACCAATAAGTACTAGTCCGGGGCTACCCGCCACTTTTTGTATTGCCAAAAAATTAGGCAAATTGGATTGGCCATATTTCCTAAAAACAAAACAAATATATCATTACAAATTTTTAATTAGTATAAACTTAAAAGTCCCTACTTTTATTTTAAATCATAAAAAATAAATAAATTTATTTATTTATATTTTTTATTTCTAATTTTTTCAAGTGTCCGGGGCTACCCCATCTTCCCCTACACATACTAATGAGTGTTTTTTATACGCAGGAATTTTGCAAAATCGTCCTAGTGGTACTAAATTTGCTAATATTGACAATAAAAGACTACATATTTAACATGTGAAACAGGTAGTGAAGTTCATTCTCTAAAGGAATATGAAGAAAATAGCTTTTACGAGGTCTGTTAAGAAAATAACCGAACATTTTGTACTACGCGCAAAGGCAGATATTTAGTAGTGTGCGGTTGGCAGTACTGCCTTACGCATAACCTTCTTTGTAACCACATGTTTTTGGATTGTTGATATCTTGTTTAGTTTTCGTGATATTGTTAATTGAGTGGAACGTGTTTATGTGTTAGTGGCAATTTTTGAAATGTGAACTTTTCTGGAGCAACGATACAACGTAAAAATTTGTGAGAAACTTTCACAGAAATTTGCTATATTAAATATTGATGTAATTATAGTAATTTTTGATATTTGATTTAGTCATACAAAATATAAATGCGATCTCAATGGCCAGGGCCGGCGCAAGTCAGGTTCAGCGCGTTCGTCAGACCAGGCCCCGCATTCTACGAAAATTACCAAATTAAATAACACCGATTTAGATACACTTTTATAGAATGATGATACCATTAACAGATGCTAGACATTCTTTTAGTAGCGATGATTCAGTTTAAAGGAGTGACAAAAATCATCAAAGTTCAATGTAACTCCATAAAGTTCTCATAGCCTGGAAACTACTTTAAATAAAAAAATGCATAAGCTTTCAGAGAAATGTACTTTTTAAACAAATTAAACTACATCAATAGTTTTTTGCAAAACTCATACATGATTACAGATTTTGTACTTTCATTGAATTTTTTGCTCCTTGAAAGCGAATTATGGATGCGAAAAAATATTACTTCGATAAATAATTCCTTGTTGTAAATTTTAAGTGTAGGATTTGAATGTGTATTTAGGCCTCGCAAAAGGGCACGCCGCCCTGTTAAAGGTGAGCGATAAACGATGATTTTTAGCATAAAAGTGTTGGAAATATGTTGTTTCTTTGCTAATACCTACCAATTGTATATGTTGTGTTGCCTAATATAGAATCATGGGATAAAATACTATCGTTCTGTATGTATTTTATTGTATTACAATTCCAGGTTTAGTAAGTATCGCAAGGTTGCTATTTTTCCTACTGTCACATTTTGATTGAATAAAGAAATTCTGAATTGAAATTAAAATTTAAAAACTTTTACTTAATTTTTGTAACTGCAAATGCTTTTTACTTTAAATTAATGAGTTGGGAAAATATTCAGGAGATTAAATTAATTTTGTGTGTTTTTTACGGTTTTCCGAGATGAATACATTAAAAGATTTTTAACAATTAAAATAGCATTTTTAATTACCTACTACCGTAGCAGTCGAAAAATCTTTGCGTTAAGTATCTAAAATATTTAATATGTGTTACATTGTAAATAATTTTATTTCATGAGGAAAGCAGATATGTATATAAAATCCGTTTTATATTTTCTATTTTAAACCACCCTTCACTGTTTCTTAAAGCTTTTCATATCTCACATTTGCACACCATTACCTGTCTAATATTATATCCATATTGATAACGAACGTTGGTCCATGTCGATTTAGTTATCGCACGGCATACTTTACTGTATTTACATTTTATAGTAATTTTCTTAGCTTTAAAGCGGCAACGTAACGTTTTTCATCCAATTCAAGTTTTTTAGCCTAAAACTATTAGTTTGAAATTAAAATGACTACCGATGCATGTAAATTCTAATCGTAGCATCAACCAACAAATGCATATTTATTATAACGTCCATCAGGTTCAATTTGAATGTAATCAAGGATCTCATCTCATCGTGTTCTTGTATTCGATTGATGTAAAACAGACAACTACCATCTTGTCTAGAAACAGACCATCCATTAAATTTAATAATAACGACATGATCGATATCGTATCGTTATAGCTCGAGTTGCTCTGCATAGTCCAGATGGAGTCAATCAGTTGGTTATCCTGTCTAATTTGATTAACCTATAGACCAGATGCTCTTAAATCTGATTTCTTTTCCTGCTCTCACTTTAGGATCCCTATTAAGGAAAAGCTCGAAGAGCCACGATCGATCAAAGGGGTCGATGAATTCAGAAAACGAAAAAACTATATTTAAAATAGATTTAACCTTCCGTGTACTCGGTGGGGTATAACTAATGTGAACAATTTTTTTTTGTTAAAACGGGACGATTGGTAAGCGAGCTTAAAACCGAGTGTGCACATTCGAGCTCAAAGTGGCACATTCCGATCTCGGGAAAATGAAGCGCGCCGCTCCGCGTCGCGCTTCATTTGCCTCCCTCGCTCGGAAATGTGCCACTTTGAGCTCGAATGCGCACATCCTCGTGTTTATTATATTAGTATAATTTACCGTGCGCTTCTTTAAATTAAAAATTTTAATTTAATTTAGTAAATGTCGATTTTATATTCGAAAAACGTATTTACCATAGCAATGAGTGGAAGGGAGCGAGAAGATACGATAATCTTGTCAATGTAAGTGAGAGGGAACGATTAAAATTATTCAATTAATTTTTCGTGTATTTGATTGGTCTAAATTATTGCGAATCATTAAGAAAGGCCATAGGGGGATAAGCATGATAAAAATGTCTTTTGTAAATATCTTAATAATATTCTATGGATATGTAGATACTATAAAAATATAAAGATCCTGAAAATTTTAGACCTTAATATACAGGGTTAGCGAAATTAAACTTCTACTACTTAAAGGGCACTGGAGGCCGTTGTACTAATCTGAACAGAAAAATATTTGGACAACAGATACTTAGGAGGATGCGCTCAAGATTTCCGAAATAAATTTTTTTAATTTAATAAATTGCCAATAGATGGCGTACATTTCAGCAATATATGCAAATGAAAGACAATGTTTATCGGGAACGTTTGAAAACTGTGTCCGATTTGAAGAACAGTATTCGCCGGCATATTCAGAACATCCATGTTGACTCTCTCCATTCAGTGGTGGAAAGCGCAATAATCAGAATGGAGTGCGTTGTCGAGCAGGAAGGTTCGCATATTGAACGTGTTTTAAAGCATTGATTTATATGCTTAGTAATGTCATTTACAAAGTTGTTTTCTTCCTCTTGCGTCTTTTTATACCTGTATCAGGTTTAGGCGATTTTCCCGCTTGAAACATTGTTGTGAATGTTGTAGTGTTTCAAAGATTCAAGGGACTGACAGTTTTACGTGGGTTCCGAACCACGGCAATTTCTAGGAAAATTTTCGAGCAGTTTTACTCTTGCCAGGTGCTCAGCCTTGCGAAGAGAAAGGAGCGTGAAATTTTCGATGGTCGGCGCGGAAATTTGAACCATTTCGAACCCACCTCGCTAGCGCAGCAGCCCAAACACTAAACCACTTGCGCCACGCTTCCTCTTAAAGTTGTTTTTTTTTTGTAACAAATTGCAAGTGCAATATTATAATTGTGTATTGTGTTTATTTTGTTCCTTTTCTGTAAAACCAGCTCGGTATTCTTTGATAAACGCTATCGCGTTTAACACCTTCGGCTTCTAGTAAAATTCAAAATCTGTCAGTGTAAGTTGACATTTTGATTTTTATAAAAGTCCGGTACTTCTAGGCAAAATGGCTTTGCGATTTTGCTGCATTTTATTGTTAGCATCGATTCATTGTTATCCAATGTGACTTGTTTGCCGCTCCGCGGCTAACTTTGGGCAAAATCGCCTCGCGATTTTGCAGCATTTTGTTAGTACCGATTTAATGTTATTCAATGCGAACTTGTTTGCCGCTTCGCGGTTATTTTTAGCAAAATCGCTTCGCGATTTTGCAGCATTTTGTTGGTACCAATTTATTGTCATTTAATGTGAACTTGTTTGCCGCTTCGCGGCTAACTTCTACGCAAAATAGCATTGCGTTTTGTTGCATTTTCGCTTTACTTACGCGTCTCGTAACATAATTTAAATTTTTAAAATTCTAATTAATATTATTTTTATTAATAATACTACGGAACAATTTATTGCGTTTTATCTCTCAATATCCAATCAACTTTTCCAAAATATTTTATCAAATGAGGAAATTAAAATAAAATAAAACCAATTTTATAACTCTTTTTCCATTAACGCAATAACATAATTTTTAATTAAAAGAATATATCTATCATATACATATATAATAATATAATTAATTAAAATAAACAAAGGTAAGCATTTTTAAAATATAAGTAATAACACAGTTTTCTGAAACATAAAATTAAGGTAACGAATTACCCCTTGTTAAAAATTATAAAATTATTCATGGGCGTACAGAAATATTTTGACTATAATCCGATTTTAGTTTGATTAAAATACATTTAGTGTTTTTCAAAACCTGGGCCTTCAAAGTGAGATGACGATACTTTTTACTTGGATAGTAGATACAGTAATCAGCTGCAAATACAGCATATACATTTTTGTTTATTATTAGCTTTAAAATACTTTTTTTTCTAAACTGGTTTCGATGACCAGTCGATGAGCGTTACGAATTTGGAGATTTTAGCCGACCCTACATTGTAAATATCAGCTTCTCGAACGTCCCTTAATTTGAGCGTTTAAAAAGAAAGAAATTTAGTTTGTGATTTTAGTACAGTTTGTTTTTTCGATGGGTTAGTTTATGTAAATACCTCTCTAAAATTCGTTGTTAATTTTGTTATGTGGAAGTGTTGTTTGCTTCTTTAGTCAGTTATTTTGTACTACTGTAAAAAATAAAATTGAGTATGTCTGAGATAAGACATGAGAACCATTAAAAATGTATTTCGCTAAATAAAATATTTTATTTCGTAGCGTAAAAAGTTCGTTTTTAAAAGTGTTACAGAATTGGTCGCCTTGGCTTCCTCGCATACGAGTTTTAAGGTTTCAAAAGCCGCTCTGTTTACGCAAATCTGCCCGTTAATCTCTTAATTTCGGAAATATTAGCAATCAAAAATTACCGAAAAAAGCCCGCCTTTTAAGATTTTTGCAAAGCTCGCGGTGTTTTGCGCCTTTCAAAATTTTATATTTCCAACCCATAATGCTTTGAATTCGAATTTAAACATTTTTTTTTGTTTCATAACGGTTAAAGACGGAAGAAACAATACCTTAATTAAGAAAAACGTCTGTCCAAGAAGAAAACCTCTTGTTACTCCATTATTGGAGAGTATTTTCAATACATAATTTAAAAGGAATAAATAATTATTTGTAGTGATAGTAAAAAATATAAATCGACGTTTTAAAATTGCAAGTAGGCGATCGAAGACGCTAATTTAAATAAATATGTACGAAACTGCAAAAATTAATAATTAATCCATTTTATGCATTTTGTAATCAAATTTGTTAAAACTAATTTACTAATTTATGTTGGAGTGTATCTTTAACACCCCAAACTTGTATGCCGCATTAAACATACCTCTATGTTAGGAATTCCGCCCAATTTTTAGGAGTCCTGAGGTCGAACCTCTAAACGAAAATTTTGTAAAACGAACAGTAAGAACCGCTCTTCTTCGGGCTTTCCAGCAAATATAAATTTAACTCCTTTTGAAAATGCCAAGTCTTAGAAATGACGATGGGAAGAATTATTCAAATATGTTGTATTTCGTGAATTCCTCTCAAGGTTGTGTTTCATATCGTAACGGTCGCTTTTAAAAGTGTAGGATTCCTGGCGCGGAGCCCTAAGCAGCCCGGTGTCCTCAAAGATGAATATTGTCATTTCGAAAGACCGCTCTTTCTATCTGCGCAAACCCCACATTTCTATTGTTATTAGTTTCGGAGATATTAGCAATCAAAGGTACATCAAAATGATTAATTATAATAAATTTCCTTCTGTCAGATGAAACGTCAAATTTTCAAAACTCGTGCGCGAGCCGTCAATTTTTCTTATTAATCTAATATCTCGAGAACCGCTGAACCGATTTACAAAAACTTTTTTTTAAATGAATCTGGAAGATCTCATGACACTTTCGTTCGCTTTATGTTGGGGTCTATCTTCAACCCCTAAGCCGGTATGCTGCGTCGAACATACCCCTATTTCAGAATTCCGCCTAATTATTTAGAGGCTTCTAAGGGCCGAACGCCTAAAGAATTTTTTTTTAATTAACAGTAAGAAGCGCTCTTTTTGGGCTTTCTAGCGAATATAAATTTAACCCTTTTAAAAATTCCAAGTCTTAGATATGACGATGGGAAGAATTAGAAATGTTGTATTTGGTGAATTAAAATGATGTCTTCCGTAGCGTAAAACGATCGCTTTCAAAGGTGTTGGTAAAAAATCGAGGCGGAGCCCTACGCAGCCCTAATGTCCTGAAAGATGACTATTAGCATCTAAAAGACCGCTCTTTCTACCTGCGCAAACCCCAATTTTCTATCGTTTTTAGTTTCGGAGATATTAGCAATCAAAAAACACCAAAAAAAGGCCGTTTTTTAAGATTTTTTGCGGAGCCCCCGGGGCTCTGCCCCATTCAAAAGTTAACTTTTCCTACGTAAAATAACGCGTTCTATTCGATTTTAAATATTTTAGACCGCTTGCGGCTAGCGTTTTCGAGTAATTGGAATTTGAAATTTTTGCGCACGGCTAGGGCCTTCCAGGGCCGTATTCTTAAAAAACAAATATTAGGGTCGGATAGGGCAGCATTTGATTGGGGGTCCCCATGCATGGCATTTTTTGAATTGGAGTACGAGAAATGGGCGAAAATCGCATTTGAAAAAAAGAGGGGGTAAAATTTCTTGCGCAGAAACGGTTCTTTGGAGGCGGATATCTCGGCCCCCCATAGAGATATCGCGGCGCACAAAAAACGAAAACGTGTGCCTTTAATGGGGCTATCACATATTTAAAATTCAGCCCTCTACCTCCTTCCCCCTCTCCTCCAGAACGATTCGCGCAAGAAAAATCAAAATAACTAAAAATAGTGCCCCCCTAAGCCCCCCCCTCGAACCCCTTTCAATCCTAATCTTTTGTAATTTGCCTCCTTCGTACCAAATTTGAATGGTCTAGGTCCACGCCATCATAGTAAACTGGAAAAAGTGGCTTATTATAAGTATATAAAAATAGATTTAACCTTCCGTGTACTCGGTGGGGTATAACAATGTGAACAATTTTTTTTTGTTAAAACGGGACGATTGGTAAGCGAGCTTAAAACCGAGTGTGCACATTCGAGCTCAAAGTGGCACATTCCGATCTCGGGAAAATGAAGCGCGCTGCTCCGCGTCGCGCTTCATTTGCCTCCCTCGCTCGGAAATGTGCCACTTTTCGCTCGAATGCGCACATCCTCGTGTTTATTATATTAGTATAATTTACCGTGCGCTTCTTTAAATTAAAAATTTTAATTTAATTTAGTAAATGTCGATTTTATATTCGAAAAACGTATTTACCATAGCAATGAGTGGAAGGGAGCGAGAAGATACGATAATCTTGTCAATGTAAGTGAGAGGGAACGATTAAAATTATTCAATTAATTTTTCGTGTATTTGATTGGTCTAAATTATTGCGAATCATTAAGAAAGGCCATAGGGGGATAAGCATGATAAAAATGTCTTTTGTAAATATTTTAATAATATTCTATGGATATGTAGATACTACAAAAATATAAAGATCCTAAAAATTTTAGACCTTAATATACAGGGTTAGCGAAATTAAACTTCTACTACTTAAAGGGCACTGGAGGCCGTTGTACTAATCTGAACAGAAAAATATTTGGACAACAGATACTTAGGAGGATGCGCTCAAGATTTCCGAAATATTTTTTTTTAATTTAATAAATTGCCAATAGATGGCGTACATTTCAGCAATATATGCAAATGAAAGACAATGTTTATCGGGAACGTTTGAAAACTGTGTCCGATTTGAAGAACAGTATTCGCCGGCATATTCAGAACATCCATGTTGACTCCATTCAGTGGTGGAAAGCGCAATAATCAGAATGGAGTGCGTTGTCGAGCAGGAAGGTTCGCATATTGAACGTGTTTTAAAGCATTGATTTATTTCTTTTTATGCTTAGTAATGTCATTTACAAAGTTGTTTTCTTCCTCTTGCGTCTTTTTATACCTGTATCAGGTTTAGGCGATTTTCCCGCTTGAAACATTGTTGTGAATGTTGTAGTGTTTCAAAGATTCAAGGGACCGACAGTTTTACGTGGGTTCCGAACCACGGCAATTTCTAGGAAAATTTTCGAGCAGTTTTACTCTTGCCAGGTGCTCAGCCTTGCGAAGAGAAAGGAGCGTGAAATTTTCGATGGTCGGCGCGGAAATTTGAACCATTTCGAACCCACCTCGCTAGCGCAGCAGCCCAAACACTAAACCACTTGCGCCACGCTTCCTCTTAAAGTTGTTTTTTTTTTGTAACAAATTGCAAGTGCAATATTATAATTGTGTATTGTGTTTATTTTGTTCCTTTTCTGTAAAACCACTGGTCCTTCAGTTTTTTGGAATCTCAGGTTGTTCTTTTCTTCATAGGATAACTCGTAGCGCCATCTAGTAGCGATTTTTGAAACTAAACATTTTTATTTCGGAAATCTCGAGCGCATTTTCCGAAGTATCTGTTGTCCAAAGAACTTTCTTTACGAACTAGTAGTACGGCTTCCAGAGCCCTTCGAGTAGCGGAAGTTTAATTTCGCTAACCTTGTATATCGGTGCCTTCAAAAAGTCTAAATAAGTAAAAATTGGAAAATAATTTTTTTCTTTGGACTGAGTGGATCGATTATTTTGAAAATTTAGTATATTATTCAGGCGATAGAAAGCTTTTACGGACACCATGGATTAATTCTTAGCTTAATAAATTGATGATCAAAAATATTATTTTCTCTTAGTTTTTCAATTTTTATTATGATACTTTTTGGGCAAAATTATGATTCTATCATTTTTACATTTCTTAAAAGACCTATAATCATTCTGAATTTTTTCAAAATTTTTTTAGTGGTACGCTATAGTTAAAAAAAATAAAAACTATTTTTATTACTAAACAAATCGAATTTTTCAACAAATTCTACCTAAATAATTACAAATTATACTATTATTACACGGAGAAAAAAATATCCTCAAAATAACTATCTAACGATACGCAATTGACGTATTGTCAGAACAACGATTCGAATGTCTAATTTAATAATATTTATAAGTCAATTTGACAATTCATAGTAAGATCAAAACAGCGCTACATATTATACTTATAATAAGGATTCATTTATTTGATTCAAGCGTTCAAACGAAAAACTCTCGTGAACGTGTGCAGTTTCGGTCGTATAGGGAACTATACAGTCAACTTGAGGATTTGTATAGCTAAAATAGGGATACGTATGATTATTTTGACGATATTTTGTTCGCCGCGGATATCCGTTAAATCACAATGACAAGAATCTTTTGAATGTCTAAAACAATAATACGTATCGTTACTTTGACGATCCGCAATAAGGAAACTCTGGATAGCTAAATTAGCCATACGGCGTATCCCTGTGAAAGATGACTATCCAACGGATAGGTAAAATAGCGATACGTATGGTTATTTTAACGATATTTATTTCTCCGTGTACTACATAAATAATAAGCTGAAATAAATCTCTTACATTAGAAATTAAAAAAAAATTGTTTATATAATAAAATATAATGCCTATTAGAATTTAATAAAAATATAATTTGAAATAATTTGTAACTCAACTTTATTAAAATTATATTTCAGCATATTATTTATGTAATAATAATAGTGTAATTTGTAGTTATTTAGGTAGAATTTGTTGAAAAATTCGATTTTATGGTAATAAAAATAGTTTTTATTTTTTTTAACTATGGCGTACCATTAAGAAAATAGTGAAAAAATTCTGAGTGATTATAGGTCTTATAAGAAATGTAGAAATGATAGAATCATAATTTTGCTCTAAAAGTATCATAATAAAAATTGAAAAAGTAAGATAAAATAATTTTTTTTATCATCAATTAATTAAGCTAAAAATTAGTCCATGGTGTCCGTAAAAGCTTTCTATCGCCTGCATAATATACTAAATTTTCAAAATAATTGATTTACTCAATCCAAAGAAAAAAATTATTTTACAATTTTTACTTATTTAGACTTTTTGAAGAGACCGATATAGATTAAGGTCTAAAATTTTCAGACTTTTTACATTGCTATATGGTCTACATATCCATAAAATATCATTAAGATATTTACAAAAGGCATTTTTACCATGCTTATCCCCCCTATGACCTTTTCGTGAAATTAATTTGTATTTCAATAAGGAGGCAAGAATGAAATTCTTGTTAGGTTTTCTTAATATTCGGTATCGTAATTGACACGTGTTATTGGAATTTAGTACTCAAGAAAAGACTCGATAGTTTATAAGTTGAGGAAAAAGTAAAGTTTTAGTATTTTTATTAATAAAAGTCTATTCTAATGCATAAATAAATATGTGTTTTACTTAAACCTATTCATTATTGGTTATTAAAATATATTTCTTATCATTTAACTGTCACAAAATGGAATTTTGTGAATTTTATTTCATTTTATTTTCGGGGTATGGCAAACCCCACCTAGTATGGCATGTGACATTTAGTCACCTAGTATGCGGAGGGTTAAACTAAAGCATTCACATAATTGACACAAGTGTACCGTAAATTTCCGTTTTAATGTTTAACAATCAAGTGGGTACTTTTCTCTCTTTTATGGATCTAACATTTTTTTGGGGATCCTTTAGAAATGGGGTGTCGTATTATTCATATACACATTTACTTTTTTATTCATCTCATTAACCCCGACCTTCCATTCTAAAAACAACTATTTTTCGCCATGATATACAGTTAGATTTATGATGCTCGAAGCTGTCAGGCGATTTTAATGAAATAATTTTTGCTTGAAATGTGTTTGATAATGGTATCGTTTTTGGTTCGGTCGCGATCTCATAATGGCCGTCTCTGGCACTGACTGATAGCGCTGCTAGCCAACTGGAGCTTTATGAAAACATATGAAATATATTCAATCTGCGAATGTGCGATAAGCCGGTCGCCGCTGCCTCTATTACAAGAAATCAATTTTGTCCTTCCAACCGCGCCACCCTGCCGCAAATCTTTGAAATGCAAACTTTGCTGTGCTATGCATATTTTAATACGTAAGATTTAATCGAAATTAGAACCCTCGTCTTTAATTAATTACGGAAATGCTATTGTGCAAAATATTAATTGTTTAATAAAATGAGTATACATTGCACATCTGTAAATGAACATCTAATTTTCTAAAAGTTACTCGTGTTTGTTCTTAATTTAAATCTAAATTAATTAGTTCTTTGCCTACTGTAAAAAAAACATTCTTCACATGTTTGAGATCAATTTCAACATGAAACTGCTGAGAATTTCATCATTTATCGACTAATTATTAAATTACTGGAACACGTACACTAAAAAGATAATTATAATAAAAATATTCAAATTAAAATCCAAATTATTTCTTCAAGTCGTAAATAGGTTATTTTTTAAATTAAACTTTACATACTCTTGTAATTTTTTTTAAATAAAATTAGATATGAATAAAATAATTTTTTTAATTCATTATAATTTAATGTACGATAAGGAAGCTTTTATTAATAAAAGGATGTGTGCTTATGTTTTTATCTGTAATAGTTGATGGTTAAGTTTCCGAAAAGTGAATATGATAATAAAATGCATAATGAGGCCTGGTCATTCAAAACCCGGCAAGTGCACTGTTATAAAAAAATTGGTTTTATAGCATTTTCTGCAACGTTTATCCTTAATATGGAATCATTAAAAAATCAATTAAATTCTTTTTTATTATTGGTAATCGAGGATTATACAATATATTGTAAATTCAGTCAAAATAAAACATAAGACTGACTATATTGCATTACTTCCATCATTATCATCATCATGAAGTTGACAATTTGAATATTTGTTTGAAGCAGCTACCCATTCTATCTATTCTGTATCAAACTACACACTTTCCTAAAAATAACCTGGCCTCTATATCTTTTTGTATTTACTTCCGAAGTATCAAAAATTGTTTGTGGAAGACCATATAATATAAACTGACCAGATTTTCGACAGGAAAAACGACATTTAGACTGACTCAAAAAATGTTGGGAACCATCTACATATATTATATGTATATAGTCCAGACATAGTCCAGACAAAAAAAAACGAATATGCATTTATATTATCACGAAAAATAAAGTGATTTACAAAATAATTAAATAGTTAACTAACAACCAAATTAAAATTTGAATAAACGTTTAGTTAAACTACTAACTTTACTATAACATGTGCACTAAACAAAGTTATATAACAATCAGTTTTTTTGCAGATGAGGTGAATCGTTAAATATCTCATTTTAGGCCACTTTCCCTTTAACAGTTTATCTAAGTCTGCCAACTGCTCAAGTGCTATATAAAAATAAATAAACTTGTACGAACAATTTCGTTTTAAGTCATATAAACAAAGTCGTAAATAAATGAGAATTACACTGTAAAAAATATTTATTTTTAAATAATTTAGTGTTTAAAAACATGATTATGGTAACATTGTAACTAACAAATATGTATAAGATTTTTCAGCTTTCGTAAAGCTGAGTTCACACTTTCAAGAACTTTTACGTTTGACATTTTGTTCGTGCGTTTATTAATTTATGCGAATATGGACGTGTTTATCGCGTAAATAACATGTCTACATTCGCATAAATTGGTAAACGCACCAACAAATTTATGGCGAATTTAACGTACAACAGGTTCAAAAGGTTTTGGTATTCCCGCAAACACTGTATCAACCATTTTAAAAAACAGAGACCTAATTGTAGCTGCTGAAGATACAAATGACAAATGTCAACGTTGATAAAGCTTTGGAAGTTGCTGAAATTCCTAGCGATGAAAGCATTATAAGTAAAGTGCTAGAAGAAAATAAAAAACTGTGAAAGTGAAAGTGAATATGAAAGTGATACAGATCTTACAGTAAACATCCCTTCAACAACTCAAGTTTACAATGCAATAGATACTATTTCTATATTCCTATATGCTCAAGAAGACGTTCCTACAGATATATTATTATCCGTAAGATCATTGGAAAAATTTGTAGAAACGTAACATTTTGGAGCAATGAAGCAAAAGACAATTTTAGATTACTTTCAATTTAACAGTAAATAATATGTAAATAACTATATTTTTTAGGGTCTTAATAAAAATAAATAATGTTAATGATTGTAGATCAATTTTGGTTATTTTCTATAAAAAATGAATGATATATATATATACGGAAGTATTTAACTGAACTTCTTTTGGTAACTCGAGTTTTTGTTATGACGAATTATTTTTGCTGTCCCTTCGACTTCGACTTATCGAGGTTCCACTGTATTTTCATTTGTAAGCCGGGATGTTCGCGCAAGTCTGATGCTCACGGCGGTTCAATCGCCCCCGAGATTGATGGTTCAATTGACCCCATATGACGATCTTGTAGTAATTAGTGTAAAATAAATTATTAAAAGAACTATTCTGCAAAGAATCGTTAGAGAATTTAAATAATATGCATGTATAAAGACATAATAATTAAAATTTTGTCATTAAAAATGAAAATTACAATATTATAAAAATTATAAAAAAATTATAAAAATGGGCACTAATTATCCGAATGTGCACATAAGTAGGGGGAAGTCTCCTATTGACGGACGGTTAAAATTTTTTTTAAATGAAAGTAAAACTACGTTTTTTTAATTTTTAGCGTTTATGAATAGGTAGAGGAAGGTGGCCTAAAGCGGGTAGGTTAAGGTTCATCGATTAATATGAACCACTTCGGCTAAAAAAAAAGTGTTTTTTTAGATTTACGTAATACAATTATTAAACTTTAATTTTATACAAAAAAAATAATTACATTTTTGCTCTAATTGTAGAAATAAATTCAAAAATATAAAATGTCAGAAATTAACCGCTTTGCCCGACAGTGGGGCCTAAAGCGGGTAGGCTCTTATAAACAAATCGGATTAATCAAAACCTTTAAAAAAAATTATCTACACTTGACATATTCTTGACAGTAACATTAGTATTAAGTTATATTCGGCTTTTCATATTATAACTGCTAAATTGTTCCAATCTTAAGATTACTTCGGTTTACTATTGTTTTTAAATCTTAATTGCTTCAACGCTTTAAATCACTTATTTTTAATACCAATTTATTCCTATCAACTAGTTGCTATCAATTATAATAAAATTACTCCTTCTGGTACAAGCAAAGAGGGTACCTACCCCCTTTGCCCAAACGCACATTTCTTAGTTTTGATACATTAACGTAAAAAATAATGGATGGATATTAAAATATTTAGTCAAATAATAAAACTAGTTTATTGTAAAAGAAAACCCCATTATAAAAAAATGGGTTAATGTGAAGGGTTTTAGTAGCAATTGAAGTTAAATTAATTTCAAACATTTTACAAAATTATTAAATTTTTTGTTTTTTAATTTTTTGACGTTATTAAGCAACTTAGGCGTCAAAAGTAGTATGACATCAATTAGGCTGGGTACTGGCATTGTAAATAAATATGTAAATTTCAGCTAATATATAACATACCCATATAAGGGCCGTTACCCGCTTTGAGCTATCTACCCGCTTTAGGCCACCCTATCCTACTTATAACATTTTTATCAAATTAAAGAAACATAAAAGTTATATTCACCTATTACTCATCTAATTCTAGATTCAACTATGGGTCAATAATTTAGAGCGTTGTAAAAGAGTACCCTAGTGCCGGACATATAATAAATATGACATGTAACGCTGAACAGATTAAAATATTTTTTATCGATCACAAATATAATTACTTGACAATTCTGGGATATCGCCACAAGCTTCCTAGCGCTATTGGTGACAATAGGAACATAGGATCTCACCCTTGAAAGTATTTTACACAAAGTACATACACAATTCTTGAACTTGATTGCCATTTTCTCAGTCCCTACTTTTTTCATGTAGTTTTCAGCCGTTGCTATATATTTTGGTTTAAAAATACGCTATTTCAAAATATAAAGTGTTCTATATTAGAGAATAAAGAGCTGCCCCGTACTAGGGGAAAGCGAAAACAAACAAATATAATAACGTGAAACGTAAGCGTAACTATAAAAATTTATCTTTTGGAACCGATTTGTTAATAACAAAAAAAACCTAGAAAACGCATAATAACTTTAAAAAATTTATTAACTTGGTAAATACAACACTTATTAAGTTATCCGATGAAATATGTTCTAGTCAAAAATAATAAACTGAGGCTCTCCTGTAATATGAACTGATGATTGAGTCTTGTTGTAACTTACACACATTTCTATTGATGTCTACTACTTTCATGCACATAAAACAATTCTTTTGTTTTTATTAATAACACAGATTTCGATAGTGTCCGGCACTAGGTGCCGGCTGGCATTAGGGGACTTTCCCCTAAGTCATTTTATTTGGGTACGAGTATGTGTGCATTCGAGCGAAAAGTGGCACATTAAAGAGCGAGGGAAGCAAATGAAGCGCGACGCGGAGCGGCGCGCTTCATTTTCCCGAGATCGGAATGTGCCACTTTGAGCTCGAATGTGCACACTCGGTTTTAAGCATGATTCACAATATTTTAGGCCAATAAATTAGACGAAAAATTAATTGAATAATTTTAATCGTTCCCTCTGACTTGCTTTGACAAGATTATTGTATCTTCTCGCTCCCTTCCACTCATTGCTATGGTAAATACGTTTATTGAATATAAAATCGATATTTACTAAATTAAATTACAATTTTTGATTTGAAGGAGCGTACGGTAAATTATAAGGGAGTGTAACCGGGTGTGAAACGGGTTTTGTTTATGAACCAAAATTTTTTACTGGTTAAATAAAGTCGGGTGTTCTATTCATTGTTGGAAAGGTAATGAAAATACACAACTTTTATCCGCAGAAAGTTTTGTGATTCCATTAACATGCAAAATTTTATGACCAATTTTCTAAGTGACAGTTTTTGACAGGAAAAAAATTTGTATCTAGGTATGAGACACCTACAAAATACATTAAAATTGTAAAATATAAAGTAAAACCTCATATCTATTTCAAAATTATAATTTTTATGCTTTCCATAATTTTATTTATCACTTTCCTCTTCATAATCGTCGCAATGTTTGCATGTGTAGATGTTTGCACACTGTTTGCGCACTTCAAAAGAACTGGCCGCTTGCAAATATTGCATTTGATGTTGTTAACAGCGTTTAATTTGTTTGGCAACAACTTTATACTAATGATGTTTTTGCTTTGGAACCCTTGGGTGGTGGTAATATGCTGTGTCTCACACCCGGACAATGACGACATTTTGAGAACTTAAAAAAAAATTGTTTTCCAACCACATATTGGCCTAATCCAATATTGGATCGTAAAATATAAGAAAAACACTAAATGCTATACATTACACTTTCCTTTTTCAATTGATTTACATGAAAAAAATAACATTTTGAAAAAAATCAAAAACGTTTTTAACCTGCAATTTTACATACGATGTTTGCAGTTGATATAAGCAATGCGTCGATTCATTTCAGTGTTAGTACAAAAACTGACTGATGACCAAAGAAGTACTTGACAGTAATCAGATCGGCCATATTGACATTGCATAATGAAAATAATTGACTGTCTCATATCTGGAGCCTGTCTCATACCCGGGAACACTCCCCTACTAATGTAATAAATGCGAGGATGTGCGCATTCGAGCGAAAAGTTGCACATTACCGAGCGAGGGAAGCAAATAAAGCGCGACACGGAGCGGCGCGTTTCATTTTCCCGAGATCGGAATGTGCCACTTTGGGTTGGAATGTGCATACTCGTTTTTAAACACGATTCACAATAATTAATTTACTTTCTTAGACGGCTAACTTCAACTGTCAAATTTTCGTTATCTGTGCGCGTGCAACTTCATTTGCTCGGTAAAATTTACTCCCAAAGCGCCAAATGAAGTACAACTTCAATAAGTAACACTACAACACTGTAGGTACAATAACATCAAATTATTCCGCTTTTAGTCGGTAGAAATCAGAAAATGAAATAAGAGTATTTTGGTTTAAAAGAAAGGATTATGACCAAGCGAAATTCAAGGACTAACAACTTATTACTAACCCAACCTATCCCAAAGATAAGCTCAAACCAGTCATTCGCTCCCGATATCTACCGATAACGATACACACAAACAGCACGAATATTCCATTTTGAAATGGTTATCGCAACACGACCGCTCGCCCTCTTATCAACGCAGATTTCTTATCAGTTCGAACACAACAAAGCCATTGTGTTTCCCCGCGGCTACAATCGTTTGCTTGGTCCCCGTTTAGTTTTATTTTTTGTTTGTTACGTATACTTTTTGACATTTATACATGTTCGACTTCTTTCCCTAATATTCATAATTTGTATCGCACTAACATATTTACTTAAAAAGTTACCCTGGATACTCTACTTAACTTGACAGAATTAAATGTAGTATCATAAGGCATAGTTTTCTTGATGAAGGAACGACTTGACGGTATTATTTAGCAATCAGATGTAGTACCGACGTTAGTTGTTGGTTCAAAGAAACGCAAATGTACATTTAAATAAATGTCGGTGTAATCTACCACGGTGTTACGACACGGTTACTTAGTATGCGGATTTCAGATTGCTGGGACATAGTCTGAGATATTTTACTTAACAACTAAGTATAGTTGTTCACTATTGTCACACTAAAGCCTATTTTCTTTAAATGCAATTTGTATGTCGTGGAAGTTGATAATCACTTGTGTACTTTTTACCTTGGAACTGTTGTATAGAAGCTATTTCTTGCCGTGTCATAACTATTCACATGTTTCAATGTTATACACCTATCTAGATTTCGATTCGATTAAAGTAATATATTAACAGCACTAGTGTTGTTCATGAACACATATTTTAGTAATTCTGAAAAATCAATATACCCTTGAAGGCGGTAGCCATTTCTATGCATAAAGGTTTAAAAAATCCGGTTTGTGACTCTTCAAAATACGATACGATTTCCGAATTTTATTAACAGACCATCTTAGATCAATAAATTAGAATCTGGTGTACTTTTCAATTACATATTTAATAATTTATTATAATGTTACTTACTACTATAATATAGTAACTACCAGATGCAAAACTAGGGACTAGGTGGACCCACATGAGAATTAGGGTAACGGGTCTCAACATTTCTGATGCCGGCCCTACCAATATAGGACCGCGACGCCGACTTGCAGAAACCCCGGTTTAAAGCTGGAACATTATTAATTTAAAATTGACTACTAACAAAATAGATCAATTATTTCGATACAGAATCAATTTGCAATTTTATGTGAAGTAAAAATAATTCGCATTTATTTATTCTGAGTTGTAAACCAATAGTTCATTTACATTAACTTGTTGAACTGACAGGTAAGTCTATATGTAGTAACATTTGTTATAGCCAAAAATCATATTATTGAACGTTTATGAAACATAAAAAACAAGATTATCCAATTATTGTCAAAGAAATGCCCATGACATTAATTAAAGCATGTAAATAATTATAAAATCATTGATGACAAAGGTTTTAAGTTACTTATTAAATTACTACCTACCTGCATCCTATTTAGGAAATAGAAAAATTATAATTTAATCATATAAGTAAGTAAATAAATTTGTTACTTTACTTTTCTAAACGATAGAACTTTGTTGGATAACGGTAATTCGAAATGTCCTCTTTGACATTGAACAAATGATGCTTCCTAAGAAGGAGATATGATAAGCAGGATCACCTTAATGAGTAAAAGAATGCCGATAACGGCCAGACAGACAAATGCGGCGTTGTACTTTAACTTTCAGACTATCTTCTAAATTACATCAATATCTGAACAAACCGAGATTTGTTCTCAGTAAAATTCGTTACAATTCCAATTAACTATTAAGTTTTTTTAAGTGTTAAAAGATATATCCAACCACAATACATGGTAAGAGAATCATCGTATATTATCTCATGTCGAACTGTATTTGATTATTTGTTTTACATTCGGAATTTTAACCTATTCTGACTTATAATTGTAAATATTATTTCAAGTCAAAATACTGTAACAAAGTTATTCTACTTTGACATCTGTACGTAATAAGCTCAATTTTTTTTTAAATTTTTGTAGAACTTATATCCTAAAATATTTATTTTTGAGTCATGACATATAAATTGATATTTTTTCTCGCATATATGTATGTATGTGTACAATGTGACTATTGAGGTACAGTGAAAGCCCTCTTTGCGGACAGCTCTGATGGCTGGATATCTCCTTTGACGGGAAAGATTTTATAGATCCAAATTTTTGACTATGGTTTTGCTTGTAATATACGATCTAGTAACTGGACGCTCTTGTAACCGGTTCCGGAGACTAAGTTTCTTTATTATGAATTCTGTAAATTTCCCACAGCTGGACATATAGTTTTAGACTTGAGACTTACCAGTGATTTGACACTCAAACAAAAAAGCAGAATGACAAGGAAATCATGGCTGAATGGTTATTAATATTAGATAGCAAAAAGGGAATACAAAGAAGCCAAATTCTTCTATTTTTGGATAATGCTTCCTCCCATTCACGCGACTTAAACCTAAAACACGTTGAAATTAACTTTTTGCCTACTAATACAGCATTGGTTTGCGAGTCTTTGGATCAAAGCATCATCAATAATTTCAACAAATTTTATTTTAAAACACATTATTTCAAATTTGAAAGATGCTTAATCGGCATCAGAACTATTCAAAATTATTGATATCCTGGAGGCAATATATTTTCTTAAAACAGCATGAAATGCAGTAACATTGCTTCTTTAAAAAAGGATATAAAAAAGGTTAATACAACATTTCCAACTTAGATCCCGAAGACAATTTGTCACTATCAACACTTGCGAGTATGTTACGCAATTTCAAAGCATTAGAATAAAAAAAATAATAAAATGGTAGAGAACATTGCGGCTATAAAAAAAATATTGACACAGCAGATGACAATTTTGATATTCAAGAATACGTGACACCTACAAATGATACGAAAAATATATGTGAAGAAGTGTCGGATACTGACTATTGCAATGAAATAAATTCATACGGTAAAACATTAAAATTTGTTTATAAATTTAAAATATTTGTAAGGGATCATTTTAGTGCATTTCACCATATAAAAACGGCAAAGAAATGAGCCATACATCAATCCAATATAACGCATTATGTTCAATTAGATAAACAATAAAACATTGTTCTTGTTTTTTATTTTCCACTTTAGAATCTTTTCTGTTATGTTGTGTAATATGAATATCGATTACAATACTTTAAATAAAAATATTAGAAATGCTATTTACCGTGCATGTAAATCTACTCTATTCAATACCCTGACATCTCTAATAACCAGACGAAAATGTCACGACCGTGAGTGTCCCCTTAACAGAGCTTTTATTTACTGTATAAGTTTTTTTTGTTTAGTTAATCTTTAATATAATTTTAAAAATTTAATTTGTTGCGGTACCTATTTTGATATTATATTAATCAGTGGTGTAGTTAGATTTTTCTGCCCATAAGCAAACATTTTATTTTAGACCAGGGGTCGGCAACCTTTCGGTGACAAAGAGCCAAATCTATAATGGATAAAAAAACAAAAACATGGAAGAGCCGCTAAAAAGATTGTATCTAAAATTTGAGATGGTTTTATACAGAAATATTTAACATTCAGAGAACTACAGAATTTTTTAAAATAGCCGCATGCGGCTCCGGAGCCACAGGTTGCCGACCTCCGTTTTAGACCCTTATCTTATATGTACAGTGAAACCTCGCTTAACAAGCACCTCGCATAACGAGCAATCTTCTTCTTTATCTTCGCCTTTAATGCAATTGTAAAAAAATGACTCGCTTAACGAGCGAGGTTTCCCATAACAACAAAGCAACAATCGTCTGGCAAAATTCTGAAATTATAGTAAACTGTAGCTTCGTACATTGAGAAGCATCACTTTAATTAGGCAGTGACTATGCGCGTTAGAAATTTATTTAATGATAATGCGGTGTCGCATTTTTACCAAATTTTGAAGCGTAGGCAAAAACAAATGTTTCGACAGATTCCTAGTAAAAGGAAATAGGTATGTTACTAAGAAAAGATGAAGATGAATCAGGCTTCTTAACAATTTATAAGTATTTTTCTTTGAACAAATGCCACACAACGTCTTTTCGAGTATTTTTTTGAAAATTTCAATTTTTGAGTATTTTTTTCGGCATGGAACGCATTATCGTATTTTACATCAATTTATGTGGTAAAAATTGTTTCGCTTAACGAGTGTTTCGCATTACGAGTAAGACTCCGGAACGAATTATGCTCGTTATGCGAGGTTCCACTGTATATGCTAGTCAGACCTTATAAACCGCGAGGTTTCTAAACGTCGCGGGACCGTAAAATTTGCGTATTTTTACTATATGGTAGGTAAGCTACTGTTATTAGCTGATTACCATGTGACAGACTGATGGTCTATGTTTGATTTTTTGCTATAAGTGTCGGCGATTGCCTTTGTATTTTGTAATTGCATTTTTCAGATAAAGTGTAATAATCGTAGTGACAATGGAGAAATAATGAGTGTGAATTTGATGTACAAGTGGCACTTAACATGCACCTCCTCTGAATGATTCAGTTATCTGCATCGGTATCTGTACAAAATTTTCTTTTATTTAACCATTGTTAATTTCTTATATATACTATTATTATATTTGAACGCATTGTTTTAACGAATGCAGTAAATTTTAATATTAAGTATACATACTTATTTTTAAAAATGAATGCTGTTATGCATAACATTTGATGTTATTAATCTTTAATCTTCTGATACGAATAACAAACCCATACAAAGTTTAAATTCACCATTAATTATTCAAGTGCACTAGATATCAGCTATCTGATACTGTATATATTTTTTATTTAAAAATATTTATCGCCTGTCTATATGTTCTGATGAGATATATTCAGACTAATTACTTTATTTACAAATCGTATTTCGGAATTAATTTTTGTTTACTGCAACTGTCCTTATCAAATGTTATAATGTACTCAATAACATTATCTAATAGGTGTTCTAAAATATACTTAAAAAAGATTCATTAGAATTCAAATTAAGTCGAATTTTGTTAAAAATTTATGAGCGATCCATGTTAATTATAAAAATATAAGCATCAGGTTGAAATTTTTTTTTGATTATTAATGTTTTATCGTTGTGTTAAATAAAGAATTTAAATGTGATTATTTTAAAATAATATCTTTGTATCGTTATTATTTTGAAAATAATCACATTGATTGATTTATTTGAATCAATTGGTAAATAAGTTACATCATTTTTTAATTATCATTTAAATATAGTTTTGAATATATGATTCACTTAATTGCTATAAATAATGCGAAAAGGGTTGCATAAAATCTTGTAAGCAATTATTTTAAATGCATACGGAAGCGGCTTTCGTGTATAATAATGAAGATGCTAAAAGCAGACAGCACCTAGACAGCATTCCTAAAACAATATTCGTACTAAACACTAGTAGATATAATATATAAACCTTGGGTTCCCTTTCGTCAACAACTCAGTCTCTATTTCATGTGCAACAGGTGATTTTACCCTCCCCATACCCTGCGTAGTAATCGTGTTGATGGGGCGAGGGTTTATACCCCTCTACAATGATGTCTGTTTTTGACAGATACTGTGTCCTCGTGGGGTTGTAGGTATTATATGTGAGTTTTCGAAGGATATAAGCAGTCGTGTTAACGAAATCTCTCGAATCGGGCTTTGGCTAACAATTCTCTTTAATTTTTTATGATACTTTCTATTTTATTAACGTTTATGGTTGTCTTCCATTTTAATTTAGGTAAGTGTTACTGAAAAAAAACTACTTTTTTTTATTTGTTGTTGAAAATACGCTTCTTTCGTTATTTATTATCGACTTATTTAACCCGTTTTAAGTTTGCATTTATTACGTATAAATTTTGATTTCGATTTGTTATTTATTCAAATTAATCTGAATAATATAATAAAATCAAATCAACAGTTTTTTTCTCAAAATTTATATCTCCATTAATAATTTAAATGAATTAAGAACGTAATTAATTTTCTTTAGACAGCAACAATTTTCTAATCTGTTCATTTTGTTAATCAACGGCTTTTTATTAAGCAAGTTATATTTAACGAACTTTATTATAAGACATTTAGAAAGAAGGAAAGTATTGATTCCTGTGTTTGTTTTATTTTAAATCGATAGAAAACTTGTTTACAAAACTGTTGAATACAGATTACTCGATTATGTATTTTTATGTCGATTTAGTTATATGGAATTCTAAAAGCATTATATTGTAAGCGTTTTTATTAGAAACGAACTTTTATTTAACTCTCGGTATATTAGATGACCAAATGTCACATGCCATACTAGGTGGCGTTTGGCATATCCCAAAAATAGAATGAAATAAAATTCACAAAATTGTACTTTATGACAGTTAAATAATAAGAAATATATTTAAATACAAATTAATTTCACGGCAATTTGTTAAGGAAAAAAGTAAAAAACAAGCGAAGCCCGAAGAAGAAATTTTGAGATCCCAACTACGGTTTTGGAATTACTTCAATTTTTTAAGTAAATTGTTCATTGTTAATCGTTCCGAAAAGCGGAATGTGCACATTCACGCTCAAAGTGGCACATTCCGATATCGGGAAAATGAAACGCGCCGCTCCGCGTCGCGCTTCATTTGCCTCCCTCGCTCGGAAATGTGCCACTTTTTGCTCGAACGTGCACATATCTTAGATTCGGGGAATTTCCTATATTAATAGCCAATGTGTCAAATCAAAAAAATTATTTTAGTTAGCCATATTGGGTTATTTGATTTTAAAAGAAGAAGATTGGTATACACATCTCAATGTGAACCTTAATATTGCATTATTGTCAAACATTAAATAATTCTATGCTTGGCTAGAAGATTTTTGAATAAATACAACAAACTGTATGGGAGTATTATTTATTATTAGAATTTCTTGAATGGATTAACTGAAATATTGAACTGAAGGGTTTTACTTGACACGATACATTTCATATACAATTTTAATTGATCAAAAATGCGAATTAGTAAACACTTCAAAGTAGAGACAGTTGGGGTACAATGAAACGAAAAAGTTATTTCGATTTTTAGATAAATCTGCGTTTTATATTTTTGTAATTTTTGCTTAAAACAATTAAGAACAGACCTAAAACTATTGATTGAGCACAAAAAAGATATTAAATTAATCTTAAACTTAAAATATTTATATGTTTGTAAAATACTTTTTTGTTCCAATGTGGCCCGGGTCTGGGGTACAATGAAACATGGTCGCGTACGATCATAAAGTATATTGAAATAAATAATTAACAAATGAAATACTTTCTTAACGCTCTTGTTTGCCAGGCATGGACTAGGCAACACCAGTTTTATATCTAGAATTGACACTATTGTCATGTCAGGTATTAGAAGAATGTAAAAGCTTCTTCACTATGCAGACCTCCCCTAGCCATTTTTCACATACGCTTTCTAACCAATATGCGTTTAAAATATGCAACAAAGAACCAATAAAGTAAATAGTATTCTATGGAACAGTGTTTCATTATGCCCCGTTTCAAGGTGCCCCATAGGATTTCAAAAGTATCAAACGCCAACTTATAAAACTTAGTAACGATTTCTATTTTATATTCAACTGCATTAAATAGTCAATATGATTAAAATTTATGTAAATAAATATTACACACCTATTAGTATTATTTTTCAGTAAAAACAATAGTTTTTGGGTAAGAAATTCAAACTTTTTACTAATGAAAACTATTTCTTTCTTCTCAGAACTTCGTTGTTGCAGAGCGACCTGATTTCACTGCTTTCCCGTGTGGAAAGTTAAGCGCTGTAATCGCTAAAACAGAAGCCCGCGAATTCGTTTGGTATTTGAATATTAATTGCCGTCGTTTCGTTGTGCCCCGCGTTTTATTGATCCCACTTGTCCCTACACCTAAAAATATTTTTATTAGGCTCGCTGCAATAAGACGTGCAGAAGAGTACCATGGTAACTTATCAAAAGGAATACAATGTAGGTACAACCTTTTTCAAACAAATCATCATCATCATCATCATCAATCAGCCTCTTCAAATCCACTGCTGGGTATAGGCCTCCCCTAAAATGTTCCACCTTTCTCTGTCTTGGGCAGTTTGCAGCCAATTTGTGGTGATTCTCTTTATATCGTCCGCCCAGCGTGTTAGTGGCCTGCCCTGACTGCGTTTATCCGTTCTGGGTCTCTATTCTAGGAGTTTGCGGGTCCATCTAGGTTCTCTTAGTCTGGCCACATGCCCTGCCCAGCTCCATTTCATTTTGGTGATGTGGTTCACTACATCAATTACACCGGTCCTACGTCTTAGTTCTTCGTTTCGTATCTTATCCTTTAATGTGACTCCCAGCATCGATCTTTCCATTCGTCTTTGGGTTACTCGCAATTTATAGGCTGATTTTTTCGTAAGCGTTAATGTTTCTGCTCCATAAGTCATGACTGGCAGCACGCATTGATTGAACGTCTTACGTTTTAAGCATATTGGGATGTCGCTCTTGAAAACATCTCTTAGTGTTCCGTATGCTGCCCAAGCTAAGGTTATTCTCCGCCCAATTTCGCATGTTTGGTTGTCCCTGCCTATCCTTAGTTTTTGTCCAAGGTAGATATATTTTCTCAAACAAAAAATAAATCTAAATATATCAGATTTTTAATGTTTCAATTGAAGAATAGAAGATTAATATGTATAGGTAAATCCAATAAATACGATGATGTGCACATTCGAGCGAAAAGTGGCACATTTTCCAGCGAGGGAGGTAAATGAAGCGCGCCGCGGAGCGACGAGATCGGAATGTGCCACTTTGAGCTCGAATGTGCACACTCGGCTTTAAGCACGATTACCAATCGTCCCGTTTTAACAAGGAAAAAATAAGTCAGGTTAATTATACCCCACCGCATACACCGAAGGTTAAAGCAGGGAAGTTTTGGAAATGTTTTTTAACGTACAGAAAAAGTAATAAATATAACAATCAAGTTTTTGGTAAGAGAATTGATATTGGAAAAGGTGGTCGTTGAATAGGTAAAAGAGAATCTCATTGTAATTCAACCCGCACTTCTTACACGTCATTTCCCCGTGTTAGTCGCTCTCGCGCCACTAAACATGCCATCAGCCCGCAGCAAACACTTATCCTAATTTACATCAACAGGATTAGTTTTCTTGACAAAATACAAACTATGTGGGAGCATTCAAGTAAAAAGATAACCGACTCGTATAACGGTTTTGTACATGCATACAATTAAATTTGTAACTGTGCTGCTTGCACTTACAACTTTTGCTCTGCGTTTTCCAATTATTTTCTACAGAAACTTTATCATTATTCCGAATATTCAAAGCGGGTTATCCAACTCCTACGTATATTGGCGAAGGCCAATTTTTTTTAAAGAACGTGCACGGGGCGGAATTGTGTACTTTAAAAAAGACGACGTGCTATGAATTGTTTATAAAATTGATTTGAGCACTTTTATATAAGTAAACTTATTTAATTTGCTTGTTTTGAGGCAAACTTTATAAATGTGAATTAAGTTTATTGTAGTAACAGTACAGCGAGACTACCTACAATTAGTGCGAATAATCGTTTTCGAGGTTATGACTTTTCTTATTTAGAAATATATTACTTATCAATCAATCTCTTCATACCTTTAAACTTTTGGGTTATTTATTATTTTGTTCTTAAAAAGTTATTTCACTATTTTTAAAAGTTTAAAAATACTTTTTCTAATTTAAATTTATGAAATAATCATGCACAGAAGGTCTGGTTTAACATTGTTTTGCTTAGCGCTTTGTAGTAGAACAGGTAGGTTAAACATGCGACCCGCGGGCCGCACGCGGCTCCCCAATACATAGATTGCGGCCCGCCGAGTCGTTTTAATTTTTTTTTTATAAACTACAGTAAAACCTCAATTATCCGGACCTCAGTTATACGGATTCGCGATTATACGGATTGTCAACCGTGTTCGGACTCGTTGCGAAAATTAAACCTCGGTATTTCTTACTAAATATTTTATTTTGTATTTCGCACTAAACCGTGTTTTTTTACTTTGTTGATTTTAAGATAATGTGCGACTGTTTTATTTAGTGATTAATATTTGTTGGGTTTTTTGTAAACATATACCTAACAATTTGACCAAGTTTTTTCCTGTTAAAGCGGGACGCTTCGTAATCTTGCTTAAAATCGAGTGCGCGCATTCGAGCTCAAAGTGGCACATTCCGATCTCGGAAAAATAAAGCGCGCCGCTCCGCGTCGCGCTTCATTTGCCTCCCTCGCTCAGAAATGTGCCACTTTTCGCTCGAATGCGCACATACTCGTATTTATCGGATTTGCTTATATTATTATTTTATTCTTCAATTCAAAAAATGAAAAGTCGAATAAATTAAATCTATTTTTTGTTTGAAAAAAATTAAATATTTTATTCCTTTTGATAAGTTATCATGCTGCTCTTCCGCACGCGTAATTGTAGCGAGCTTGATAAAAATATTTTCAGGTGTACTTCCGAATGTTTAATAATTCGCATTTTTGATTAATTAAAATTGTATATGAGTCAAATTTTAAGAAGTGGGCCACTAAAAAGAAACTAGTTGATTTTTATATCATCTTTTGCAGATTGTTGAAGGTTTATATGTCAAAATTAATGTCTCCAAATATTTTTGGGTAATTTTGCTTTTTCTGAAAATTATAAACAAATTAGTTTTAAGGCACATTTTGTAGACACTGTTGTAATTAGACTTCATTTATGGATTAATTTAACTTTTAAATATAAAAAAATATTTATATATTACATAGGGGGCGCATTAAAAATTTAGAATGACTTGGGTGGGGTATGTTAAAAAAAAGGTTGCGAAATAAGAGTCAAAATTTGGAAAAGTTAAAATATTTTTTTCATGTACGATCAAGTCTCCCATCTAGTCTAGTTTAAAAGTACTAAATTTGAAATGTGGTTTTTGGTAAAAAATATCCTACTGTAATTTTTAATTAAAAGAAAAGCGAGAAGTGGTACATTTAGTTCAGTTTGATTGAATTAATATTATTTGTAAGAGAGAAGAATAAGATAGGCAAATTCAATTATTCAGGAGTATGTGCACTTTCAAGCGAAAACTTTTTCTGAATAGAAAATCTGGATTTGTTATTAATATAGTCGAATCCAATTAACACGAAGATGTGCGCATTCGAGCGAAAAGTGGCACATTTCCGAGCAAGGGAGACAAATGAAGCGCGACGCGGAGCGGCGCGCTTCATTTCGAGATCGGAATGTGCCACTTTGAGCTTGAATGCGCACACTCCGTTTTAAGCACAGTTCACTATAATACATTTACTTTAAAAAAATTCAACTAATTCTAAAACCGTAGTTGCGCTCTCAAAATGTTACATTATATATAGTTAAAGTTCGTTTTTTTTTCTATACATTCAATTAACCGAATTTTCGATTATCCGAATGAGCTGCAACAATAATTAGTCCGGATAACCGAGGTTCCACTGTATACGAATTTATTATTTAAAAGTAAATCATTCTAACAACCGTATTTTATTAATTTTATGAACAGTAAAAACATGCGGCCCCTAACTTAGTACAAAATAGTTTATGTGGCCCGTAATATCATATGAGTTTGGCATGCCTGTCGTAGAGGAACGAATTTTACACGCTAAATGAGGCGTTACTGTACACATAAAATTAATTCATTGTTTCGTGTTACGCGATGGAACATATACCTCACGAATAAAGTTTTAATTTTTTTATTATTAATAAAATTTTTAATAATTTGGTGGATGATTGCGGATTACGATAACAAACGAAGTGAACGAAAAGAGATATATTTTTGTAGTTCAATTTATCTCTGATTTGGTGATGCACGCACTTAAAATCTTCTCAGTTTTATTTTTTATATTTGTTATTGATTTTAAAACGAAATTGCTAATTTAACTTTTGTTTAAAATTTAAATTTAACGTTAAACAAACTAATTGCCAGGGATTGATATTTTCGGTTTATACCTAATTTTTTTATTAACATATCTAAACTCTAAAAAGAATGCATTATTTTGGGCTCTCGTTAATTCATTGGCCTTGGTTTATTTTAACAGTTTAATAACCATATTCACCTAAGTAAATATTTTGATCTTTTAGATTGGCCATGGGTAACTTTTTTTACTTCTCTGGTCAAATAACAATTCTGTTTTTGAGTCAAGGGCCGAACCGAACTATTAAATCAAATTCATTATTAAAAATGAATAAAAAGAAGTTGCTACCTTTTGTTTCATTTAGTTAACATATAATTCGACTAACTTCGCCAAGAAGGATACTGGCCTGCTTAAAAGAAGTGGAGGGCCGGATCCGATCCGCAGGCAAAGTTATCCGTATGTGTTTTAGAATGTATTCTGCAACTACCATTTTTATAAGAAAAAGAAACACAATTTAAGCAGAGCTCACAACATTTCATAATCGTTAATTGGCTATTATTATTGATTTAGTAATTAATTAAATTTTATCTAAACACTTATAGTTAGTTTTTAGATATTAAACTAGTGTGAGGTTAGTGGCACAGTTATGATTACGAGAAATTACTGGTATTTCTAACGCTTTTACTAAAAAAATATTATTATTTTAATTTTATGTTTAGATAAAAAGCGATTTGGTTATTTCGCGACATGTGTGCGTTACATGTTTAATTTCTTCCTATGACATTTTAATTTCAATTAAACATTATTAAACTCCTTTGATTATACGTTATACAAAAGCCAAGTATGCATCTGATATTGACATAATATTTTTAGTACCTGTATATCGGTACTTATATTTTCGAAATTATTGTAATCTTTACTTATGTATTTTGCTAAAATTAATTAACTAATTAATGTTGCAGGTCATCCGGATAATCGAAAATCCGGACAATTGAAAAAAACAATTTTACCTTGTTAGGTACTTATTTACAAAAAAAACGAAACAAATAAGTATTAATTATAAAATCAACAGTAAAAAATACCAAACAGAATCATAAAATGTTTAGATAAAATTAAAAGTAAATTGATCATTATTAATCGTGGCGAAAAGCGGAGTGTGCACATTTGAGCTCAAAGTGGCACATTCCGATCTCGGGAAAATGAAGCGCGCCGCTCCGCGTCGCGCTTTATTTGCCTCCCTCGCTCGGAAATGTGCCACTTTTCGCTCGAATGCGCACATCTTCGTGTTAATTGGATTCAACTATATTAATAACAAATCCTTTAAATCCAGATTTTCTATTTGGAAAATGTTTTCGCTTGAAAGTGCACATACTCCTTAATAATTGAACTTGCCTATCTTATTCTTCTCTCTTACAAATAATATTAAATAAATCAAACTGAACTAAATGTACCACTTTTCGCTTTTCTTTTAATTAAAATTACGGTAAGTAGGATATTTTTACCAAAAACCACATTTCTAATTTAGTACTTTTAAACTAGACGAGATGGGAGACTTCATCGTACATGAAAAATAAATACTTTAACTCTTTACGAATTTTGACTCTTATGTCTCAACCTTTTTTTTAACATACCCCGTCCAAGTAATTCTAAAATTTTGATGCGCCCCCTATGTAATATATAAATATTTTTTTAAATTTAAAAGTTGAATTAATCCATAAGTGAAGTCTAATTACAACAGTGTATACAAAATGCGCCTTAAAACTAATTTGTTTATAATTTTCAGAAAAATGAAAATTACCCAAAAATATTTGGAAACATTAATTTTGACATAGAAACCTTCAACAATCTACAAAAGATGATATAAAAATCTATAGTTGATTTTTAGTGGCCCACTTCAAAAATTTGACTCATATACAATTTTAATTAATGAAAAACGCGAATTAGTAGATATTTGAAAGTACACCCGAAAATGTTTTTATCAAGCTCGATACAATTAGGCGTGCGGAAGAGCACCACGATAACTTATCGAAAGGAATAAAATATCTAACATTTTTCAAACAAAAAATAGATCTAATTTATTCGACTTTAAATTTTTTGAATTGATGAATAAAATAATAATATGGGTAAATCCGATAAATACGAGGATGTGCGCATTCGAGCGAAAAGTGGCACATTTCCAAGCGAGGGAGGCAAATGAAGCGCGACGCGGAGCGGCGCGCTTCATTTTCGCGAGATCGGAATGTGCCACTTTGAGCTCGAATGCGCACACTCGGTTTTAAGCACGATTACGAAGTGTCCCGTTTTAACAGCAAAAAACGAACGCGGGTCACAATCCGGATAATCGCGAATCCGTATAACTGAGGTCCGGATAATCGAGGTTTTACTGTAGTTATTTTTATAATTTATTTTAAAGAACTTTAGGATTTTAATTTATATGGTTCTAATCCTTATATTAGAAATTCATTTTATCGAACACCTTCGTAAATGGTTATAAAGTCTTTAACCTTCTAAGTAGAATATTTAAGATTTAGTGTTTAGATGGTGTGACAGTAGTTGGCCGTTTCGTATTATGACAAATGATGTTAGGTGTAAGAATGATTTATGTATAACATTTTATGAGAAATATTAGTTCCCGAGGTAAGATAAAATCAATGCTGGGCCAGGCAAGCTAGTTAAAATGATAAAATCAGTTCCATACAGGGCAAATAGCTCGATCTGAAAAGCGATAAGGGGCCTGGGACGCGTGGGGAAGGTTGAGCGATGCATGCTAGTGATAAGAGTCGGGCCAGGCGTTATCACTGCTCATCAATCAGTCAGTAACTGATAAACAAACTCCGCTTGAACGCTGGGGGACCGCTTATCAGGGCCGACGGTTTCAATCTATAAAGTCTGGCGCGGTTGGAAATTGCGTTCTTCTGTTGTTGGATCCGATCTTCAAATGAAAGAACTCCACTGTTTATGTGTGCCTGGGTTTAATTTATTTTTTGCTCGTTTTATTTTTGTTACAATAACTGTTTCTTTAGTGCTCTTATCGCAGATAACTATCTTTATACCGTTTAGATAATGCGATATTCGCTTTCTTTCCGCTACTCTAAAATTGTAGTAAACAATGAAACATAAGCAATAGACCTACATTCGCTATCGTAAAAAGTCTAATATTTTTATTGACAAACAAAAAAAATTCTTATCTCGCCTAAAGTATAAACAGATAAACAATAAACTGATTTTAAACACACGTTTTGGAAAGGTTTAACTGCAGCTACACGTGTATGTATGTGTGTGTGTGTGTGTGTGTGTGAGTGCGCGCGTGTATTTGTTTGTGTGGGTGTGTATGTATGTGTTGTTCTGTATATTCGTGTCTACGTACGTACAGTGGAAACTCGGTTATCCGGACTAATTATTGTGCAGCTCATTCGGATAGTCGAAAATTCCGTTAATTGAATGTATAAAAAAACTAATTTTAGCTATATATATATGTGATCATATGTCATGTTTTGAATGGGACTGTACCGTTTTCAGATCATTTGTTCCGTTGTCCCCAAGCAATCATTCGGGACGCCAAAATGTCCCGTTTTCAACAAATTGTCAATTACGATACCGAATATTAAGAAATCCTAACAAGAATTTCATTCTTGCGTCCTTATTTAAATACAAATTAATTTCAGGGCAATTTCTTAATGAAAAAATTAAAAAATGATGAAAAATAGGGGAAGCCTCAAGGAGAAATTTTGAGAGCGCAACGTCGGTTTTAGAATTACTTAAATTTTTTTTTAAAGTAAATTGATCATTGTTAATCCTGGCGAAAAGCGGAGTGTGCACATTCGAGCTCAAAGTGGCACATTCCGATCTCGGGAAAATGAAGCACGCCGCTCCGCATCGCGTTACATTTGCCTCCCTCGCTCCGAAATGTGCCACTTTTCGCTCGAATGCGCACATCTTTGTATTTATAGAATTTAATTTAAAAACACGACATTTGTGAAAGTTCTTACTTGTGTTATTCCGATGAGTGGGAAGGAGCGAAAAGATACAAAACTCCCATAAGTGCAAGTGGGGGGGAATGATCAAAATTGCCTCAATAAGTATTTATGAACATATTCCATTGCTTTTAAAGTTGATTATGGTAAATTGTGCTTAGAACCGAGTGTTTCAAATAAAAAAATATATTTTAGTCAGCTTTATTAGATTATTTGATTTGAAAAGAAGATTTGTATAGACATCCCTAATGTGAACCTTAATATTGCAATAATTGTCAAACGTTAAATAATTCTGTGCTTGACTGGAATATTTTTGAATGGTATAATTAAATACAACAAACCGTAGGGAAGTTTTATTTATTGTTAAAATTTTTTAAATGTATTCACTGAAATATGGAACTGAGACTTTTTCCTTGACACGATACATTCCATATGGGCGATTCCATGCCAGATTTGATAAAGTTGCACCAGTGGGTAAAATTTTTCGGAATAACCTTGACGGTCGTTGTAGCCTACCATGCATGCTTTTTTTATTACTCAGGAAAACGGGAAATTTCACTAAAACACGTGGCGAATTGTCATTTTTTGAGATGATGTGCTGAAATTTAGTACACAATCATATATGATCAGCTGAAAATCGTGTGCCGAATTTGGACTAAATCGGTGAGATGTGATCTAATTTTCTTTGGTTTTGACATGGAATATCCCTATTAAAAAAATTCCTTTTCGGCGTATTTAGCCAATAAGTCACATTAAACCCAAAACATCAAAAATCCCACTCTAATCATTTGAAAGTATATCCTTTTAGCTATCTTCTCTGAAAATTTCAGTCAAAAAAATATCAGTTTTGGAGTTTATGCGTATACTGCGCATGAGTCGTGAGATATCAGAAAAATTCAAAAACCATCGTATTTTACGGAAAATTTTCAATCACCTATGTCTTTTCAAATAATTTTACGATCGATTCTATCATTGTTATGGTCGAAATTCGAAATTTGTATTTGGATTTTTCAAATTTGACCGAAAAATTGATTCGGCGATTATATATGGGTCAATATTTGATAATCGGCCGAAAAGGAGTACAAAAATTTTATTACATTTTTTGTCTAGTTTTATAAAGTTTTAATATTTATTTAATAGACTTAAATTAACCACACACACAAAACAAAAAAAACTCAAAAAAACTCAAAAAAAAACCCACACACAGATATATATGGTATAATATATATAAATAACATATATATGGATATATATATAAAGCCTTAGTCATTTTCCTGCCTACAGCGTCATTATTCTGTTACGAAAATGACAGGCTAATGACGACAGGAAAATGACGAAAACGCACATTATAATTTATATACACTATAATATCAAAAATAGAAATAAAACCATAAGGTAATATGAACTATACCGCTAGACATGATGATTTAGTACAAAAAAACAGAATTATTTCCTTACATTTTCACTCTTAATAGATTGACAGGCTAATCACGAAGTGTCTGAAACACAAGCCAAATACGTCACATTTGTCTACAACACCGGACCAACTGCCGACATAGCGCTTTCCTCTTCACCAATCATAATCATGGATACCGCGTCTAGCTATATGCGCATCTCAGTCTTTTGCCGCATTAATTTAAAACGTGGAAAATTCAAATTTAAACTTCGGCAGGCTAATGACGCGTTAACGATTCTCCTTGATTTAAAATAAAAATTCACGTATTCAAAATCATACGATACTAAATAAAATGTAAAATAGTTTTAGGTCTATATCTATATAATGTAAAAATAGTCAAGTCTTTGTAATTTATTATTAAATCTTTAATTCATCATCACAAATTTGCACGAAATTGAAAATTCTCCTGACAGGATATACACTTAGATGCGTTTGAAAATGCCCGACCGATTTAATCGACAAAACATATTATTTATGAGTATTAAAAAAAATAATTATAAACAAATGGCAAATGTATACGATAGTTTGCACTTGTACACACACGTTATAAAATTTTTGACCAAAAATAATGATTTTGAAGTGTTCAAATACTAATAATTCTATGAAAAAATGCGAAATCGGTAGTGCGTTTGAAAATGCCCGTTTTAATGTTTTCCATTTAGAACCGTTTTTTTTTCCAACAAACTATAAATATATTGTAGATGTTGTTTAAGAATGTAAATAAGTAAACCATTAAAAGTTTATTGTAAGTGAAATTTTAAATGGTAGCACCAATAAATAGCGTAATTTGTATTTATTACATAAAACATTTTTGACAAATGATGACAGTAAAACGTCAATACAAATTAAAATTTGACAATTAACATAACTAAGATTATTCTTAAAACACTGTAGATCACGTTCCATATTTTGGGCATTTTCAAACATATCAATTAAGCATCATAACAGTAGAATTAATTTTATACACTTCTTATTCACAAATTTATCGGAACTAAAAGACCAAAATAAAATAAACTACGTTGAATATTTTTATGCTTTCTTCGCCTTTTGGTAACTACTAAACTCGCACGAATTTAGAATGAAAGTTACATTCCAATCAATACAGGGGGGCTCCAAATAAATATGGTGCAATTATTACCTTACTTTGTGAATTAAATCGGGTGTGCAGTTTCAAACGCACTTTTTTATACGGCCGTTTAAAACTGCACTCCTCCATCTAATAGACAAAATATTATATTTATGAGTATTAAGAAGAATATTTATGACCAATTGGTGAATATATGCGCTATTCTGTTCTTGTGCAGCCGAGTCTAAACTTATTCGACTTTTAATTTTTTGAATTGAAGATTAGAAGATTAATATGGGCAAATCCAATAAATACGAGGATGTGCACATTCGAGCGAAAAGTGGCACATTTCCGAGCGAGGGAAGCAAATGAAGCGCGACGCGGAGCGGCGCGCTTCATTTTCCCGAGATCGGAATGTGCCACTTTGAGCTCGAATGTGCACACTCGGTTTTAAGCACGATTAGAAATAAAACAGTCGCACATTATCTTAAAATCAACAAAGCAAAAAAACACTATTTAGTGCGAAATGCAAAATAAAATAATAAAATATTTAGTACGAAACTGAGGTCCGGATAATGGAGGTTTTACTATACTTATTAACGATTAGTGCATTATAAAAATGCAAACACAAAAAGGAACACTAAAAAGTATTTGATGTTTAATTTTGTGTAATAAATTTCTTATTATTATTATGATTTAAATCACACCTGAATACAAACGGATCTCATAGTTAATAATTCATTTCCTTCACAAGACACTTTAGTATGGAAATTATTTTTAACCGGCTGTGTTTTAAAAATTGCGCTGCCGCATAAAAGCACTTGGCCATATACGCGGTTCAATGCAAAATAAGTTTAAAAAAAATAAAGAACATAACGTAAATAGTGAGAAAAAGTACAGCTTGCTTACAGTGTATGTACAGCAATTCTCATCACAACGAGGTTAAGACAGACAATACTCCTTAGATGAAAGATATGACGGTACCGGCTGCATGGTAATGTAAGACGGAGAATAAGATGTGTTTGATAAGATGGCAACGACGATAAAAGGGGCGATGGAAGATACCGCCAAATGAAGGACGATTTTATCAAATTGACGAGGGATTTAGCTGATGTAGCAGAGAATGGGCTTCCTATGATGGATTCTAAAATAGGTATAAGCAGATAGCTTCGTTTTTACAATAATTACGCTTCTAATAAGCTTTCGTTCTAAAACAAAGAATAATGGATGCGTGAACTCTTAATTAGGAAAACGGAAACATTATTCACTTACTGTTTTCTGCTGCTACTGCATTCTGAATCATAAAATCATAGTAAGTTCGTAAGATACGAAACGCAGTTAATGTTTAATGGAAAACGTAGGTATCTCTTTTATTTTTATTATTAGTGTAACATATAACAATAATTGCGTATATAATTAGCTCGCTTGTTAAATGGCTAAAAGATAATCTTTATGTGTATGTTATAAGCAACATTTATCTGTGATTGAAATCTTGCGCTGTTTCGCGGTAACTTGATATCTGGAATCTTGATATCGCAAGACATGTAATCAAGTTATACCCATATCGCTTCTATAAATATTCGTTTTTATTAAATTTCATGCTTTTGTTATATCGTATATGAAGCTCAAATTTAATCACGATGAGAGATGAGGATATTTGTTATTTTTAGATTACCCTATTGGTTTCCAAGTCTTAAATAATATTTGTAGTGCATAGGGATATGTATTCATACAATTTATACGTATTAATGTCATTAGTAATAACAATAAATTTTAGGTCTGTAATAAATGTAATTGTAGTCAACTAATTTTAGAACAATTTAAGAAATTTAAAAACCAAACATTTAAAATGCATTTTTATTGTTTATATCAAAGACTACTGTAGAACGATTTTTGCTTACATATGTGTATTAGTTCAAAAACTTAAGATGGTTTGTGAATTGCATAAAAAATAGTTAAAATTCCTATTAGATAAAAACTTGAGAAGCTAATTGCGAAAATGGTACAATCTGGTATTACGTTACTTTGAAATACCCTATGGTTTCTTTCTATAGCAGAGGTGGCCAAGCTCCGTGATAGTCCGAGCCATTTTTTAAAATTTGCAATTTTTCGCGAGCCGCAATTAAATACGTATTTAAAAGGTATGCAAACAAGATATTAAAAAAATTTTTTTTACAGAAATTACATATACATATTTATTGAAAACATAAATAAAAGTACAAAATATGTGTATTGAATTTAAATATTAAAAATTAAACACATTTATTTTACTTCTCTTGATAATTCTTTAAAATTTCCAGAGGAGTTAAATAATAATAGTTGCGCTCTGAATCCAATTAAATCTATTTGCTTTATATGTATTAAGTATTAGTTTTAAGAAAAAACTAAAAATCACAAAAGCAATTGACAATATGCGAAAACGTAGTGTTCCAAATTCAACACTATTATTTGTAACGAAATATTTCATATTTTGATTTTTGCGTTCCGCCATCTATCAAAATATAGTCAAAGTTAATGTTGAGAGAACATAACCCAATAACAAACACTTATAGTGGTTCTCCAGTTCCATTTACAAATTGTTAGAAGATACGTGCCAGTACAGTTTTCCAGAAATCGATTCATAAAAGACGCCTCTACAGGGTGAAGTATTTTAAATTGAATAAAGACTGAAAAATCTACTTTTATGCTCCTTAATGTAAGTTTGATTTCAGATATTTTGCAATGTTTTTTAGAATATACAGGAGAACCTCGATAATTCGAAGTTGAAGGGAAACTAAAAAAAAACGAGTTAAAAAAAAATCGAGTTATTGATATAAAAATATTAACATTGAAATAGGCAAGCCTTAGCGATACAGGTTCGAGTTATCAAAAATTCGACTTATCGAGGTTCGACTTATGGAGGTTCGACTGTATATTATCAGTTTTGGGCGAAACAAAATATGTCACCCTGTAGACCTATCTATCTTCCGTTGATCTATTTTTTTTTTACAACAATTAATTGTTGCAAAAAAATGGGATTGGAACGATGAAAGGCCTAAATTCGCCTCGATATTACCTAATCCCCTATGATCGGACCGCGACCTTAATTTTCTAGTACATATGTAAAGTACCTGTAGGTATTATGGCTCACCTAAGGTTTGACAATTTTTTTTGTTGCCATTTTAACAGATTTTGATTTTAATTATACTACATCTATTCGAAACAAGAAAACAAATAATTTAAGCTTTCCACCCATTTTAATTAGGATATTTTTTTATTTTTCTAAAAGTTTACTTTGGGCCATATTAGCAACTTATGTAACGAAAATTTTGTGAGCGAAAATGATAAAAATAAATCATTTATAAATTATGTTTTTTTTTCATATAAAGTGATACAGCATCTAAATTTTACTTGCTCTAATAAGAGGTTTTTCATGAGATACTGTTAGCAATTTTCTACCTATAAAGCGTGATCATAAGGAACACGTAAAAATTACATCCTGGAAAAGACGAACAAAATGCAAATTAAAAAAGTAACCTCATCCCAAGACAGTAGACCAGTAAGAATTACAGTCAAACCTCGATAAGTCGAAGTTGAAGGTAAACTAAAAATAATTCGAGTTATCAAAAGAGTTATCGTTATAAAAATATTAACATTGAAATAGGCAAATCCTAGGGAAACAGGTTCAAGTTATCAAAATTCGGCATATCGAGGTTCGACTTATGGAGGTTCGACTGTATTAAACAAATTTTAAGAATAGTTACCAATCCTCGCAGTAACAGGTTGTATCTTAATACTATATAATCTCCGTCTTACGACCACATGCTTCAAATCAGAGGTTTCTAAACCATAGTATACGTTCATCGAGTGCTTTTCATTCGGCCCATTGATATTTTTAAAAACATATTAAATACATTCCCATATCTATAATTTATGATAATTTTTATGAACAATTTTTTTTAATCTGGCATAGTTAGCAATTTCAGTACTCTAATGTAATTTTATCCTTAGAAAGTTTGAGAACTTCTGCTTTAAATCAATATCAATAAATTCAAGAAAAATACGTTGCATATTATTTACCATCAAAAGCAGCAGTGCTCGAAACGATGATTGCAAGGGGGATACAAAAGCATTAGAAAAGGATCGGAAACAAAAAGGAAGTTGAGAAGTAGTATTTTAAACGGTTGCAACCCTAGTCTATATTTGGAATGAAACAAGATTTTAAACATCTCCGTAATCCACACTTGCTTTATAACTGTTATAAATAGTGATTATGAGTTTTATTATTACTACTTGCTACTCGCAAATTCAAAAATTGAAATAATTTTAAATCTATAAGCTTATAATGAAATATTTATTTAGTACTACTTGGACTTCTGTAGGTGGGCCTTGATTGGCTTATGAAAATTTAAAATAGATTGTTAAGTACAGTAGACGCCGCCTAATGTGATCACGGTTAATGTTATCAACCGCTTAGTGTGATCAAACTGGTTTGGAACCAACCGACACAATACAAAAGCATTTCTACGCTGGTGTCTTTCGCTTATTGTTATCAGCCGGTTAATGTGATCACTTTATCTCGGTCCCAAAGTGATCACATTAAGCGGCGTCTACTGTACTTGGACACGTCAAAAATTGCACAATATTAATGTTCAATGTATTTGGCGGAAGATTATGTATAAATATATAGTAAAACGTTGATTATCCGGATCTCAGTTTTACGGATTTGCAATTATCTGGATTGTCAACCGGTTTCGGCCTCCTTGTGAAAATTAAACCTTGTTTTTCATACTAAATATTTTATTATTTTATTTTGTATTTTCCACTAAACACCGTTTTTTTGCTTTGTTGATTTTAAGATAATGTGCGATTGTTTTATTTAGTGATTAATATTTGTTGCGTTTTTTGTAAACATAGGCCTAACAATTTGACCAATTTTTTTCCTTTTAATACGGGAGCTTTGCAATCGTGCTTAAAACCGAGTGTGCACATTCGAGCTCAAAGTGGCACATTCCAATCTCGGGAAAATGAAGCGCGCCGCTCCGCGTCGCGCTTCATTTGCTTCCCTCGCTCGGAAATGTGCCACTTTTCGCTCGAATGCGCACATACTCGTATTTATTGAATTTACCTATATTAATCTTCTAATCGTCAATTCAAAAAAGCGCGACGCAGGGCTTCGCGCTATATTTTCCCCAGATCGGAATGTGCCACTTTGAGCTCGAATGTACAGTTAAACTTTATTCTATTCAACACCCTCTAAACCACTTATAGTGATCGAGCTATTCCAAGAGTCCTTACCAAGATCAACCTTGAATGTTCTTTCAACCATGCAGCACCAGATTTTGTCTCTTAGAATAGCTCGATCACTATAAGTAGTTTAAAGGGTGTTGAATAGAATAAAGTTTAAATGTACACACTCGGTTCTAAGCACAATTTACTACATCAACTTTAAAAGCAATAGAATATGTTCATAAATACCTATTGAGGGAATTTTGATCATTCCCTCTCACTCATTGCAATAATACAAGTAAGAACATTCACAAATTTCACAAATTTTAAATTCAATTCTATAAATACGATGATGTGTGCATTCGTGCGAAAAGTAGCACATTTCCGAGCGAGGGAGGCAAATGAAGCGCGACGCGGAGTCAACATTAACATTGATCAATTTACTTTAAAAAAATTCATGTAATTTTAAAATCGTAGGTGCGCTCTCAAATTGTCTCGTTGGGGCTTGGCTTATTTTTCATAATTTTTTACTTTTTTCATTAAGAAATTGCCGTTCAATTAATTTGTATTTAAATAAGGAGGCAAGAATGAAATTCATGTATGGATTTCTTAATATTCGGTATCGCAATTGACAGTTTTTTGAAAAGGGGACATTTTGACGTCCCGAATGATTGCTTGGGGACAATGAAACAGATAATCTGAAAACGGAACAGCCCCATTCAAAATATAACGTATGGTCACATTATATACAGTTAAAATTCGTTTTTTGCTATACATTTAATTAACCGAATTTTGGACTATTAGAATGAGCTGCAACAATAACACTGGCACACAAAAAAAGAAAAGTGGTCAGTACTTTTGACCAGACTCATTTAGGGTTATGTATTTCCATGCCTTGAATCAGAATTTGATGTCGGTTTACCCAATATACCTCTAAAATTTTGAGTAAATTGCAAAAAACTACAATTTTTAGCCAATTGAAGCAGTTTTTTGCAATTTACTCAAAATTTTGGGGGTGTACAGGCCAAACAGATTTCGGATTTGCATTCAGGGCCTCGAAATACATAACCCTAGGTGGGTCTGGTCAAAAGTACTGACCACTTTTTTTTCTGTGCTCTTGATATTTTTGTCTATGTTCTACTACTTTTTAAATATTTTTTACAATTTTGGATAAATATATGAATGATCGAGATTAAGAGATTCTGAATTTGGATTCATCTCATCAAAATATACATATAAGGAAGATTTGATCTAATTTAATCAATTTTTCTTCATTTTCATAACTGCAATTTTTAGTGTTTTTTTGCAATTTACTTAAAATTTTAAAGGTATATTGGGTAAACTGACCTCAAATTCGGATTCAGGGCATCGAAATACATAACCCTATGTGGGTCTGGTCAAAAGTACTGACTACTTTTCTTTTTTTGTGTTCCAGTGTAATTAGTCCGGATAACCGAGTTTCCACTGTAGTAGGTAAATAGTATCTAAGTTGGTTTTGTCGACATCGACAGGTGGTCAACTTAACAAGTATCACTGCGTGTATTGTTAAATATATCAGACAATCTAAAGCCTCCACAATATCCTAAAATCTAAATGATTCGGACCAATATAAAGGTTCAGCTACTTTACCCACACCTCACCTTTTTTTTGTGTATTAACTTTAGCTATATCTACAGAAAAATTTGATTTAAGGAAAATAAGCAATTGAAGAAACCCATCGTTAATGCTCTTTAAAAGTTTCCGCATTCGTCTTTTGTAATTGCATACTGAAGGGATATTTAAAAAAATCTATATCATTGTTTAAGGATCTAATAAAAGGCACTTATTGCAAAATAATTGTTTATAAATTTGGCGTTTTGAACATTTAAACTTTCAATGAGTAAATTGCTGATGGTGAGAGTGATCGCGATTGGCCAGTACTATTGTTCGACCTCGGATTCGTATTGCACGATTGCTGATCTAGCTACATAATAAGAGCGATATATACCCGTAATCAGATTACTGGTGATAAATTACCCAACCCGTTGTTAATAGATATCTCTGCAGACTCACGACGAGTTTCACCGCCTACGCTGTTAGTCCAGCTATCTCTCACTTACCTAATATCGAATTTAAAATCTTTAAATGCTCCAAGGTACATAACTCGAATTCCCTCTTTTAAATGCTGTACAAATAGCGTTTGCAGGCATATCGGTTTTTCAAAAATACATCTTAAACGGCACTTCAATTAAAATCGAATTTATCGTGTTTGAATTTTTGTAATAGTGTAGTGTTTTGTCCAAGCCCATTCTGTAGTATCGATTAATAATTGCTGTACTTCCACATTTATAGATATCGCCAAATTCAAGCACAAACGCGAAATGACGAACAAAAGACGGCCATAATACTCATAAGCTTTTTGCGGTGCAGATTTCGAAGTCATTGAAGCTGAATCCAGCAGATGAACGGCTAGAGATTACATTATATTCTCGATTTATCTTTTATTTCTAGCGCGAGTGCATTCTCAGCTTCAGGCATTGTTAGTCTTTCTCACCCACTATTGTTTTCAAGTAAATCATATTTTAATTTTCTGATATTTGCAGGCAATTTTGCTGTTTCAACATTTTCAATCGTTATATTTCCATTAACGATTTATGTAATGTTTATTCTAAATATCAGAATTTATCTAACCGACTATAATTGATTTTATGTATGTCTTCAAAAATTATATAGGATATACACAATTGATATTATATGAAGATATTAAAAAGTTTGATACGACCATAATCCCCAGGTATAGATATTTGATATAACATAAAACGAAATTTATGCGTTTATACAATAGTAAGTTTAAGTTCTGAACTAACACGAGTTTAATTCTGAAATATTAACTGTTAACATTAAAGTCACGTGTTCGGGACTCGTCCCCATACAGGACAGGAAATTGTGATTCTGATCGTGATACCAAAGGAATGACAGGAATAATATTAAATTATTATAACTGAGGGTAGATATGAAATGACAACTTGCACAAAAAATTTAAAATAAAATGCACACTGTAAATAATCCATCAATCTTACAATTTTTCTTTCGTCCCACACTACATTTCTAGAATTTAGATATTTGTATTGAAAACAAAATGTAACTTTTTGATAGACGTTGATTTTATATTTATTAAAATTATTATTTTATTTAATCGCTTAGTAATCATTCTACTTTTTTCGTATAACAAATAATTTACAAAAAAAATTTGGACTTAGTCCTTTGAGGAGCACTGGTTGCTTGAGGCTACCATAATTCAAATGTTGTTTATTAAATTGTCTATTGGTATTCTGAGCGGCCGGCCTGTAAAGATTAATAATTTTTAAAAGAATTGATATTTTACTAGAACCTAAATTAAGCTGCATTTCGTTTGAAACTGAATAAAATTTTCTATTTATAAAGGACTTTGCGGTATAAGAAAAAATGGACTCCGATTCTTTTCAAACTTGGTGTAATTATAGTGTTACATAAGCAGAATATACACACAAAAAAATATTTTGAGATAAAAAAGTAATAGTTATTTTTTGGTCAAAATATGAAAGATCATATTTCCGATAGTTTAAGCTTGATTATGTTTGGAAATGATTATAAATCAATTCAGTGAATGAAATACTCAATAATCTAATTACCTAGTTGCTTTCATCAGCAGGTGAAAACTGCAACATTCGGAAATCACCAAGGTGGAAATTATAATCTCAAAATTGACCTTTTTGTGAAACGGTTAAGAAAATTTGAATTATGTTTATTAATGACCCTAAAACTTATTACAATGCAAGAGAGAAGAAATGTTGCTTTAAATTTTACACAAAATTTATAAAGTGCTTCAGAAATTGTACATGTAGTATACGGCAACTGAAATATTCTCAAAAAGCATTAATAGTTGCTGTTTTTTTTAAAAAACTGAGTATTTTTTTTAATTCTGAAGAAAATTGTCGGCCGTGCCAAAACTAGATAACCGGTTTAAATACACTTTCTTATAAAGAATCACTGTTTTGGTCGTTGTTAATTTTGTTTTTTAGGACTTTTAAAATCATAATTATGCAAACTCACTTGACAATAATTTTTTACTGAAAATTCTGATGACGTTTATTTCTTGCCATAACCTTCCTGTTGCAGTAGTGGATGCATGGACATAACTGATTTTTAAAATATCTAAAATTAAAAAAAAAACTGGTGAGTTCAAGTAACGGAAAAATTAACGTATTATTATAATGTTATGAAACTGTTAAGCATTTGCAACCCTTTTCTAAGTGTCTGCTTTTCTCGTAAGAAAAATGGATAATTATGGTGCAATATGCGGCGTCTGTTATTACGAAAAAAAAAGAACCAAAATGTGATTGCATTTTAATAAGTTTCTGCAAAAAGGGGATGCATGAAGACTGCAGTGATAACAAAAAATGCTTAGCTTGTAAAAATCAATTTTAGAAAGGGATAATTTAATATTACTTAGATTGTGGCATAGTACAATAGGTTAGGCGGCATATTGCCTGTATACGTGGGTAATACGTCAGTTTGGATGGTTTTGTTTATTAATCTTTATTTTATAATATACAAATGTTCATACTTTTAATTGGTCCAAAAATAAATGTTTATTAATGTAGTTATTAGATTTAGTGTTTATTTCGTTTACGCCAACAATATTTTCTAAGTTATTGTTTAAACTTAAGTATGGCACACCCTAAATCCGTTGACCAATTTAGCAGAGTTAAATTCAAATACAGTGTAACCTCGATAAGTTGAATCTCAAGGAAGACGCGAAAAAATTCGAGTTATAGAGGCTTCGACTTATAATTTAAGTCCAAAGAAGAAATTCTGAGAGCACAACTAGGGTTTTAGAATTACTTAAATATTTTTTAATATAAATTGATTATTGCTACTTGTGGTGAAAAGCGGAGAGTGCGCATTCGAGCTCAAAGTGGCACATTCCGATCTCGGTACAATGATTCGCGTCGCTCCGCGTTGCTCTTCATTTACTTCCCTCGCTTGCAAATGTGCCACTTTACGCTCGAACGTGCACATATTCGTATTTCTCGAATTTGCCTATATTAATTCTATCTCTTGGAAATCAACAACTTACATTCAAATTGTCTATTCAGAAAAAGCAATGTTTATTTTTTTTAAATAACTGTTTAAAAGCGCTGAATCAGCGCGACGCGGAGTGGCGCGGTTCATTTTCCCGATATGGGAATGTGCCACTTTGAGCTCAAATGTGCAAAATCGGTTTTATGCACGATTCACAAAATTTTGTCTAATAAATTAGCCAAAAACTTAATTAAATAGTTCAATCGTTTTCTCTCACTCGCATCTACGAAATTGTCGTATCTTTTCGCTCGCTTCCACTTATTGCTATGGTAAATATATTTTTTGAACACACAATTCATATTTACTGAACTTTTAGTTTTGTGAGTTGAAAGTAAAAAGATTAATTAGGGCAAATCAATAAATACGAGGATGTGCACATTCGAGCGAAAAGTGGCACATTTACGAGTGAGGGAAGCAAAAGAAGCGCGACGCGAAGCGGCTCGCTTTTTTTTCCCGAGATCGGAATGTGCCACTTTGAGCTCGAATGTGCACACTCGGTTTTAAGCACGATTATTAAGTATCAGGTTTTAACAAAAAAAAAAATTGGTCACGTTAGTTATAGAGGGAAAATATGTAGTGAAATACTTTGTAGAGAAATCCTGATAATTTCGACTTATTGGGATCTCAGATTTTAAGATATAGAGGTATTGGGGCTTGAAGGGAAGGGAATAAAAGGTTCTTTCGAGTTGTGGAGGTTTTCGATTTATCGAGGTTCGAATTATGGAGGTTCTACTGTACTAAGTAATAATATATGAAACAATTTATTATGACAATTTAGAAGATAAAGCAAAACTATTATATTATAAGAATAGAAATCATTTTTTAATTACATACAATTAAAACTACTTATTTTTAAAATTAGTGTCTTCTACCACATTTAAAAAGTCTGTGTGTCTTTTCTTGGCAATTTTCTAAATAAATTTATATGAAGATCTGATGAAATGAGCATTTTCTTCATCAAAGCCTAATTGATTCGTGAACGGGCATTCTATAACGTGTGATCTTGACGACTGTTCCGAATCTGTTTATTTTTTGTGTCAGATGTCTCTTCTGACTGTTCGCAAACAGGTAATATGCATGATCGAATAATTTTTCTTAGTTTTATCTGTACTTTGGTCAAAAGTTTTTTAAGACCAACAGATTTTGGACGCATGAGAGAGGAAGTAATTATAGTTTTTAGACTAATGTTTTTATCTAGCTATTGTCTATATCTAATCCCTGATAAGGCTTGCCTATGCATGCATCTACGTTTTGACACTCCGTTTTCTCACACATTTATCGCAAATTTGTTTCAATTATCTTTATTGATATGTTTATTTAGTAAAATACTTGTAATAAATTCACAAACATACTTTGTTCAAAATTTGATGGATAGGGGCGCTATATTTAAAATATTTGATCTCTGTTCTTGTATTAAAAACATTAAAAAAACTTTGAAACGCACAAAATCGCATCTTTTTGTTCATCAAATCTTGAAAAGGATAAATCACACTATCACATGAAGTACATTTGAATTTGTTGAGAAATCCTTAGATTAAAATTTTGGTGCATTGTAACGTAAAATTGAACAACTTCAACATACATTTTTATTTGTAAAATAAACGATATTCGAAAAATATAAATACCTGTTGAACAAGATTCCATAGTTAAAAAGGTCTCAACTCTGACAAATTTTTGATTAATCTGCTCAGCAAAACACACGGTACGTTCAGACCAAAATGTAATTTGAAACTAATCAGTTTTATTTAACTCACTTTCAATATGTGTTTATAGATTTTTTTTTTAATTCACAACTATTTTTATTCATATATAATAATGTTGAAAATATAACCCAATCTCCGCTAAATTGGTCAAAAGACTGGGTGTGTAGCATATCCAGTCGAACTATTATACCCACTACCTAGCATATATATTTTTCTAAAATTGATTATTACTATTTTATAATTTTTATATTCAAATAGGTAGGTTCAATACTATATAAGTGTTAGTCTTACGTTTTCTGATGCTTAAACAAATTTTTATTTATTTTATATTGCTTTTTAAAGAAGATTATTTTAGTTACAAGAGTACATTATACAGGTGTATTTAAAAATGAATTTTTTGGGACATTTTTAGAACGCTTGGCCGAAGTAACAAACAAATTTATAGTAGAATAATTTTCTTATTCTTTGTTTTATTATATAAGTTGAAGGGTATGACAGAATCAGCGATTGCCTTTCTTAACATTATAGGATGTCTTTTGAAACGTTTACGTTCCTAGCGTTACTAGACAGTTCCTATCATTTTTCCACACGGTTGGTTGACTGGCTAGTGGCTGCCAAACTCTGATAAAGTGTAGCCCGCATTCGCCTTGTGTTTCATTGATAAGCGCGCGCAGGGAAATTCGGTTCACGTGACACCCACACCTTCACCCCATACCTTTGACACGTCATTATCCCCTATTACTGAATGCAGAATGGCTGCTAACGCATGATATGTCACTCACTCGATCACACGTGACCGACTTTTATTAGAGACAAAAGTGTCGAACACTGAAAAAGTTCACATTGGCTCTCCGCTTGATTGAACTGATAAGTGCTATTGAGTGTCTATGAGAATCAGAATTGACTAGTGGCATTTTTAACGCATCATTTACAATCTTTTTGTTACTTCCCTTTAATGAAGATGATAGCACGCAATTTTATGCTCTTTCAATTTTTTGGTGATTCTTGATTTTCTCTGCAAAGCTTAAAATATTACCGAATTCCACACGATTAATAAAATCGATTAAAAAATAATGTAATTTATTTATTTTTGTTAATATGCTATTTGTTATAATATATAACTACATGTATACATGTAAGATTAAAAAAAATTACAATCCTTGTTTTAAAATCGAATTTTTGCATAACTTATTAAAATTTTTGTATTTTCTGATTTAATCTAATTATTTTTTTTGTTTTACGCCAATAGATAAAATAGCAAAAATAAAAGTTTTTAAACAATATATAACCAGGGTAAAATGCCCAATAAATGACCAATTTGTTTCATCGAGAACTATTTTGATGTAAAAAATAGTAAATTAATTAATAACTTTAAAATAACCGTTATAGTTGGAATGAAATATTGTTGTTCATGAATTAATGAAAACACTATCGCAATTTGGTCATAAACTTTGCAAAATTAACTATAAAGAGTATAAAATGGAGAGTTCAGTAAATGACTACTTTGGTGCAGAAAATGACCGGAGTAGAGCCCAGTAAATGACGGGTTATTAAAATGAGTAATTCATAAAATTTTGTAAAAATATTCTTAGAAGTAACTTTGTGTGGTATTTTTTTATTAAAATTCTTTTTGCTATTTTATAAATCGCAAGTTTTGTTGTCGCTTAGGAGGATTCGCCCATCTTTTTTAATTGCGTTCTTCAAAGCTTCAACATTATATTGGTCTTGCAAATTGCAATAGAAATTTAACTATTGTAGCTATTCACTTGATTATTACTTTTATTTTTTTCACTTAAATTACAACTAAGACATACAAGATTGTATACATTTTTTTTTACTTGTAAACATTATTTCTCGCAATGGTCATTCACTGATAAGGATCATTTACTAGGCGTTTGGCCCCATAAATTTCTGCAAAAAAATATACCTCTTCAGATATCATACGTACATTATATTTTAAGGTTTTGTATTTTATTTGAAGACGGCATTTCTTGTTATGCGGAAAATAAGTTCTAGAATAATAAAAAAAGTTGTTATTTTTTTTAAATATTACAGTTATAGATAATGGTATAGCAATGAAATTAAAACAAATCTTTTTAATTTTTTTTCAAAAAACAAATAAAATCGAAAAAATTTGTTGACTGCTATCAAAACGACTGGTATTTATCTATTTAGATCTTGCTCTAATAAAAAAAATAAAATTATAACGGCTGTAGTGATGATTTAACATAAGCAGCTTATCTGAAATTCATGTTATAATTTATGCATTCAAATTATCATATAAATGCATAATTTTATTTTTAGTAATATTTGTACGAATTTACATTGCTATCGAATGAAAAGAAAATTTAATAAATCCAATTACAATAAATTATTTTCTATTTAGCCATTTGTTGCTTATATGTTGGCCATCATAAATAATAGCAATTTGAAAACTGTAGCCGAAGAATTAAATTTCCGTCTATTACCGTTTTAAGTTTAAAGGAATTAAGTTGTTAGGTATAGATACTAATGTTAGGTTGCATTAACCGAAGGTGTGGTACTATCTTCGCAGTACTTAATTATACAATAGAAACAGGTTGCAACATCGTTGTTAGTAATTTATAGTCTTCATAAGAACAAATAAAACCACGTCGGTATGTTTATTAAAAGATGAAATTCTTCGTTTAATAAAATTGATTAGTTTAACATAATCTTTTTATTATTTTATCTTTTATTCGGTCCAAATATATTTTATAATTATCGAAAAGCTATTCTCGGAAATAAAACAAGAATCTAAAGTTTTCATTTATATTCGTATTTGTTTAAACCATCTGCCTCGTAGATCTCGGTCCGGAATGGGCGGAAAACTAGTTCATAGTATCAGTAAATGGTTTTTGTTGGTCTTGTGGCTTGACGAGATGTGATAGAGATCGGTTTTTTTCTATATCCATATATTAAGTTAAATTTTTTGGTTAGTTTTTAACGACATTTTTGAACACTTGCGTTAATTCTAGCTTTTATATCCACAAAATAAGAAATTCATCATTAATAAAATATTTACAAAAGTATTTTGGCGATTAAAGTTACCAAAGAAATATTCTTACGCAATAATCTGACTGCCAGTTGTTTACATTTGTTTGGAATGTTTAGATTTTGAAATTGATTAACACGAACTGGTTAGTTTAGATTCGTCTCTAACATTTTTAGAATGTGTGTAATTTACAATGGAAGGAACAAAATTGTAGACAGTATGAGAAACTGATTTTTACAAGGATCGTCATGCTGTTGTTTGTATCGAGTCGTAAGACAATTTTTATGGCTTTGGTTTTCGGTTCTTTGAATTCGTCCGAAATTTATTAGTTAATCTAAAAAATTTGAGGTCTCTTATAAACGCTGAATTAAATTCAAGGTAAATTGTCCCATAGATTTTTGTTCAGAAAATCATCGGGTGGTTTAATGCTTACTACTTTTTAATAGAGAACGTTTTTTTGGTTTACCAATTCGCATAAAGGGTTAGGTATATAACTGATGTACTACATATATTTTCTTAAGAGTAGAATCCATATTTGAATTACAACCTTTGAACTTTGAACTACAACTCAAAAAACAAAATTAGAATTTTATTAGGTAATTTTTGTTTGTTTTATGCATTTTGAACTGGTTTATTATCAAAAGTTAGAGTTTGTTTTAGTGCTAATTTTTTCATATCTTAGCTAAACATAGAGATCAGTAATGGGCAAACTTTTGAAAGACGCGGCCCGCACGCTTTGAAGCACATTGGTTAAATGTGAAGTGGTTCAATTTATTGTTATGTTGGTAGTACTGGATGACAATTGTCTGGACAGGAATTGATTGTGGCATCTCTAATAGAGATGGCCAATATCATTTTAATAATTAAAAAACCATGTTAGATTTTCGTACAAAATGTAACAAGCAGTAAAATTGTAAATTATAAACGCAAAAACACCCAAAAGCAACTGCGGAAATTAAAGCAACGATACGCATAACCTCTTAGAAACATTCATGAACTGACAGAAACATTTCTTCTTCTTGTTGTGCCGTATCCTCATTGGACGTTGGCGATCAGGTTGGCCCATCTGATCTTATTTGCTGCTGTTCTGAACAGGGTTACTGATGTCATTCCTGTCCACTGTCTAAGGTTGCGGAGTCATGATATTCTGCGTCTTCCAGGACCTCGTCTGCTTTCGATTTTCCCTTGCATGATAAGTTGTAATATTCGAGATTTATCATTATTACGCATGACGTGTCCAAAATATGCCAGTTTTCTTTTTTTAACAGTTTTAAGGGTTTCTATGTTCTTTTTCATGCGTTGGAGGGCTGTCTCATTTGTTATATGATGCACCCAAGAAATTCTGAGAATGCGTCGATAACACCATAGTTCAAATGCTTCTAATCTCTTGTTTACAGCTTCTGTGAGCGTCTATGCTTCTGAGCCATATAGCAGGGTTGAGAAAACGTAACATCTAAGTATTCGTGTGCGAAGTAGCAAGTTTAAATTTAGGTTGCAAAGTACTTTCTTTAGGCGGTTAAATTCCTGGGTATGATCCCATCTTTCATTCAACGTACAACCCAAATAATTAAACGATTGTACACTTTGTAGAGGGGTTTGGTTTATGTGAAAATTCCCGTTAGCATTGGCATTTTTATAGAAACATTGGGCAGCGGAAATTATCATATGCTAACAATTTAACCATATTCAAACTAAGAAATACACTAAAATGACTGGCCCAAATTAAAAATATTATCAATCTTAAAAAATCACCCTGCATATTAATCATTTTTATTTATTAACAACTACGATTTTACCGTCATCATGTACAGACAAATATTTCTGAAATAAACAATAAAAATAACTCTAATCTACAGCAGGGATTTAAAGATAATAAAATTTGTAAATAATAAAATTTTACTAAATATTTTAAAAATTTAAATAATCTAGCTACTTTAAGTTTGCTTTAAATGAACCGTTTTTGGATGCACAGAGACCTCTCGTTTTTTATTTACGCATCTCAAGTTCTAATTCTAAGGATTTTTCGAGAGCGGTGTCTAAATCTCAATTTTATTTAGATCTTTAATTATATGTATAATTCAGGGATACAATCGCATAAAAACTAAGTGATTGTACTCAAAATTTATTATATATCAGAGATTTTTATATTATCACTCCATTAATATATGGTGATTAAAACTGGTATGCCTGTTATCTTTTAAATCTAGATAGAATTTCTGTCGAGTGCCTGCTTTGATTTTATATTTATAAGAAACATTTATTTAATACTACAATTTTTTTAAACTTTTTATGTGTTTTCTGCGTATCTTTTTGCTTAATTTTACAATCGAACTAGTTATAGTAATAATGTTGTCTTTTTTGTCAACAAAGCCTATTATTTCTCCTAAAAAAATTGACTTTAAATAAAAATGCAGTAAATTAAAGAACTTTGTTTAAATGAATACATTCGGGTTTTCATAATCTGAAAGTTAATCAAGTTAAGACTGATAAATCAAAAACGTATGATATTTTATATAACATTAGAGATTTTTATCGATGATCCTACGAAATTATTTCTTATTCTTTAATTTTCGTGAAAGATTAAGGAGGCACACAAGGGGGGCTTTTTTATTTCGATTATCTTTTAACAGCATTGTCCAATTGCTGGCCAATATTTTATGGGACAATAAAAAAGAAATATCAAAGTCAGCAAAAATTGTATAGATAAATATTTTATAAAATTATAGGTACTATGATTTTCTAACAGGATTTTGTGTTCTAAAAATCATTAAATTATGTCAATATAATACTTGTAATATGTCTTTACAGCTTTTTATTAAATTTTATAAACTGTTATTTTGATGTATGAACTACTTACAAGCATTTAGTTCAAATTCATAAAATTCAAAAATACTTTTTTTAACATTCGCTGGGAACGTTTGAATATGAAGCGTGGGGCGCCATTAGTAAAGCGACCGATTTCCCATGTCAGAATATAGTTTCGTCGTTCCTTTCTGCATGGGTGTGGAAAGCACCCTACTTGCACTCTTCTCTTTTTGACTTTGTCCGCTTCTGTATTATAAAACTCTATAGTTCGTTTTAGTATTTATCGCCAATTTATTTATATTATCACACAATTTGAATAAAAGTAGTAATCAACGAGTTTAAGCTTTTCAATAATTTTTTTTGTTGTGAAAAATTTAACTTTTGATTATTATTGTAACGGACACGTACTATAGTGTAGTACAGAAGATCGCCGGTGAAGAAAGACTAAGGGAGGATACATGATTTGTAATATTTAGACGCTTTAAAGTATGTTTATGGCTAAGTCCAGAAAGTCGTGAGTGTGACCGACTGAGGGAGGACTGGTGAATTTATTGAGACACTCTGAAGCATACTACAAGAAGTCCAGAAAGTTGAATGGGGTATAGTACTGTTATGTTCAGATTTTTTAATTCTTGGTGCGTATCTTGAATTTTGAAGCGGAAACATTGTGGAAGAGGTGATCGAAGACTATTTTTTGATAGTGGTCTTATAATAACTAGGGACTGGGTTGTACTATCAATAAGGTCGGATGTCCACATTTTGGGACGAAATAGGCTTAAGAAGGTGGCAGTGTAACGGACACGCACTAGAATATTCCAGCGTTCTCTACATCAAGTGCGCAAATTCAGTGACCTTGCACACATACGAAATAAAAAGTCGCGTCGCGAACGAAATGTTCTGGGAACTCCACAGCATCTAAGAAGCTGTTTTTCGGCACACATATAAGGTGAACGAAATTGGCCGAACAGTTAGTCTCGGTAGGAGGCTCCAAGTTTAAGTGCTGACGGTTATGTTGAAATTTTCGATATTAATGCTAGCAACAGTGGAAATAAATAAATAGTATGTAAATAAATGAGTTAATTTAGTTATTAATTGCTAATTCATTGTTAAAATAATTTAGTTAGTAGTGTTTAAAATGAGCTACCGACTTGTAATATCCATAATCCTTGTCCGAACGGATAGCAAACCTGTTATATTATATGCGATAATGCGAGTATTTCTCTCATATCAAACTTTCGCAGCGGGTGTACAAAACATATTGTTTAGTACATAGGGTAAGTTCGCCGGTTGCCGGCCAGATAAAAAACAATACCCGTGGCGATCTTGCATTAACTAGAAATCTATAAAGAAAGTCACAACAGTAAGTTGAGGTATTCTAATTAATACTAAATATGACTGTAACTAAATAACGTATGACAAGTTTGTTTAACAAGTCGTGTTTTATTGTTTCTACAAATTTTATTGCTGACTGGCCGAGAGCGAGTGAAGGCCGGCTAACCGGCGTATTTATCCTATGCATAAGACAAGCGACCCGGTAGACTTGAATTCGCAACACTCGTTTAAGGTTATGACGCATTTATTACGGAATCGAGTAGACAAATAAGCCTTTTCATAGTTAAAAATATTTTGTCCGCATGCTTAAACTTCCACCATATTTTTCGGGCGCTTTATACACATTTAAGCTGTGTTACATTATGTTTTCAGTGTAATTTCAACAAAAATAATATTTCATTCCAAATTCACTATTAATAATACAATTTTAATTTTTAATATATTAAATAGTATAAACACGACATGGACGCCATTGTTATACTAACCTTTGAATAAGTTTTGATTTGTTTTTACCTTGGGTACGGCCATGACATTTTACTTTTGTAGCCGAATGCAATTATGTGCTTCTACAGTAGGATGTACCAATAAAATACCAACAATTAATTTTTAGTTTATTTTTACTGGTAATAAAGGATCTTTGTTATCCATCTATTTTTATAAAAAGTGCTCGAAAATTTAATATAATATTACTGCTGTTTTGTCCTGGCGGACGCGCTTCCATAAAGTTAGTCGTGAATCTATTACACATACGAGCCGCCAGGCGAGTATGTGTAATTTGCCTACTCGATTTCGTAGTGAATGGGTCATAACCTGAACCTCGTGTCGTCAAATCCCAGCCTACTGAAATGCCTTGTTTTACGCATATGGATTCAAAAATATCTGTTACATATGCTTATATGTAAAGTCAAAGCACTTTTATCAAATTTTATAAAAACTTGTAAAATTCATGTAGACTTCTTGCACTTTAGCGGTAAGTAAAGGTTGAAAACGTTTTTACACGAGTATTATAATACAAATATATTTTTTAATACGCAAATTGTAAATAGAAAGTCGTATGACTGATAAATTGATGAAATTTGTTAAATCTGGAGCGAAACAAATGTGGATCAAAAACGTGGTAGTCATTAAACACTATTTCATTTTCTCACACTTAAGCAACGCCTCGTTCATCATGACCACATTAAAAACCCGGTACTTATATTTAATATCACGATTTGGGAAATGCTTATCGCTTGGAATAATCAGTTGTACCTGTTTATTTTAATGTTTACGGGTTCATAATTTGGTTGGACCAGTTCAGAGATGCTATCTTTTCATGTAGGTGGCGTGTTCTTGTTTCTCGAAAGTTTGTTTCGCGACTTTAAATATTGCTACTTCAATACCGCGAACAAATTGAAAATGGTTCTTCGACCGATAATAAATTTATAATCGAACCGTCTAGAATAAGCTGTTTTTAAAGACTTATTTTGGTGTCGTAAATGCAATTAAAGGTTTTACTTTATTACTTTTGGCCTTTCCAGTTGTTTCTGATTCTAAAAATATGTACTAATTTTTTTTTCTTTGGTTTTAGGTGAGTTATCTTTAGACTGCCTCATTATTAACTTCAAATACGATGTGGTGAGTGTTTATACTTTTGAAATTCTATTAATTTTTGAATGTTTAAATTAAACACTATACCTACATTATTCAGATGAGATTGTGGATGATAAATTAAGGTGGAAATTTAAAAAGCCAACGATATAATGTAATCGGCAACTAATTAGAATGCTCGCGAAAATGATTTTGTTTTAAGTTAACCGTTAATTTTTTTACCACATGAAGCTTTACTATTCTATTAAGTATCAGCGGTTGATTGTATAAACATTTTTGAGAAAATATAATTTGAAAATTCTTATTCCACAGCAGATTTTTGACAAATTGCTAGGAAAAGTAGTAAATTATGTAACAGAATGTGAAGTTCTTGAAAATGCATATTGTGTTACCTAATACCTACAATTATTTCATACAGCATTTCTGATGTAATAAAGTTTTTTTGGTCGAAAATTCAAATTATAAAATCGATTTATTTAAAAAGTTAATACAATCAGTAACTGATTTTTTGATTTAATAATAAACATTTTATGCTCTATTTGTGGTAAGGAAATTAGCCTAAATCGAGATCATTTTCGCGAGGACTGCTAAATAAGTAGTTTTAGTATATGCTTGAATACGTTAACGAAATTAGAGTTATTAGTTTATATCTATTTATATTAAAATTTATTATAATACAGGCTGTCAGACGAATAGGTACTGAAACTTAACTGGGTGATACATGACACCCATCTAAACATTTTTGAGAAAAATGCATTTTAATATTCGGGTAAATGGCAACACAGTGTCGTTTCTATATCTTTTAAAAAGACTGCGGTTATTTTGTGATGTCTATGGTTTTTTTTATCTAAAAAAATCTACATATGGCTCTAATATAGTACCATCGTTATAACCGACTTGAATATTTTTTTTTCGAATATTGTAAATAACAACACATTTTTTAATTGAAGTTTACGATACTGTAACTAAATCCTACGACACATAAGGCCACTTGAGTTGGGGTATGTTTTTCTTTCGTTTAGGATCATTTATAAGTGGATTAAGTTTCAATACTTATTCGTCGGACACTCGGTATACCTAACCAATTTTTTTTAATTTGGAAGATATTTTACAATAACAATATAGATTTTACTGTAATTATAAAACGTAGGTATACCAAAATTACCTACTTTTTTTGTATTAGTGGGATTTATAGATTATTCTATATCGAAGTAGCACCAATTTATTTAAAGGAACATGCCGCAATATGCTTCAAAACATTCTTATCGGTATTTTGTAATTTAGGAATTCGTAGAATTTTGTTATTCACGAGTAAAGTTGCAAGCTATGCTTTGAATATGCTTTTTTGAAAATTACTTTTACATTTAGTGACCAAATATGAAATAGTATCTTAGAAACTACTCGTTCAAGAGAAAATCCAAGACCATTTTTTATTTCTTTCGCTCATTTTATCTCATTTGTCATTCGGGCAAATGCTGGCATAGTTTTAGAAATTTTTTATTTTATATCTGTTTGAAAACTTTTTAAGGTAGGTATAATATAGGCGTTTTTCAATTAATTACACAGTAGTCTAATAGTACTTACCTATGTATTTTATTTATTAAAGGCCTCTTTATTTCTATGTTATTAAGATATTTTATTGATTATGCGTGGTTATTTATAAAATATAAAAAAGCCTTTAACAATCATTGAGGGTTCAATTTTGGAGTGGTCCTATTCGACGGATTCAGAATGTAAATATATTCTGACAATACCTTTTCTAAGGATATTCAAATAAAAGTGCAGATTAGGCATCTAATATGCGGACTTTGAGCACACTTAAGTTTTTTATTTTTATGTTTAAAAAACAAAATGCTACTTTATATCGTTTGCTTTTCTCTACAGTACCATATTATATATATTGAATTATGTATTTTTAAAGGTCGCATCTTTTTTTCCACTTTTAAAATTAAGTAATTATGATACATTATAAGTAAATATGTAAGTGTATACTTAAAAATTCATATACATATCTACAAACTAGATTAAGCATTGCAAATTGTGGAAAATAACAGAACTTCTAATCCTTCTAATCTTTATGTCTATAAGCAATGTATTCACAAAATATACAACTACTTGCATAATTTGTTTTATTTCGCCAAATTAACTTGGATATGTTTATAAAAAAGTAGTTTATTACAATATTTAAAAATGCATTTAAAAAAACGCTTCCGCGAATTGCTTTTTGAAAAACCTTTAAAATATTTAAGCTCTATTACATGGATAAGATAATTTTATTTTTCAGACGCAATACCGATTGTTAAAGCTTTAATTTGGCAAGACTGTAACATACTGTCAGTAGGGTATTACAATGCACGTCAATGCCGTATTATAATTACGTCATAAACTTGATGACGTAAGCTGCATTCATAAAAAAAATTGATTTTGAATATGCATCTCGGCACTGTTTGAATAAAGTTTTTATAAATTCTTATACCGGATATCGAATGGGCAATCTCTACGAATTCTAAAACTCTTAAGAAATCATTTATAATGATTTGAAGCACAAAAAATTCTTCCAGTGATCTCGGAATAAATAAATCTTTGTTTATAATCTGCATTAGTTTTTTTTATAGACAATGATTTTAAACAGTTCATTGAAACACAGAAGTGGCTATTTTTGAAATATTACTTTATGTTTCTCTGTATTATAAGGAAATCTAAGACAGCTATCCACTTACTCCAATAAATAATTGATAACGAGTCAAAAATAGGTTCTTAGTAGTTTTCTTAACAAGAGCATTTACTTCGAATCCGCATTTGCAACTAAAAATAGAACCCATTAAGAAGAAACATAGACAATATTATGATAATGAAGTTTGAAATAAATGAGCAGATTTAAGATAAAATATTCTCTAGAGTCTTTGTTATTTAAGTTTATCTGATTAAACTGGCGTGCTGCTTATCTTTTGCTATGAATCTTATCGTTGAATCATCTATCTGCAGGATAAAACTTCACCCTTTTTGTTGAATGTAATATGAATGCAGGTTGTCTTTGTTCGAACAAACTTCTAATCGTAACCTACATCTTATAAGAATGGAATATTAAGAGATAATACAAAGTGAACGACCAGACTGCCCCTGACTTTAATTTAAAAATATTTACTAACTTAATTTTCCGAGGATAATCGTAATGCTATTCCAAAAGCTGCATCGTTTGTGGTTGAAATGTGACAGCTATTTTTTTGTTTAGACATATTTCGGGACTTTAAATTTCGAGATATAATACGGTTGCTACTATAAGACTGACAAGACTAATAATTACAAGGATTACATGGTACACTAGATAATTTACTAAACTGACTACTTTTTGCTGATTTATTCTAATAAAGTTTTTAATAGTTATATAACTTCTACTATAATAACATACACCTACTAAAGTCAGATGCATCTTAAGGTGGAAGTCTACCCCGCGACTGTTAAACTACAAGTTAAAAGTTAAACAAATTTGGATAATAGAATACTATTGATGAATGGTTTATTTGGCAAATTTTAACAAAAATCGTAGCTTACATATTAAAAATATTTAGAAAAAACTGATATTTTTAAATCTAAAGTCACTAAACGGCAAGTTCAAAATTAGTGAAATTTGGACAGCTTGTTGATATTGTAATAAAACACAAAATTTAAATATTTAAAAAAATTGTAGCTGTGGTTTAAGAAATATTCAAAAATATAAGTTTTAAACCTTTCTCCTGGTTTAAAAAAATTAATTCACATAATACTTATAGCCGAATAATTTGTGTTGTTTTGTAAATTATGTGAATAAATTACAATTAAATATAAACCATCAAACACTTACAATTAGAAATTGCATGTATAAAGTACCTACTTAAAATGCGTTAATAATATTTGTGTCGAATATGCTGCCTCTAGTGAGGATAAACAGCATTAAATTCCTCGTTGCAAACCTTTCTAATATTAATTTATATGTTGCCAACGTATACATGATGTTACCAATACTTGCACGTGTGATATCTATGTATAAATATGTTTATCGAATATTGTCTATGAAAAATTGAAGTTAGAAAAGTGATAGAAAATAGAAATAGGAACTATTGCTTTCAGTCTGTAATTTTAAGATAAGTAGCGCCCCTTATTGTCCGTTAAACGTAATAACTAAAGTTACACTTTTAGGTTAATGCATTTATAAATTGGATAAAGTTCTTACTAATACATACATCATCAGCAATCATAAAAATTAAACAAAAATATCTGGATTACTTCTGCATATAATCCCGATATTGTTATGCCATGACCTTTGTAACAATTTTACGTCATAAATGTTTTGATAATTTGTAATATTAGTACATAAAACAATTTCACAAATTTTAATAGTTTAAAATTAATCAAAATTCTACAATAAAAGATAAACGTGTTTTAAATGAAATAAATTGTTGGATATATAATTAAAAGCCATTTTAAATCAGTTTACATTTAAGCTTTGCGACATTTACTTGATTTTATATTGGGGGTTAACTGGACACGGAGTTTGTTTACTATTCATCATAAAGGATATCAAATGTGGTCTCTTAAGGATTAAGACTTTTAGGAACTTTTATTGGAATATGTATTAGTATTAGCATTAGCTTGAATATATAATAAGACAAATTAAACTTTTTGACTGAAGTCACTAGAAAAAGTCATATTTTTTAGGTCAAGACAAGTTTTCCAACGAAAATTATTTTATTAACTCATAAAAAGATACAAATAATACAAATAATACAATGATTAGAGTATTAAATAAACAGAAACATCAATTGGTACTAGAACACTTTATAACCCATTAATAATGCTTCTTATGTACCTATATATCAATTTTAGATAGTGTATTAATCACTCATTTACATTAGCCGATCTAATTATCTACAAAATTTTTAAAAAATTTAAAGGTCCAAATAGATTTAGAAAAAAAATAGTTTACTGATAGCAAAAATAGCATTACTACCAATTATGAATGATGTCACCATTAGAAAAAGATTGGGATAAAAATGCTAGATTAGCTAATTTGTAAATATTAGTTCGAATGATAAAAAACTATTCGAAAAAGATTACATTTATGATTAATATCTTAAGTACGAAGAAATTCCATCCATTATTTAGCATAGTTGGAACTGACATAAAAGTTCTAGTAATTGACATGTAACTTTTCCCGGTCATAACATCAGCATGTTTGTTGGAAAAATACGGAAACTGTTAGTATATCTCAAAAATCAAGACTCTTGTTACTAAAGTATATTTAGCGCAAAATGTTGCATATGTCGCCATTTTATTTTTTGTTATAGTAGTTTACTAAAAGTTGGAAAACATAAGAAGAAAATAAGAAACAATCCAGAGGAAAAAATGCTGACATGTGCTGTTTTTTTGGAAAATTTTATTAATATTAACATTTAAAGGTAAAGGAGTGTTAATAATGAAAACGAATGTACTATTTTTAAAGAACTGTCTTAATTTTACTTGGATATTTTGTTAGCCCCATGTCGTTTTTTGAGGAATAAAGTTTTGCAATACATCTGTATTAGCATTGAAGGTAATGTACTATTAAAAACTCAATTTCTAAATTGTTTGGCCTGCACTGTTTTTACAATAAACACCTTAAATAGCTTTTTCTATCACTTCTTAGAAAATTTGCAACGAACCTCCAAACACCCTGTATTTAATAGAATGATACATAATGAGTTTTAGCCTGTGGTTTCCAAGATTATTGCGGCACTGAATACAAATAAAAATTGTAGTGTTTCGAAACCAGAGTATGAAAAAGTTGCTCTTAAAAATTAAATTTTTCATATAAACATAATTTAGTAATTGAATTTTTAATATTAATTCATTTCCCTTGTTATATGCCATGATTGATGCTTTTTTAAATGTCTTTTAAATAGTATTAATATAAGTTGGAGAACGTTAGAACCATTCCATTTTTTTGTACATCGATACCACTAAATTTCTTATTAATTTTTAATATAAACCTCTTTATAAATGTAACTTGGAAAAAGCCTTGAATTTTTTTTATAACATTTAATAAAGTTAAGGATAATAGATTGTATTATCATTTAGCGTGTTAATTAAAAAAATATAAAATAATTTAGACAGATATTATTGATATCGTGCGTAGTTAACTTTTGATAAAATTCTAAAAATATCACAAAAGAGTATTTGCTTTGAATATTACGCCTCGTTTCATAACGCCAACACCTTTAACTTTCGAGTTATACATAAAAAAGAAATATGTGTCAGTTAGGGGTGTAAACAGGGTGGGTCCAGCGATAAGCAAGATAGGAATTTTATTCAAAGAGATTACGACAACCTTGGGAACGAGCGATATTACCATTTGATAAGCACAAAAACACGAAATGACAAAAAATATTCCGTACACATATTCAAAAAGCAACACTTTCTCGCTACATTTTTCCTACCTTATTGTATAAAAATCACTTTATATATTGTATTTTAATTAATTTTCAAATTAGCTACAAAACATTTAGGTATACCGATTAACTAAGAAATTAATTTTATTAATTAAAAATATTAAAACAGTTTTTTACTTTACATAATATGTATAAAGATTTTTATCGTTATACAATTTGTAATACTTGAACTTTTTGAAGAAGTTACATTTATGTTAATTCTTTATGTAATATCAATACGATTCCACTAACTAAACTATAAATTTTTCTGTTTTAGTTTTATCAAATTCTTTAAAATTGCATTGTCATTTTAAATGCCGGTAATTAATGGCTCTTAAATTTATAATCGTAATTAAAAAGTTTATCGTTGTAGTGTTTTTCATTTTACGGGCTAATCCAGTTTTATTAAATTATCAACCAAACACTGAACGATTTTTATCTCTGAATGCTTCTATTAGTCAAAAAAAGTGATAACACAACGTACACAATTAAAAATGAACATCGTCTCATTCTTCAGCTTACTCAAAATTGTTTTAATAAACATGTACTCTATGTACTTACTTATATATTATAGAAAAAATCGCAAGAGGTTGAAAGTGCACTTATCCTTCGATTTACACGGTAGATTGGATCAGGAAAAAATCGTTCAAATCGAAATCGTAATTTTAAAACAAAGCAAATATGCATAATTTGGTTAGTTACTTTTAAAAATAAATTATTTTTTTTGATAATATATGTAGTTGCAAATGTTTTTAGTTTATCCATTCACTACAAAAATATATACGTACCTACATATCTATTTTTATTATACGTTGAAATAAATAACTTAACATTTTACTTCTCGTTCGATTAATACAGTTTTTTAAGGTGTATTTTAAATGAATTACTTTTGGTGTGAATAAAAATAAAGAGAATGCCTTTTGCGGATATAATATCAGTGTCTCTCGACGGATGATTTTTAAGGCTACCATAAGTTTAGATATTTAAAAAATTCAATTTTTTTAAATAATATTTATCTAATGGTGCATGTCAATAATATTTTTCCAAAGTTTCAAGTCAATCGAAGTAAAACTTGAGAAAAGGGAACACTTGAAATTCCTCTCATTAAGCTTGGCCGGCCGGGAGCGACACAGTAAAAAAATCATTAAAGAAAAAAGAGTCAAACGTAAAACGATTAGAAAAAAAAAATTTTCTAACAAAAGACATACTGACAAGTAAACTAATCGATAAAACTTTTTTTCTACTTAAAACTTTAATCGCTTTTTTATGAAAACTCTATTTTTGAAGTCGATGGACACAATTTCTCAAAAACTAATGCACCAATCTCATTAAAATTTTGCACACTTCCTCTAGATAGGATTGACTACAGATCGAACGAAGGTATTTTTTCTTTGAGCACAACTTATTTTATTTGGTGCAAATTTTACTGAAAATTTTCGCTTTGACATACAACTCTGCCAAAAACTAAAATTTTAATTTTTTGAATACTTCGTTCAATCATGAACTCACCTACTAACAGAAAATATTGTTTTTTTTTGGATGTCAGATAAATCCATTATGGGTCATCCTGAATACCGTGAGGATACATTTTTTTAAGGGGCCTTCGAAAATATGGTCCCAACGGCCCAATTTTCAAAATTATTACATGAAAATTTTATAAAATATTATTTAAATGTTGCTTTTTTATATGCTTAAAAAATTTGAATAAAATAATGTGTATTTTAAACTGTTTTTACCCTAGAATATTTTTAGAATTATAATTTTGTAAATCGTGTAAAAGCAAAATCGTATAGAAAATTGGTTGTAAATTGAGGGGCACGACTAAAGTTATTGGGATCGATGTATTTGAAAGTTACGTTGGATGTCTATCAACGCTATGGTATTCTATTAAATATTGACTTTATAAAGCATTTAATTATAGTTAATGTAAATTATAAAGTATTGTGGAAACGATCTGTTTTTATTGGTAAAAATTAACATTACGAATTAATTTTAATTAAAGGTCACGTCGTACCTCAGTTTTATTGCGATTACGTTTTACCATTATGGATTTTTGTAGATACTCACATTAAAACGTTTGAAGGCCTTTTATCACATAACAGACTGCTTGCAATATAGATATCATCTATTTTACGTTATCAAACGTATCGCGCTATCTTTTACTTTGCAGAATGATAAGGGCTTTAAAATATTTTCATAGGTTCATTTGCTCTCAGATACCAAGATTCGAGCATTGCGCGATCTCATTTTAACAGAAAACGGAAGTGATATTTCAAGCTTTCTTTATGAGTGTAGTGTATCGCAAAATAAATCTACGCGTATTAATTTCCTACGGGAACAAAATTCGAAAAAGTGGATTATAATAATATTAGCAACATGCTGGATGCTGCTTCTTACGTTCAATATCCGCCTAGTAAGTTAATGATTTATCGATATCTGCGAGAAGAAAACTGGGATTACTTAAAAAAAGGTAAGAAATAGAATGTCGGATAATGTTTATGTATACAAAAGTTTGAGCGTATAAAATGTTTTGTAAATTGAAATTATCTGATTATTAGTAATTGTGCGTAGTATTTTCTCGACTGTAACTGATAATATCCATACCTTCAACCTCATTTCTTTACATTTAACTTTAATCTTGCTTTAATCTTGTTTATTTTTCGACGTTATTTTTATAGAGATAATAACTATTATATTTACGGAATATTTTCAGCTCAAATTATATTATTTTGATTTGGAATATTTTGTTAACACGAATATTGCTAATTCTTTTTTCGTTCTTTTTTACATTTCATCTTGTCAAGCTTTTTAAATTTTCTTACAATATTCATTTGATTAATATTTTTGAAAGTAAGTACTTACTTTAGATTTGGTTTTACTTTTCAATAAAATAATTCGATTAGTTATTACTATGAAGAATACTAATCCAATAATTTTGGCGCGGACTTTTTGCTATTCACAATCAAAAATTATAAAAGTTACATCAGAAATTATTTTTTTTATAGGTAGAACATTAAATCGTTATAAATAAAAAATAAATAAATACTGGTAGAAAAATTAAGAAAACTTAACCGAACACAGTGAATTTAATTATGTTGAAGAAAATAACACATGTAGTTATTAGTTAGAGGAATAAAAATTAAGATACAATCTGTAACAATTAAATCATTAAAGCAAAGCAATAGCTAAAACAATAATACGGACAATGAAACACTCCGGATAATACTGAAAGTATAAATTTTTATCGTTTTAAGAGAATCTTAAGTTCCTTTATTATCAAAGGTTAGAAGTGTAACTATGTATTGTTAACTTTAGTGTAAATGAAATCTTACTTTTTCACGTGAAAACGTCGTGATTGCTATCTGTTTAACTTAAGCCGAATACAATCTTTATCGTCTTATTTGCACTGAAGCGTTGAATGCTCATACTTCAATTTTTCTATCGTTTATTATGTAATAGGTAATATTTTCGTTGGTAATAGCTTAAGTCAGCGCTCCTCAAACGGTGAAGCGGCTCTTTCTACATAGGTCAAATTAACGGTGATTACTGATTGTGAAAATAAACTTTAAAAATAAAATAAGTAGAAACTTGGAATAAAAATGTATTTTACCATTAACGACATAGTAGATGTTGGTTTTAATAGCTATACATTTATCTAGAATAGGGGTCGCCAAACTTTTTTGATCATCGACCCCTATTTAATTTTTCGAAATCTCCATAGATCCCATAAAACTAATTTTCAGTTAATTAAAATAAATCTATCTATTAGGTACTGTGTTTGTACATTTATTTTATGATTTTTAACATTTATTATTTTACATACGCAGTTAGATATGTGTGATTTTCGCATTAAGAATTGTTTTTCCTTCGACCCCCTGGCTCAGGTTGACCCCTACTTTTGTTAAATAGACCATTGGGGGTCTATATAGTCCACTTTGGCGACCTCTGATCTAGACAGATAAAATGATATGAAACAAATTATTTTTAAATTTATACTTCTTTTGGCGTTGGGTGTAAAATTTTAGCAGGCAACAGAAGTTGTTTATTCTATAATATGAAAATATAGGTCTTATTGAATATATAGAAAGCGTTGACTAGTACTACCTTCCTTTTCTCTATGTATAATTTTATGTTGACGATTAAATATGTATGTAGGGAGAGATCAAAAAGTACAAAATAGTTGGTAACACATTTTATAAAAAATTCTCAAATTGTTCGATCCATTTTAAGTTGATTGCGTAGAACACATTTCCATTGAACTGCCACTGATCATTTCTAACCTAATTTTACCAATAATTAATTTTTGAAGGCTACCAATGCCAGCCTCAGTAGAATCTCAATTATCCGAGATAAATGTGAGATCGGCTTAAGCCGCTAATCGAAAAATAGGGATAATTCAATAAATGAAGAAAGATAATGAAACAAGCATAACACTTATGTCATAAGTATATGTATGGAAAGAAACGAATAGCCCGCGATGAATAAATGACATATAGGCGCGCAGGTCCTACACGGTTGATTGAGGTAGGAATAATCGAGATTTTACTGTACATATATATTTTGTGCTTTTGGATTTCTCGGTATGTGATCCTGTTGTAAGATATTGGTTATTGATTTTTTTAATACGATCTTTCTAAAGATCTTGGTTGTGCAAGGCTTGCTTCATTTTGTTCATTAATGTACCTACTTAATATAACTCTAATTTTTTTAATTGACACAAAAGGTTACTCGTAGGAACTCTTCATACTATTCTTGTTTGTAAATGTTTTTTTTCGTACTTTTGAGGTAGAAGTGTACTAATAAAGGAATAAAAAACTCTTTCAACAAACAAAATATTGGCAAAAGGAATTACACTGTTCATTTTGCACCGTATATTACAGCTCTGCAGTAAAAATTACGCTACTTAGCCGTGAGTTTTTTAATTCTTGGGTACACTGGATAAGATTTAATTTTAAATGTAGTACCAGGGGTAAAACATAAAAGTAATATTTTTGATCAAAATTTAATCTTTCACATTGCGACTTATATTAATTATTTCAAATTTCCAGCGTCTGTTAAAATTATGTGATATACATATATCTATAATCTGGTGTATTAAATAAAAACGTAGACTTATATCGTTTTTACAATAATCCATTAAAAAATGTATCAATCGGTACCTATTTTGAGCCAGAAGTAGTGTTATTAATAATTGTGTTATTAATAATTTAGCAATTAAATTAACATCTTAACATCTTAACTATATTAAATTTGAATATTTAAGTTTTTGAGCTTGTCTAATTTTCAATAAGTTTTGTTCTATTTTCTTGGGGTTGTTTTCTATCATAACAAGTTGTTTAAAATTTTTAATGTTTATATTTTTACGTTGTGTAACTAGATCGATATAATTAGATATATTATTATAGAATAGTTTATTGTGCAACAAGTGCGAGAAGCTGTCGATTCTTCACGATTCCCTTACTACGAAGTGAGTGCGCTGATCTGCTCTAATGGACAATAGACAACCGCACGAATTGCACATATTATTTTTTATTACTAGTGCAGTGATAAAAATTATTATTTTAATATTTAAATTGCCAGAAATATTTACCCTCTGTCACTCAATGTCACTTTTTATTTAATATCAAGTGATGGCTTTAGTATCGATTTGTGGTATTTATTTAAATTTTCCGTTTTTCATTATTGTGAATTGCGTGCGGTAATCGTGATTTACAATTGAATGGCTATTTTCTGACCGAACAACGCGCGCCAAGTTAGTACTATCTCGCATGAGGAATAAAAACATTATTAACAAATTAATACATTCATGTAGTTAATGATTTTTATTATTGTAATTTTAGGTATATGGTTTCCTATTTTGTAGACATTTTTGTTAGAAAAACTAATTGTATAAATTTGGATTTCTTTTTGATTATCTTACGTCACTGGTGAATGGGTTTTGTATAAGATTATATAAATACTTGCTGTTCAAAAGCTTTAGTTATGTACTTTGAAATAAACTAGTTTCTAAATTGGACAAATGATAATAAATGACTCTATTAATATACAAACTGTTAGCAAAAAAAAAGTGAATATTAATTATCCTAACAAAATAAAAGGTAAGCTTGGTTTTTAGATGCAAATTGAATTTCGTTCGATATAAATTACAGCACGTTTGTATTAAAGTTGGTTTAAGATTTATGCGAAGCTCATATAACGTATTTGCATCAAAATGTATAAATCAGTCGCTAAAGGAGCAAATGTAAGAACCGGTAGAGCGTGATTCACATTACCGAGTTGGCGCGATATAGGAAGGAACATCTCTCATAATCATTTTTGCTATGCCATTGTGATATGATATATTCCTCCAGCTATCAGATTGTGGCTTATCATTGTCTGCAGGGGTTGTTATTACGTTACCTACCACATTTCTTTCGTGCACTAAAAAAAGGACGAATCACAACGAAAACACCTTTTTTTTCGGTTAGTTATTCGTGTACGCTTCGAGTAATTTATCGATTTTAAAATTATAAAATAATAGGAATATATTTCCCCGTTAACGAAAAACAAATTGGGTGTTATCAATGCGTCCGGAAATTATCTGTTGGAATCAAAGTTTGCAACCGGAGTACAACACAGACCGAGTTTTTCCAGGAACCAAAAGCTCGTAATGGCGGATCATTAGGGCTCAGGTAATCTACAGCACTTTTTTTTTCTAAGCCAAAGATAAAAATAATAAATCATTGTGGTCTCCATCGCACGGGGTCTTCATGCAATTCTGATTACGCCCGTGCCAATAGATAAAAGCCCGTTCTACATTCAATACTGATGGGACGGGCGCTCTTTTCCATTGCCTCCTCGTTTCAACACACATCGCTTAATATTTTGCTACATTTCAATCTGACAACGATAACATAAATTTATACTTGCGCTTTAATTTATATAAACGCCTAATGGCGATAAAGCCGAACTTATTTCGTGCGCGTAACAAATAAAGCGCGACTTCTAGGTTCTTCGAACTAACGGATGGATTTTAATTCAATTTTGGAAAAAGGTTGTGGAATATTTTAATGTTTTCTTCTTTTTTTTAGCGAACCCGCTAGGTTAATTGCGTTGCTACGTAGCATTATAAAAAAGCAGTAAGTTGCGTGATATTTTACAGCAATTAGTCTGGCCAGAGTTCCATCAACTTCAGATAGCGGGGCTGCTGCTTCACTCTATCTTCCACTAAAGCAGAAGATAGCAGCCGCAGCTAATGCGATTCGGAGATAACGAATACTGAACTCATGGAACTTTTATAAATCTGACAGGCGATAAGTCAATGTATTTACATGAGCGAGTCACTTCCCTGTATCTTTCTTCTGCAGAGCGATACCAAGTTCTGATGGTTAGTGACAAGTTATGAGCGTGCTTTTATTCTGCATATGAATTTTGGGTACGATAGCGAACCTTAACTTTAAGAATAATGCGTACCTTCGACATTATTTACCGACAAAAATATCGAGAGATAAAATCTTCGTAAATTTGATTTGCCATTACGTGTAGTTTACATTTTTGAGAATCGAATGTCAAGACGTAAACATCCAATTATAACGGCTGGGAATTATTTCAGACATTAATAGCGATTACATCTCGAAATTTAAATTAAACAGATACGTACTTACATTAAGGAGATAAGATATATGATTTAAACCGACTTATATAAATAAAGAATGTTTTATGTGCGATAACAAAGACGTAAACCATACTACATCCTGCTTTTCCCCATCAAGTAATACCTATTTTAAAATATTTCCATATAAATTTATTTAAAACCAACAGAAAACTTATAAAGTGGAGCTAAATATAAGCGCGATAAATTTTTAATCGTGCTAGAAACGAATATCGATTTCTTGCAAAAGGTAAATAGACTTTCCTTATTATATTAATTATGTGTTAACCTTCCGCAAGAAGATAATATTTAAAGAAAACACTTACTTTCTAAAAACTCATTTTAAAATTTTGCTTATACATAAGCCCATAATAAGGAACTCTCAAGGCTTTACAAACAGGTATAAATTTCTTATTTGACAGGTAACTTATATGTAAGTTGTATGAAGATAAGGAAACTGCTTGGGTGGTTTGGAAACTGTGGAGATCTGTATAGATATCGTTGCGTATACGTTCAGAATGTATATTGTATCTATGAATGCATAAGTAAGAATGTCAGAATTTATCAGAATCTCAGAATCCATACAATGATCGTACTTGCATACCTTCCAGAGATATGTAAAATGCCTTATTTGTTTCTCCGCAAATTATTATTCCAAACTCATTTTTTCCGAATATTCGCCATAAATTTTATTTAACGGTAAATTAATTTTATTTCGCATTGTTTGGTTTCATTCGATAAAATCACTAAAAATGCTTTTCATTTTCCAAATATTTCTTTCAGATATTTCCTGATCGGAAATGTTCTCGAACGTGATCTCGATTAACCGCAAATTTTTTTAACTAGAAATAGACGATATGATTTTTATTATTTTATCAAAAATTTAGCCACGGAATGTATGAACTTTTTGAGAAAATTGAGTTGAAAATTCTGACACAGAGAGAAGAGAATGGAATTTTTCACTATATAACATGGGAACTATTACCATGTAGCATGGTGACAAAGATTTGTTCTACAAATATTTGTTAGACATAGTAATTTACCTATTTTTAATGGTAAGACTGACCAGATTGCATAGGAATATTTCCGTGATACATGGTAACGGTTTCCACTTTTGTCAATTAAAAAGTTATGGTTAACTTATACACTAACCGCGCCAACAACAGTGGCACTTATATTTATATCGATATGATTCCCTTCCAACATCGGACTCAATACCATTCTTGCATGGCTTGGATTTCTATATTACAAAATAATATTTACTCTACATATAGCTACTATGTAACATGGTAGAAACGACCAGGTAGGATGCTAATGAGTCCCATGCTACATAGTATAATAATATATCCCATTTCTTTAAAGATAAGTCTGGTTACCATTCTACATGGTAATACTTCCCATGTTACATAATGTAAATTACCATTCTTTTCTCTTTGTGCAGTTCACAGCAGATTTTTGAGAAATTCGCAAGAAAACAGGTAAAAAAGTAATAGAATATGAAGTTTATTGAATATTTAGCACAAATGCAAATTTGGTAAAATTTCTGTTAAAATAAATTTTTTTGAGTGCAAATTTAAATTTCAAAGTTGATTATTTTAAAAACTTTTTACGGTTAAGCGCTGATTTTTTGATATAATAATAAGCACAATGTTGTCGATATGTATAGTAGCAGCGTGGATGCGTTTTATGCTGTCTCCATTGTCACGGGTTGAAGAGTATTATTTGAACGTTTTACATATTTAACATTTGTGGCTGATGTCATCACTTAGATTATTTCGAATTTATTAGAAAGTGATGGAGAGAAATTATCAAGAGCAAATTTTAGGATAACGAGAAATAGATGTTGATTATTTCATGTAATAGCAGCTTCATGTCATTGAATTCATGATATTTTCTTAGATGACGTCGCAAAATACCCAGATGGTCATGTGCAAAAATTATGAAAATTACATAAAGACTGGTTTGGCATCTTGGTCAATTTCTAAACACATCTCCATCTTGGTTTTTAACAAAACTGTTAATATGCAAAATTACCTACAATACAAAATTCAAAATCAAATTTAACATACCTATTCTATTACATACTTTGTTTCCGGAGAATTTTACGTCAGTTACTGAAAAACTTAAACACATATTGACAATGGGACTATATTTATAATTAAAGATATTGCTTTAGTGTTTTTTGTAGCTATAATAGGTATGCCCCTAAATTAGAATAATAATTTTCTACTATTATTTATCTGCGTTTTATTTATGCTAATTAAACAATAAACTGAAATAAACTAACTCTAGTGTTGCTTTTACTTAAAAGAGCTGAGTGTTACAATAAATTTTTGTTAATATAGGTTTCATTTTTTTAAATTTAATTTTACGATTTCGTGTATAGGTTCCAGATATAGCCAGAAAATTATAATGTAACAGCGAGCGGGTGAGAAGGTTTTTGCGTTTTTCCCAAAAGTGGATGTATTGAACATTTTGGAAAAAATTCTTGTCATAATAAGATTTAAAGTGAAACTATACCAGCTTCGGACACGTTTAAGCTCAGTATTTAGACACTTTTTTCAACGATATCTGGATAAACTTAGCCAGCAAAACATTATCTAAATACAAAATTTTATCCAAATTGTTAGAATAGTTTCTGAAAAACCAATGTATATATATACAAGATTAGCTCGTTTAAAGTATAAGATTAATTATATTTATAGCAGTATCGCTAATTTTTATATTACTCATATGTCAAAATAAGGTGGAAAATGTCCACAAGTGGTATGGAGTCCAAAACCGTTGCTTTTACCCGACTCTTGACATAAGTGTAAGCTAAAATATTAATAAATTATTTAACTTTGAAATTGTAACCCTAACAAGTGGTTGAGTGTACAATACCTTATTCTGTTATTTTAATTTTATAAAAGCGTGGTATTCGGAATATGTTTAAAACCACTGGCATAAAATAATAAAATTTTAGAATTTCTTTAATAACAAAATGTATACGTATGAAGAATGCACTTCCATTGAGATTTTTATCTAATGAAAGAGTTGGTATGACAAATTATTATGTTGATGAAGTGGCATATACTGTTATGAGACAACTTGTATAATACATATCTGTAGAGGCAGCTAAGCAGCTAATTTTCGTAAACCAAAAATATCGCCCTATTATTTATGAAAAAAAATAATAAAATATTGCAGAAAATAAAGAAGTAAATTAAAAGAAAAATAAGAAATACATCTAAACCTTTTGTACCAGAATTCGTGTAAAAAAAATTACGGACTCTAAAAAATGGATCGTGTTATCTACTCAAACACGAATTTTAAACTATTTTTTTTACTGAAACCAGGTAGTAATTCTAGAAAGTCTCAAAATTTTCATGTTATAAATTTTTTTTCAGCTTACCTATATTACACTTTAGATTGGTCGCGTAATATTATTCTAACATAGAAATTTTATAAGGTGTATTTAATATGCTTTATTTATTTTTAATTGTAAAATATTACAAATTGGTATGCCTTGAATCAAATTATCTTATTGTGATATCGAAAAATAATTTTAAACTTTGGTAATATTTGATTACGAAACTATTTTAATTTAAATTAGCGTGTTCCGGTTAAATTAAACCATAAATTATTTTATTCGTGCTTGAATACTTTTTCTTAAAAGCTCATATTTTTAATTACAATTCCAATGCTTATTTACATAGTCTTTGGGAAAAGATGAATGTTATTTACAAGTTTTAACCAGTTTGCTTCAATTTATCATTTTTCCATCACAGAACTAATAAAAAGATAAACAATAATACACAAAATAGTTTAATAATCTTAAGATGCTATTAATCCATCAGCTCTAGAAGTAATCGTTATTGTTGATAACTATTTTTCAAAAAGTGTACTTGTTTACAGCTTTTATTCGTGTACGATCTTTTAGGAGTTTCTTTAACTAGTTAAGTTTATCGCGTATCTGAACGGAAGAATTCGTAGGGCAATTGCTTATTACATAAAATATAAGATTATCGATCAAGATAGGAAATTTTCTCTAACGGAAGACATTGAACTTTGGTTATAGTTAATCTTCAATCTGTCTGGATCTGATATTGGTGTGGAGGTTTCAAAACAAACGAATTTGAGATTACTTTACCTGACCGTAATATGCGTTCTTTTAGAAATCAATATTATTTTTGGTAAATTTCTTGTGCCAAAATTTGAGTCACTCAAAATGTATGGTGTACCTGATACTTAATAAAAGTAACGTTGTTTTTGTATTGTGTAGTTAAGAATAATTTTAACGGGTAAAGTTCAGTGGTATGAATTCGTTATTTAAAAAAAAATCGTTAGTGAACTAATATATGCTTCGTAATGTTCCAACAATTACATCAGATTATGTATGGTATTGTTGTTAGGAGGGTTATCTCAAATTGATAACGAACGTTGTCTGTTAATTTTAAGTATAAGTTTACTTAACGATGTATCTGATTTCTAAAACGCTTTATTAAATTTCCTGAATAGATTTGTGTATAAATGTTGTAATGATTAAAAATCAATCGGGAGATTTATCGCAGTAGACGATTCATTGTTCCATCTAATAACTCATTGCTTTATGTCCCAAAGATAAATTCATAGTGCATTACAAAGTTTCCCAAATTATTTTTATTTTTGAAATGATTATTGATTTATAAGTTCATTTCGATAACTTTAATTGTGATCGTCGATTTCTAATCTCATCTGTAATTCGATTCAAATGTCCAATAGAAATTCTATTTATATGTACTACTCTTCTTATCATATCTTCACACAAAGAATTCAATTTATATTAAGGAAATTATTAATCACAATTTGAAAGATAATGTTGTAGTTTATAAGCATCTTCTTCGAATTAATTAAGATATTTATAAATTATTTGACGTTGATATAAATACATGTATTTTTAACATACATATAAACAATTTTACAGCAAAAATATTTCAGTCTAACTTGAAATTGCGAAAGAAATACAATTAAGAAGAAAAAAATGGTTTTATTAGCGATATAAAAATATTTTTACGCGGTTAGAATTCGTTCGTTTTAAACATTAATGCGAGTTAATTTATATTTTTATCATTTCGAACTGTTCTTGAAATTATAAGTTAACATATGGCTATAAATCTCAGTATTTTACGTTATTTCTCATTTATGTAAATGCGTAACTAAGTTATATTTTTTAAGAGAGCGTAATTATAATTTTTAGAATAATTAACAAATCTTGAATTCGCCGTAATAAAAGTCTATGAGAGTCATAGAATTCCCCACATATCTGACTCATAAAATCACATAATTTTAATATAATCGCATCGTTCTTTGAGCTTGAAGAAGATAAGAAAAAGTGTTAGTAATTATTTTAGTATGTTGTTAATAATATTCAAGAGCAGTCAACATTTATTATTTACTTTAATTAAGTTTGATTTATAAGTGATTGTTGCATCAGAAAAAAAATGTTTTGTAATAATGGTAATATTCAAATTACATTTGGACGACTCTATCGTAGTGGTCTTTATCTATGATTCTCTAAATGAAGATTAATGGAATTTTCACCTTGCTTAGGTAAGTGGTCTCAGATTATTCGTGTATTTATGCACTGCTAATGCATCGGATAGTTTGTTTGTTGTATTCGGGTGCAATTACAACTATGCATGTGATAATACAATCGGTTGTTAATGAGTTTACAATAGATTAAAATATCGTTACTTATAAACGCTTTGTTGACTGACACATACCTACCTACTTACTACAAAAATTACGTTACGGACTCATTTATAAAAAATATTCTAAACATCATTTCAAACTATTAATAGTCTACAAAAATTAAGTAAATCCTTATAGCAAATATAACAAAATTTATTTTGTAAAATATGTAGGGTCAGTTGGAGTAAAATGGAACGAAAAGTTATTTCGGTTTTTAGGAAAATCTGTTTATATTTTTATAATTTTTGCTTAAAACAATTAAAAACAGACCTAAAACTATTAATTAAACACAAAAAAAGAGATTAAAAATTAATCTTAAGCGTGTTTGTAAAATACTTTTTTTTGTTCCAATGTGCCCCAGGTCTGGGGTAAAATGGCACATGGTCAATAAATCGCGTAAGATCATAAAGTGTATTAAAATAAATAATTAACCAATAAAATACCTACTTCTTTAACACTCTTGCTTGCTAAGCATGAATTTGGCAACACCAATTTTATATCTACAATTGACACTATTGCCATGTCAGGTTTTAGAGGAAAGTAAAAGCCTCTCACATATTAGCCCCACTATGCAGATCCCCATCACTTTTTCTCATACGCTCTCTAACCAATATGACTTTAAAATCTGTAACAAAAAACCAATAAAGTAAATGGGGTTCAATGGAGCAGTGTTCCATTGTGCCCCGTTCTAAGGTGCCCCATAGGGTTTCAAAAGTATCCAACGCGAATTTAAAAAAGTTTGTTGATTTCCATTTTATATTCAACCGTATTAAATAGTCAATATGATTAACATTTATGTAAAAAAATATCACATACCTACTAGTATTACTTTTTTAGTACAAACAATAGTTTTTGAGTAAAAATTGAAACTTTTTACTAATGAAAATTATTTTGTTTCTCAGAACTTCGTTGTTGCAGAGCGGCCTAATTGCATTGCGTTCCCATGTGGAAAGTTAGGCGCTGTAGTCCCTCAAAACAGAGGCCCGCGAATTCGTTTGGTATTTGAATATGAATCGTCGTCGTTCTATTGTACCCTACGTTTCATTCTGCCCCCACTGTCCCAGACTTCAATTTTATTTTTATAATTCAATCAGGTGCAATTATTAACTGATAATGAATGTATGCTACATTTTAAAGATCAAATAACAAATATCTGTCTAGAAATTAGTAGTGTAGGAAAATGTTTAACTGAACCAGATAGTTAATTGCTTCTAACGAGGTTTTCATTGAAACATAAGGGTCATTCCATGTCAAATCGACCAATGATTGGAATCGACCCCTTTTGATTTGGATGAAATTTGGTCAGAAGTTTTCATTTATTCTAAAAAGAAGTTCTGTCAAAGGAAAAAAATTAAATTTTTTTTTTTCAAAAGTTATGCAACTTTCAAAGTTCCACTATTTTTCCTGTTTTTTAAACTTATGCTTCAAAGATCTCGAAAACTGTTATAATTACTCCAATGATTTGAGGTAGGCTATTAAGGGGATTTATTTTTTTGTAGCTTCAAGTATCCCCTTAATAGCCTACTTCAAATCATTGGAGTAATTATAATAGTTTTCGAGATCTTTGAAGCATACGTTTAAAAAACAGGAAAAATAGTGGAATTTTGAAAGTTGCATAACTTTTGAAAAAAAAAATTTAATTTTTTTTCTTTGACAGAACTTTATATGATAAATGAAAACTTCTGACCAAATTTCATCCAAATCAAAAGGGGTCGATTCCAACCATTGGTCGATTTGACATTGAATGACCCATAAAAGATTTTCTTTTACTTGACACTTAAATAGTTGAATTTTTATATGGTATCGTTTTTATGTCAAAGAATCTCTATAATAAAATGATTGTTTTTTGAAGAAAATTTAAATGTTGCGCTGCTATTTGTTGTTGTCTTATTCACGTGGTTAATATAAAATAACTAAAAAATCTAGAAATTGAAGAATTATTTATTTAAGTTGGTATTGAAAAGTCCAACCGAAATTTACTCATTCATATTTGTTTATAATAGGTTTTCGGAACGTAACTCTCTTTTTTGTGCTGGCTCTGGTTCTCATATAACACGGTTTCACACAACACGGTAATTTCTAGAAACCTATCTACCGTGTTTTAGGAGGGTTACCTGTACTAATACATAAGCCAACATTTTCTTAAACGTTTGATATAGTTTTATGCAACTCGTGCTATTTGTTTATTTATGTGCAAATTGTAAATTGAACTTTGTTTACTATTCACAGATTACGTTAATTTTTATTCGTACAATAGAATGAAATGGTTGTAAAGTCTTTTATAATTTGTTTTCATAACGATAGGAAAAAAATCTTTAATAGGATATTATTAATATCATTTGTTTTAATCAGAAAACACAAAAACGATAATAACAGGTTGAGTAATTAGCATAAACAAAGAAAAAGTAAAGCGGGAATAGTGTAAGACGTTATCGGACCGCCGTCGTCACATGCAACCGTCGTCATTTTGAGAAGACATAAACTGTGTGCAGTTATATGCAACAAAGGTATGTACGTATTAGAATGTAGGTAGCAACTACCGGGTGCCATACTAATAAACATTTCTGCTCATAACTGATAACGGGCCATTGATGAATATAAATAAGGCAGCGCGCTTATCGCGAACGTACATTGCGCGATCGCGGGGGTTGGCGGCGGACGCCAGCTAAGGATATTTAGATATTCTAATAGTGGCGGCGCAGGCTGATAACATGTGTGCTAGTGCTGGCCTGGTGCGATAAGCGCCGCGACGGAGAGGTCTGTAGCTGATAAAGACGCTCTGCGTCACTGTTCTGTTTCTCCGCTGAGATAACACTTGATATCGGCCGCGCCGCAGAAATAATAAAGCAGAGGGAATAAGCTCACAGTGTTGTATCAAGAGCTGTGGAGCAGCGGCTAATCTTGAGAATAATTGAATTAGAGCCCGGACGCCTGCATTGTACGACGCTCATAATTTTGCACTGTTGATGCTTCTCGGTTAGACGCTAGACTCGATACTTACCTTAACCTCCTAATCGTAAGATTTATTTGTTTACTGCTCACATTTAAACAGTAATATTATATTATATTGAAAATTTATTTTTATTTATATACCTAATAAGTATTACTGAATGTAAACATAAAACGCAATAAAAATCAGGTACACTAGAAAAAGCCTGCGATTCGGATGTGTAATCGCAAGCTTTTTCTAGACGTCCGAACTAATGGACAAAATATCTTATTTATGAGTATTAAAAAACAAAATTCAGCCAAATGTATATAATGTATATGTATATATGTATATATGTATATGTATATAATAGTTTGTTCTTTCACACAGGAGCTGTTAAATTTTAATAAAACCTTATAATTTTAAAATAATGAAATGAAATATCGATACGCTCATTTCATGATTTCCGCGGCACTTTCTACGCGAGTATTTGCCGCGGCAAATTGACTTCAATTTACACGATCTTATTTTACGCGCTCAGATGTGTACTGACATACATATTTTCTTAAAAGATTTTAAAATTGGCATTTTCTACAGTCAGTACTGTGAGATCGGTTGGCGGACCGCAAAACGCAGAAAAAAAATTCATTCACAAAAAAAATACAGACGAACTTCCAAATATTTGAAGCGGTGAACATGACGTATTTATGCCTATTAAAAAGGATAGTAATATCGACTAAAATTTATATACAGTAAGACCCCGTTTAACGCGGGGGATACGTTCCAATGAGTTTAAACGCTAAATGAAACAGCGTTAAACGAGGTCATTGTGAAATGCTTCAAAAAGTTGAAAAAATGTATATTTTGAACAGTTTTAAAGCTTCGAGCAGACCGCGTTATATTGAATCAGCGTTAACCGAGGTGTTATGTACTTGTGTTTTTTGAAATGTCGTAATTATGTTTTTGTTATGTTATATGTAGGTAATAAATATGTACGCACACATGTATTTCCAAAATTTTTACTAGCCGGTCAGCTGATCAGCAACCGCAAGATTTCAATTTTGGTAATTTGAATACTGTGGATTTTTCTAGGGCATTATAAAAAACTAAATCAACATAAAACATTAACAAATACATTTTTAAAAAAAAGTTTAATTAATAGTTAATAGTAACACGTTTTCTGGAATAATTTTACGACGTTTTTATCGTTTCTTTTACAATAAAAGGGTCTATTTTTGCCATTTTGTTTTCGTTCTGGTCGTTATTTATCGTGCACGAGTACGAACAAATATATTTTTTGATGTTTATAGTTTGTAACCAAAAATGTAAAAAAATTAAATACTTTTTCTAAAATTCTTTACCGATTTTTTGGTCATAAGTGTAAAAATTAATCTTATAAAAGAAGTGGAACCTGGACTCGAAACGAAAATAGATATAGGGAAAAACTTCGGTATTCCGGCATTAACCATTTTAAAAAACAAAGACCTAATGTAGCTGCTGGAGATACAAATGATCACTATTCTAGAAAAAATCTAAAGGAGTGTTAAAATTAAAACACTTACGAGAATCGATGATGAACCCTCTGGAGCTGGCACTAACCCGATTTCCGACACCAAAACTAGTTAAGGCTTCCGGTTGGAAACCTCTGTCTCTATTGAGATTGTTAGGATTCTTAACTATCTCAATGCCTTCACGATATTTCTTTGGAAAATATCCTTTAGTAGTTGCCAGTTTTTCGGCCTTGTCATACAAAATTGAATGTCCAGTTTCGGACCAATGTTCCGCCAAATCAGATATCTAAAAATTACGATATTTGGTGCAACGTTGATGTACTTTAATTCCAGTACTTATGTTCCTCCCGGTCTCTTCTATGTACACTTTTCCACACGAGCACGGAATTTTATAAATCCCGGATGTATCAAGAGTAGGTTTTTTGTCCTTAGAATTCGGAAGGATATGAGAGATTTTCCTCCGAGATCTGAAGATAACCTTCGATTTATCGAGGGTCGACTGTATAAATATAACTTCCTTTTTATCTATACATATTTTGTTGTTCTATTTTAAAAATATTTTTTAAGATTTGTTTATTATTCATTGCTCTTTGGGGGAGTTCAGTATAAGATGCAATATTATTGAAATAAATTAGAGAAATTCCAGTAATAGCGTAAGATCCAGTAAACATTATCGTAATATAGATCGGCATTTATGGTTTATTCATTATTCTGGCATAACGTAGAGGTGGTAGTAAGTACAGGAGCGATACCAAGTTATCGAGACTCATGTATATAAACGTGTGCAGAATCACTTAGTTCCGACACATAAAGAACAATACTCGGAATATATCATTATAGATTCGGGTCGTGTCTATATGATCGCGTTACTGCATTTCCCGGCCGCCGATCGGTAATCGCTGTTGTGCATTGTATGATGCGTTATGCAAGACAGCATCGCTTTTATAATACCACATTTTATAAAAACGTTGACGATGAAGCGTCTTAAACAGAAGTTAAAATAGATATTAGTCAAATATAGATATACATACATCAAATTAAACTATACATATACTCAAAACAAATATAACTTTTTAAAATTATAACCCCGAAAAATGTTCTTTTTTATAAAAAAAGTAATAATTTTGTGTAAAAAAAATAATCTTGCAAGTAAATTATTTTAAAAGCTTTTTTTTTAAGTAATGATGAATCAGATGATAAAAATCATAAAAGGTTTTCCTAGAAAAAGATAAAAATCGTAATTTAAGATATAAAACGAATAAACTTTCAAGTGTTTCCTTTTTTAATTAAAAACGAAACTATATAGATAAAACAAATTATGAAAATATATAGATTACATAACAAACACTTAACTGTAAAATAACAATATGACGGAATTATACATTATACTGACACGTATATATTTAAAACGGTAATTATCAACATCTGCATAATACATTTATGATTTTTTTTAGTTCATTAAACTCATTTGTATCGATAAAATTTGAAGAGAAATTAAAATATTTGCTTACATAAAATTATGTTTATTGTATTTTATTTGCACTTTATTGAAGTGTCCGGGCTACCGCACCTTCCTCTATATATATAAAAGAATAGATCATTTAAAGTATAAGATAATAAAATTTCACTCTTTTTTACAATTTCAATGAAGTCAAGCGAAAGCAGGATACTTAAATCGGTAAGTGTCGAATCGCTTTTACGAAACTTCATTTTTTTTTAATAAAATATAAATTCTACCTAAGAAAACTGTATTTGAAATGAGTAATTATTTTATTTATTTTGCAAATGATCTATTACATTAATTAAGTATTCGCCTGAACCCTTTAAACTGAAGTTTAACACTCCTAAACTTACATTTGTACTTGAAAACATTAGTTTAAATCGAAGAATTTACAATAGTTGATCTTTTTAATCAAAATTAAAGGGAATAAGAGATGTTGTAATGGTGCACGATTTTTCTTGATAATTTACATTAATCAAATACTTAATTAAAAAGAAAGAAAAGTAGATCCTTGAAAGACATTTTGTACAATTTTAAAAATAATGTTCTCATTCTTAAATTCACGCTTCTTATCTGTTATGGATTTTAAATCAAAATTAATATCAATTTTGTACAACCCTGGTTGCGATAACCATCGATTTTCTTGCAAACTTAAACGAAGTAAAATTAAATTGAGTAAACGAAATTGAATCAGCTTAAAAAAATTTGTAAGTAGATGAAAGATAACATAATTTAATTAAAAAAGAACGTATAAAATAAGTAGTTTTTTGATATAAAACATATTTGTCGATCTATTTTCTAAATCTCACGGCACTCAATACATTTCGTTGTGTACAGTTGTGCGGCAACATGTAAGTTGAAAATCAGTGATTTATAGAAATGGCGAGATAAGGTATAAGTTGGGTAACTTTGGAAGGTACTCCTTCTAAATAGCATGGACGACTGATAGGACTCCTTATACATATTCTGGTCCTGCAACAACAATATTGTATTTCACATAACGTAGAATATGATGTAAGATACGTACGTCTTCAGACAACGTAGAATAGTTAAAGATGTTTAGATAAGAGTACTAGAATAGTGTCCGTAGTGTATTCAGAAAGGAGCGATAAGATTACTTAGGACCCCAGTAAACTTGCTCTGCACTTACCTAGATAAAACTAATATGAAACCTTGCAGTAATATAAAGTATTATCTGGCATTCTTCTGACACATTCTCTTTGCGAGATAAAAATTTCGAGTTTTATTATGGAGCTCCACCACGGCACTTTTACCACGCCTGGAAGTTTAAGCATTGACCGAGTGACACAAGTTATACTAAAACATTCATCTCCAGTAACTGTTTGTAGTTACAAAGTTCTTACAAAAACACTCGTATCTAGATAAATTATGTTTTAAGATTTAGGTCAGAGATTATATGTTGTGGCAGCTATGCAACTCGTATTACCTTTATATGATGCTTGTAATATTTCGTTTATCTATGACTTTCCGGATTTTCATCTCGGAGAACTTGAAAGCGCGTCGAAAAAAGAGTAAACAGTAATTTCTAACGAGAAATGATTTTTATTCAGTTTAGAGAAAATGACAAAGTTACGATAACGAAAGTTATAATTGTAAATAATTGAAAATTTCAATCTCGTACTGCGGATGGGGTGTTAAAATAATAAAATGCAACTTCGCCGAATTTATGAAAAGGAGAACAAAGCAGAAGTGTGATTTATCTAAAATCAGCATTAATGGCATAATCAAAACTGCTTAAAACCTCCACCGCTAAAAGAGCATGTAAAGCGATTTCGATAGAAAACTACCTGCCATAAAAGTAAATTAATATTACAGATTTAGAATGTGCTCCAGAAATTATTTTTAAGGGGAAACGTAAACCCATTATAGGAATAAAATAACCGCGATAGAATCTGAAATACGTTCTGGATTAAAAAAGTCTGTCAATATTTGAAATTCGATATTATCGATACTATACGTTATTATAACAAGTGTGGAAAGGTAGACTTATAATCTGAAGCTTATCTTTACGTATGCATGTATGGGGACTTGTAATTCGACATGGGGGTAGCATGAACCGGGCCGGGCGGGTATACGGGTTTGTTCAGCGCCCGATAGCGCGAGAGATACGACCTGGAAGTAGGAAACGAGACACGTAGATAAGAAAGTAATATGGCGGCTGCTGCAAAGAGATAACGGGCGATATGACCTGCACAGTGCACCGCACGTAAAACCTTCAGCTCTCCTCTTATACGATATTCATAAGACGTCTTCAATTTTTTTTTAATATATTACATTTCTCGAATACATTAATTTTTTTTTATTGTTCCTTACAAAATAAATAACTATATAATTTTTAAATATACAATTAAGTGTTGTTATATCGATTAAAAAAAAGTTCACAGATAAAATTAACGTTTGTTTAATTTTTCAATTTCTCTTTTTCTCATTATAATATAAAAAAATAATATAATTAAAGACTAGCTAAAATGAATAATTTATGCTTAATTTCGCACCGCACGCACTGCTAGCAGGGCCGGGTTAATAAATTTTGCGCGGCTGAATACGCATTCAATCCTACACTAAAATGATACTATAAGAAATTTTTTTTTCAAATTTCATAGACCACAGGGCCTCTCGTCACGCGGGACCCAGTTCCGCGAACGCGGTAACCGCGTCTTTGGCCGGCTCTGACTGCTAGTAGTAGATTTTTTAGTTTGAAATAGACATTAGTGTGATTTTAACCTACAAAGTCTATATTGGTAAATACCGTTTTCGGTATCAACAGTGTTATTTATAATTCCAACGTTCAGGTGTACGTTAACTCTGCTAGTTAACATTGTAACTGAATCCACTCGTCGACGAGTGGCTGCGAAACAGTTTTTAATGCTGTTTAAATGTAGTACAGTAAAACCTCGATTATCCGGACCTCAGTTATACGGATTCGCGATTATCCGGATTGTCAACCGCGTTTGTTTTTTCCTGTTAAAACGGGACACTTCGTAATCGTGCTTAAAACGGAGTGTGCGCATTCGAGCTCAAAGTGGCACATTCCGATCTCGGGAAAATGAAGCGCGCCGCTCCGCGTCGCGCTTCATTTGCCTCCCTCGCTCGGAAATGTGCCACTTTTCGCTCGAATGCGCACATACTCGTATTTATCGGATTTGCCTATATTATTATTTTATTCTTCAATTGAAAAAAATTAAAGTCGAATAAATTAGATCTATTTTTTGTTTGAAAAAGGTTAGGTATTTTATTCCTTTTGATAAGTTATCATGGCGCTGTTCCGCACGCCTAATTGTAGCGAGCTTGATAAAAATATGTTCGGGTGTACTTTCGAATGTTTACTAATTCGCGTTTTTGATTAATTAAAATTGTATATGAGTTAAATTTTCTGAAGTGGACCACTGAAAATCAACTAGTTGATTTTTATATCATCTTTTGTAGATTGTTGAAGGGTTATATGTCAAAATTAATGTCTCCAAATATTTTTGGGTAATTTTGATTTTTCTGAAAATTATAAACAAATTAGTTTTAAGGCGCATTTTGTATACACTGTTGTAATTAGACTTCATTTATGGATTTATTCAATTTTTAAATATAAAAAAATATTTATATGTTACATAGGTGGTGCATCACAATTTTAGAATGACTTGGGTGGGATATGTTAACAAAAAGGTGGGAAAATAAGAGTCAAAATTCGGAAAGAGTTAAAGTATTTATTTTTCATGTACGATGAAGTCTACCCTCTAGTCTAGCTTAAAAGTACTAAATTAGAAATGTGGTTTTTGGTAAAAATGCCCTACTCTAATTTTTAATTAAAAGAAAAGCGAGAAGTGGTGCATTTAGTTCAGTTTGATTTAATTAATATTATTTGTAAGAGAGAAGAATAAGATAGGCAAATTCAATTATTAAGGAATGTTATTAAAAAGCATTGAAGACTGTTTTTGCACCACTCGTCCACGAGTTGACTCTACCTCTACTCGTCCCTGTATAAATAAGTCTTTATGTATGTATAGCATGTTGCATACTTGAATAGCGCCAAAATTGCAGATATTTTACAAGTTTGTCAAAGTGATAAAAAAATCGCAAAGTTAGGTATCTTAATTTTACTAGTACTGAATAGGTTGTGGTCAGCAATGTGCAACATAATAAAAAAACTTCTGCTACACACTACAGGGCGGACAACCCAGGCATTTGAACGAGGCGCCAAAATTTAGGGGTGCCATTTTGGCTATAAGTGTCAGAAAAATTTTGATGGGTTAAATATCCAATTAGGCAAAAATTTCACATATCGATTTTTACGTTCGCAAAAAACACCTTGAAGTTTTCAAGATTAAATTTTTGGATAAAACTATAATTTTAGTTTCTTTGGAAAATTACGAAAAACGTTTTTTATATTTCGTTGTTTTGGACTTTGCACCTAAGAATTAATGAAAAACCAAACATCTCTCAAGCCGAAAAACAATTACTTAAATATATAATCATGAATTAAAAATTTTAGAGTTTTTTTCTCATAGTGCGTCACCTACCTCAAATTATTTTGTTAAAACCAAAAAACTACATTTTGCGTTTTAAACGACGTTATAATTTTTTTACGTTTGGGTATATCCACAAATAAAAACAGATTCAGAATTTTCTGGCTGTTTTGCATAAGATAGGTTGAAATATTCGTTTTTGACAAAATTGGGATTGAAGCAATGAAGTATCTGTGATACTCGGTGTAACTTCAACCGCACCCTCAAAAATAATTCATATCTTCATTATTTATAAACCGATTGTTAAAAACATTATTGATTGACCATCTTTACATTTCTTTTTCTAAAAAATAGATTTACAAAACTTTGGAAAATTATGAGACAAACAAAGAAGAACATATGTTTAAGACGATTTTCTACTAGATCTAATTCTTAAAATTACTTTAACTGTACTTTACTGGGTGTCTTGGTTGTGTAAAAAATTTTACTCCATGTTTTTAAAATTTTATTTTTTGGTTTTTACAAGGCCTTACGTACATATTGAAATTGGTAGTTTTGCAATCATACTTTACCTTTTACTTTAAAACGAACATGGCGTGAATGAAATAATAAATTTTCTATAAAAACATGTGCAAATTTACAATTTTCTGATAAATCTCGAGTGCAACCATGTGCAGCTTTTGATTAGAGATATCTCTTTGCATAGCGGATCTTCGTAACGTTATTACTCATTATTGCATGAGAATGAGAACATTAAAATTTTTCCATTCAGATACATAATTGTATTGCCCACTAAAATTTAGTAGGATCATGTAAAACTATATCGAACTGTTAATAAATCTTAAAATGTAGGTAGTTCCATTCTTTTAATTAATAAAAAATGCGATACGATTTATTATGGGTGAAGTTTCACAATATTGTTAGAATTCCAAATTGGTTCTATTTACCTTTCCATTGGCAAAACTATTTTTTATTAAAAAAACCAGTGCGTGTACGCGCATTAGAAGTTATACTTCTTTGGTGTAACTACATTAATTTTAATTGTTCCCTATCACTCGCATTGACGAGATTGTTGTATCTTATCGCTCTTTACACTCATTGCTCCTGTAAATACGTTTTTCGGGTATAAAATCGATTATTTACGAAACTAAATTTAAATCTATGATTTAAAAGAGCGAAGGATAAAGTAGACAGATTTAATGAATGCGTGGTATGCGCACATTCGAGCGAAAGGTGATCATTTCTGAGCGAGGGAAGTAAGTGAAGCGCGACGCGGAGCGGTCCGCTTTATTTGCCCGAGTTTGGAATGTGTCACTTTGAGCTCGAATGTGCACACTCGGTTTTAAGCATGATTCACAATAATTTAGACCAATAAATTAGACGAAAAGTCAGTTAAATAATTTTAATCGTTTCTTTTCACTTGAATTGATGAGAATGTCGTATCTTTTCGCTCCCTTCCACTCATTGCTATGGTACATATATTTTTTGAACATAAAATTGATTTTTTATTAAACCAAATTTAAATTTATGATTTGAAAGAGAGATAACTAATATAGACATATCCAATGCATGACGGGTATGTGTGCATTCAAGCGAAAAGTGGCACATTTCCGAGCGAGGGAAGCAAATGAAGCGCGACGCGGAGCGACGCGCCTTATTTTTCCGAGATCGGAAAGTGCCACTTTAAGCTCGAATGTGCACAATCGGTTTTAAGCATGATTCACAATTATTAATTTACTTTCTTGGACGGCTAACTTCAACAGTCGAATTTTCCTTAGCTGTGCACGTGCAACTTCCGTTGCCTGCTAATAGTTTACTTTCAACGGTCGCAAAAAGAAGTATAACTTCAAAATTTAAATATTATTTAAGCTGGTATCTTTGAATTACGTTATACTCGTGGTCATTCTTTTTTAATTACATAAACTGAAGATATAATTGGGTAGTTAATACGTACGTTTAATTTAGATAGAATTTCTAAGTCTTAATTTGGTTATCGTTCCAAGAATCGTATGTGAATTGTGAATATGTCCTTCATTAATGGCTGGGGCATCAGATCATTAATTATAATGAAATATTTAATGAGTAATGTGTTATCGCAGTGAGACCAGCACACATTTAGAAGGGTTTTTTGAACTGTATAATGTCACCGATAAGCAGAGCCGTACGATTACTATCAGTTTAGAGTGTTTGTATAGGGGACGGGCTAACCTATTGATAACAGATCTGAGTTGTGGTCAGAGTTGGACTTTATAATGGTCTGTTTAAAATACAACTTGATATATCTATATATTTACATACATAGGTACATATCTTTGAAACCGCATAATGCGTTATTGTAAAATCGTACAAATTAAATACTAATTGTTAACAGGAAATTAATATTTAATACCTGCTCTTCAATGATTTAATCACAGTTTATACAGACGAATAGCCACTAACTTATTTGAATATCTCCTTTTCTATGATTATATTATAGATGCAGAATTTTTTTAACGACCTGATATAGTAAATATAGATACTTACGTCCAGATTTAAAAGGCTTTTCTTAACATCTACGACAATCGCTCCTCTTCACACTGAAATGTAATTTTGTATATAGAATTGAACATTAATTTTTTGTGTGATATTTCTAATTGATCATTTAATATTTTTTTTGCGTTTGTAGCAATACCTTTGGAATACATTTTAGAGTAAATATTTTACTGAAAGTATTAGTAGTGACTAAAACTATAATATAATGAGATTTAAAAATTGATCTATATCGCGATATGAATAGTATTTAAAAATCTTAACGTAGGTATTTTATTCTATTAATGCATAGTTAGATAGATTTTAGGCATCGTGTAATAAATCATGTTTTTGAAATTGACTACAGTTGTTCTATCTTTATTATATGTATTAGTAGGTAACGCTTTTTTTTTTACATAAAAGTTTTGGCGATTAGCATATATCAATTTAACGTAGAATTGTACCGCTAGTTATTACGTTTTGCGGCCAGTAGTTGGCGCTATTCATTTTTAAATTACAGATTGGAAGCAATAGTTCCTTTTCTATTTTCTGTCACTTTTCTAACTTCAGTTTTTTGTAAACAATATTCAATAAACATATTTATAGATATCACACGTGCAAGTATTGGTAACGTCATGTATACGTTTGCAACATGTAAATAAACATTAGACGGGTTTGCAACAAAGAATTTAATGCTGTTTATTCTTACCAAAGGCAGCATATTCAATACAAATATTATTAACTCATTTTTAGTACTTTATACAGGCATATAAATAAATTTTTAAAATTTTTTTGTTAAAATTATTCAAAGCAAATTATTTAAATATTTTGCGTAACATTTAATTCTAATTTAGTTTCCAAATAATTAAGACGCTTATAGTCAAAATAATAGTATTAAGAAACGAAGACGACACTTTGATCAGGTGGGACACCTTGATTTATATTTAATAAAAAGCATATTGTATGGCTCTAAAGCACAAAACACTTGTGGTCACTATCGGTGGTATTTTCAAGTGACTGGACATAACTATTATTGGCTGCTACAGGTGGTTGACATTAGGGGTCTCAATTTTCACCAGAGCAACTTTGTATAACTAGCGGCCCACAAATGAATTTATATGGCCCAAAAACTAAATCAAATTTTTAAATAAAATTCAGTCGCATTAGCAGATCGGAAGTTGCAACCAGCCACAGGCAGCAAGTTACAGCTCCTGTGTCAACACGGGGCTACGATGAGCTACTAGGAACGACTTCCTGCGCTGAATTCGCGCAAATGCGTACAAGATATCGTTCATAGGTGACGATCAAAAGTTGCTGTGTGTGTGTCAGTGCTAATATTATTCACTTTAAGCAAGCTTATTTCGTATTAATGCAAAGAAGACTTCCCATAAGAATGTCTCTCAGTGACTATCAACCAATTAATAAACTCAATAAAGAAAATCCCAATATTAAAATAAGTCAACGGAAAGATGGCCAAATTGGTCAATACTTTAACGTGGAGACTTATGGGAGAACAGTTTTTTTTTGATATTTTAGGTCTGAAAACAATGATAAGAAAAATTGGACTTGATCATTTTGAAGTCAATCAAACACTACATCATTGTGTATGTTAGATCAACTTCTGGAAGTTGATTGAAAATTGATGTGAGATAGCAATCAAGCACTACTAAAAGTGACAGACGTCTTTAAAGTTTACTTATTATTTTTATTTATTTACGTTTAATATACAGGGTGTCAGACGTATAGCTACTGAGACTTAACGGGGTGATACCTGACACCAATATGTACCTATAAACCATAAAAGTTGGTATACAATATGTCCTAAATCTAACAAAATTTGCGAAAAATGCATTTTAATTTCCCAGTAAATGGCAAAACAGCATTGTCTGCATATGCACTTAAAAGAAAGTACGTGTTTCATTGCTAATTTATTTTATTGTTTGAATATTATGTTTCATAATAAACGCCGATTGAGATTGTTTATTGCACATTTATTTTATCATTTAGATAACATGTTTCATGTTATTATAAACATCTTATGTTACCCGTGAAGTAATTAAGTTAAGTAACATTATTTCACGTCTCAATTATGAGGCATTGTAGCCAAGCTCAATGATTTTTTTGATTAAAAAAAACATACGGCTTTAATGACATCGTTATGACAGACTTGAACTAACATTGTCGAAGTCTTCTAAATAATAAGGTATTTATTACACATTTTTAAATTGAAGTTGTCTCAAAAATATGACTCATAAGATTACTTGACTTGGGGGTATGTCTTTGTTCCGTTTAGGGCTATTTATAGGTAGATTAACTTCCAGTACTTATTCGTCTGACAGGCTGTATTGATTTCAATCAATACAATACAATCAAATTGTTTACAAAATTATCGTTAAGAGGTGGATTTAACCCAAACTCAATTATGTTCAGTAGTTTTCTCGCTAACCATTTTGCATACGTTTTCAACAAAGCAGATGCAAATAGTGGGAATTTATTTACCGTTTTTTTTTGTTCATCAAATAAATTAATGTATATTGTTATTTAACAGTTAATATTAATTCTAACAGTATACGGGACATAAAAATTAAACAATTGTTACGGTTTTATTATAATTACAACAAAAATATTTAATTTAAAATAATATAATTCGGTGTGAAAGAAGCTGGTATATTCTGATGAGAAATAAAATACTTTTGTAATTGAAAAAGAAAAATGTATAAAAATTAATTAACTTATCGATGTAAAACTGTAAGAATATTTAGAATGCAGTTAATTGGACTACGTTATACATAAGTTAACCAAACGTCAAAATACACATCCGATTCTAAATAATATAAAGCTTATTTTTAAAGAAGCATGGTTGTGGGACGTATGTTCAAGTTATGCATAACCTAGTCCAATTGTAGGTTGTATAATTTTTAACAATTACAAAATATCATAATTTTACGATTGAGATTTAAAGCTATCGATTTTTATTTTTTACAAAGCACGTTCACCACCTAAATATGAAGAAGTTAATTGTAGATTCGTTTCACTTGAAAACTAATTGCCTGTCTGTTATGAATGATGATTCTGTTTCTCATTCGAATTGATCGAGATTCTGTTTTTGCCTTATTATGATAACTGTAACACTATTTTTAATTTAATCTAAGCACGGTTGTCGTATTCTATTTAAGTTATATTTATTAAAGAAAATTTATCGTATAAATTATTCAGAAAGGTTTTAACAGTTTTTTGTCGAAGAAATAACTGACGTTGAAAAGCTAAGGTGACCTGAGAACTTATAAAGAAGTGTCAGGCGACTAATCTACCGATAAGATCTGAACAGGGTATTATTTCCTTATCAGATTTCTGAAAAAGTTTTGAACCAATTAACATAATTATAATTCTTCTCGAGTGTCAAGAGTGTCACGGTGATTACGCATCTTGTTTAGTGAATCAGACGGAGGTAAACTAACAAGACTGTCCACACCTGCTGCACTTCTTATCAATCTGCAATCGTAACTCGTACTCGTTAACTCGAACATTGCACCTTAGCTCTGCGTTGAAATTGTCTTATCGTTACTTTAGCGACTTCATAAATCTAGGTCTACCTCTTGATGTTCCAAAATAACATCTGCGATTTTTAGATATCGAAGCACGATTCGTCTTCTTTGACACTTGCGGTTAACTTTGGGTGTGGACTTTGTCCATCTCGTTTCATTTTTTCTTAATACTTAAATATAAACTTTTGTATTTACTTTTAACTTAATTTTTAATACGGTTTCGAGCGAACAATTTGGAATCGTCATCTTTGAGATGTTAGGCCAAAAGAAAAATATACACCTATCACACAGATTGTCCGTGTCATGCGAATCTTTGTTACGCGGTTGGAAACCGCTTTGCTGATATTATTAAATAAATATTATAAGAAAAACCGCTATAAGTTATAAAAACATTTATTTCGCACATATTAATAAAAACATTATTTATATTTTTGTCTTAGGACTTGGTACATTTTTAAATTGAGAAAAGATATTTTTTAAGAGAATAGAAAGTATTGTCACTGTACAGTATACATCACAGACTTGGTGCAATACAAGATATCATATCTTTTTATGGACAAATAATTGCCAATTGGGTCTATTTTTACAAGAATAACTGTTCTTTGATTTTAAATCTACTCTACACGGTGATTTGTTAAGATTGAGCACATTTTGAATTTGGTGCCATACTAAGTTATTTTTATATTGGCAGTGCTGGATGAGATCTGTCGAACAGGAGTTGTCAGTTTCATCTCGAATGCGAATGGTCAATATAATATAAACAATTTTAAAATACCTGTTTTAGATTACTCACTGTTTTCATACAAAATGTATCAAGCAGTAAAATTAAAAACGCGAATAGCCCAAAACCACAAGTGCAACTACGGAAATGAAAACAACAAAATGCACAACCCTTTAGAAACATGAACGAGTTGACCGCGACATTTGACAGCGAAAATTACCAGATTCTTACAATTTAACCACATCCAAACTATGAAATACACTAAAAACTGTGCTGCCAAATTCATAAGGTTTTCAATCTTAAAAATCACCCCTGTACTTATTTTGACTAAATGCTGCAGAATATATTAAAATGGCTCCACAAATTGGTAAACCCGGCTCTTTTATTTGAAAGAAAAAAAAGTCAAAAGCAAAAAACTTTTATTACTTATACCGCCAATTTTAACCATTAACGCCACAAAAAAAACGACAAAGCTTTGCAATTAGGTATTTGAAAAAAAAAATTATTGATTTTTTTTATGTATTTTAAAACTTTATTATTAATAATATGGATATTTAATGCAAAATACTTAAAAAAAAAAATTTTCAATTAATTATAAGCAATTAAAAATTGATAAAATTTAAAAAAAAATCACGTGACTATGAACGCGCCAAGATTGGTCACCATCTTTGTGACGTCATAATGTTATAGCTGTTTAATAACAGGACAGCGTTTACGGCTATTACACGTGAGTTGACAATAATATTGAAAATTTACTGCTAAAAAACGATTTATTAGTTAATTCCGATTAGCTATGTGTGATAAAGGATTTATAAAGGCAAAGTCTGATAATATTCCTGATGTTGATATATTTTTACTGAATTCTACTTATTTGATTTGTATACTTAGATAAATAATAATTAATAACAATAGTGTTATAAAATACTTACATCGAAATGATCTTCACAACAAAAAAAAATCGATTTTGTTTTGGGATTATAACGATGCACTGTTTGAAACCATTTATTTCGACGTTTTTCATCTTGGGGAACATTTAAAAACATTTTGTCAGGAGTTGTTTTTGTAGTATTCATACATAATGGTACAAAACAAGAACGATAACTTTTGAGGTTCGATATTTTCAATATAAACTTGAGTATTTGACTATGACAACAGAATTAAATAGATCAAAACACTGCATTTATTATTTCTGTATAAGCTGCAATGAATGAAAACTAACATTATGACGTCACACACGCTCTGGTTTGTTCGGGAGCTGTCGGCGTGTTTTCGGTACTGGATTCAAAAATTAATTTTTATTTTGATATAACTTTTGAAATATTGCGAAAAAAAAATAAAAATAGTTTTGTTATAAAACTTATATATGATCTTTTCATTTATCACAAAAAAAAAAATTTAAAGACGTAATTAAGACGCAGCAGGAGTAAATCTGTCCATAAGAAAAACAATGTTAATTGCGCCCGTGTTTCCGGCCAAATTATAAGGAATTATGAGTTTTTTTTACACATGGAATCTTTAGGTAAATTTCTAGGGATGTATTGAGATACTTTTTTGAATTTAGCTTTTTAAATTAGTTTTTTTTTGATGATAAAGATGCAACTTCTCGAAATAGACCGATTTTCAAAATTCTAACTCGATACATCCTTTCAAAATTGTCATATAATTACATTTCCGGAAAAAAAATTTGAATATCTCTATAAATAAATGAGGAAACACGGGCGAACTGAAAAATTTTATTCGATGGCCATTTATTTGGATGGTTGTGTTGGGGATATCCCAAGTAGTAAATCGTTCGAACGTACTTAAATGCATTTCAAGTCAGATAGTCTGATACCAAAGACTATGTCAGTTTTACTTATACCTAGTCATTCTTAAAATAATTTTAGTTATTTTGATAATTTAAAGTTAGGTATAAAACCAAAATTTCAAGAGTAAAACCAGTTTGATCTATTTGTATTGTTCATAAAATAAAACGGCCATGTGTTTAATAAAACACGAATATTAGTAGGTACAGACAAAATTGTTACAAAATAATTTTAATACAGTTACTTATACCGATGTAGAGATATGTCCAGTCTATTTAAATATTAAGTAATGCAAAAGTAATATTCACGTTTGCATTTATTTAACAAAATTAAATAGTATAACAATTTTTTAATACAACACTGAAACGTAAAAAAGCAAGTTCTCCAATAAAAAGACAAAATTGTCTACCTATTTTCAATAATTAATTTACTAAAAAAGTATTTTCAAAATCCAACTATATATGGGTCAATATTTGATAATCGGCCGAAACACATTTCCAGAATTTTTCTATAATTTTAATATAATATTTAAACTTAATAGTATTTTTATATTGTAGTACAATATTTTATTTATATGTGTACACACTTTGGTAAGTTTATGTTTGTTTATAATTATCAAAAAAATTACAGAAGTACTAAATGTCATATATCCTGTCAGGAGAATTTTCAATTTCGTGCAAATTTGTGATTATGAATTAAAGATTTAATAATAAATTACAAAGACTTGACTATTTTTACATTATATAGATATAGACCTAAAACTATTTTACATTTTATTTAGAATTGTATGATTTTGAATATGTGAATTTTTATTTTAAATCAAGGAGAATTGTTAACGCGTCATTAGCCTGCCGAAGTTTAAATTTGAATTTTCCACGTTTTAAATTAATCCGGCAAAAGACTGAGTTGCGCATATAGCTAGACGCGGTATCCATGATTATGATTGGTGAAGAGGAAAGCGCTATGTCGGCAGTTGGTCCGGTGTTGTAGAGAAATGTGACGTGTTTCGGCCGATTATCAAATATTGACCCATATAAATATAAAGTTTTCCTAAATCCATGTCAAACTTGAACAAAAATAAAAATAATTACAACAATAGACCGACTATTTTGGATATTTCATTTATTATTAACACTAGATTTACGGACTGAGCCAATTTGACTCATACAACAAAATTGAAGTTTTTCGCAAAAAACAGTTCCAACTAAATCGAAATAAAAGATTTATTATTAAAAACTTGATTGAAAACATTTTTTAAATATAAACTCTGTTTTTGAAATACATTTTCCGCAAACAGAAATAATTTTCGCTTTTTTTGCTATAGGTATACATATAGCAATAAAATTTTAAATGAGTCAAATTGGCTCAGTCCGTAAATCTAGTGTTAACGAACTAGGTTTTGAAAATGATCATTTAAAAAAAAAGAAATATATTGTATTTTTAAAATGTCTATTTAAATCCGTATTGAGTATTATTCTTTTCGAAAAAGAAACGTGATTATAAGTAACAAAAACTTTTAAAATTTGAAACAATTATGTGCACTTCGTTGTAGTTTCAAGTTATTTATTATTATAATTAGGGGAAGGTAGCCTAAAGCGGGTAAGTCACTTAAAGCGGGTAACGGCCCGTATGTGGATATGTTATATATTAGCTGGAAATTAATTTAACTTCAATTGCTACAAAACCCTTAACATTAGCCCATTTTTATAGTGGGGTTTTCTTTTACAATAAACTAGTTTTATTATTTGCCTAAATATTTTAATAAATATTCATTATTTTTTACATTAATGTATCAAAACCAAGAAATGTGTTTGGGCAAATCGGGTAGGTACCCTCTTTACTTGTACCAAAAGTTAAAATTTTATTATAATTGATAGGAACTAGTTGATAGGTATAAATTGGTATTAAAAATAAGTGATTTAAAGCATTGAAGCTAGTAAGATTTAAAAACAATGGTAAACCGAAGTGATAATAAGATTGGAACAAATTACAAGTCTGAATTAGCAGTTTATAACATTAAAATGCTTAATAACTTAATACCAATGTTACTGTTACGAACATGTCAAGTGTAGATAATTATTTTCAAATGGTTTGATTAATCCGATTGGTTTATGGGAGCCTACTCGCTTTAGGCACCCCTGTCGGGCAAAGCGGGTAATTTATGAAATTTTATATTTTTGGTTTATTTTTTCTCTTACATTTAAAGCAGAAATGTAATTATTCTTTTTAAAAAATAAAATGTAATACTTGCATTGCGTTAATGTAAGAAAGAAACACTTTTTTTATCGGTGAACCTTAACCTAACCGCTTTAGGCCACCTTCCCCTATATATAAACTTTATATAGTTTTTAAAGGTTTTAAACGTTATATTATTAATTGTAAGTAATCTATAATTTTAATTTTAATAAATAGTTTAATAATACGTAAAATAGAGAAGTTTTTATTTTAATATTGTTTTGATTTAGATGAATTTAGTAAATTCAATGACTTACAAATTTATACAAATATTTAAATTGTTATTTATCATTTCTGTGAGAAAGGCAGCAATATTTACTTAAACTCTTTTGGGTTGAACTTATTTTAGTAAAAAAACCGGTGCGTGTACTTTTGTATGCGCGTTTAAAGTTATACTTCTTTGGCGTAACAAAATTAGATATAACCACGTGAAAAAATTAATATTAATAAATCAATGGATACGAAGATGTGCGCATTCGAGCGAAAAGTGGCACATTTCCGAGCGAGGGAAGCAAATGAAGCGCGACGCGGAGCGGCGCGCTTCATTTTCCCGAGATCGGAATGTGCCACTTTGAGCTCGAATGTGCACACTCGGTTGTAAGCATGATTCACAATAATTGCTTTACTTTCTTAGATGGCTAACTTCATAATATGTTTACATATGCATTTGCGTCACTCTGATATGCAATAAATTCCATGAAAGTTTATAAAAAACTAAATCTATTCGACCGCGTAATAACACCGCTTAAAAGAAGTACCGCGTAAATCGAAGGATAGGTGTAGATACTTAAAACACGTACTTATTCGTATGCAGGTGGCCGGCGTGCATAATTTGTTGCAGAACCGTAACTTAGAGATCGCCACCATTACTTTCCTGCACAATTACCTAGTCTGGGAAAAGAGTTGAGTTCAGCATTGCTACAATAGCTATTTGTAAATGGCAACTGGTCCAAGATGGTAACGTAGATAAGTAATCTCGGTGCTACAAGCTACATTAAAAAATCAAAGCCCCTTATGGCGGTGTGCCCATTGTATGCTAACAGAGTACGACAATTAGAGTTGTGTCGCTCGATATGTTTGTACACGCCATTGTCATCTAAAATCTACTCAATATGTTACACTTCTTATTACTGCTGCCTTCAAGTGTAAACATTATGCATGCCGATTTCCTTTTACTCTAGAATCTGATTTCTATCAGTGCATAGAAACATTACCTAAGAAAAAATAAAACGGTTCTTCTAATGTTGCCATCCATATTAGGAAGTGAAATTAGAAATAAATCAAAAGGTTCTAAGATAAGATGTGTTTTAGAATGTGTAATATAATTTATAAACTTTGATTGATACTTTAACGAGTTAGTTAAAAGGTAAAACTCAATGAGTATGACAGGTATTAAGAAGTATATGTGTGCATGTACGCGGGTCTCGAGGCGATGGGCGGTTAACCCAGTAGCTGCCTATTAGCGTAGCGTGTTACCATCAGGTTGTTATTAACACGTAGTCTTATTTCTTCTTCTGCCTCATATTTTAATGGTAGTTTAAAGCCCAAAGCTCTACTATATTTATCTGTCATATTTATACCTTAAATGCTTAGAATTTACATACTTACATGAACCAGTGAACCCACCTGTTTATTTTTGCAACATATTAATGTTGATTTAATTAAAATTTTATTATTACTGTTGTGTGTTTAAAATTAAAAAAATGTTATGTATGTTATTATTTTATGCGATTTCTAAAAAAGCAGGATGTACCACAAATCAGTATTGAAACTTAATCGGCTGATATTTTAACGCAAAAGTAAGTTACAATTACGCTACAGTCTCGATTATCCGAACCCCGTTTATCGGAACTTACGTGTTACTCATACTTTAATTATCCGAGTTTCCAAGTTGTGCGAGCTATCTCTTTAAAAATGTTGTCTAAATTGGTATAGTAATAAAGGGATTTTTTAAATTACGGAATATCCATGAAGTTAGCATGTCATTCAATTTTGGATTCATTTTTGTTTTCTATTTATAAATAGCTTTATTTAGAATCAAAAATTCTGCATTTTTTAATGAGGGTGGTGTTATGTAGTACATTTTTTTTTGTCGAAGACACTTTATTTTATAGAGTTTTTCCGTGTTATTTGGGGTTTTGTTTATCCGAGCGGTTATCGGTTCACATTAGGTCAGATAATAGGGACTGTGCTGTACTTGAATTCAAAATTAAAAAAAAAACAAAAGTTTTATTAACTATCTACGTACCAATCATTTTATGCTGGGATCTGTATCTTCGTATTATTGTTTTTGCTAATATTGATTATGATAATCTTTGAAATATGCCTATAATTTTGGCATGTAAAATTATACTAAATTATACATTTATTGCAATTATATCGCTATAAATTTATTTTATTTTCGTATTTTAAGCATATTTTAAAGCAGATTTCACAATATTTGTATTAATTTAACAAAACTTTTAATCTGCGTAAATTAACGAATAAAAGCTAGAAGGCTTATTTATTTATCAATGGTTTTATGCTAGGATGCAAATCTTCCGAAATTTTGTTTGGTGCTTTTTTTGAAATCTAATTATTGAGTTTTGGTAATCTGCTAAATTTTAAATATTCCGAACAAATTACAGAAACGGTTAATCTCTCTCTCTAAAAAGAAACGATATCTTATATTTCTTAATATTTAACACAAACTTAATTGTTTGATTTAGAAAGTTTTTTCAACTCATATTTTTTGGTATTGGTACCTATTACTGAAACTTAGGTAGTGAAACTAGGTAAAATGTTTATTATCTGTTAATCAATAAATTCGAAGAGTTATTAAATAATTTTTTTGAACACAATACGAATATATTATATCTATATTTATTAATAGCAGATCACATATGTGCTACCGAGAGCTTTTTATTAGTAAGTATATTGTACTCGCGTTCGTTTTAAATTAAATAATATTAACGGTTCCGCAGTATTATAATGAAGTGTTGTCTATATTAAGAACATTTAAATCATCACAAGAGTAATTCAATAAAAGTTGTGATAACCAAATTGAAAGGATTAATGGTTAATATCTAGATTAATTATTATCTATTGTAAGAGGGAAGAAATCAATTCTATTAAACTTCAAACACTACTTGTAATAACTACTTTGACTCAAATTTAATTACTTAAAAATAACTATTGTAAAGTTCTTAATCTAGGGTTTATTTGGTATTTGTTTTGCTATTAAAAAATTTTAGAATATCAGACTCTAAAAATTGTAGATAATGTTATATCTATTATTAAATCAGTGCAGGTAAATTTTTAGAAATTGTTTCTTGAAGGATTTCAGTAAATTTTAACCACTTGAAAAATGAATAAACTGGTTTAAGATAAAAACATACCGGTCAAACCGATTTAGGTGATCATTAAATATAAAATTAAATAAGGAAATGTTTAGATATAGAACCGATCAGTAATGGCGGTAATTTGTAAAATAAATTAAAAATTGAACGTTTATAATAATATTCTCGGAACAGCGTCTCTTTTTAACCCAGATAATTATATGAAGAGATTAGAGAGTGGAGGTATCAGGTAACTAACAACATAGTGGATGCTAATTAAAGTGTGTTAACAGTTCCACATAAGAGGTTTCTTCTGTAGAAGTAGTAAAATGAAAAACGATTCCCATTAACTGAGATATGAGATATGGACTATGAATGCATTTTCTGTGAGGATTAATCCAACAAAAAACGTTATCATTATTGAAGCGGTAGCTCTCGCTTATTATAAGGAGGGATGTCGGGGCATAGAGCCAGGTGATTAGTGACTTCCAGAGTGAGACAGACTAATGATTGAGCGTTATCGAGATATGTGCGACAGAATAAACTATACCCGCGTTATCTACACTGCCAGCGTCGCTCTGGCCTTTTAATCATCCCTTAACACATTTCTCACCTTATCTCCCTAAAAGCTTTAAAAAAGTTTCCCTGGAAAACTCGATAGCGCATAAAATGTCTGCAGATGACAGAGGTGTGCCCGCCGATTTAATGTGGATAGAATTCTCAGATCAATTTTAGATTTCAAACGATTTATAACTTCCTCTTACACAGCAGCGGATCCTGATAATATCTATCGATCACGCTACATTAGCATAAGACATTGATTTATAATTATTCCGCGAATCGCTTTTATTAGCGACAAAACTCCGACATATTAGCACACTTCCTCGCTGCTCTTACAGTTACTTTTCAAATTTAAACGCATTTATATTTCTATTGGGTATGTTATAAAATAGTAACGCGTAAACCTCGGCCTAACATAAGAGGCACTACCGGACCATCAAGGATTGGGGCCCACCTTCACTAAGGGGGGAAAAGGGTCTGAGATACAAAAGAAAACATATTTTTGTGATTTTTTTCAGAGTACTTTATTTATTAATATTTTTATAACTTTTATGCATTATTAAGCGTTATTCTAAGAATTTTTCTGCCAATTTTTTATGGAAAAATATTAAAAATTAAGCCAGTGGTAGTGCTGAGAACCGAGGCACCCCAAAAAAATGTTTTCATGCTGTAATCAGGATAACTCATGATTCCTTTATCGGAAATTAAAAAACCAAAAAGATTTCTATAGTACTTAAGTTTATCTTAGATTTGAACGAAGGAATTAACAAAATATTAATTTTTGAATTTTTGGTAAAGGTGCAATCAAAAAACTCTGATTTTTGCCAAAAATTGCGCTTTTTGTATAATTAAAAAGTAAGCTTTATTTTGATAAATTAATGTTCGTAGGAGAAACTAGAAACGTAAAGACTCTACCCACTATATCAGGAAGTTAAACAAAAAAAAAAGATTTTCTACAAAAATAAACATGATTCAAAATTTAACTTTGGGCTTCATTACTCACTATAGTAGGGTAATAATGGCTACTTTAAATACATACTAAATAATAAATGACACTGCCTTCCAAACAATAGATTTTTTCTGAACCATTTGTGCTAAGCCCGAAGCAGTCTTGGTGCACTATGATTTTCAGTTCCGTGTTATGGCACCCGTATTATAACATTCACTAGGACACGAAGCAAAAATTTCCCTCGTTATATTATAACAAAATAGGAATAGACCAACGGAAGGTAGGACTATGGGCCAAAATAGCTAATATATATTTTAAAAAAATTGCAAAGTAGCTGAAATTAAACTTACATTAAGGGGCAAAAAAGAGAACTTTTAAAACTATAATTTACAAAAACTAAAGATTTTTTATTCAATTTAAGATATCTCACTCCGAAAAGGCATCTTTTATGTACCAATTCTTGGAAAGCTTATAACAATTTGGGAATGGAACTAACTGGTGAGTCGTTATAAATATTAGTTGTTGGGTTATGTTCTCTCAGCATTAACTCTTACTAAATTCTGAAATATGGCACATACGTAAAAATCAAAATATGGAATATTTTGTTACAAATATTAGTGTTGAATTTTCAACACCACGTTTCCAAATCTTGAAAAATGCTTTTAGTTTTTTATTAAAACTACTACTTAATACATATAAAGCAAAAAAATTATGTTGATTTAGAGCGCAACTATTGTTAATTAACTATTCGCCGTTTCAGAAAAAAAACAGCACTTTGATAAATATTATAACTTTTACAATAAATGGAACATCGTCCTAAACAACCAGTATTAACCGGACACATGTTAATTTTATAAAACGCATCCATTAGAAGGTAGTTTTATTATCAATGGTGCAAGAATGATCAGAAAAGCTTAGACGGAGCAAAAAATACAGGTGGACGTTATTACCGTAGGGTTCCTTATATTACATTTACTAGTTTTATACAATTTTAATGAGAATTTTTGAATTTAAGAATCGTTTTAATATCAACTAGATTATCAATTTTGCCAATCGAAGAAAAAAGATTTTTATTAATAGGAAATCATATATAAAAATATAGATAGTTGGTGCAATAATAAAACTAGTTATTTTATTGGCATTTTATTAGTTTTACGCATGAAAAGACATTTTGTGGAATTCTAGATATACTCATTTTATTAACAAAGTTACTCGTTTAGTTTTCTTCAAAATTGTTAACAGAAATTTTGTAATAAATGCGAATTTTTATTATGAGGAATTTAATTTTAGATTACCACAGTGATCAACTTAATGTATCGATATAATAAGTCATTATTTAGTCGCATGACTTTCATATTTGTACATATTTTTTCTTATTCTTCAAATACTACTTTATTAGTAGTTCCACCCAAAAAATTATCTTTGCTGATTAAATTTTTGATAAAAATTAACAAAGAGTGCATGGTAATAATTTATTTATGTATGTTTAATATCTAATTAAATTAAATCCTGATAAATACATCACGCAAAAATGATAAAATCTTAAGTGTTCTTGATTAAGGTATTAAATCTTTATATATATTTTCAGATATTGTGGATATACTGAAATGCATTAAAAATTTTGTGATAAAATTGTTGTAAATGTATATCCTTAAAAAAAGGGAATAGAATATTTTCAACGTGAAGAATATTTTAAAAAGTATTAGACCACCCAAAAGAGAACAAATCGAAAAAACCTTTCTTTGGATATTATTTGCAATTTATATTATTTATTGATTATGCGTTAGTAGCAGCATTTAGAATTCTCTAAGTAGGAATAAGAAATAACATTTTAGAATAATTTAATATTCCTTAGAGGGCTGCACTGGTGTCACCAGTAAAAGCAGATAGCGCGTTATCAACTCCAGACTAATGTCTAGGAATTTACCTTAAAAATAACACATAAACTTGCACGGTTACATGACCCGATAATTAGACGTAAGATAGAACAAAACCTACGATAAAACTGGATAAAATATTCGACGACTCAATTTGTATCGGAGCTGATAATGCCTAATGGCTAATAAATACGTGCAGATAATAGCGACTGAATTTATATTGTGAGAATAGGTTTTTATATCCAAATACGAAGAGAGACAGATTGTCGATAAATTAGATTTTATATTCTTTAAATTTGTCAAATCAGTTTTAATTTGATTTAGAGAAACATAAAATTTTTTATATCGCTACAATAAATTTTTTGTAAATCGCATGAACATCGATCGCTTATGATTGTTCTTTTCTGAGGAAAGCTTCATTTTTGTATAATATCTTTTATAACGAGATGGCATTTGCTTTGTTTTATGAGAGACGGATTCGTTTTCGAGCACTCAGTTTGATACCGTGTTATAATAATCCTTGGAACTAAGATCGTGCTTCTATCTCACATTGAAGTCGCTAGTGTTTCTAGTTACGTCTTCACTAGTTGTATTATCGCTATTGCATTTTGCATGTAATTGCAAGCTTCCAAGAAACCATCGTGCAGAGATGGAAGTGTTTTAAATTTAGATTACAGATTTAATTTACACTTATTAAGTTTTGTATTTCGTTTCGTTTCGTCAGTTTCTTTCAAATTTGGCACGTGTTAATGAAACGGAAAAGCTTTATTATATGGTCAAAAGACTTTGTTATATTAGAGGGTTCGTTTTGTCAAAAGTACTAGAAGAACTTTACATAGTATCGAACCACGCAACGTCAGAATTGGAGATATGCAAATCTAAAAGATCGTGGCGCACGACATACGTACAAGCTGTGCCTTAATTAAGTCAAATAGATTCAACAGAAGGGCTAATCATTCACTTGCTGTATTAAAAATATTGTAGACTACGGAAATGAAGTAATTTAGATTGTTATGTGCCATTAAAATTAAGATAATATCATAGTTTGGAGATATTAATTATTTCTTTTAATTTGTCGTAATTTCATGCAAGTAGAAGGAAATTTTGAACGTTGTAAGTGTAATGATAATATTTATTATTAGGTTAATAAACTTAATATTTCCATGGATATCAGAAGATAAAAGAAAGCATGAAGACTTAGTAAGTAGGCGTAAAGAGTAGTCTATCTGTTAACATATCTTCTGAAACATTCATGTAAATGTTAGGTAGTTTTTTTTTAAGATTTGCGGGTTAATATACGCTGCTTCCCACTCGTGCGATTTAAAACTGATAGCAACTTTTTAAGATACGTTACTCTAGACTTTCAAAATATCAGTTAATGCTTAATTGTAAATTTGGATTACCTTTTAAATCTTAACATCTTTTATAAGCGTCAGAATATGTAAAAAGTTTTGTTAAAATGAAATATTTTCTATTGGACGAAAGATGTTTGTTGAAAACGAAGAAGCTGTATATGTAATGTAACCATTACTACGTTTCCACGGTTATTCAATACGGGTTGAATACCGATTTGCGATCCAACAAGTACGTGTTTCCATAAATAGTTTTGAATACAAATTGAATACATTTACGATACAGCAATCAGCTGTTTTAGGAAAACTTATTTTCTAGGTTAATACGTGGAGCAGGTTCGAAATAAAATTGTGTTGTTTATTTTATTGTGTGCTATAATTCTATTAAATTTCATGACAATTTAATATAAATGTGTATATATTTTAAATTATCATTAGAAAGCGCCAGTGATCTCCAATTGCGCATGCACGATCGTGAGTTACGCGTTTCCATGGAACTCAATACGTTGAAATTCAGATACGATCCTAAAATTTACCGTATCGTATCTGAATCTAAATCGTGTTCAATACGTATTGAATCAGGGTTTCCATGACCACTTTTCACCCGACAACAGTATTGAATCCGTATTCAACCCGTATTGAATGACTGTGGAAACGTAGTACATATGCCCCGTTTTGAATGGGACTGTCTCGTTCCAAAAAAATGATTTGGGACGTCAAAAGGTCTGGTTTTTAAAATATTTTCAAAATATTAAATTTTTTTTGTATAACGTACAATTTGTGCCCTCAAGGTAAAAAAATATTAAAAATTTTAGGTATAAGTTTTACCTGTAAAGTTTTATAAAACTGTTTTTATGAGAAACAGTTTGTATGATACATATAAAGAAGTGTATACAGTGTGTCCCAAATAGAGTAGGCTAACATGGGTAATCTTTCTTATTAGTGAAGATAGAGGTTTGGTTAAATGGGCAATGTTTTGTAGTTTTAGGTGCCCATTCAGATTCTGTTAAGAAAATTTTAAAATTCCGAATAGTTCCGAAGTTATCGTAAAAAAACTGAAAATCGTCATTTTCTTTAATGTGAAATAACTTTGTAATTATAAAATTTACAAAAAAAAGTTTAATATAAAAGCTACTAGGTTTCATAAAATACAAATAGAAATTAAGTCAAAATTAAATTCAAAATGGCGGTTTTCAAGATATTGGAACAAACTTTCTTATTTTAAATGGACGCCATATTGGATTTTTCCATAGCTAAATACCATTTTTTTTTATCTTTTCAACCATGTATAACAACCCATATTTAAATAAAAAATTATTAACAATATTAAATTTTTCTGTTTTAAATCAAGTAGCCATAAATTCTCAAAGAACAATTAAACAGCATAATACAAGCCAACGTGATTATATTTATTTTTTGAGTTATATTGTAAATTTTTTGAATAATAATTATTATTGCCTTATAAATAATTCAAAATGGCAAATTTTATAACTGAGCATTATGATATGTTTTTAACCTACATTAAATGTTACAAAAACTGCTGCGTTGTTGCACAAACATACTTTAGCAGTTTTCCAAGAAAAAAAATGATAAAGACCATTTTCCACATTTTTTCAATTTGGTTACTAGAAACATCCATACTTCTGCATATTCACATCCAATCTTTTAATAATTTTAACGTTTGGTTGCTTTTTTTTTTTGGAAAACTGTTAAAGTACGTTTGTGCTGCAACGCAGGAGCTTTTGTAACATTTAATGTAGGTACAAAACATATCATACTGCTCAGTTAAAACTTTGCCATTTTGAATTATTTATGTCATTATTCAAAAAACTTACAATATTAGTCAAAAAATAAATATAATGACGTTGGCTTGTATTATGCTGTTTAATTGTTCTTTGATAATTCATGGCTACTTGATTTAAAACAGAAAAATTTAATATTGTTAATAATTTTTTATTTAAATATGGGTTGTTATACATGGTTGAAAAGAGAAAAAAAAATGCTATTTAACTATGTAAATATCCAATATGGCGTCCATTTAAAATAAGAAAGTTTGTATCAATATCTTGAAAACCGCTATTTTGAATTTAATTTTGACTTAATTTATATCTGTATTTTATGAAACCTAGTAACTTTTATATTAAACTTTTTTTTGTAAACTTTATAATTACAAAGTTATTTGACATTAAAGAAAATGACAATTTTCAGTTTTTTGACGATAACTTTGAAACTATTCGGAATTTTCAAAATTTTTTTAACAGAATCTGAATAGGCACCTAAAACTGCAAAACATTGCCCATTTAACCAAACTTTTATCTTAACTAATAAGAAAGATACCCATGTTAGCCTACTCTATTTGGGACACACTGTATATAGTTTTTTATGAGGAAAAATGATGTATCTTGTTGCAAATATTTAGTCAATCTTTGATTAAATACAAATAAATTATTTTTAGATTAGATTGTGTTTATGTATTCTACATTGCCGTTCTAAACACACCTTGAAAAATGGTACATAAAATTTAAAGTTTTATATTTCAATTATGTTTTATATATTATTTTACTAAACTAATTAATCACCAATATACAGTCGATAAATCGAAGTTGAAGGGAAACTAAAACTAATTCGATTATCAAAAATTCGAGTTATCGATATAAAAATATTAACGTTGAAATAGGCAAGTCCTAGGAAACCGGTTCGAGTTATCAAAAATTCGGCTTATCGAGGTTTGACTTATGGGGTTCGGCTGTACTTTGAGATATATTTTGTTTAATATTTATCAATATTAATAAAACCTGAAATTTGTTTTATCTTTTACTTTCTTATAATTAAAAATATCATGATACTAAAGTTTTCTAGATAGATACGGTAATTTTCTTTTTAAATAATGTAATAGATTTGGTAATACAATTATACTGATTGTTTTACCAACCATTCAATGAGGAATTAAATATATAGAATGACAATTAAATATAAAAATATGCGTTTCAGTAAACTATTTTTGATTGAAACTACTTTTTAATTTTGTTTTAAATGTATAATGCATATTATATAATTCTACGTATTTTCAGATGTTATACATATTTTCATTAAAACGTTATGAATAGAAAAAAAACTACGAAAGTTATTTTAAAAAACTCAACTTCAAAACCTTTAACAACAGTCTTAGTAACAAAAGATTTTATTACTACTAAAAACATACATAGTGTAAATATTTCGGTAAATCGAAACTTTGAACAAAAAACTAGGCCAAACTAACGCAATTTTTTAAATCAAAACTAGTTATGTATTGAAACAAGAAGGGCTCTAATGGAATTTGCCGTTACACAATCTATTTGTTTTTTACAGCAGTATGTATGATTTTTACAAATTTTTGTATAATTGCACCCCGTGTAACTTTTACTTCTTACGATTAGTGAGATGAGCGTATTTGGAACATAAGGAAGAAGTTCGTGTAAAAGGAGCTTAATTCCTGTTCTAATGTTGGTTATTATCGATATTTACTTGAATTATTGGGTTATATGCATAATTACTAAATATTTATTAACTGTGCATAATTCCTAATATGTTTGGTTAATATCGATATATTAAGATTTCAGTAATTATTCGTAGTTTCTAAATCGTATTTCGGATATGAACGCTAACATACAGGGCGTCACAGGAATAGGTACTGAAACTTAACTGGGTGATACCTGGTACAAATCTAAACAGTAAAAGTTTATATACAATATGCCCTAAATCTAAAGAGTTTCGAGAAAAATTAATTTTAATTTTCCGGTTACTGACAACACAGCATCGTTTCCATATGCTTTATATACTTAATACGTGCTTCATTTCTAATTGGCATAATTGATATGCGATTTTTATGATTGTTTTTTAAATTTCTACATATTTATTTAATAGCATCATTATAACAGACTCGAACAAAAATTTTTGAAATATTTTAATTAATAAGGTATTTATAAGTTGGATGTTTACGAAACCATAACTTAAAAAAAAGACACATAAGGTCACTGGATTTGGGGTATGTTTTTGTTCAGTTTAGGGTCATTTATAGATGGGTTAAATTTCAGTACTTATTCGTGGGACACCCGGTATAATTTTAAATAAAATAATACATATCTATATTTAACTTGTGAAGCAGTGACAATCAAATATTTATAAAGTGAATTATTAAACTAAACCGAATGATTTTCAGGCGTAAGCGCTCGTGATTTTAGTAATGACTGACAAGTAACAGCTAATATACTGTGGTAGCTGTGGTGTTCAGTACATATTGGAAATACTGGAGGCTGTATAATTAATAACATTAGCGATGGTATCTGACAAAGCACACTCGCACCAGCCTTGAGCTATACACATAGCCGATCTATATCGTTCTAGACATTCCGAACTCTAATTAAAGATCTTTATCGCTCGCGAGAACTCCCATCCACCGTCTTATTAATTCCTAATATCTTGTAATCTACCATACCATCAAATTTTTAAGTTACTTATTATTGTTGTTGTTTTGAAATACCACATTCGATTTTTCAATGCTTAAAAAAATATAACGCGGGTACCTTTACTTACAATTATACCTCTCATAATTTAAATTCAAAACGAACTTTTTTATTTTTCAAATCATACGCTACGTGCGCATTTTATTATTATTGAAATTCATATTTTGTTATTTTTCTTTAGCGTTGAATCTTGTAGAAGTGGAGTTCAATTAATAAAACTATTTTTAATGAATATTTAATATTATTCATTAAGGATGTACGAGCACGAAAGCCATTTTGCTCAAAATGCTTGATTTTTTTTTATATGTAGTTTAAATATGTCTAAACAAATTCTCAAAATTTGAAGAGGGTTAACCGACTATTTAAAGAAATAATTGTTTTCAAAAGTAAGCATATTTAACATTAGTCTTATGGCAAAGTGACGGATAGACGACATGTTTTCATAATTTTCGCCCAAATTCGTCTCAGAATATGAAGAAAAAACTATCTAATTAAAAGTTAAGACATTCATAAAGATATTAAAAAAATAAAAAAACCGTATTAAACCGACTAAATTAAGACATATTTACGAAAATTAGCTTACTTTTGTTAGCTTTTAAACTAAATGGCAACACTACAGACCATTAAAGCAAAGTAAGTGTCAAAAATACTAACCTAATTTTAGGAATTCTGGTAAATTTTCATCCCGATAGATAGTTTTCTATTTCATTTCACCTTCCATAATTTTATATTCGCACGTGTTGCACTCAACGTTTATTTTGAATTTACTGATAACATTGCCTTAATAATCATAATAATCACAGTGTTGCCATACGAAATGCTGCGGCCATACCCTCTTTACCGCGCGCCCGGATTTGTCTATCCCCACCTAGTACCGTGTTCGTATATCCTTAAATGACTATAATTTATTCAACAATCTCATGTAGTTTTTTTTTAGTAAATACCTTAAGTTATTTTTTACAGTGTGCTAGATCTTCTTGTTCTATTTCTAGATACGCATTTATTTAAAAATAATAAATATAAGCAGTTACTAAGTATGTAAGTTGCAAATTAATTGAGAATTAATTAAATAAAATTTGATTGTCGATCAGCATACATATAATAAAATCAAATTTCTAATCACAATAGTACCTAAGTTATTGTTTTAAATTATCATTTGAAAGCTTTTCAGTTAAGTGTTTTTATTAGATTGTTATCAATGTTATATCGAAATCTTTAATAACCTTGGAAAGCCTCTTACTGATAATCACAAAATTTAAAAATTTAAGAATAGTTACCATAAGATAATGCTTTTGAAGTACTTACATTTATTCATTAGTAAAGCCTTTTGTGATTAAGTACAAGTCTAACAGGTGGTGGCAAAGAATAGTTGATAATGATTATTGACTGGGGCGACAATGATAGGCGTGTATCGTGGTGTTGATGTAATGTATGGGGAAGTTCTAAACTAGCGAACTGTTGTCGTGTAGGCCGCTGAAGAACTGCTTCATTAGAGCAGACCCACGACATGCGCGACCTGTGTACTACTTGCTCTTATCATTCTTGCATTTGTACTAACCTGTTCTTCATCAATTCTTTAGTTAACATATAACTCACTAAACCACGTTCGGTGTATTTTATAAGTTGTTCTCGCAACGATTAGTATCGTGGCTAGAAACTCGTTGTGTTGATCACATCTCAATTCGTGCTTTCCAATTTTATGGAAATATCCGTAATAGTTTATTTATTTTTCCTTTTGTTTTCAGGGGAAGACGAGGAGTGGGGAGGTAACGATGCAATGGCCACCGAAGATGTTAGCAATCCTGGAAATGAAACTTCCGGCGAAACCAAAAAAGAATCTGTTAGCGATGAAGATAGAAGTGAAAAAAGTGTGATAAAAGAAGAAATTACAACGCCTCGCCTAAGACTGAAAGCAAGTCTTGCCACAGATCCTGCGCTTAAAGCACAAGCAACAGTCATTGCTGTGAAGAATGAAACGGAACTTTCAAAATCGCCACCAAATACGGCAGAATACTTAACATCTATAACACCAGCTTTGCAAACGGTATTAGCCAGTGGGAGATTTTTTTTGCCTCCACATATTAGTTTACCCGATACACCCGCTAGACCTGAACCAGCTGAAGTTCCACGTCAAAGCACAGCGCCCGTCTATATGTGTGCTCCATGCAGTATACGATTCTCGTCTTTAAGTACATTGGAAGCTCATCAAACTTATTATTGTTCGCATAGAATTAATAAAACTGTATCTGATGCTGAAGATGGCAAATCCGCTACTGCGGCGGAGGTTAGTGGAAATCAGTCTGATCAAGACACTAGTGAAAACTCCACAAAAGCTATTCGTACGGGAAAACAATATACTTGCACACATTGTTCTTATAGTGCTGATAAAAAAGTTAGTTTAAATCGTCATATGCGTATGCATACTGTATCTCCTAGTCCTGTAAATATTAATACGGTCATGTCTAATGGGGAAAGTGGACATGAAAGCCAAGATCGGTATTGTGCCGATTGTGATATTCGTTTTAGTACTCAAAAGACATATCGTGCACATAAACTACATTATTGTAGCTCTCGGCACATGTCCAAATCTACCGTTTCGGTGAATCCTAGCCCAGTAGTTGTAAATTCAAAGACTACATCCAGCTGTACATCAGGTTCGACCTCAACGTCTCCTGTAGATACATCTGCTTGTAGGACTCCTCCATCTCCAACATCAGCTGTTTCTGTACAACAACCATTTTTGGCACTACCTACAAACCCTATTCTCATAGTACCCTATTCAGTGTTTAGAGGTGCAAGTCTTTTACCAGGGTTATTGCCAACTGTTAGTGGATTGCCTTCGCAAGACACTCCGTGCTTTTTATTGCCCAATGGAACTTTACAGCCCATGTCACAAGCCGTACCTTCTAACTCAACCTCCCAACAATCAGAAGTTTTAAAATCTGTAAACAAAAGTAAAGAATCGACGAATATGCGAGATGCAAGTGCACCTTTAGATCTTAGTATGCATAAATCATCGGAATTAAAAGAGCTGGTTATTAATTTAGGAGATGATCATGAAAAGGAAAATATAAAGCACAGATCGCCCACTCCGGAACAGATTATATGTGCGCCATCTATTCACGGTTCTCCACCCTTAACGCCGTCATCTTTGCGCGAACCTTCTCCAATACAAGTGGTTTCTCCTAAACGAAAACACGATCATGACTCTTCCAGAAGCAATAGTCCTAGATTACCTAAGCTAATTTCTAAAACTGGAGATTCGGAAAAATCGCAACTTAGTCCTGAAAGTAATAAAAGTGTTAATACTCCTTTTGGAATTCCAGCATCGTTGCATCCTTTATTATTGCGAGCTGGATCTATGTCTCTTTTACCTCCAGAATTACAATTGAGATTAGCTTCTGGAGAACTTCCTGCAATATCTCCGAGTGCTACTCCACAAGTTCTTGTAAAACAAGGTGTTTCAAAATGCAAAGAGTGCAATATCGTTTTTTGTAAACACGAAAATTATGTTATACATAAGAGGCATTACTGCTCAGCGAGATTACAAGAAGATGAAATGTCCAAGACTTCTGGAAGTCCGCCGGTAAGTCCGCGAAGTGCTGGTACTACAAGTCCAGCTGGACAATATCAACAATTGATCTGTTTGGCTTGTGGAATAAAATTCACGTCTCTAGATAACTTAAACGCCCATCAAGCCTATTACTGTCTGAAAAGGGCAGATGTTGAAGTTAGAAGATGCAGTAAATGTCGTGCTATTGCGGAAACAGGACATCATTGTGTTCCAAGCAGTAGTTTTGCAGGATGGAAATGTCCATGTTGTGACGTCGTTAGTGCAACAGCTAGTGCGGCTCAAAGGCATATGGATACACACACGGGAGTCAAAGCATATCGTTGTACGATTTGCCGCTATAAAGGAAATACATTGAGAGGAATGCGTACGCATATTCGAATGCATTTCGAAAAACGTTCGCCGGATTTACAGGTATTTTATATAAAACTTTTAACAAATTTTACACTAATACAATTAATTTGTTGTAGGAGGAAAAATATATTTCCTACATTCTTGAAGATGATGGTACAAATAGTGTGGAAACAACTCCTACAGGAATCTCTACCACAACCGAAGAACGAACAACTTCTCCAAATTCAGAGGATCATACAGAAGCATTACATCATTGTGCAAAATGTTCTTACAATTCCACTTATAAAGCAAATGTGTTACGACACGTCAAATTGGTGCACAATTCTGTAGAGGAGGAACATGTATCTAATGGATCTACTGACAAAAATTCTAAATCCATGCCGGCGCTAGAAGAAGACGAAGAAATAGTAATTAAGAAGGAGGCTATCGAACCTGAAGTTATCATTGCTCCAGTGGAAGAAACGAACAAGGAAACTGGAGAATCGACTGTTGAATGTATACCTAAACAAGAACCGAAACAAGAAAGCTCTAAACATGGAAATAAATATTGCAAATCTTGCGATATATCATTTAACTTTCACTCAACATATATTGCGCATAAACAGTTCTATTGCTCCAGTCATGCAGGAGAGTTGAACAATTCAAATACTAATAATAATAATAATCCAACTACGAGAGCAGCTGAAGCTTCTGTACTTTGAATGCAAGCGTTCGTTTAATGGAAGTATAGAAAGGTCTGATAATATTCTCAAAAGTGGATAATCTCATTGTGATGATGCGAAGTGAAATAATACACGTTAGAGTTTAAATTTGGCCAGTTAATGTATACGCCTCATATGTGCATAATATTGTTATACATATTAAGTACCTATAATTAGTAGAGACAATTTTTTGCGAAATATTCGTAATCGTACTACTATGCAATATATTGTTTTTTTGTTTTTAAATCTATTGACGTCGTTTTTTTTTGTAAAAACTTATGGATAATTTTAAATGCATTAGGTTTATTAGATATATAAATTCATATATGCCAAAGCATTAACACACTATTTGAATAATTTGCATTTTATATTGGTTTCAAACTCGAATATAGCATGTAAAAGCTTTTATTCATATCATTTAGATAAGAAGTTTTTTTCTCACTTGCAGTTTCAACGGTTAATGTTCAAGTGAATAAATGTTATAGCTGTTTGGTGTTTTGAACACCATATAAACATATTCATGGAGACAATAAATTATTTATTTGTAAATTCTTAGTAGTTATATTTATACAAGATTGATTTGAGTCAAAGTTGAGTATGATTGATAACATTTGCAATACGCAAATCAATAACAATCTTCTAACGTAGCAATCAAAATTGTTTCAATTTCAGAATAAGTTCTTGTGGTTTAGGTAAGTAACAAAGAAGACGGATTAAATTTAGTCTTAATCAAACCAATGGGCGAAGAAAGAATTAAAATTGGATAAAAGTAAATAACATTGCATTAATAGACTGAAAAATGTAATTAGAACTTATATATTACAAAGTCTGAAATTTCCATAATTGTCTTGAAAAACAGTAGTTTACATATATACCAGTTTTGGTATAATGAAACTAAGCAATGTACAATACAATAAGCTAATTAAACAAAGTTAGCAAGTCTTATGTATTTGACTGATACGTTGAAATCTACATATTTGAAAAGGAGAGGATATTCTTATCCTCTCCTTTATTTTTACAGGGAACATGTAATTTATACATAATTCAATTACAAAGAAGGAAGCTATATTAAAAGTAACAGATATATAGAAAGTGGACGATTATTAATAAGCTATTTATGATAATTATTTTATTTCTTAATTGTCCGGGAAAAAAAAACTAAAAATAGGGTATTTTAACATGAGCTTTTATTGGAAACTCCATTTTTAGCAAATAACATTTAAGATCTTGATTGAAATTGGATTAATCATTTATAGTTTTATAGTAACAATGTTAAAAATCTCAAACATAACAGTGGCAAAATGTAACTTATTTAAAATATTTTTGAAGCTTTAGAAAGCATGAGCCGCTGCTCGGTCGTGGGCAGAAACGGGAAAATTATGCACTTATCGAATCTAAGTAATCTGAACAAGTCATGCATATATTCCATGCACTTAGATAAGTTTACTTATTTATTATGTCCTTATGCAAATGATTTCCCTATCTCGGTAAAAATGCATGAACGAGCGCTTGGTTTGTGATAGTAAGCGATACCGAATATTATTTCGCGGTAGCATGATAAAATAAACACAGAATTAACATTTTAAAGAAAACCTTTTTATTTAGTTTACACCAAAAAAGAATATATTTTTGGTGTTACGCGTATTCAAAAATGAAAAATGAATTTAAAAAATTTTGCGATTGATATAACTTTGTAAGAATAATTCGACATATATTCACGTAGTCCTGTTTCGAAAAGCTCCATCGTGACTCATACTTGAAAAGTGTCAGGATGAACAAGATGCATATCACATTTTGCTCTGTTTAAAACTGTTCAACGTATATTTGGAAACCAGAATTGAGAAACGTTTTTAGAATTTATATTTAAAAACCAACTAAACTTCCTTTTCTTTTTTAATAAATAGTTCATTTGTTCATAAAAAGCATTATATTCAAATTACTCTTAAATAAAAACAAATATTTTTTTCCTTTTCTTATTAGTTTTATATATACGAACTTATTTCAAATCATACATGAATCATAAGTATGTAAATATATAGCTAAAATTATAATACTTGCAAATTATAAAAATTTAACAAATATGGGTATCAAAAACGAAAAAAATATGAAAAAGAAAAGGTAAATTTAAATAGCACAAATGTAATAATGTTTTAAGCCCAATTCAGTTTTTAGTCTTACTTTATTTACAACATTCATTGTAACGTAATTTATTACAATACACTAAGTAATATATTTACAAATTACAGTGCAAGAAATTTAATATAATTAAAATTTTATTAGGTATACTTAAAAATAAATAACTTTAAAATTGAAAAAACTTACTAAAATAAATTTCATATTATACACTATGGAGTGCATGATTCGTCATACGATTCAAAATAATCATCATCATCATTATCATCTGTATTAAACGATTTACTAAATTTTAAGAATTTTTGTTCGAAATCGTCATGTTTGCCATAAACATTATCATATTCATCACTTGATACACTGTCATTGCGTATATTCATTCTATTTACTGCAGATATCATATCATCCTCTGTTATACTTTTATGTTCCATATCACTCTCCACATCAGATTCATCTGGATAATCGTTTTTCCAATTATTCTCTGCATTTGAGTCTTCTGAATTATCAGTATCAGACATATAAGATTCATTTTGACAATTTGAATATACCAATCCTTCACTTAAGGGATATACACTGTGTTAAACAATCATATTAATTAAAATACATTACACTAAAATAAATTACAAACCCAACAAACTCATTCAAATCTGCCTCTCCAAAATCGTCAGAATTAGTGTAATACAAATCATAAACAAAATCTGTTTTCGAACTATGTGGTTGTTCAGTTTTGTAATGATCATCGTTTTCTTCGGCTTCAATATCAACAATTGTGTAATTTTCAACATTACTTTGATCAACATTTGTATTCATATCAGAACGATAACTATTGATTATTTTCAAACGGCTACTTTTAGAAGCATCTTGGTGCTGTCTTCGAATTTTTGAAGTAATATCAGTAATATGTTTTTTATACATTTCTTTTGGTTCCTCTTTCATAGATTTATGAATATGTTTAAAGGCATCGTCCTAAAACAAGTTATATTTAAAATCTACATGATACAAATACATATTATACATACAGGATTCTCAATAGTCGTAGCTAGCTTTAGAATTGTGGACACAGTTGGCTCCTTTTCTAAGCTTTCATCTTCCACTTTTCGTCTTTTGCAATTTAGTATTACAGCATCCAAAGGATTTTCATTTAAATGTCGCTTAATTCTAATTAAAGCAGTCATTTTTATTACAATTTCATTTATCAACTTAATTATTAACCTAAAATCTAAGTCAACATCACTTTTACAAATTCAGGTTATAGGAAATATAACCATAGCTAATTTTAAGAAAATAAACATACTACCAACACATTATACAGTATTCCTAAAGTGAATATACAGAATGAGTTGCCATGGAGAAACTTCAAATATACAGGTGGATTCAGATATTACAGTAAAATTTGAATTAACATTACCTTATATAAAAATAATAATAAAGAATTTCTATGGAGGTCTACTATTATCTATATATGACCGCTGCTTAAGGAAAATGACAAACCCTAAAATTAGTTTGGAAGAGAAAATATTTAGGAATGACTATTAAAATTGTTAAACGCCTGCAAATACAATAAAACCTCGATATAACGGACTAATAGGGGGAGGGGTTGTCCGTTAAAGCCGAAAGTCCGTTATATAAAAATACGTTTAAAATAAATCAAAAACCTTTTTTTTTTGAAAAAAAACTTATGCGTTATACTAATATACTATAGGTCCGGCTAGGTACAGTCTACATGCAAGACGGCATTATGTCTCAAATTTTAGTACTAAACGTGTGACGTGATTATCATGGCCGCTAAAAATTATTTGCATGCGGCGACAATTGAATTTAAGCATGTATAATATTTAAAGAACGTTTATAATTTTTTTTGCATTTGACCGAATTTTTTGTTCGTTATATCCAAAGTCCGTTAAATTGGAGGTCCGTTATATCGAGGTTTCACTGTACTTTGAAGATTTGATTTTTCTATAAAGGAGAAGAAATTTCTGCATTTTATAATTTAAGCCTTTGTACAAGGAATCTCGTTGTAGAAACTCGTATATTTAATAATATTAAAATAAAAAGTACTGTTAATAGCTATTAAACTAGATTTAATATGCATGTGAATTTTAATATGCATTGTTCGCTATTAAATTACAGACAACCACATATTTAAGTAATCTATATGCATAGGAACAAATAATTTTCTTATGTCTAATGAATTAAAATAAGTTTATAATACTGTTTTGGAAGAATCAACAACAGTGTTGAAAAACCAAGACTTAATTAACTGAATATTTTTAATTAAGCAACACCTACACTAATCCATATATCTAAATTAAAGACGATTTGTTTTCAATAGCCAATCAAAGACATTTCTGATAAAGTATCTTTTTATAATTATTTTCTCTTTGAAATATAAAAATTTGTATCCAAAAGGGGATGTAAATTAGAAGTGAAATTACGCCGAATTTAAAAATCAACGTGTAGAATCGTATTGCTTTCATTATTTTCTTAAATATCATAACATATAAATACATATTAACAATTTAAAAACAACTAGAAATATAAAAAGAAATTAACACAGATATCTATAAAACAACCCATTTGTGGCTTTACAAGTGAATTTAATACTCAAATCAAAATATGTATGTAAATAAAATTGTTTAATAACATATCGTTTCTTTATAAAAAACGTTATTTTGAAAAGTATGTTATAGTTTCTCGAGTCTAGTAAGATTGATACAAAAGCATGATATTTTATTATAAAGAACATTTTTGATGATGTGTTTGATTTACTACAAAACTAAAATGATATTTTCTATATCGTTACTGGACAATATGAATTAAGTACTATAAAATTGTGACAAAAAATATTTGAATGTATAAAATATAGGTATAACCAAAATACACAATTTGGCATACTATTAACTTTAAGTTTTACCCCAATCTTTACCTTAGTTATTCAAGTTTTTTTAAAAAACGACGATATACTTTTGCTTCCTGTTGCTGCTTTAGCACGTAACTTGTCTTTTGAAGACTGAATTGGCTCTTTAACAGTCTTTATTTCCGGTTTGCTTAAGTCTAGTACATTCGTGGAAGAATTTGGTTTTTGTTCGTCTAATTTAATTTTTTTAGATTCGTGCAGCACAGCATTATTGCTTTTTCGTTTAAGTGAAGCACTAGAATCTTCAGGTAAATTTAAATATTTCAAAAGCTTTTGGCTAAGATCATCCATTAAATATTCTGAAACAATACCATGTGCATATTTTAGATAAGATTCATTATCGGTAGGTTCTTCTCTAGAAGACTTAACAAAAGTGGCTGAAACAGCACCACCAGATACATGTATGTTTTTTTGTTTTAAGATATCTGCTACTCTTCCAGTCTTCTTTTGCAACCACATTAAGGTTTTCTCTTCGTTATACTTAAAAGCATTTAATTCTTCATCGCCCTTAAAAATAAAAAGGGTGTAAATATTCATAAAAAGTAGTAAATACTATAAGGATACACGATGTTATTTAATTTATAAGATATATGAATTAAACAAAACTGCTACCTTTCTATCAGCAACCATATTTAGATACTTTAATCCACTACACTTTAATAATCTCTCGGTTTGTGGAAATTCATCATCTTGTAACAATTGATCCAAAGGAATTGCTTGTGCATTACAATATTTACGAAGATATGGCAACACTAAAATGAAAATAATATTGTACAATTAAGTTATATAAAACAAAATCTTGAAGAAATCGTTATACAGTCAATTATTACATAAATAAAAACGAAACACAAATAATTAAATAATAAATAACTATAATGATATGTGATAAAATGAACTTCGATATTAATATATAACTTTAGGTTTTACCTAGAAAAATAGGATCAATAGGTGTCGATAAGTGCATTTTTCCATCACTTTTAACAGAATCCTCAAGAAACCAACATCGTTTGCTTTCATTAAAAGTTAAAATTTCTTGAACAGAATTATTTGCTGAGGAAAATAAAAAAATTGCAGATTCTCCTGTATTGGGATGTCTTAAAGTAACTATGTCAGGAGTACCAGCTCCAGTGTATTGGTCAGAAAGTTCTAAAGCCTCTCCTGTTGAATAATATCATTAAGTTATTCATAATAAACTAAATAATAAGCAAAAAAAAAACATAAAGCTTAATACTTTTTTTTATTACCTTTAACAACAAATACCCAAGAATTTGTTGGATGTTGAATATTTGATTTAATGTATTTCTTAGGCTCAGCTTTTATTCTAGGCATTTTCAGTTATGATCATTAAAAGCTTAGGTTTATATTAACACAACAACATTAGTTATATTTACAGATGCCGGTTTGACTGACATGAAGCATTCGACCAAAGACAAACATAAAAGTAGATGGATGAATTTATTACAAATATTTTTCAACTAAAATATTAAATAGGTTTAAACAATTACGGTAATAGATACTAAATACCACTATCTATGTTTTATTTGTAATATTACTAATGTTAAATTAAAAATAAACAATAAAAATGCAGTTAACTACGGTAAGTATGATTTTATAATTATTGAATATATACAGCTATCTTGTTTTTTTTATAGAAATATGACAGAATAAATGTATTAATATAAAATAAAGATCCATAAATAAGTTAGTTATATGTTTTTTAAAGTTCAATGGAGAGCGGCTATTGAGACACAGCCATACAAATTTCATACATATAGCGCTCCCTATGTGTATTTGATTAATTCTCAGCCAGCGGTAATTTTGAATAGATATGAAGATTTGCTTATATAAAATAGTAGCGTATTTTTTGTTGTTAGAGAGTCTAAAACGTTAAATTATCTTACTTCGAATAAAAATCATAAGATTAATAACCCAATACTAGACATGAATTTTAATTTTGTTTTTATTTATTACTGGAAATTTTAAAATAGATTAATATTTGATTTACTCAATTTCTTCTTTACGCCCTAATATATGGTTCATACCACGAATTGTTTTTAAACAAAATAATATCGTAGAATAAGTAATAAATAACAAATTTAAAAATTGAAATAGGTAAAGAAAATGGCAACATTAGCAATAGTTTGATAAATAGCATTGTTAAATATTACTCTTGTTCAATAATTAGGTTTAGTCAACAAAGATGTCAAAAGTTTCTAGTTTTAAACGTAGTTGTATATTTAATACTTTTGCTACTTCTGTCATAAGAAAGATGTCAGAAATGTGTTGCATTGTATTAAATGTATACTACGTTTCCACAGTCATTCAATACGGGTTGAATACCGATTCAATACTGTTGTCGGGTGAAAAGTGGTCATGGAAACCCTGATTCAATACGTATTGAACACGATTTTGATTCAGATACGATACGGTAAATTTTAGGATCGTATCTGAATTTCAACGTATTGAGTTCCATGGAAACGCGTAACTCGCAATCGTGCATGCGCAATTGGAGATCACTGGCGCTTTCTAATGATAATTTAAAATATATACACCTTTATATTAAATTGTCATGAAATTTAATAGAATTATAGCACACAATAAAATAAACAACACAATTTTATTTCGAACCTGCTCCACGTATTAACCTAGAAAATAAGTTTTCCTAAAACAGCTGATTGCTGTATCGTAAATGTATTCAATTCGTATTCAAAACTATTTATGGAAACACGTACTTGTTGGATCGCAAATTCGTATTCAATCCGTATTGAATAACCGTTGGAAACGTAGTAATAGTTTACTGTAAAATATCAAATATGTATTTAAAATTCATTTTTTGACTTAACATTTTACTGCTATTATTTAAATATCACCCACAGATTTTTGGGAAAAGCTACAAATAGAATTTCGAGAACAAACACGTTTTCTCACAGAAAAAAATATATAAATAAAAAAGTAGCTGCTTTCTAACTTTGAAAACTATTAAAATATCATTACAAGACATTGTTAAGATACAATACATATCAATTTCTATGTGGAATCTGGTCTTTTTTTCTCCAAAGCTTCTGTTACGCGATTTTCTCTGAAATTTCCGGTTTGGATTGTCGCGCTTCAGTAACCAACAATAATCTACCATCATGGTGAAATTTCATCTTTCTTGGTACCTGTCTTCAAGTTCTTTCAAATCTTGGTGAAACCTTTCGCCTTGTTCTTCACCAACGGTTCCTAGATTTCCTGGTAGGGGGAAAGTGGCATGAAACAGCCAAGTTTTGAAAGAGCCATTATCAATTACGCGGTAGTTTTCATACGAATTGTTTATGTATTATTATTTTAAGATAGCAACACTAGCCAGATATCCCCCACAAAAATTTGACCGTTCACCGTCAATAAACGGCGCCGATACGACGTATTGAAGATTTTGTCGTCAAAAAGTAAGGTTTTGAGTTCAGTTTATTTGTTTTCTAACGCCTATACGTGCAAAACTAATAATAATATGATTACACTATAATTTTATAGATATATTAGGCCTTCTAATAACGTATATATTTTGTAGAGTAATCTTTGATTTCATAGTAATTTTCGAAATTTTGTTTCTTGAGAGAATATGTTTTGAAATAGCCGGACTGCAGTGTAATGAAAAAGCCACCTTTTAATTGCATAAAATGCAGTAATAATTGTAGTAACAGCAATCAAGAGTGGTACCGATGCAAAATTGTAATGGTTGGGCATATAAATCCTGTGGCGTAAAAGGGAAATTGCATTATTTTTGCTAAAAACGTTTTTAAGTTTTTGCAATGATTGATCTCAAACGTCAAATTTTTTGACAGTTTCTTAGATTTATGTAAGTAAATATTTTATTGAGAGTTTGCGTTATTTTAAACATTTTATAATTATATAAGATCTAAAATTATAGCTTAAGATTATTATTAAATAATATCTTCGTTAATGTGCAGTTTTAATCTTGTAATAAGAACATGGCTTTTTCAAAACTTGGGTTGGCTGTTTCAATACCTATAGGTTATGAAAAAGCCAAATTTTATTTTTTTTATAAATGATTAGAAGTCGAAAAATATCGTTAATTTTGAAAAATGTTTTATGACATTACGTACATAAATGCATGAACAATTACAGATTTAAAAAAAAATTTGATTTATTTATGTCCTTCTATATTATATATCCGTTTTTTTAAAACTGGCTGTTTCATGCCACTTTCCCCCTACTGAAAGTATTTTTATGAGTCGATGGAACAAAGAACCCTTGATTATGAAACTGTACGTTATTTGTTCTTAAAGTTGATGTGACTCAAAAATCGTACGGCGCATTCTTCGGACACCTCTTGACTGTCTCGAATTTCTCATAGAACAAACCTATTAATTATCTTCACACCTTTTTTTTAGATCATTAAACGAAAAAATGTCAGAGAAAACATTTGGCCTAAAATTTGACAATTTAGTAAAGAAATGACCATATATAAAATGTAGGGATACTACTCCAAATTTTAGTTTCATTGATGTCATTATTGTGACGTACTAGTCAGTCAGCTTGACAAGTATAAAGGACCCTTTACAAGACGATTGTAAACGTGTAGTTGATGTCATGACAGTAACTAAGTAGTGTGATAGTTACATTATCACCGTGTTAGATAACTTGATAGTTGCTATCGCGTTGCCATAATAGCACTAACAAACTATTATGTCGAATTTGATAGGTGATAGTACTCCGAAACCAATTAATACAAAAGACATATGTTCTGCGTTGATCTTACAAATATTGCCAATAACAGCTCGAAAATTCTATCATACTTTTAGACTTCTCAGTTTAATCACCGTACTATCGAAGTGACTGTCAAAGAACACCTTTGTGAAATTTTTGGGGGCAATCACTCAATGCTTTTGGATGGAAGCTAATTTTATCACTCCGTTTGGCTTTTCAATGCCGACTTAAAAGTATAACTCCGCAGTTCCTAGATTTTTTATACTTATTGTATGTTTCTCACTTTAAAAAAATAACAAAAAATAGCAGCGGACTCTGCCAATTGAAGACTTCAACAAAATAAAAAAGCGACAATGTTAAAAAATTTGAAATTATAAATTATTTCATTATAATATTTAATAACGTTAACAATTTTGGACAAATTCATTTTATCAAGTTGTCATTCACATTTCAACCGATTTTAACAAAATTGGGAATGGTGGGGGGCAGACATGATCACCCACTGATGAAAATACTATCACCATGTAACCGAGGTTTTAGTTTCGATAAATGTGATAGTCACTTCATGCATTTTTATCTGTCCCAATATCAGCAGTGCTCTACACAATCTTTTAGCAGTGTGTTTTAATCTGGGTAGGTAGGTATATCTGCTATACATTTTATGAGAATTAAATAAGAATTTAATAAAAAAAATATTAAAAATTTTCATTTTAAAAAACTGACGTTGTAGGCAGTCGCAGCGCCCTTTTTGTCACACTACAGTGAAATCCGTTTATATCGACAATAAAGGGACCGATCAAAGTTGGTTGTTTTAACCGATCGTCGTTGTAGATATTAAATAAAATAAAAAATTGAACATTGCTTGCCTAATTATACCATTTATTGATTTGACATTTACAAAGCAATCGAAAATGAATCATATTTTCTCCATATTTAAACTCCACCGTGAAGCCATTACTGTTATTGCCAAGCAAAAAACGTTTTCATTTTCAGGTGTGAAATTAGACTTACTTTTTTGTGATTTTCTTAAAGCGCGTAATAATAACGAAAAACCCACAGGTCGTAATATTGAATATTTCAAATCAAATTTTCCTCTAAAATTACGTTTTACAATCCAGTTTCGACGTTCTAAACGATTTGAGAGCGTCGTACTAAACAATATTTTGCATACAGGAAAAGGTCGTTATAAGCGGTACGCCGTACTAGCCTATGTCGATATAAGCGATTTCTACAGTATTTATTCAAATAATAAATAACTATTATTTTAATAAATACCTAAACAAATTTTTCCTTCTTAAATCAATAAATTTACTAAATGTAAGTATGTAAATATTCGAATATTTTATTACATATGGGTCATTCCATATGAAATCAACAAATTTGAATTAAAAAGTGTGCCGCATAATTTTTAATTTTGATAAAAAAAATTGTAGATGATCTTTGTGCTGCCAGAAACGCTAAACCACCACTATTTATTTTTTTTATTGTACAACTTCTGAACAGTGCCCATCCGAAGTCAAAAATTGGGTCAATTTCATACTTGTACATAATGGGCTGTAGCTTTTTATTTAGAATAGGTATTGAAATGGTTCTTTTTTTATTTGAAAGGGTCATAAATGTGCATTTTATATAATACAATAAAATTGAACTAAAACAATTAAGAACAAGATAGTGATCATCCGACATTTTCACAATTTTTTCTCATTTTTACGATATTTGATTGGACGCTGTGTCAACCCTGTTGCATATTAAGGGTTGATTTTTTTTTACAATAAAGCACTAACCCTTGTGATGTCGTGACATAATTATAATTGTCCTAGAATAAAATCTTCTACGAAAAAAAAATGGTGAACATTGATAATTTTGAAAAAAGCTCAACTTTGACCCCAAAAAAACCCATGTGGAGGAAAAAATAACAATCTGAAATTTTCAAGAAATATAGTCTATATTTTCGTTAATTATGTCCAATTAGTGCCGTTCTGTTATTTTCACCTCTTAAGGAAATATGATTTTTTTAAAAGTGCTACTTTTACAAATAAATAAGAAAATAATCTGGGAGTTTGACAATTTATAGAAGTTTGCTAACTTATTTAAACTATTAGAATTATGTCATATTATGATAAAATTAATCAAATAAAAATAAAAATAAAAATTTTTAAATTCTGTTATTTATTAAAAATAATATAACAATAAAAAACACACGATCCTATCATCGTTTTGTCCCCATCTCAAATAATAAATTAAAAGTGCGACGATATTCTAGCTCAGAAAATCTCAAGATAGTAAAAGTTTGTAATGAAAAATAAATAATTTCTACATATATTTTTTTTTTGATAAATACCAGAATTTGAAAATTTTGATTTTTATTTGATTATTTTTATCATAAATTGACACAATTCTAATAGTTTAAATAAGTTATAAAACTTCTATGAATTATCAAACTCCCAGATTATTTTCATTTTTATTTGTAAAAGTAGCACTTTTAAAAACATCATATTTCTTAAAGAAGTGAAAATAACAGAACGGCACTAATTGGAAATAATTAACAACGATATAGACTATATTTCCTGAACATTTCAGATTGTTATTTTTTTCTCCATATGGGTTTTTTTGGGGTCAAAGTTGAGCTTTTTTCAAAATTAGCAATGTTCACTATTTTTTTTTTGTAGAAGATTTTATTCTAAGACAATTATAATTATGTCACGACATCACAAGGGTTAGTGCTTTATTGTAAAAAAAAATCAACCCTTAATATGCAACAGGGTTGACACAACGTCTAATCAAATATCGTAAAAATGAGAAAAAATTGTGAAAATGTCGGATGGTCACTATCTTGTTCCTAATTGTTTTAGTTCAATTTTATTGTATTATATAAAATGCACATTTATGACCCTTTCCAATAAAAAAGAACCATTTCAATACCTATTCTAAATAAAAAGCTACAGCCCATTATGTACAAGTATGAAATTGACCCAATTTTTGACTTCGGATGGGCACTGTTCAGAAGTTATACAATAAAAAAAATAAATAGTGGTGGTTTAGCGTTTCTGGCAGCACAAAGATCATCTACAATTTTTTTTATCAAAATTAAAAATCATTCGACACACCCCATTTGTTGATTTCATATGGAATGACCCATATCTAATTAATTACAAAATACAGTCGAACTTCCATTAGTCGAACGCCGATAATGCGAATTTTTGATAGCTCGAACTCGAACCAGTTTCCCTAGGACTTGCCTATCTCAACGTTAATATTTTTATATTGATAAATCAAATTTTGATAAATCGATTTTTTCGTTTAATCGAAGCGTTTTACAATTTCTTAAATTCAAGTTTCCATTAGTAAATAGTTCGATAACCTGAAATTAAATTTTACAGCTATTTATAAAAATTCTACCTGAAGGATTAGACAAGTTGTTTTGGTCTTATTGTGCTTTAAAAGCTCCATTGTTAACTACGAATAAAAGGTTTTTACTTCAAGCTGTTTTGACGGCGGCACTTCAATTGGATTTAAATACTGATTTATGTTTAAATGCATTTTGAACAGTTAGGTTTTTAATATGATTTTACCGTTTCTTTTACGACAAAAGCAACAATTTTTACATTTTATTTTTCAGTTTAATTTCAGTTATTGGTTGGGTACGACCACGAACAAATGTGTTTTACGTTCTTTATAACTTGTAATAGAGTATAACAGAAAATCTAAAAAAAAATAATACTTTTTATAAAATTATTTACGTATTAACATGGAGTGTAAACAAAAATTAAAAAGTTTAACCATAAAGGAGAAAATTAATCTTATAAAAGAAGTGGAACGTGGGCTCAAAAGAAAAAAGGATATAGCTAAAGAATTTGGTATTCCCGCAAATACTTTATCAACCATTTTAAAAAACAGAGACCTAATTGTAGCTGCTGAAGATACAAATGACAAATGTCAACGTTGATAAAGATTTGGAAGTTGCTGAAATTCCTAGCGATGAAAGCATTATAAGTAAAGTGCTAGAAGAAAATAAGAAAAACTGTGAAAGTGAAAGTGAATATGAAAGTGATACAGATGTTACAGTAAACATCCCTTCAACAACTCAAGTTTACAATGCAATAGATACTATTTCTTTATTCCTATGTGCTCAAGAAGATGTTCCTACAGATATATTATCATCGGTAAGATCATTAGAAAAATTTGTAGAAACGCAACATTTTGGAGCAATGAAGCAAAAGACAATTTTAGATTACTTTCAATTTAACAGTAAATAATATGTAAATAACTATATTTTTTAGGGTCTTAATAAAAATAAATAATGTTAATGATTGTAGATCAATTTTGGTTATTTTCTATAAAAAATGAATGAATCATATATACGGAAGTATTTAACTGAACTTCTTTTGGTAACTCGAGTTTTTGATATGACGAATTATTTTTGCTGTCCCTTCGGCTTCGACATATCGAGATTCCACTGTAAATTTGAAAAATATACATTTGATATTTAATTTTTTTTAAAAATAATTTGATTAACAAAACCAAGCGAATCTATTAAACGGATTAGGAATATTAATTCTCTCTTTTATTGAATAATTTGAAATTGGAGAAAATCAATAAAACAATGAAACGATATGAAAACGTATAGCAATTATAAGACTATTCCATTACATTTAGGTATTTATCATTCACAATGGCTCCTGTTTCTTTATATACTTAACACTGACATAATAGTGTAATAAGTGGGAGGGTTCGGATAAGCACTTTCCACGTAATGGGGACAAGGGAGAATATTAGATAACACAGCTCTGACTGGTTAGCTTTCCAGTTTCCACCTTATAGGCGTTTGTACCACAGTTTGGAAGGGATTCAGAGGCGGAACGGATTCTGATCAGGGTATCCAAACTTTTATTTTTAAAGACAAGTTAGTATGTTTCTGTGAAGGATTACGGTATGTTAAGTGATTATCCCTTTTTTGCTGAATACATAATGATTACTACTTAAGATTATGTATTTGCTAGTGGAACACTAGCCCTTTCAGAACAGAAATGAACATGTTTTTTGGATGTGATTTGATGTACGGAAATGTAGTGTTTAGTGTAATATGAGTTGTTCGGAAGTGATGTACCAAGCATATTATCCATATCTTTACCAAAGGGCTGGGGCAGCGCCTCCTGTTTCAGCCCATGCTGTACCTCGATCTGGACCATTTTCATCGCCCTTTGGTGCCGCTCATCAATACGATAGAGTAGGTGTACTGCATGTATACAGTTGCTTTCATGATTTATTTTGGAAAAAATGTAATTGCAAAAATCATATAGGGGGTGATTAGGGACGAGCGTAACTAATGTCATTTGCAAAATATATTTAAAACAAAATTTCTCAGAGCTAAGGTCAAAACTATACGATTTTTTAATACTTTATATGTCTGAATGCCTTATCTTTCAATGTAGAATAATAGAGACCAATTCAATTTGTATTATAAATCAATGAGGATTAAAATTAACTAAATAGTAAGAATTATTTACACCGCTTCTGATTAAATTCAATGATTTTTTAACTCACTTCTTTAATTAGAGCTTATTAACCTTACAATTGATAAATTAATTTGGTGGAACAATTAAAACAATAGCATCCTAATAAACTACTCAGAAACTGACTAGTAATTTACTAAATATTTTTCTGTTAGTTTATTAAAGGTGTGGCATAGTAAATATTACCGATAATAAACTGTAACTTCGCACGCAGACAATGCACATAACTTCTTTGTTTTCCAATTTTAAGCAATACAGTCAAAGCTCCTTTTTCGCGGGGGATACGTTCCGTAAATATGCCAGGAATATACAAACTGTAAATTCGAAATGGTAATTTGTATGGGACTATAGGGGTTGTATTCTAAGGTAGCAAAATTAAAAAAATAATAATAAAAGCAATTTAATGAGAATTTTTTATCTATATTAATTACACAGGTCTGCGATGAAAAAATGTTTACATAATTTTTGCTGAAACATTGATTTTGACCTGCCGATTTCGAATATAAACACTGTTTTTACGCACCACGTCATACTTTTTTATATTTATACATGCTCGGAGATTAAAAAAAATCTATTAAAATAATTGAATACATATTTTCAACACATTTAAAGCAAGAATCTATTATTTTTTGTACAATTGGAAGTTGGAAAAAAAATGTCATTAAACCAAATTGGATCGATCCCAACAAAGTATTGCTTCTGCCACTTCACATCAAACTTACTTTTTTAAAACAATTTGTTAAGGCATTGCCGAAAGATGGAGATGCTTTCAATTATCTGTGTTTATGTTTACCAATTTTTCGGATGAAAAGTTAAAGGAGAGACTATTTACAGGAGCTTACATCAGGAAACTTATTAAGCTCGAAACTTTTGACTATCGTTAGTATTGGATACGCGAATAATAAAACTTTTAGTCGCAACAAGAAGTGGTCGCAATTTTTTAATCTGTTAATACAGTAGGACGCCGTTTAACGCGGGGGATGCGTTCCAATGAGTTTAAGCGTTATACGAATTAGCGTTAAACGGGGTCATTTCATCCTGTAAATAATGGGGTTAGGGAAAAACAGGTATAAAAGTGAAAAATTGTTTTTCTTATTCTTCTTCTTCTTCTTCTTCGACTTTTTTCCTCTATGGGTTTGTCGTCTCCAGCCTCCATAATTCTCTGTTTTCCCAGCCTCGGATCTCTAAATCTCTCTTCCATGATTTTGTTTATGTGCGTTTTCCATTTGAGAGGTGGCCTTCCTTTTCGTTGTTTTCCTTGTGGTTTCCAATGTAGTATTTTCTTTAGCCATCTCTCTTCCGGCATTCTCTCACATGTCCGTACCATTTTAACGTTCTGCTATCCAATTTCCTAGTAATTGATGAAAAATTGCTCAAGTATTTTATTATTTAAGTCCATTAAATATGTTTTTTTATTACAATACAACAACAAAATCTTTTTTGTTACAAATTTTGGAACATAACAAATGAATATATAAAAATAAATAAAATTCTGTCACTATTTATATTTGAGATCATTCAGATTCTACTGCATTTCCAATTTTCTGCTTTTTTATCAAGAAGGTATCTACCATAATGTCATTTACATTTGTCTTTTGCGTTCTGTAAGAATTTGGCAATTAGTGTACAAAAGGCATATTTTTATTATCATCAATGTTAAAAACTTAAAATTATAATATTTATCACTATATCAATCATTATATTACATAAATATATACTTACAACAACGGCAACAAATGTTTGAAATAATAAAAATACGTTTGTGTAACATTACAGACAGGAAACAATGCAGATAAATTACTTTGAATTTCGGGGAAGCCCAATGCTGCGTACAATTTTCAGAGAATCCTACTGTTCCAATAAAAACGCGTTAAACCGAAACAGCGCTAAACGGAACAGCGTTAAGCGGGGTCTTACTGTACTGAAAACGCCAATAACGGAACCGCGAATAAGTAGCTTTGCTGTAACTTAATATCACGTATTTTTATATAATAATCTATATAGACTCATTGTAATTATAATACTGTTTAATAAACTATTCATGCAGGAAATGTTTCTTAATTATAAATCTAAGTAAAACTGATAAAATTATATCTTATGTTAGATACATCTTTCTAAACCCTATCCTTTAAAACAAAAATAAAACTAAGAAACATCTCAAATATTTTAAACGCATATTTTTGATACATAACTCATGCTCTATAATCTAGTGAAAACTGTTAAAATTAGAAAAAACTTATTTTCTTAGAAAGATATGTATTACCATTAATTTTTTCTAAAGTTTAATTAGATTTGTAATGGAGCATTTAATTTGGTTTTTTGTTTGTTTTGGGATCACAAAAGGGTTGCATTTATGCATGGAATCTAACCTCAAGAAATATTCTTGGGTTTTATCTAAAAAAATCTAAATATATAGAGTTTTTTGTATAAAAATTGCAAATCTTTTTGGCCATCTGAATAACTGTAATCAGTAGGTGAATAATTCTGAGTAGTGCGATCCGTTTCAATTTAAGTAAATATTTTTATAAACTATGAGCAAAAGGAATTATGTTACAAACTAATATTTATGTTATATTGTTTACGAATTGAATATTTTTCATAAGATAATGTATGCAATGTACAGTTTTTGGTTTCCTAATTTTATACCAAAGTTATTTATGCATTCTTTTCTGATGCAGTGGCCTATAAATATGCTAAACAGTCATGAGGACATGGGACGTTCTTATCTAACATCTTGTTTTATTTTAAACCTTACTGTAACTACACCAGTTATAGACACTTTAGATATTTTACAGAATTGTATTGGCTACCTCTAGCCCTGCCATACATTTAGATAATATTAGATCAACTTTGTTATTAGTGTGCTAATTCTTGATAGAATGTCAACAATTTTGAGTACTTATCAACACCTTTTTTTTCCTTTTGATACTATGGTTTTGCAAAGCATCTTAAATGGTTGATATAAACGTCCGTGCGTTATAGGGTAGTAGAATTTATAACACTTTGTAACACTTATATCTACTACTTATTCTCAAACTTTTTTTTTTCTAATTATTATTTCAAATGTTGACGGTAATATGGAACATGCTATAGTATAAAAATTAGTTTTGGTCGTGCCTGGAGTCAAGGTATTAGTGTGAAGGTGTGTCAGTGTGTATATAAAAGTAGGTAGAACGTATAATATAGAAAAGTTGTATTATGATAAAAATTTTCGTTATTTAATATTAACTTGAATTATTTGAATTGCATTTCAAATAGATACTTTTCACACAAATACACAGTTACGCACACTACAAACATGGGCAGCAATAAACGGCTTCAGGTAGTCAGAAAAAAATTATTAGGGGTTTAGGGTTGAGCGAAGATCATAAACATATTAAACTTCGTATGATACTGCCGATATGGTACTGTACTATATAAAAGCATTGACCATAGGTTTAGATTAATATACCTAGGTACAATTACAGCACCAAATCTGAGAATTTCTACTACCTAATAATGCCCGAATTATAAGGTGAATTTAATCATACTAATGCACCTTATTCATAGAATAATGAGAAACGTACTTGGTTGATAAATTCTTGATAAATAACATTAAAATCATAAATGGTAAAAAAGTTAAATTTTAAAATGTATTGTATCAAATTATAGGGGTAAACAGTACAGTGATTGGCCCTTTTATTAAACAACATAGTTATTGGCCACATAAATATAGTAATTGACTAGTGAATTTACAGTGATCGGCCAATATTTTCTAATTAAAATAAGATATAGTAAATTAGCAAAAAAAACGAACCATTTATTAGAAAATATATTTTAGGAAATATAGATTTATTATTAAATAATTTTTTAAATATGGCCAATCATTGTCGACTGGCCAACAACTGTACTGTTTACCCCTAACATACGTACTTACTTACTTACTTCTATCATTTAAAAACGTTAGATACAGCAATTGTTGCGGTGCTATGGTATTTGGCGCTTATATGCAATTTGGATTCAAGCGCTTCTGCTAAGACCCGAGCATATGTGGTTTTTATAGCTTGTGATATATTTTTTTTTTCACTTTAATAAACTGAAAAACTAAATTTAAAATAAATAACACATCAATTTCATGAACAGTAAACACAGGATGGTGTGTTTTTTTATATTAATGAAGATGAAGTGAATGGGAGTCTCGTGATAATCGGAGCTAAAAGTACATTGAGTACAAAAAGTTTAATATATTCAATGGCCGTGTATTTAATTTTTTTCAGAGACTATACTTGTTACATAAATACATTTATATACCGAAAACACTAGTACAATCATACTTTAAAGAAAGTAAATGTGGCAACGCTGTCAATGCGTATACCGAAGGCGCTATAGATGTATCGGAAATATACAATATTATGCTTTGCGTATATATTCTTTTTTATCTGTGTTACTGCTGTTTGAAAATATTAAGAACATAAATAATTTGAAAATGTAATTTGATCATGATCAATTGCGACATAAAGCATAAAGACACACATCGTTGCCAAGCTATGATGTCTATCTTCCTACTACGGGTGTATTGTTTTTAAAAAATTGGTATTATATTTTTTTAACCAATCGATAAAGAGACAAGTTTATTTCAAATTTTTCGTTTAACAACATATTAGTTTTTAAAAAAAATTGGTGAGAAAAATTTCCAACATACATATATACAAAACTATGTTTTTTTATATAAATCTTTGACCTATTGCATATTAATTATATACACTTTAATCAATAATATCTCTCTTGAGAATTAGTTGAAAAAATTAATTTTTATTTTATGAAGTAAATGACACTTAGCTCATTTTCATCTTTCAAATTCATAAGAAAAATGAATTTATGAGTGAACTACCTTAAGGCAAAATTATAATATCAACTAGATTTGAAATGTAAGATTTATTACATAATTTTTTTAGATACTAAAATATATTTACCATTAATTATGATTATCTTTTTAAAGAACTATTTGGCCACATTTGCGCTGTTCGCTATGTCACTAATGAGAGTAAACGATCTTATTAATTATCATGCACATAATTTTTCCATTTAGTGCACCCCACATGACCCCATAGCCTATACAAACTATATCCGTACCCCATTCTGTAATTTTTATCAAATTCACAGAAAATGATGCATTTTTCTATAGCTACTTAACGGAAGATCTATTTGCACTCTAAGGGGCTGTAGTCTGTCCCAGAGCTCTTCAGAATTAGATAAAAATCAACTGTGAAGATAAATCATTCATGTTATTTATATATATTTTTTTTGAAACAAAGAGTTAAATTTATAAAAAATATCCAAGCGTCTTCACCCACTTTTAAAAAATATCGACCTTTGGATATCTCCAAAGAACCAAAAACCCATCGGTTTTTAATACTCGTTGAGGACAAGAAGTTTTGTGGTATTTGGCTATTTATATTTATTCAAAACATTTAATGCTATTTTACACAATAATTTTACAAAATAAAAGTTTGAAATATAATCTTTAATTCTTTTAAGTTAAGACTGTGGTAGATCATTGATCCTCATTAAAATTTTGCATAAAATAATTTCAAAGTTTAAATTTTTACGGTGTTTACTAGTCATTACAAGATTGTATGGGAGACGACGTGAAATCTGCAATTTTACTTGTGAGTACAAAGAACCGTACAAATTATCGTAGTAAGGTTCTAAAGCCTCTAAAAGGTATTAAATGCTGACCTATACGTGGCTATTAAAATATGTGCTAAATTTTTCCACTTGAGTCATAGCTTATCTTCTTTATTTGTGAAAAGAGCACCTATATCTTATTATACCTAGGACTATTCCATAAGTTTCGATTTTATTCTACATATTATATTAAACTTATTGATTATTTACTTGTAAATAATTTATAAATTATCTTACTCTGTTAACATGATCATTAGACAACAATTGTTAGATAATAGTATATTTATTCCCTTGCATTTTTCTTAATTAACAAATTTTTAGTGTAACGCACATAAGGAACCACTGACTTACATTCTAAAACTGACTATAAATTAATTTCGTTATCTGTTAGCTAAACACTGACGAACTAGGGTAGGGTGGGGATGAAAGTGCCACTTTTGCTTTAGTCTTCATTTATTAGAAACCAAAAAGAGATTTCCATTACTATATTAGATTATATCATTTCTGGGCTATAGTTCTTACGGAATATATCATCGATTTCTTTAAAATGATGCACATCTAGCGATGACATTAACTTTTCTTTAAGTTGGAATTTGGTACTTTTTATCCCTCGTATGGGTCAAAAAGGTCCAATCAGATGTGTACCACAGAATTGTTTATAATCAAATAGAATAGAGCATTTATAAGTGCAAATAAGGTTTTCGTAGCATTAAAAAACAATTTTCCAGAAATAACTCATAAAAATATTATCTATTGACGAAATATACACTGTCTACTTAATATATTTGGCAGTGTATGGGTTTTCAAAGTTGTTCTTTCACAGTTCCTTTAGTTACTAATAGGTGGATATTTTTAATACATTGGCAGTAGAATTTTAGAAATTTGTCGTAGTAGAGCAAAAATTGTCACTGTGCGTGATAACTGGGACTTTTAACCCCACCAACTACAACCTAAAATAATTTAAAGATTTAAAAAAGTGTGAAACAATACGTTCATTATTATTTCATAATATAGGGGGAAAATGGCATGAAACAGCCAAGTTTTGAAAGAGCCATTATCAATTACGCGGTAGTTTTCATACGAATCGTTTATGTATTATTATTTTACGATAGCAACACTAGCCAGATATCGCCTACAAAAATTTGACCGTTCACCGTCAATAAACAGCGCCGATACGACGTATTGAAGATTTTGTCGTCAAAAAGTAAGGTTTTGAGTTCAGTTTATTTGTTTTCTAACGCCTATACGTACAAAACTAATAATAATATGATTACACTATAATTTTATAGATATATTAGGCCTTCTAATAACGTATATATTTTGTAGACTAATCTTTGATTTCATAGTAATTTTCGAGATTTTGTTTCTTGAGAGAATATGTTTTAAAAGAGCCGGACTGCAGTGTAATGAAAGAGCCACCTTTTAATTGCATAAAATGCAATAATAATTGTAGTAACAGCAATCAAGAGTGGTACCGATGCAAAATTGTAATGGTTGGGCATATAAATCCTGTGGCGTAAAAGGAAATTGCATTATTTTTGCTAAAAACGTTTTTAAGTTTTTGCAATGATTGATCTCAAACGTCAAATTTTTTGACAGTTTCTTAGATTTATGTAAGTCAATATTTTATCCAGAATTTGCGTTATTTAAAACGGTTTATAATTATATAAGATCTAAAATTATAGCTTAAGATTATTATTAAATAATATCTTCGTTAATGTGCAGTTTTAATCTTGTAATAAGAACATGGCTTTTTCAAAACTTGGGTTGGCTCTTTCAATACCTATAGGTTATGAAAAGCCAAATTTTATTTTTTTTATAAATGATTAGAAGTCGAAAAATATCGTTAATTTTGAAAAATGTTTTATGACATTACGTACATAAATGCATGAACAATTACAGATTTAAAAAAAAATTGATTTATTTATGTCCTTCTATATTATTTATCCCTTTTTTTAAAACTGGCTGTTTCATACCACTTTCTCCCTACATTTGATACTCAACTGCAAATAAAAAATTTAACTTAATTGCTAAATTTCAGCAAATGTGGCTTTTATGAATGGATTTCTTAATGATACAATTTTTTTTAAAAGACACAAAAATCACATTTTTTACTTTAAGGCAGTTACGCATCCAGGGATCAAACCGAAAGTGCTGCACCAAGTTGAACAAATGCTCTTATTTCTCTTGCATACAAATTATTACCCTGCGTCAAGTATTATAGAAATGACAGCCTATGGGACTTTCTCCTCGCGGCACTTTTGTCCCCACCCTATCCTACTATGTATGCAGTGGCGTAGGTACATATTCCGCTACATGGAGCAAGTAAAATTTATGCTACTCTTAATTTATAAACATCCAACCTATAAAAGAGCCGACAATAAAAAAAATTTCCAAATTTTTGGTCAAAAAAAAACGTGGGACCGCATAGTTTGTGCGCCGAGAATAATTTAATCAAAATGCTCTACAATACACTTACGCCACTGCACCAAAGATCGCGAACAGTTCCTATTCAGCTGGAAGTTCAGTCGAAGTTTGCTACACAAGTTATAGTATCACATTATACATTATTATCGGGTATATGACAATCGGTATTGCAGTATCAATAGGTATTATTTAAAATCAAACGAACTTACCTTAAGTGAAGTTCGATTGTAATTATATGAGAGTCTCGTTCGAGATGATTACATTGTAGTACCGCTACTTCAACTAGTTCTTACCACAAGTTTAGAGAATAAATTCAAAATATTGCGGGCTCCCATCCCGCGCTCCTGCTCTGCACCCTACCGGTCATTCTTCATATAGTTTAAAGCTTCTCATAATATTAAGGAATTAAGCTATATTTTTTTTTTTTTTTGTATTTGGGTGGGAAGACACTTTTTAGGAATAAAAAGAAGGGCGGGATGTAATCATCTCGAACGAGACTCTCATATAATTACAATCGAACTTCACTTAAGGTAAGTTCGTTTGATTTTAAATTATATTTCGAGTCTCGTTCTTCGAGATTACATTGTAGATGTTTAGAGCACGATGTCTTATTAATTTGTCTATTTGAAACTGTTAATTTTATTTATTATATATAATTGACATAGAGCTTAATGACATAATATCCGTATCAAAAAATTTTATTTGTTTTTTACTCTTTTTTGATGCGAAAAGAGTGCTTTAACAAATAATTCATTTCCTGGTTCTATTGGTCGTTTGTAAAAATTTGCAAAAACTTGTGAATTTACTGACCATCCCGCAGTGCTTTTTATGATGTTCACGTCTAAGCCCTTTAATTCCGCAGCAGATGTAGCTGCGTGTCTTGTGCTGTGAGCGGTGTACTTTGGGTCCACACCCGCTTCTATTAAACAACTTTTTATCCATCTGCTTATAGATTGTGAGGTTGCTCTATGATATGGCTTTTTAAAAGTTATAAATAAATAATCTTCGTCTCGTCTTAGAGATTTGGTTCTGTCCAAATAGTACAGTAAAATCCTAGACACACAAGCACTTTTCGGTTCTTAAAGAAAGGTAGAATAAAGGATGGTTGTGATGCTCCGACTCGAGACGTTTTTATCCGATCCGTTATTTTGAGGAGAATATTATTTTTAGATATTACAATATTACTTATCTTTATTAGTGACAACGTTTGCACTCTGTGTGCTGTAGCTAATGCTAATAGAGATACCAATTTAAATGTGAGCAACCTCAAATCCAAAGAATCAAGCGGTTCAAGAGCTTCTGCCCAGTTTAAGACTGTTTCTGTACTCCAAATTGAGTTATATTTTGGCCTCGATGGTCTGCTTTTATAGACTCCTTTGAAAAAACGACTGATCAAAGCATCACGACCTAAGTCTATTGTACTTATTAAATTAATAGCAGATCTTTCGGAATTCAATGTACCATATGAAGCATTTTGGTTGAACCGAAAGGTTAAGTATTTTAGCACAAGATAGACATCCGGTTGTAGTGGATCTCTATTGACAACCTCGCAATAGCACCACCAATTCTTAAGAGCTGAATGATATTGTTTAATTGTAGATTCTGTTAGCGATGAAATTAAAATTTCTACTGATTCTTTTGGTACTGATTTTTGTCGATAGGAATTCCTGAGAGCCTCCCTGCAACCAGGGAAAGATGTTTCACCAGCGGATGACTCAATAACCTGCAGGAGATAACAATAAATCAGAGGAAGGACGAAACATCAAAGGTTCTTCCATTAACATAGATTTAAACAAGGGAAACCAAGGCTGTGTAGGCCAATGAGGAACCACCACTATTCCCTGAGCTTTATCTATTTTAATTTTTTGTAAAACCTTGGCAATTACAGCAATTGGTGGAAAAGCGTAGAAAAAATATTTACTCCATTTTACTGTAAACGCGTCTATGTACGTAGCCTCTGGGTCTCGCTTCCAAGAGCAAAAAAGTTGGGTTTTAGTATTGTTCCTTGATGCGAATAGATCAATATCTGGCATATCCCATTTCTCCATTATGCTTTGGAAGTATCGATTTCTAATTCCCATTCTGTGTCTACATTGACTTTTCTCGACTCTCTATCTGCGTCAGTGTTTTCCCGTGAGGGAATATAAGATGCAAAGATCCAAATCTTTCTTTCTTCGCACCAATTCCAGATATTTCTAGCCAGTTTATTAAGTTCTATGTATTGTACTCCGCCCATACGGTTAATATACGAAATTGCCGTAGTATTGTCTATTCTAAGTAAAATTTCACAATTCTCGTATCTTTTAGCAAAGCACTTAAGCGCTAAAAATGCTGCTATAATTTCTAAGTGATTAATATGCAGTTTGTTCTCATTCTGTGACCAAAACCCATTAGCGTTTTCCCCATTGCAATGGGCGCCCCAACCTGTAAGCGAAGCATCTGTAAAAATTTCTAATATATAATTAAGTGATCTAATCGGATTTTTTGCTAAGTAAATACTACTCAACCACCAATTGAGTTCTTTTTTCACACAAGGGTGAATTATCATCTTTTTATCAAAATTTTGGTCGTTTAGTATTAACGCTTTCAATTTCTCTCTCTCTAAAACCTTAGTATATACCATACCGTAAGGCACGCCGGGGCACGCTCTTTAAATCTCAAAAATTTTCGGTTGAATGGACCAATTCTCACCAAGAAATAAGCATCTTTTAGGTCCAAATTGCATAAAAAATAATTTGGATAAATTAATTTTAAAACTACTCTTAAATCTTCAATCTTAAAATGATACGTCGTAATAAATTGATTTAAACATTTCAGATTTAGTATAAATCTTTTTTACCAATCTTTTCTATCGATTTTGCGGCCCTAATTTTTTCACTCAGCTTTTCCCCATATAGCAAAGATCCCGGCTTGGTCTTTTGTAACAGATCTTTCATCGGTTTTGTAAGACTTGGAGAAATAAACCCTCTTCTAGCTGAAGAGACTTGAAAATGTAGCTGAGATATAAGTTTGCCTGCATCGGCTAACTTTTCTAATAATTCTAGGCGATCTAGGGGGCTCTTCCTCATCATTTAATATCATTGTGATGCCCTGCCCCAATGCTGACAAGGCCGAACCGGCTAAATTTTGTTCAATGACGAATAACTGATCTCTTTTGACACCTGTTTCGTTTAACGTCGGCACTATTTCGTCGTTCAACTCTGGTGCTTCAAGAGAAATATTTCCACTACGTGGATATTTATCAATAACGATATCTTTAATATCTTTTGGTAACCCTTCTGTCAACCAGGAAGACCATCTGGATACCAGACTTTGGTGTAGTTCCACTTGTCTCTGGTTTTTTGCTTTGGGATCATCTCCCAGAACCAGTTCTACCTCGTCGTCTAATCTTTTAGTCTCAGTCTCATCCTTATCACCAGCTAAACTTATTTCGTCATTACCTTCCCTTTGTATGCACCCGTTATGGAATGCCCTGAGTTCTGGTCATCATCTTCCGAATCTGACGATTCTCTAACATGAATCTCTTTATTTTGTGGAAACTCGTCCATATTTTCCTTATTAGCATTATTTTGATTGTCATCTGCAAGAAAATTTTCCAAAATAATGCCAGATGATAATCAACAGCACTAGTAGTTATTGCCTCCTACGTGCAAAAGTCACTAGCCTGAAACGCCCGTCCAGCCTCATTCATATTGAGTACCAGACGTCGTGTACTTTTTAAATGATATAAGCTATGCTTTTAATTATTATCCTGTTAAATTTACCTGTCTTTTTGCCTTGGTTATAGTATCCGCTAAGCATAACACCATTTTTTTCCCAAACCCTTTGTAACCGTTTGTTATTATCCTTTTCTTCCTCTCTGTCTCTACTACGTTTCCTGTTTTTCCCATATTTACTCCACTTAGCCTTTATTAATTGTTAAACTCCTTTGTAAAATTAATTTCTTATAACCTCAAAACATGTGGCTTTGCCTAGCACAAAGAACGTTATGAAGAATGACCGGTAGGGTGCAGAGCAGGAGCGCGGGATGGGAGCCCGCAATATTTTGAATTTATTCTCTAAACTTGTGGTAAGAACTAGTTGAAGTAGCGGTACTACAATGTAATCTCGAAGAACGAGACTCGAAATATAATTTAGTAGCGAATCAACAAGAAACGATTTACAAAGCTGCTGCCGAACAGTGATTTCATATCAGAACTTGTGGTGTGGACGTTGAGCTCATCTACTAATCGCAAAATGTTTACAAACACTAGCTTTCAAAATGTACGTATTTGCTTTCATTATTAATACATACTACAACTTAATGTATACACAACTGTAGTTCTTATTTTTTTCTCGCATGCATGTGTATACCGTGGTGGTCAGTAAATGGTAATTAAATAAGAATTGGATACCATAATTCTTTTTAAATCGATAATTCTGCATTCAAAAAGCGTTACAGATTTTTGTTAGCCCACATGAGGCCATGGCAGTTTAAATTCTTTGATTAGAATGAAACAGATGGTTTGAAATTTTATGGAAAACCATTCCTATTTACTCTCTATATTATTGTGTAAAATTAAATTTATTTAACTAATGTACTAACCTTATTTGATTTTTGACATTTTTTGTCGGCAGTTTTAAAATTAAATTATGGGCAAAAATCAAAATCTAGTATAATAAAATAGTGGTTTAAATTTAACAGCAGTTATTGATTTTTTACATTATTTAAATTGGTTTTGATCATTGCTTAAACAACAGTACCTAAATTCATGCACTAGACAAATTGTTTAATAACTCAAGATTTCAAATAAAATAACAATATTTGTGAGTGTTATTATAAACCTTTTGCAGTCATTTTATTTATTAATATTTGTTTAAGCCCCGGTTAGTGTTTCAACTAAAAAACAAACTATTGTTTTACTTTAAATTTAAATAATTATTAACTATAGTCAAGCTATTAATTTCCTTTAAATTCTTCTCATGCATTATAGCACTATATAACCTCAAAATGTATGGTCATCTTTGGTCTTCGGAGTTAAAAATGATAGATAACACAAAACCTTATTAAATAAGTACCTACTTCAAAATTGTTCAATCTGATGTTGCCAAACTTACACTTTTTTTAAGTAGATAGTTTGGCTTAATGAAACTTAATCTGAAAATGATCGATATGTTCAATTAATAGTGAATTTGACTGAATATCTGCACGAAAATACTGTAAGAAGTGTAACTCTAAATAACATCATTTATAAATTGTAGCCACTTGGATAAATTAAAATCCACTGTTGAAAAATCAATGGATCAGAAATTTTTTTTAAATTTATGAGGTTTTCAAAACACTATTTCAGTAGAAAATTGGTAAATAAAAATTAATTAGGACGAAATCCAAAGCTAGTTTTTTTCTAGTTAAAGAATCTTTTAATGATTTCTTTATTATTTGTCACGCTATAAATAGTGGAAATCAAAAAGTAATGATTTTTTTCATTTTTTGATTTCGAGCAATGGATTTTTAAATTGCACTTTACTTAGACCCCTAACAGTAATTCTGCACAAGTTTTGAGAAAAAGTAAGTTGAGACAGTCCGAGACCTTCTCTTTAAGTCGATAAACACAGAAACATCAATAACTTGAAATATGTATAACAATTAAGCCATGTTTAAAGAGTTTTGGTTTCAACATTACAAGCATTAAGCATGTTTTCATGTCATTGTAAATAAAAAATTTTAGTTTAATAATGACCTTTAACCTTCTCTTATCAGAAGTAAGTAAGAAACTCAATGTTGCTTTAATTTCCAAAGAAAGGTATAAATTGGAAAATACAGTTGATCGTTGCTGAAATCAGATGATAAATCTCGTCAGGAATTACAGTAAAACCTCTCTAACACCACCAACGTCGGTTCTTGCTCAAATTGGCCGTTTGTAGAGGTGGTCGTCTTCGAGAGAAAGACAAAGATAGTCATTGTAAACGTAATAACGAATACTATATTAGATTAAATGCAGTTATTATTTAACAGAATCATACTTTTATTAAATCAAAATTATTATAAATAAAGTTGTATTATTTGGGAAGTAAGTTAATTATTGTGAATCACGCTTAAAATTGAGTGTGCACATTCGAACTCAAAGTGGCACATTTCGATCTCAGGAAAATGAAGCGCGCCGCTCCGCGTCGCGCTTCATTTGCTCCCCTCGCTTGGAAATGTGCCACTTTTCGCTCGAATGCGCTCATCCTTATATTTATTAGATTTATCTACTTTTTTCATTGCTCTTACAAAATCAAAAAATTAAATTTAGTTCGGTAAATATCGATTTTGTTCCAAAAAGTGTATTTTTACCATAGCAATGAGTGCAAGCCAGCGAAAAGATACAGCAATCTCATAAGTAAGAGTGAGAGGAAACGATTAAAATTATTCTAGTGATTTTTTGTCTACTTTATTTGCCTAAATTATTATGAATCATGTTTAAAACCGAATGTGCACTTTCGAGCTCAAAGTGGCACATTCCGATCTCGAGAAAATGAAACGCGCCGTTCCGCTTCTCTCGCTCGGAAATGTGCCACTTTTCGCTCGAATGCGCACATATCCCGCATTCAATGAATTTTTCTATATTAATGATCTCTGTTTCAAATCAAAAACTAAAAATTTAGATTTGTTGCTTTTATTTTTCTAAAAAAAACTATATTAAGAAAAGTAGCGGCCGCGCAATTAACGGTCGCGGTCGGGCTAGAGAGTGGTCGCCTTAGAGAGTAATTTATAAAAAGAATTAAATTACCATATATCTGTTCTGAAACATACTGCCCGCTTTTAAAGGTGGTCTCCTTATAAAGATGGTCGCAACGAAAGGTTTTACTGTAATAGTTTCAAAGAAAGTTCTATTTTCAATGTGAAAAACGGAACTATAACTTATATTTTGCAATCACCCATGTAAATCAAATAAATAGCCAGCGTTAATCCAAATTTCAATACTCAGATAATAATAACATTAAAAAGTACACAATTTTGGTTTTTATCTGGTTTAAAAAAAACAAATATCTACTTAAAGACGGATAAAGCCCTAAGCCGGCACCAAGTTTTTTTTGCCATTAACTAATCAGCAAAGTTAGGGAGCAGTCAAATAAAAAATTTGCGTTTTAGCAGGTAGATATCTTGTTAGATGCAAATGCGAAATAATTGTTAGTTTTTCAAGAGCTCAGAAAAAAAGCAAAGCGTCAGAGGATTTATAACAAAACTTAATTCTGGCATTGGGTAGTCTGTTTTTTTGTCTTTGTGGTTTTCGGGTAGGTATCTAAAAAGTCGCACATTTTGCAGAAAACAAGTTTAATTTAAATTTATTGATACGTTTTGCGAATGGCACGATTTCATAGTATCTTTGAAGAAATACAAAAATGGAAATAATGGTATATTGTGAATTTTTCTAGGTTACGTATAATGTATTGATATATCCTAGTATGGAAAAATTAAAATATATATTAATATTTGAAAATACAGAAAAAAAATTGTATTTGCAATAATCGCTTCATCGAGTATTTGTTGAAATGGAGATAGATGTAGAGTGGAACAAACGCTGGAACGATTGGAATAGAAAAGCGAGTTTCTATTTTTGAAGAACGTTTAGTCAGATGGATTTTAAATACTTTACAATGGACGCAAATGGATTTAAGATGTTGGAAGGTATACCATTCGTAATGTACGTTTGTCAGAAACGCATAACGTATACGCAGATACAATTATGGTGGACATTATCGACACTGCCGTTAGTCGATGTAGTCGGCCTTGTCAAAGCATTCCGCGGCGCCGCACAGAACTCGCTTCCCGGACTTCCAATTTCAACAACTGACTTGTTTTTGTTCCCAGCCTATTCATCACGAATGCTGGAAAAACGGCGATTAGCCACTTCTAAAACAAGCCGACCTTTATAGTTCTTCGGTACCCAATATTTGAGTGCCGAATAACTTCCAAATCAGTATCAAAAGTTAGATAAAACATTATGATTCCTAAATTCCATATCTTTCGAACGATCAAAGTTGTTAATTATCTCAACCACCAAATCATTTTAATTTGAGAAAGCTTTTTACTCTCAATCCTATCGCAAAACTCATTGTTAAATTTTTTGCTTATTGCAATTTAATTCAAAATTCGTTTTTGTCCACATTCAGCTTTCGGTTAAGTTAAAACTAAGAAAATGTGAGTGTCATTAGTCGAACACGGACAAGTTTCTTTTTAAAGCTGTAAATATCTTTGCTTTCTTGAAAAAAAACACCGATAATGGTTAGATGGGTTGAAATTTTTTAAAATGCAATCAGCGGTTAGATGTTTTTATACTACCAAAATGGTAACCGAAATAATTCAAAATAAAGTGACATTCTTACATTGATATCTAGTTATACATATACTGCATATTAAGTTTTTTAAGCTGAAACTATTTTTTAATAAATTTAGTATCTTATTTCTTAAATTAATCTAAAGTGTTTTCTATAATTTCTTTAAAACATCAAAAATAAAGTCAAGGATTGATAAATATATCCAAACATTCTATTGGAATGTAGATTGGAAAAATAGCTATTCAAAATAGAATTTTTGAAATACCTAAAAATTAATTATTTATATCTGTTTTAATTAAAGAAGACCAAAAGAAAAGATATGGTAAGTCTTTTTTATAAAAGATCATTTATTTTGTATTTTCTAGAATTTTAATTATTATTTATTACCGAATTATTTATCTAACACGTGCAGTTATGTCCACAATAATAGCAGTGCCTGGTTAATAATTTCATTACGTTTATTGTTACTAAATTATATTAAAATGATTAAAATGCAAACAATGATGAATCAAAATAACTGAAGCAATTGAAATAGGAGAACTATCTCTAATGCTTTGGGAAAATATTCTTCTAGTATTAAGTCAGACTTTAATAAATCTTAGGGCCTGTGCAGACGACGACCTTTTGAAAGATACAGTAGCGATACAATCGAAATTTCACCGCGATGCTTACGGGCTTCTTCTGGAGTCCATCTACTTTTAAACAGTCACTCAAAATTTTTTAACACTACAATTGGGCTTGTTTCAATATACAAGCATACACTTGACACTTTCGCGAAACGTTTGCAAACCCATCTACATATAGTGATCGTCTCTTGCAGCGATGCCGTACCGCGTTCGTGAAACTTGCTGCTGTACCACGCGAAAAAGTCATTGTCTGAAGAAGCACGTATGTCAAGGCATTTTCAAGTTATTTTCAAAAATAAAAGTTTTGTCATCAATCGTTACATCATATTATTCTTGAAGTTATACTTCTTTTGGCACTTGAGAGTAAAATTTTAACAGGTAACGGAAGTTTATTTTTCTATAATAACTGTTGAAAAGCACTAAATCAGAGATTTGATGTTTTTATTATAAATACAGTCATGTAATTTTTAATTCAAATTACAGTAGACGCCGCTTACTGTGACCACGGTTAATGTTATCTACCGCTTACTGTGATCAAACTGGCTTGGAACCGGCCCACCCAATTCAAATGCATTCAAATTTGTTCCTTTATTGTTATCGATATTTCGTTTATGATGATCAAAGTTGGGTCTGTTAGGCACTAAGACACTATTTAAAGAAACAAAACGACTGGAGCTAACGTCGGTGTTTCAATCAATATTATTTTTTTTTCAAAAATTGGATTATCTTCTAGTTACTATAAAAATCGCAGTCAGAACTTTTGATTGATCTTATTTAAATTTAATTTTTTTACGTAAAATGAGCATTTCCAAACGTCGTGATCTTAGTTTTTTGGCGAAGTTGGACATTTTAAAATCATATGATCTACTATCAACCGAGATGAGTCAGCGTAACGCTACAATTAAGTTAAACATTTCTTGTACATCAGGAAATAAGTGTACAGTAGGGAGGTGCAAAGACTAGATTTTTTTTAGAGTCGCAGTAACATATAGTTTGAAAACAATTGGTCTAGCTATACATAACGTGGTTATATTTAATTTTTATTTACGCCAAAGAAGTATAACTTCTAACACGCGTACTTACGTACACCCACCGGTTTTGTTTTATTTCCAATTTAAGACGTTGATTCATAGAGATAGTCAAGATAAAGTAATTACTACAAATATTGAAAATTACTTGAACAGTCATACAATAATTCTTTAAATTTTTCAGTCTGCAATGTATTACATTTGCACGTCTACGTACGCAAACATAAAGACATTACTAATGTTTGCCTTTTCCGTCGATGTCACTGTTGATCGTTAGTTAAATAATTTTTCTTTCTCTTTTTAATCTGCTCTTTAAAATAAACTATCATTTTATAATAATAAAATAGTATTTTTGTAAATTTTATTATATACCAACATTTTTTTCTTTATGATCTATTTCTGGTGTTTATAATGTTAAGTATGTATAACAGTTCCTAAATATTCTTAGATTTGGACATAAATAAAAACGAATGTCAGTAATTAAATTAAAAACCGTAAATCCATAAAGAAAACAGCAAAACATAAGTAAAATATATATGGGCAATTTTTATAAATCTTACGCTAATCAAATAATATAAATTACACTGGCACACAAAAATAAAAAAGTGGTCAGTACTTTTGAGCAGACCCACCTAGGGTTATGTATTTTGGTCGGTTTACCCAATATACCTCTAAAATTTTGAGTAAATTGCAAAAAACTGCAATTTTTAGCCAATTGAAGCAGTTTTTTGCAATTTACTCAAAATTTTGGGGGTGTACGGGCCAAACGGACTTCGGATTTGGATTCAGCGCATCAAAATACATAACCCTAGGTGGTCTGGTCAAAAGTACTGACCACTTTTTTTTGTGTGCTCGTGATATTTTTGGCCATGTTCTACTACTTTTTTACTATTTTCTACGACTTTTGGATAAATATATGAATGATCGAGATGAACAGATTCTGAATTTGGATTCATCTCATCAAAATATACATATAAGGAAGATTAGATCTAGTTTAATCAAATTTTATTGATTTTCATAACTGCAATTTTTAGTGGCTTTTTGCAATTTACTCAAAATTTTAGAGGTAGGGGGAAAGTGGTATGAAACAGCCAAGTTTTGAAAGAGCCATTATCAATTACGCGTTAGTTTTCATACGAATCGTTTATGTATTATTATTTTAAGATAGCAACACTAGCCAGATATCCCCCACAAAAATTTGACCGTTCACCGTCAATAAACGGCGCCGATACGACGTATTGAAGATTTTGTCGTCAAAAAGTAAGGTTTTGAGTTCAGTTTATTTGTTTTCTAGCGCCTATACGTACAAAACTAATAATAATATGATTACACTATAATTTTATACATATATTAGGCCTTCTAATAACGTATATATTTTGTAGACTAATCTTTGATTTCATAGTAATTTTCGAGATTTTGTTTCTTGAGAGAATATGTTTTGAAAGAGCGGGACTGCAGTGTAATGAAAGAGCCACCTTTTAATTGCATAAAATGCAATAATAATTGTAGTAACAGCAATCAAGAGTGGTACCGATGCAAAGTTGTAATGGTTGAGCATATAAATCCTGTGGCGCAAAAGGGAAATTGCATTAATTTTTGCTAAAAACGTTTTTAAGTTTTTGCAATGACTGATCTCAAACGTCAAATTTTTTGACAGTTTCTTAGATTTATGTAAGTCAATATTTTATCCAGAATTTGCGTTATTTAAAACGTTTTATAATTATATAAGATCTAAAATTATAGCTTAAGATTATTATTAAATAATATCTTCGTTAATGTGCAGTTTTAATCTTGTAATAAGAACATGGCTTTTTCTAAACTTGGGTTGGCTCTTTCAATACCTATAGGTTATGAAAAAGCCAAATTTTATTTTTTTTATAAATGATTAGAAGTCGAAAAATATCGTTAATTTTGAAAAATGTTTTATGACATTACGTACTTAAATGCATGAACAATTACAGATTTAAAAAAAAAATTGATTTACTTAACCCTTTTTTTAGAACTGGCTGTTTCATGCCAATTTCCCCCTATATTGGGTAAACCGACTTTAAATTCGGATTCAGGGCATCGAAATACATAACCCTAGGTGGGTTTGGTCAAAAGTACTGACCACTTTTTTATTTTTGTGTGCCAATGTTATTAAAAGTTGTATGAGTAGCAGGGTTACAAAGCATTTTGTAGTTGAAAAAAATCGGATTTACATTACCAAAACTGTAATATTAGTGTATTTTAAAAGTGTAATAATTATTTGGGTAGAAATTACTTTTAGGATTAATTTAAAAGGACGTTTGCTTTTTTGCTGTCATTTTGTGCGTTATGCAATTTAATCTAAGATTTTGTGTGCTGACACCAAATTGTATGTATTGTATGTATTTTATATGTTTCATAGTTTAAAGGAAGATATAGGATATAATATTGTACGCACAGTAAGAATTTCCTATTATTTGATATTTATAGTATCGCGTGCCTACTGTAATACTCCTATTGTAATACACGGAAGGATAAAAATATCACAAAAATTTCATAAGTATTGATTAGTAAAGAAAATATGTAAAATACACCTTGTTATCTGAATTATAATTCACTATAATTGCTTTTAAATATGGAATTATGTATTAAAATTCCACCTAGATATGCTGGCACGATAATTGTTAATAAAAAAACATTTACAAATTGCTAGGGAAATAAATCAGTAGTGTTGAAAATGTCAATATTAATCAAATCTGAGCATTACAAAGTTTAGAACAAATGATTTCACAGATAGGGGGAAAGTGGCATGAAACAGCCAGTTTTAAAAAAAGGGATAAATAATATAGAAGGACATAAATAAATCAAATTTTTCTAAATTTGTAATTGTTCATGCATTTATGTACATAACGTCATAAAACATTTTTCAAAATTAACGATATTTTGACTTTAATCATTTATAAAATAAAATTTCTTTTTCATAACCTATGGTATTGAAACAGCCAACAATTTTGTAAAAAGCCATGTTCTTATTACAAGATTAAAACTGCACATTAACGAAGATATTATTTAATAATAATCTTAAGCTATAATTTTAGATCTTATATAATTATAAAACGTTTTAAATAACGCAAACTCGATAAAATATTTACTTACATAAATCTAAGAAATGTCAAAAATTTGACGTTTGAGATCAATCATTGCAAAACTTAAAAACGTTTTTAGCAAAAATAATGCAATTTCCCTTTTACGCCACAGGATTTATATGCCCAACCATTACAACTTTGCATCGGTACCACTCTTGATTGCTGTTACTACAGTTATTATTGCATTTTATGCAATTAAAAGGTGGCTTTTTCATTACACTGCAGTCCGGCTATTTCAAAACATATATTTACAAGAAACAAAATCTCGAAAATTACTATGAAATCAAAGATTAGTCTACAAAATATATACGTTATTAGAAGGCCTAATATATCTATAAAATTATAGTGTAATCATATTATTATTAGTTTTGTACGTATAGGCGTTAGAAAACAAATAAACTGAACTCAAAACCTTACTTTTTGACGACAAAATCTTCAATACGTCGTATCGGCGCCGTTTATTGACGGTGAACGGTCAAATTTTTGTGGGGGATATCTGGCTAGTGTTTCTATCTTAAAATAATAATACATAAACGATTTGTATGAAAACTAGCGTAATTGATAATGGCTGTTTAAAATTGGCTGTTTCACCATCTACTCCGCAAGTATAAGCGTACTGAAAATATTCGACAGATTTACTTTTTCTCCAAATTAGGTCTCATACATATCGTCCTCTATCTTACATAGTGACGTATCTGATTTTTGTATAATTTTATATAAGAAAAGCTAGATGTAACTGAAACTGATTAAACATGATAAATTTTTCTTGTTTTGACAAAGCATTTTATGGTAGATCTAACAAATAAATATACTTGTCAAAAAAAATGAATTATGTTTTATTCGTTTTAGTTATAGTTTGCAGCTCTGGCAATATTATACAGGGTACGTACAGTATTTGAGCACCTTCATATATGTGGCTGTTGTTTCACCATAACATTTTTGTTTTATATTTGCTAGTCAGATCGTAATTGGAGAACAATAAGCTAACTCAAGAAATAAAAGACGCGATGTTTTCGTTGCTATATACGCGAATCACAGCGATCTAGAAAACTCGGATTTTTTTAAATGTGCCAGATCGTTTGTCCAGCAAGTTCAAGACATTATTGATCACAGCCCTTCAAAGTCTATGAAGGCAAGAAGCATAAATGTTTCTGAGAAGAAATCCAGCACAAGTCATGTGATCTGCAGAGAGTAGTTTATATCTGGTGATTAATCTGAGCAAAACGACCTTTAAACAAATTGAAACATCTTGAAATTCCGAATACGCTTTGCGTTTCTTCAGATGAAAAAAATGTTGGCCAGGATCAAAAAACAAGTCAACGAAATGACAAGTGTTTATGTTCAAATCATTTAGATGTTTTCCGTGTTATGCACATTAAGTTTCCGGTGACTGCATGGCATTAGTAAACAATGCCACCACAGTTATTTCCTCGACTTTGTGTCAAATTATAGTGGGGTTTTAGAAACAGTTGTAAAACACTGAATTGATAGCGTACGCGGTAGCGGGACATACGTGTTCCAACAGGACTCTGCTTCTTTACGTAAAGTCAAGAGCACATAAAATTGGATGTCCGAGAATTTTTCTGACCACATCGCTCTAAACATGTAGTCACTTAGTTGTCCAGACCTTAGTCCTATGGATTTCTATGTATGTTGTTGGAACTGCTATAGCTAGAGCAATGGCCTATATAAACAAGGAGAATTTGATACGGGCCCTACACACTTTTCCGATCCAGAATTAAAGCCGTTATTGTCGCTAAAGGATATTTTATTGAATAATTGTTTAGTTTAAGAGACAATTAGCTTTCGGTATATATTTCATTAAATTTTAATAAGTTTTGTAACAAATATAAATAACATTATGTAATATAGGGAATCATATGCGCTCAAAATATTTTCAATACTAAAAGTTCCTGGAAAACTATGACGGAAGATTTTTTTTTTATATTAGGTTTAGGTAGTGATGAGCAAAATTGGTCTTGGTCTTGGTCTTGCATTTTTTGCAAGACCAAGACCAAGACGAAGACTGTCTTTATGCTAGAAAGACCAAGACCAAGACCGAACGGACAAGAGCAAGGCCGAGTGTTATTTTTCCAACTTGGAGAAAGCTATGATAGAATGGTTTTCGTATACACGTAGTAAAAAAATTCTGGTTTCCGGAGATCTTTAGAAAAATTTGTAGAAACTCAACATTTTGGATCAATGAAGCAAAAGACAATTTTAGATTACTTTCAAACCAACAATAAATAAGATGTAAATAATCATATACCTAATACTTAAAACAAAAAAATGTTTAATAATTTTACGTATCCTTATTATATATCCGTTAGATAGTTTTTTTCACTTTTGATAACCGATTATTTTTAGTTATTTCCTCCAACTTCGGGCTTATCGAGGTTCGACGTATTTTCACTAATATTTGACATTCAAAAGATTGCTTGTCATAGTGATTTAAGGATATGCACGGAGAACAAAATATCGTTATAATAACCATACGTATCCCTATTATCACGTCTATTCAAACCTCAAATTAACTATCCAGTTACCTAACGACGGATACTGCACACGTTCACGAGAGCTTTTCGTTTGAATCTTAATCAAATAAATAAAAATTTTAAAGTATTTATGTTTATTAAAGCTGTTTTGATCATACATGGATTGTTAAATTTTACTTATAAATATCGTTAAGATTAGACATTCTTTGAATCTTGTCAGAACAATACGTCAAGGATACGTTAGATAGATTATTATAAGATTTTTTGATCGCATAAATTTACTTAATAAAAATAAATAATGTTAATAATTGTTTACTAAATTTAAGATATGATATATACACATGAATAAGTATTTAACTCGACTTTTAATAACTCAATTATTTTTCAAATTTTACTCCAATTCATTATCGAGGATTCGATGTATTACAAAATAATATTTGCTTACAAATATTGTCTAATTACAGCTAGAAAATAAAACATAATTAAGCTTATTGAATAAACCGATTGTGATAATCAACGAATGCAATTCGATCACGTTTAAGTAAACATAACTCGATTTACGCACTCACATTCAGAGCGATCGATTTCCTAAGTTAGGTCTCGACATAACGTAGTAGTAATTTTTTAATACTGTATAGCTGACATTTTAGTACAATCCTTTGTTAAAATTGTATAAAAATATCAATATGTAAAGATGCCCATGTCTTAATCTAACCTGTATGACAGTATTAATGTTAAATAGATTTGATTCGATATAAATTTTGTATTAAAAATATATCAAGATTTACATTCTCTTTGAATGTCATAGTAGAATTCTAATTCACATGTGATTCAACAATCTGTCTCGAGCATTTTATCAATAATTTCTAAACAAAGATAGATTTTTAAGTGAGCCGCATATCAATTTAGGCTAAACTAAATAAATAGTATACAAATAAATAGATTTGCTAAAATTTTGTTTATAAAATGAATATTCTAATTAATAGTGGTAATTCAAAGAACTGAAAATTTTTCTATGCTTTAATTTAATTCTAATCTAAAATATTTTTCAAGTTGAAATTTCTAAATTTTAAACCCTTAATTTTATTTCTAAGTGGTCGATAGTTGATTTTTGAATTTTTCTATTCATTTAACATGTAAATGTAATTTTTTTTCAATCCTGTATATCTCGCCTGCATTTTATACAATCCTCTTGCTCTCAACGGCAAATTGTATAGAAATATCAAATTTAAAGGTGCCCCAAGTCTTAAATTCTAAATAATAAAAAGTAGGTTACATAATTTTATTTGAGACATATTAAACTTTTGAATTTTAAATTCCATTTTAAAATTAAAAAAAGTTTTAATCCGTATATCTCGCCTGCATTTTATACAATCCTCTTGCTCTCAACGGCAAATTGTATAGAAAATATCAATATTTAAAGGTGCCCATAGTCTTCAAGGTCTAAACCTTATAAACAGTAGGTTACGAGATAAATAGATTTGAAACAGATAAAAACTTTTGTATTATAAAATCCATATATTATTGAGTTAATCGTATTTAAAATTTCATATTTTTTATTTGAAAAACCTTTTATATTATATGGTATATTAGCTTTATAGCTTAGACTCCGAAGACATTTTTTGTAATCTTCGGCCGAACCTTTGGCTTCGGCCACATTGGGCCAAAAATACCATCTTTGGCCGCGCTTTTGACTTCGGCCAAAAATTAACCGGAGGTTTGACCGAAGCTGAAGTTTTGTATCAGCTGCCAAAAATGAAAAAACTTGTACGAATGCGCGTGAGTTGTGTGCCGAAGGTGTCCGCAGCGGGTAGCGGCGAAATTGGTTCATAAGACATCATGGTCGGCCAGCAACAGAAATGAATCCTTATATTTTACTGAGTACTTCTTTTATTCGTACATAATACCAAATAATTCCTATACAATTTGCATTGATATTATTATGGTTATTAGTCAGTATTACACAATTTCAAACTAAAGTTAAATCTTCGATTTCGGCTTTGACTGAAGGTTTGGACTCGGGTCAAACAATCGGCTTCGGCGTCGGCTTTAACCAAAATCTGACCTTTGGTCGGATACTAGTTTTTTGTAGTAGGTAAATTTAATTTTCTCCGAAATCGTCCTTTACGTTTTTGCTGTAAGTCTAGCCGTTTATGAGAAAAATTCTAAAGTCGTTAAAAATTGATTACAATTTTTTGGAGTGATCTCCTTTAACTTTTTTATAAATTGATATTTTCTTACAATTTTCCGTAAAGAACAAGACGATTGCATAAAATGGAGCAGAGATTTAGATAATTGAAATAAACAACGGTTGGTTTAGTTTTAAGTAAATGGAAACATTTTAAAATCAAATAGCGACCACTTAATTAAAATTAAGGGCTGAAAAGTGAAAATTTTTTTTTTGATGTTTGGAACAATATTTTGATCATGGAACGTAAATAAAAATAAGTCGTTTAAGAACGAAGCACGCTAGTATTTATACATACCTACAATAAAATAGACAGCTTAAATAATAGATTTAAAACTTAATAAAGAGCTGTGCGTTTTATCCTTAATTTAAACTTGCTATTTTTAGCTCATAAAAGTTAGGTACGATGCAGCTTTAAAAAGAGATGGTACGTGAAGTAGTTTGAAATATTAAATATGTAGTTTCCTTTTTGCATTTATTGACAAAACAAAAGTTCTAAGTGGAAGTGTATGGAAATTACGCTTGGAGAATAACACCGGAATAAAATAAACACAGACGTAAAACTTTGAGTTTTGTAATTATTTTCTAAAACATTTGTAGAAGACCATTATTTTTACAATTAAATTTGCATTTTAAATTTTAAAGCTTAAAGCATAAAACTTTTAACAGTTTTACTGAATTATTACAAGTTGCTCAAAATAATAAAATTTAATAATATTTACCTTTTTATGATTTGGCATAATACCTAGTACAGGGATCTCCAACCCTATGCCCGCGAGCACCATGGCGCCCGCGGACCGTTTTACGTGTGCCCGCCTCTGTGCGACCACGATAAAAATTTGACAGGAAAGAGCCACGTGGTATTATAAATTTACCTTGAAAAAATAAATGGTGCCCGCCGCCCGACCGGCATTCTTGAATGTGCTCATAGGCGTAAAAAGGTTGGGGACCCCTGACCTAGTATAATAAATAAAAAATTTGTTTATTATAAAATTATTCTTAAATTTTTATACAAAAGTGTTTCAATATATATTTTTTTGATTATTGTACATTTTACAGAAAACCTGAATTTCTAGTTAGAGCGAAAAAGGAAACATTTTTATTTCTAAAAAATAATGTTTTATTTCATTAGTTTATTTTTGTTCTAAAAATTTAGTTTTAGAGAACATTAAATTTTATAATTTAAAAGTGTGTACCTATTAATATTTGTTTTAAACTTATGTTAGTAAATATGTTCCAAATAGGCTGATATAATTTATACCTCCTTTGAAGACGCTTTTGTATCAACGGCAAATATACGTTTGAAACTTGTCTTCAATCAATTAATGAGGACAACATTGCTTGTCCAGGATATTGTCTGTTCATTTTTTCCACAGTATTATGAGCAATGAGATGGCCATTTGTTTCACTAAGGCCCAGTTTGTTCCAGAATGCTAAGCGGTATAGAAAAAATGAACAGAGTGGAAGTCTTCCAAGACATGTTAAACGAAACTTGAGGACATGAGTTTTTTGTAGTGTCAAGACATTTAAGCAGCAATCGTCGTAGTCGAAGTTTCTACATGAGCTGTGAATAAAAAAAGTTTGTTAAAGTAAAGGCCGCGTTAATTGCGTTCTTTCATTATAAAGAAATCATGAAATTATTTCATGTAGCCGAATAATTCATAAGAAGTATTATTTGAAGGTGATGCGTCGTTTTTACTGAACTATTTGAAAATAAAAGAACAATTTTGTGGAGAAACCATTAGTGTTCATTACATCGTACCGTACTACGGAAATTGGAACAAATAATAATAAAAACAAAGTTACAAAGACACAATAAATATATAATTGCATAATGTAATAAATAAATAGTTAATCCACTTTAGTTTTAGTTACTTTTTTCACCCTCGGATATCGGCTACTAATTTTTACACAATAACTTGGACTTGAAGGCTGCGGTATCATAGTCTTATGACAGTTTCGATCAGGCTTAAATTGGGTGAATTTTTTAGTTACTACAAGAATACCCTTGAATAGTGCTGAGCAAAGAAGCTTTGAGCGATCTTATAATTATCGCAACTAAAAAAAGGGAAATTTTAAACAATTGATAAAATTCCGTATTTTTCGTACGGTAAGATATGCCTCAAAATGAAACGACGTTTATAAATAAACATTTTATTATATAAAGATAATGTTATATTTTTACATAATTTTTTATTTATTGCTAAAATAATTTGTACTAGCAATATTGAGTTTATCTTCACTATCGGTACCATCACACGTCTCTTTAAAGTTACCGTTAGTATTACTGCCATCTGAACTATTGTTGTTATTCCTTTCAAAATCTGCATCCTTGCATTACTTATGCCACATTTCTGAAATAACTTTATAATCGTCTCTTCTTTCACATCTTTCTATGATTTTTTCCACCAGGTACAAAGGTTTTAAATTGTTCGCCTTTTCATTGGTTTTATTGCTGTAACATCGTGATGATGGTTTGGCATTACCATACCTACATTTATTCCACTCTTGGCTCATAAATTTTTTGAATGGTTTGCTGACAGAGACACCCAAGGGTTATAATTGATTTGTAAGGCCTTCACAAATGACACCTAACTATATTAATTCCTTTTAGAAGCTTGTTTGTTAAATTTGGACCAGAAGACGCCCTCAATTTTAAGTCGATTTTTCCATTTATGGTCGAGAAAATACGGTAATACAAAAATGTTTTTGTGGTATTTAAAAAGGACTAGAAGCGACGCAAAAAATCCAGGTTAAATGTTGACATAAAGTGAATATAATTGAGTAAAAAAGCCCTATTGTAGAATCATTGAAATTTCGGATTTTATTCAACAAATTATTTTCCTTTTTAGACAAGCCTCGTACGTTAATTATTATAGGTAAATCATAGCAACACAAGTCTGATTAAACATATTTAAGTGCATATTTGAGAGCTACAAAAATTACTCTAAAGTTGGTATCTAGTCCCGAAGATTTTCAATTGGAATCTCTCTTTTAATATCTACGTACTATTGCAGAAAATCAGTTCGTGATTTAGTCTTTAGGTATTATAGAACTACATATCGCTTATCGACGTGAAAAGTGACACAACTCAATAATGGATGGATGTCTGAGTTTAGGCTTGATTATTAATACTTATATAGGTAGGTATACATATTTATATTATTCTCCTCAAGTTGAAGATTCAGTTGGTTATCGCAATGTTTCCAAATGACTAGCCTCTCATTTTCCATTAGAACTGCTTTTGTGTTTGGCGTTCCCATAAAATCCGATTTTTTGAATTGTCGCACTCTTCTTGCCGATGAGCGACATGTGCCTACAAACATAATTACATAAATAGTTTGTTATTAATTATAAATAAAACAATAATTATTATTTAGATACAAATATCTGTAGGTACAATAAGAATTGTTTATATGGACATTTGTACGTAGGTTCATAAAATATGAAAATCACAAACAAAGAACCAAAAAAAATATATTTTACGATTTTATAAATACTCATTTGTGGTCAATTTTACGGCAAACCTTTTTTTTGTTTATGGTAGGCGCATAAAACACTTTGAAACAATAGTCAAAACAATAAAAATTAAGGTTTTAATGTAAGTCATACCTAAATCTATCTCTTCATCATTACAAGAATTCACTTGAAAACATTAATTGAAGGCGTTATAACAAAAAGGTACAACTGATATTTATATTGTTTGGAGATATTTGAGTTTTAACCATATATCTAACTGTGGCATAAAATTCGATCACATAGTTTTTTATACCAAAAAACATGCCCAAATGTAATTCAAAAGGTCTAAACCTTAAATCATATTTATTCAAATAAATATGTTTCGCCTGTAACAAAACGTACTAGCTAAACATTTGAAGAAAATACGCGTAGGTATATCTTTTTTATTGTAACTCAATCAATTGCTTCAAAGTATACAATTAAAAGCCATACGTTTGCTTTTTAAATAATTACAAGGAATTACGTAAAAATTGCTTTTTTTGTATATTTTTATTTAGTACTCAAGTATAATTGTTATATTAGTGCTCGATCTTAATACTAATACTTGAGAATTACATTTTTTTAAATTTCTTCTTACAAAACACTATCGTATCCTTTCACGTTAGATTCGTTATTGCATCTTTTACCTTTTATGCTTTTAATTAACAATACATTGTAAGGAATTTTTATTTTGAAATCATATATGTGTGTTTAATTGTATTAGTAAAATACATGGTTTTCATTTTCTTCAAGTTAGTTTGATTGACAATTGAAAAGGAATCTGTTAAACTGTTATCGATACTTCTATATGAGCAATTTTTCAATTTATTTTTTTTATGTGATCGTTCGCTTAACTCACTGGGGTGAGTATTGTAGAGACTCTTTACTTTATATACTTTATATGCTTCGTTATGGGTTTGTCTAAGGCTTTGATAATTTCTAAGTAACTTGCCAATTCATGCATATTTTGATTTGTTTTCGATTTACACGGTTTTCTCTAGAACCTATCTGCCGTGTAAATTGAAATATATGTGTACAAAGGGAGGCGCGAAAATTAGATTTTTTTAAGGGAGGCGCACTAACATATAGTTTGGAAACCACTGATCTAGCTATATACAAACGCAAGGAAGGCTACATAAGACTTGGTTATATTTAACTTAGTTACGTCAAAGAAGTATAACTTCTAACGTGTGTACATAAGTACGCGCATCGGTTTTTTTAATAAAATTCTGATTCTGATAATAAATATTCAGAACATTCAGAATTTAAAACAACTTTTCGATATAATTTTAGTTATGTTTTCCGCCATAAAACAACTTCGGTCTGGAGAGACAAAATTCCGAAAAATAGCGTGACAATGACCCTGTTAATAAATAATAAAATTGTTAGATTCAAATTTAAAGTAGGTATTTGAGAAGAAAACCATAATTATATGTAAGTACGTAAGTATAGGTACTTTATAAAACTTTTCGAGGCTGCAGCATGGTTTTCGAAAAAGTGTTTTAATATAAATTACCTACCTATGTGGTTAATAAACAGATTTTTGATTATTTCTTATTAAAAAAAAAATTAGGAAATTTGTAATTTTAATTAATTAAATATTTTTTACATTTTTAAGTTCTGTGAAAGGGTATTAAGAAGTGTTTATAGTTATATTTTTTTGCCATCACCAATTAAATAATTATGTTGATCATATTTATGTATACAACTTGTAATGCAAATGCTTTGTTTCACTAAGTAAATTGTAGATCGAATAAAAAATTTCTCTATGCAAGTCATTTGAGTGTCAATGAAACTTTTTGAAGCTAAAATTTAAGGTTCTGACACTGATAATTTATCAAGTTTTAAAATAAGGTTGATTTGTTAACTAGATGATCTATAACCGCTGTCACAAAGTTGAGTCTCTAGTTATCTGTATAAGTTAACCAGCGAAAAGATTGTATCTTAAGAGTTCGGCTTCTGTAACTACAACGCAATAGAATGTCTAATTGTCATACCTTTTGACGGTTACGATTAAAACAAATATTTGTGTAAATTTATTCAAAAATTTGTGTTTTAAAGAAAGTACATTATACACCCACATCTACTTCTTGTCATAACATATTAAACGAGGGCTGAAATTGTATGAATTTTGTTTCACAAGATAATTATTAATTTAATAAAAATATATGTTTAATGTTATGTAGATTATAGGTAAGGTATACATATTAGAATGCTTTAAGCTTGCGACATTTGCTTTATTAATGTTGTTATTTTATGTAAATGTTGAAAACCGAACATTATATTTTATGAAGCTCTTTCGATAATTCTTCTTCCATTTAAAAGTTAAAGATCTAAATTAACAATTTTATGTGCGTAATGTCAATTATCTTATACAAGCGAATTATCTTTAAGAACTATCGATAATTATAATTTATTATTAAGGAGAAATACAAAACTGCCGCAGTAATATCTGATTTTGTGTTTATCTAAATTTAGATTCAGATTTATGTTAAAACTAAATATAATATATTAGTTGTCTATATAAAAGATCCGGTTTAATTTAATGCATCTATTATCAAAAACTTTTATAGTTCAAGTTTACGGCAACTGTCTTAAAAGAATTTAACAGAAAATTAACATTTCTTTTATAGGTTGTTCAAATTAATTTGTTGTGAGTACGATTTTTTTAAATTTCGACAGTTGAAAATTTTATGTGAGTTTTAGAGCAGTTTTGATGTGCAAAACACATATATTTTTCATTTTAACAGCCCAACGTTTGTTTTTTTCGAGAACAAGAAGAAAAAATTTTACATATGTACAGTAAAACCTCTCGTGGCGATCATCTCTATAAGGAGACCACCTCTAAAAGCGGGCAATATGTTTCAGAACAGATATATAGTAATTTAATTCTTTTTATAAATTTCTCTCTAAGGTGACCACTCTTTAACCCGACCGCGACCGTTAATTGCGCAACTGCTACTTTTCAAAATTACTTAAATTTGAAAAATTTTGTATAGATAATAGCTGTAAAAGCAAGTCTACGGTAAACAAAATGCATTTACCTCTTTTATTTATGATTCTAAGCCTGACTAAATTCAACTAAATTTAATTTTTTTTATTTAAAAGGCAGAAAATAAATGAAAATACTCGCTATAACTTTTCTAAGCATAAAATGTAACCGGATTTGGACTAAATTTAATTATTTGATTTCAAACAAAGAAGAGGAATTTAGTCAAATACAATAAATACGAAGATGTGCGCATTCGAGCGAAAAGTGGCACATTTCCGAGCGAGGGAAGCAAATGAAGCGCGACGCGGAGCGGCGCGCTTCATTTTCCCGAGATTGGAATGTGCCACTTTGAGCTCGAATGTGCACTCGGTTTTAAGCGTGATTCACAATAATTAATTTTTTTTAAATAATACTACTTTATTTATAATAACTTTGCTTTAATAACAATATGATTCTGATAAATAATATCTGCATTTAATCTAATATAGTATTCGTTATTACATTTACATTATTTATCTTTGTCTTTCTCTCTAAGCCTCTACAAAAGCCCAATTTGAGCAAGAACCGACGTTGGTCGTGTTAGAAAGGTTTTACTGTATATTGATTATTGATTTAATATTTAAGAATATAGTTATAATTTTCCAGCATACCTATTAATTAAATCTTTGGGAAATATGTATGTATCAAATTAAGTATACATAAAGCATTGAAAATGCTTTTGAACTTTTATAATTTTTTTTTGTTTATTGTGAAGTAAACGGTTGATTGGTTTCTAAGAGGACTGCGTATAAGAGATTTAGCTATGTTTGGTGTATCATTATTATGTATATTATAGTTTTTGTCAATGTAATTATTGACAAATATTTCTCATTGCTAGTTTATAATTCAGACTGCACAAAGCTGTAGAATAAAAAGCTCAGACGATATTCTAAGAATTAGAGTAATGAAAAGCTGAAAGAGAAAGAACGTGACACTCAATCAATAATGCTCACGTAAGAATTTATATCAAGTGGAAGTAATATTTTTATTTAAAAAGTGAAAAACGACAAATTTCTGACTATGAAATAGTTATTTATAGTTTTTCTAATTTTATTGCTCGAATTTATTTTATATACCTACTTGTGAAAGAAAATAATTTAGATTTGTGTATTAACACTTGAAATATATACATAGAGTTAATACAAAACTAAAACCGTTGCACGTCATTGAAGTGAATCCGCACTACCAACCTGCCAGATCATTCGGGGCTATACGATTGTATTCAATTTTGAATTTGGCTGTTATTGAAATATTGGCTGCCATGATCTCAAAGTTGCGGCGTTGCGTTGTTGTTATTGACAGTTCGCCACGATCTGTCTGTAACTGTTTTTTGCCCTTTTTAGTGTTTATTGAGTTTTAAAAATAGTGCACAAAGCGATCAAAAATCTGTTCTTTTTAGAACAAACCATTTATATTCTATAATCTGCGGCAAAACTCACAGTTTCACAACACTGTTCGCGGCGTGACGTCATTTATAGTAATGACGTGCAACGGTTTTAGTTTTGTATTAACTATATGTATGTAAGTACTACAAATAGGTTTATTTCAAATTCGATTTGCATATTTCAGATAGAACAATTATGACTTTAAGTGTGAGTATTCATATATTAAGAGTAGGGGAGGCGGGTATGGTTGTGTCACGCGTAGGTTGTCACCATAAGCCATAACAGCAAACCTAATGAATTAATAAATTTGTTTACTCGTGTCAAAGAAGCCCGAGCACAATACCTCCTTGCGTACTTCACTTCAGTTCGCTCTGAAATACCCTATAAGAAATATATACGTTTGTATTTTTTGTACAGTGAAAGTAATTTTATGTAAATCTGTTTTGAGTCTCGTAAGTATATTTAAATTTTGCATAGTGATATACTTTTTCGTGTATTTATGATGTTTAAGATATGCTTCATGACATTATTCATATGGTTTCTTAAATGACCATTGATTTAAATTTATTTTGGGAGTTTAGTGTCCAAAACTGTTTTGGGGAAAGTTGGCTCAAGTTAACGGGGGCTAGTTGTCACCTGTGCAAAGCAACCATGAATTTGTGCCGCCTTTTTTATTGGTTTCTAGGGGTTTTACTACATAAGCGATTGGCTGTAATTATACATTTGTCATTTTTGTTACCATAACCTAAGTTCGTTAGATAGAATAGGTTAGGAATAGCATATGCATTTGTTTTGTCGTTTTGTATTTTACCTTTTATTTAGCGGGTGATTACCTACCCCACACACTATGACAACCATCCCTTACACACGGGGTTGAAAGTCGCACTTTTTTTTGAGAAAAATTATAATATCTACTCATTAGATAATGGTAGAGAAAGTCTTTTTTTTTTCCTTAAACTAGAATAAAAACACTATCTATTGATATATAAATGTCATTTATAAATTAAGACCATGGGCTCTAAAAATACAAAAGAAAAAAAATGTGACTTCCAACCCCGGTCTTTCCTATATCAAGAGGACATTAAAAAATCAAAAGGTGTACGAAATGGTATGCTATTTACAGAAATATGCAAATTTATAGAAACTGTTTCAGGACGAGCTTACACTATCTATATGGGTAATTTTCATTTTTTATTAGAAAAATATGTAATCAAATAAAAACGTCTTTTTAATAAAAGTGATGATGGATCTTAATAGTTTTGGTCTTTCTCTTCAAGGGAAAAAATATTCACCGAGCTTGCAGCCCCCAATGGAGGCAATTATAGGGGTTTGAAAAAATTCTCTCCATGGTAGTGACATTATATACGCGGATGTGACAATCCTTACATTAATGTAATCTATGGGATGACATGCTACAAGGAGGTGACACTTTTTGGAAATAAATTGTATCATCAACTTTATTTACCTCAATTAACATAATAAAAAATTAAAAAAAAAAAAAAATAACACAAATCAATTTCCAGATTCGGTCTTAATTGAGGTTTATTGCGCTTTTTTTCAATCGACTCCTAGATTTGCGTTCTATGCATTCCATGGGTCAATGGTCACATTCATGGGTAAATTTTTATCCACAGGTCGATAGAAGTGAACTCCGTGGAAGTGACTTTTTTCCTTAAAATGTTAGAAACATAACTTCTAAATCAAGCATGAACATACAAATTTGGCAGAGTGTTTTTGATACATAAACGTAATTAAACCATAAAACCAAAGTTCATAATTGAAGTGTACATACCTTTGACGATCTGCACAGTTGTGACCAGTTATGCGTAACGAGTTTTGAGACTAGAAAATTAAATATGATTTTCACGTGACGGTTGCACCGCTGATAGGAACTGATTAGGGAGGCACGATGGTAAATTATTACTTTGTTTCTGCCTAATAGCATTTAGTTACAAGCACAATGTTTTTATAAAATAAGACTAGTTTGACACACATCCATGGAAAGGACAAATAAATTGATCACAACCTTATATATGAAAAGATGAAGAATATGTATAGCTATATAGACATTATGTTTTATATTTAGGTAGTAAATTTATTGTAGTTAATATTGGTATACTTTTTTGCGTATTTATTATAAAATAGCTATTATAATTTTTTTTCTTACAAAGTCAGAATGATCACACCCACGGAAGGGACATATTTGAAAGTTTGGCACTTAATAAAAAAATAATTATGCAGTTAATTTACATAAATATTTTTTAAATCTACAATATTTTACCTATACGTTATTAACACAAATCACTATTGCGGTATTTAAGTACTACAGCTTAGAAAAATGATAGTCACACTTCTATTTTTCAAAAATGAGAATTACCCAACTTCGTTATTTTAAATAGAACACCCTGTATATTAGTAACTTTTAGGATTCTACGTTAAATTTTAATGTCACTTTATGAAGAATACCCTATACCTAAAATGTATACTTTTCGAGATATTAATTTTTTTTAATAAATAATTGACAGGTGCAGACCTTTATATTGAAAATTCTATGTGAACATCTCCAATACCAAAATAAAAATAATTTGTCTGGTTAATGAGTAGTAAGGTCAAGCTAATTGCTGACATGTCGAAAACCGCTTTATTGTATACAGGGTTCGTAAAAAAGTTAAAAAAATTTCAACTTCAATATAGATAGTGTAAACTCGTCGTGAAACAGCCTGTATATGGCGTACTTTCTACATAATTTTAATGATTGACTACCTTTACAAATTTCAGTGTTTGTTTATTTCTGGCCAGTGTTTATTACACAATGACAAATTGTAACAATTTACTTTTGTTAGAAATTTTTTTACCAGTAATAAATATGAGCATTTTGCTTAAAGAAATATCTACATTATCAAAACATTAGTCATAAGCGAAGGCGAGCCTACTGTAGATTTTCGGTTACAGTCAAGCTCTTAAAAATTGGTATAACTACTCGTTTCAATTTTTATATAGCATTTTTTATTACATTTTAATTTTTTTATTAATTTACAAAATTTTGATTTTTGAACTTTTAAATTTGCGCTCTAAAACTACAACGTAATTGTAATAGTTTTATTTGCTTTTAATTTATAAATGGAAGTGGCGATGAATTAGCGAGCATTGTTCCCTAACAGACACAATTTATTTACTACACGACTTATAAAGCAAGCTGGAGTAAAACTTTATTTTCTATAGATTCGATGTCCTGGTTTGAGATTGACATAGGTACATAAATATAACAAAATTAATTTTAGATATGTTTTCATTGTATCGATAAAAATTACTTTAAAAATATTTTTTTCGTAGACTTTTATTAAAAAGTCTACGAAAAACTATGAAAAACTCTGAAACTATCATAAATTTTTTTATTAATGAACATAAAAGAATTAAAAATTTAATTATCCCAAATATAACAATGCTAAAAATGAATTTAAAAAATATACCAGTAAGTTACCACCTTCTCCTTTATTTAAAATAAATGGATTCGTGTGTGATAAGACTGATCTTTAATCATTAAACAACTTATATAAACCATATCTTGAGACGATAATAAAAACAATAGAATAGTATTGGATTGGAATTTTTCAATGCTTTTAATTTAAAAATTATATAATTAATTGTTTCCTACTTCTTAAAAGGAGCCGCATATCTTAGCCATGGGACTGACTTTAATTGTTGCTTATGAACAAAGAAAGCAAATATATAATACCTACCACAGCATAATTTTTATTTTTTAAATTTTAAACGCATATTTGCTTTTATTTTCAGTTTAATGTACAACGACTGCAAGAATCCCATTCTTTGAGTCAGCCTTCTACAAGTGGAATAAATTTAAGTGATCATGGTATATATCTTCACGCTACTGGTACAACTCATAGTTCTGCTGGTTCAGTTAGTTCCACTGGTGGCTTATCACCGAGTAGTCCGCCAAGACTCGGAAAAGAAGAAGACTGTAGTTTGCACGGAAGAAGTAGTACGGATGGTGAGTATATATTCTACAATAAAGAACTTCATAGCATTTTAAAATAATTTCAATGATAACAAATCATAGGGATTAATAACTTTTACCAACATATGTTGATTTCCCAGCACAAACATAGTAAATTTTTATGCCTATCTCATTCTCGCTAAGGTTTAGCACCGGACTCAAAAACGGTAAAAACTGCCCCAAAAATATTCTTAGAAATTTTAGGTGTTCGGAACATGTGTAAAACTGTAAGTTTCTTGCATCTTTGAAATACTAAAGGGTTGCTACTATTGAACCGGAAAATCTTTGATCACTTATAGATAATTTGTTTATTAATTTATTTGAACAATTTCTTGTAGTTGACTAGCTACATTATTAATGAACATATTTGACTACTTATTCAAGGCATACAATCCTTGGCGTTAAGTTTTCGGAGCTTTGATCGGATACCTCTCAGTAGGTTCGTGCCGCTCTTTTTTGCGACTATTTTTGATACTTTTGTCCAATTTTTACAGAATTCTTCATCATTTTTTGACACAATATTGTTTGATTTGAGGTATTCTTTGCATATAGCCCAAAATTGCTCGATTGGGCGTGCTTGAGGTAGTTTTGTTGGGTTTTTCAATTTAGGCACAAATTCGATGTTCTTGCTTTCCAAGAAGTTGCGCACATTTTCGTGATAATGACAGTTTCATAAACGAGAGTTTTTCTGTATCCACCTTTTAAAAAATATTGACGAGTTATTGCAGGATCTCTGTTTGCTTCATTTTCGAAGAAGCGGCGCGCATTTGTTCGAAACACTTCCACTTCAACGCGATTTAATTTATATTTAGACATTTTGATCGAAAATTTTTTTGTTTACATAAAAGCCCGCGCTTCGATTGACATGGGGATCTAGTTTTCAGTCTGTTAACCCATTTCTTTCTATTTAAATTAGCCGCTCAAAGATTTTCCGGTTCAATAGTAGCAACCCTTTCCTTACCCTTGAGATAAAAAGGATACCAAACAATCACAAATAAATTTATAACCTAATAATAAGAAAGAAGAAGAAGAACCTATTTTGATCTTATTTTCCAAACAAATTAATATAACCAGGGGCACCATATTCTAAAGCGGGTCCTTACTCCAGAATCTCTGGCGAGCTATTCTTATATTAAGACTGAGTAAAATATCTACTATTTAATTGGGCTTCCCTAGCCCCGGGCACTAGACTAGAGCCCTCTCAGTCCTACCCTTGTCTGAACCATGAGTAGAAGAAATTTAACAGACTTCTTCAGATACTATTTTTATCTTTTTATCATAATATTTTGAATATTGGAAATTTTGGTAATTAAAAGATTAAAAATTGAAAATAGGAAATTATTAATGATATTGTTTAGTTAATTCTCAAGAAGTAGTCATTGATATTTGTTTGTTCTCTTATATACAAGGTTACATTTTTCAAAAACAATATTTAAATTTGATTTTTAAGTATATAGTTTATAATAGGGACAGTTGGGGTACAATGGAACAACTACGATTAATATTCAAATATCAAACAAATTCGCGGGTTTCTGTTTTGAGCGATTACAGTGCCCAACTATCCACACGGGAATGAAGTGAAATTAGGCCGCTCTACAACAACAAAGTTCTGAGAAGAAAACAATAGTTTTCATTAGTAAAAAGTTACATTTTCTTAAACAAAAACGATTGTTTTTACTGAAAAAGTATACTAGTAAGGCCTGTGATATTTTTTTAGATAAATTTTAATCATATTGACTATTTAATACAGTAGAATATAAAATGGAAATTATTACCAAGTTTTTAAAATTCGCGTTTGAAACTTTTGAAACGTTATGGGGCACCTTGGAACGCGACACAATAGAACACTGCAACATAGAACTTCATTTACTTTATTGGTTTTTTGTTGCAGATTTTAAAGTTATATTGGTTAGAGAGCATATGAGAAATAGTAATAGGGATCTGCATAGTGAGACTAATATGTGAGTGGCTTTTACTTTCCTCTAAAACCTGACATGACAATAGTGTCAATTATAGATATAAAATTGTTGTTGCCAAGTTTATGCTTAGCAAGCAAGAGTGTTAAGGAAGTATTTCATTGGTTAATAATTTATTTTAATATACTTTATGATCTTACGCGACTTATTGGCCATGTTCCATTGCACCCCAGACCTGGGGCACAATGGAACAAAAAAAGTTTTTTATAAACACGTAAATATTTTAGGTTTAAGATTAATTTTTAATCTCTTTTTTGTGTTCAATCAAGAGTTTTAGGTCTGTTCTTAATTGTTTTAAGCAGAAATTATAAAAATGTAAAACACAGATTTTTCTAAAAATCGAAATAACTTTTTCGTTCCATTGTACCCCAACTGTCCCTACATAGGTATATCAATATGTAAACCAATTAATTTAGTACATTCTTCAGTAACTGTTTGAGAACTCCTTTATTTATTTCAAAAATTGGAGCGGATCCATTTTACTTTGCCGTAAATTAATAATGTATTCTATACAAGCAATACTCTTAAACTAATAGTAAAGCTTTCGATGTTGTAGAAGGAGTTATTTAATAAAGAAGCTGCTATTTTTGCTTCAATTGCAGATTTAATAAAAACAAGTTCTGAAGCCATATTGAGAATTACGATTTGGCGTGGCATTCTTTATATCTGTGAATCCCTACTACCCATCAATGCTTTTACAAGAAGTCCAGATAATTGTATCCGTTAACTACTTTATAAGTTATATTTTTTTTGCAGTAGTTCACCGATTTTAATATTATTTTAAATCGCTTCTAGTAAAAGCTATTTTTTCATTTAGATCTAAAGACAGGTACACATAATTTACATTTGTATTACATACCTATATTCTACAAAAAAAATATATGAATAAAATAATTTCTAATAATCTCGCGATTATTTCTTAATGAATAAAAAACCGCTGCGTATACTTTAGTACGCGCATTAGAAGTTATACTTCTTTGCCTTAACTAAATTAAATATAATCACGTGTTATATTGCGTACCTTGAGTTTGTGTATCGCTAGACCAGTGGTTCTCAAACTATATGTTATTGTGCTTCTCTTAAAAAAATCTAATCTTGGCGCCTCCCAATTCACACGGTACATAGGTTTCGGAAAACACTATGTAAATCGAAATAAAATTTTTTTAACGAAAAACCATGTAACTCAAAAACATTACAAAATATGCATAAATACTTTTGGAAATTACTTATTTTTTTACGTAAGATAATTGCAAATTGTTTTGGTGCGTTTTTTCATCAAAAAAATACTAGGGGAAGTTAACCGGTTGTGGGCACAGTTAGCTATTTAGGCCATAACTTTTGACCAACTCAATATTTTTTGCAAAATGAGCATATTATCGGGAGCTAGAGACCTTAGCTAACTACTGGCAAAGGAATTAATTTTATATCAATTAAAAAAAAAACATTTTTAACTTTTCATAAAGTAGTCAATTTTTTCATGCAATTTTTTTTAACCGGTTGTGGGCACATCAGGAAAATTTCCTCAAAATGGGTAAATATGGAGTAAAACGTCACTATATAGAGAAAAAACACAATTGATTCATATTCAAAGCTTTCAGTTATGAAAATAAAATTTAAAATAGGCTGTCGCAGTGGACTTCACGGGATCATCGTCAAATGGCTCCAATGTATGCATCAAAATTGATTTTTGAAATCGACATGGCTAAAAATGCACTAAAAAATCCGCAAAAATTTTGTAAATATATTATTTACAATTTTCAAGTCATATGAATTGGTCTGTCAAAGGTGCTCGACAATCGAAAATCTGATTTTCAATAGTCGAGTTGTGAAAAGAAGTCTGTTTGAAATCCAAAACCAAAAATGTTTAATTTTTTTTTTAATTATTGTGAATAATAATTGTGAAAAAGTTTTGATATCTTTACATTTTTATCGTACATGATAATCGAGCGGGGTCTTTCCCCGCCCCCCTTAAAATCAGGCCGCGGTTACACCCCTAGACTCCGCAGGGGGGTTATGTTAACATGAACAAGAATATTCGACAAATTGTCTGCGAAATACAAGGTTTAAATGGCAAAAACTTAAGTGCCCACAACTAGTAAAATGTAGGTGCCCACAACTGGCAAATTCATAGCTGTCGACAAATGACTGGCAAATTTATTTCGCGAAGATTTTGATTGAATCGAAATTAAAATTAGAAAATATATTTAATTTCCTGCATATATTTACATTAGACCGACTTTTGCAATAAGTTACTTTTATTTCTCGCACTTTAAACACAATAAACGATTACATGGCGTAGCTACTACGCATATGCGTCTGTTCGCTTTATATTAGCAATAAAACATAGTGCTGACATTGCAAACAAGTGACGATCGTGAAAACACTTGTATCTGCTCACGATCAAAAGTTATTCGGGGGTGCCCACAACCGGACAATGCCCACAACCGGTTAACTTCCCCTACATATCTATGATATTATAGTAGTTATATCTAATTCCTAATAATGTATATATTTTCTACTTTTATTTTACATTGAAATGTATGATTTTGAAATATGCACATTTTACTTTATTCAATTTAAATTTTTTTGTAAAAGGGGATTTACTAGTATTTTAAATGAATTGCTTTTTTGTGTAGAAAAATAGAAATTATTTTTTTTAACTATAATATTAGTGTTATATAACGAATTGTCTTACAAGATAACTAAAAATAGACATCTTGTATACACGGAGAAAAAAATATCGTCAAAATAACTATCTGACGTATCCTCAATTGACGTATTTTCAGAACAGCGATTCAATTGGCTAATTTAATGACATTTAAAAGTTAATTTGACAGTTCTTAGTATGATCAAAACAGCGCTACATATTATACTTATAATAAGGATTAATTTATTTGATTGAAGCGTTCAACGAAGAACTCTCGTGAACGTGTGCAGTTTCCGTCGTGTAGGTAACTGTACAGTCAACTTAAGGATTTGTATAGCTAAAATAGCGATACGTATGGTCATTTTGACGATATTTTGTTCTCCGTGCATAACCGTTAAATCACCATGACAAGAATCGTTTGAATGTCTAAAACAATAATACGTATCGTTACTTTGACGATCCACAATAAGGAAACTCCGTATAGGGGCCGTTGAAGTATTACGTAACGCATGGGGGGTCTTGCAAAACGTTGCAATGCGTTACATGGGCGGGAGGGGGTTCGACCATCGCGTTACGTAACAATAAAAATATTTTAGCAACTTTTCGGTACTTTGAGCAACATAATTGTGCCTTTTAGGTAAAAATGGTCACTTGGGTGTTACGTAACGTTTAGGGTTTGGGGGGCAGAAAACGTCACGGCGCGTTACATGGGAGGGGTCAAAATCTTCAAAAATTGCGTTACGTAATACTTGAACGGCCCCATAGCTAAATTAGCTATACGGCGTATCCCCGTGAAAGATGACTATACAACGTACCTATAGCTAAAATGGCGATACGTATGGTCATTTTGACGATATTTTTTTCTCCGTGTAGCAAAAATTTATATTTTAAATACTTCACTTTCTTGAATATTTTTAGAATTTTGTAAACCATGTAAAAGCGATATCGTGTAAAACAAGTAGCTTGTAAATCGAGAGTTAAACTGTTTAAACACAGTTTACAACTGTTATGTCTTTTAGTTCGGTTAGAAGAAAAGATGGAGCAATTAGCTTAGTTAAACAAAGAGTATCCTTCATTGTGGAACAACTCCAGAAAAAAGCGTACATACCGAATCTGATTGAAAACTTGTTTGAATACCAAACTCATTCGAAACTGGCAGCGTACTCACCAAATAATTGTTTTTCCAAACACGGTTTAAAACTGTTGGAAACCAGTTTGCAACTCAAGTGAATACCCAGCTTTAGACGGCTAACTTTAACTAGCGAATTTTCGTTAGCCTTGCGCGGCCTCGTTCGTTGTCTGCTAAAATTTTACCCACTATGCGTCAAAAAAAGTATAACTCCTAAAAATCAATTTATTAATTGTTAAATCTTTACTTGAAAGGCAAATAAAAATTTTTTTTCTTAATTTCTCAAGCAGCCCTTGTCAGACCAGCGTCTAGGGGCTCACCCTCTATATCACCTGCTGCCCTTGGTCTCCATTCGAGTAGTGTTTTGGTCCATTTTTCGTTACACTTTGATTGTTATTTAAATAATATTAATAACAACCATATTTTGTTCAATTCAGGAATGATTGGTCTTACGTTATAAAATTATTTTCAAGTTACACACAACGTGCTTTAAAGACAGAAAGAAAAATTTTTGAAAATTTTTGTCTGCAGAGAGCGTATATGGTGTCCACGTAGAAGCGACAAAGATAAAGCAACCAACGCATGTTGCATGTTAACGCATGAACCATAGCGATACGATGAATATCGAAAGACTTACGTCCACCGCTTACTTCAGAGTTATATCTACAATGACTTAAGCCCAATTTTTCCTAAGTTGAACAGTGGTGCAGAAAGTAAGTTAACAATCATCAATTTTAAAGACATCAATTATAGTACAATGAAGGAATATTATTAGGTATTGCAACAATAATTTTTTATGTCTTTTAGTATCGTAATTTCTATAAACAATATATTTATAAACATTTTATTGTCAGTTTCGGAAAGAAATTGGAAGACAAAAACTTCGGAACAAAACGCCAACCAAAGTAAGTTAACAACTTACAATTAACAAGTCAATTAAAAAAAATTAATATTAATACATACAGTTGAACCTCCATAAGCCGAATTTTGGATAACTCGAATCTGTTTCCCTAGGACTTGCCTATTTCAACGTTAATATTTTTATATCGATAACTCGAATTTTTGATAACTCGAATTATTTTTAGTTTCCCTTCAACTTCGACTTATCGAGGTTCGACTGTACTTTAATATATTTTGAATTTTATAAGTATTTCTAGTCGCTTTGCAACATTTTCTAAAGGTTTCTAATTTTGAATTAATAGGTTAACATTATTTCTGTAACTCCTTCATAAACACATTACTTTTATATTTTTTGTCTTGTTGAAAGTGTTAATCTAAATTACTTCACAACTGTATATTGGATTCAGATCTGAATTCCGGAGAGTCTAGTCTGTTACTTTTTGAGAATTGTTATTCTATGTTTAGGATTATTGTCTTACTGAATGATAAACAAATCGCTTAAATTAAATTTACCAGTCAATTAAAATAATTTTGCTTCTAAAGCCTTTACATATTTACTACAAATTAAGCTACTCTGAATAATATTAAGATTTGTCATTGGTACTTACCTACTTTTAAAAAATGAACAGAACCAAACCATAACTTAGATTTACCGTAGAAATTCACAAAACATACAGTCATCTTTGGTGTACCTGAAGTTCAAATTTTGATTAAAATTTCTAAATAATGTACACTACTGGTAAACAATAAAAGGCACAAGAAATTTTTATAAGTTTTTTAGTGATTTTTGAAAGGTTGTATCTCAATGAAAAACGGTCCTATCGAGATAAACAAAAAAATATTTTGAATCTTCAAGTCTCTAGTTTCAAAATCTTTTGCCAATCAAATTTTTTTGATACAACGATTTTTGAGATACTTAAAGGGAAAAAAGTTCAAATTTTTTTTTTAAGTGCCCAAGAACTCAAATTTTTTTTTTGTCAATCAATGCATAGATAGTTAACTTGTTTGCACAGCTTCAATTTGTTTTTTTTTAAGTCTCTATACGACTACTGGTTGCCAAGATATCGAGGCTTGAATGAAAAATGACACTTTTGTCTTTAATCATGGGTATTTCAGCAAGAAATTATAGCACAATTAATCCAAAATCTGTTTGGAATACAAAATACATTCTCTACAAAGACCAACTATAGTATAAAATAGTATATTTCTTCATAAAGACCAACTATAGTATAAAATAGTATATTTTTCTTCATAAAGTTTAACATTTACAGCCTGTAAATGTTAAGCTTTCGTCCCTGCTATTAGGGACGAAAGTACGTCATTTCGACCGGCTATGAAGAAAAATCGTATACACTACACGGGTCAAAAGTTGAAATCTCAGTCCAGCGCGTCATGATGCCCTCGACTTCGCCTCAGGCATCATGACGCGCAGGGCCGAAAACTCAACTTTCGGCCCTTGTAGTGTAATATACTATTGTGTGGCAAGGGGTGAAACAAGACGATTTCTGACGAGGGCGAGAGTGGACTGCCCGAGCGAAGCGAGGGCTGTCATCGCCCTGGTCTGAAATCGTCTTCGTTTCATCCCGTGCCACACATACTATTTTTCATATCACATGCATAGAAACAACAAGTTTTGTAATTTATTAAAATATTTGACAACGATTTGATGACAGCTGTCAGACGATTATGATTTTATTCGCTTTAAACAAATGCGATTCTGACAGACTTGAAATAAAGACATAAATAATAAATAAATGAATTGTTTCTCCCCTAGAGGAGAAACAAATGTCATTTCTGACTGACACAGTCGCATTGGTCTGAAATTGTTTTGTTTCAACTGGCAAAACAGGGATCAAAACGCGTTGTTTCTATGCATGTGATATGAAAAAAAATTATCTTGACAATAATTTGACAAAATTGAAGAATATTCTTTTTACGGTTGTTTAGAAAATTTGTAGCTAATTTACTATTATTGAGGAAACGACTAATGTTGAGAGACATTTTTACAGGTAAATGTACGCACAATAACCCTCTAAATTTACAAGACCCACCCAACCGTTTTTCTTTTTAAATGATGGTAGTTTTGAACCACATTTTAGTAATGCTAATTTTAAGTCTTTAATGAATTTGCAGATGAATTTCTATGGTAAAACAAAGTTAACTAATTGATAGATGTACCTAGTAACCTATTTAGTTGTTACAAAACTTTTTTCTCGATTTATTTTTACATACAATACTATTGTTAAGCAGATGTATTTATTTATCCACCTTCTATGGATTTGGAAGATTACAGAAAATTGAATATTTAAGTATCTACATAGATACCGATTAAATTGTTATAAACATTTTTTGTAAATATCTGGAACTTTATATAAAAGGTCAGGGTTGTAATTATCTTAGATCTACAAAATCAATTTATGTGCTACTTCTTAGAATTAAAACATAAAAATGTTAAATTATTCTTTAGTCGTAAAATTTTTAATTAATAATGATTACACAAAGAGAATGCTTTCTTGAAAACAGTTTTCACTCGTATTTTCATAATCAGCAAAAGAAATAAAAGTTGTTAAATTAAGAATTAGACGAAGTACCTAATTATCTGTTCCACTAAAAATAAGTTGTACATTTTTATGTTTGTAACATTAAAGATATGTTAAAATGGGGAAGTGTAGGGCTGCTTATTCGATGATTGTTGTGTCTACCCTTAAAATGAATGTCCCTTTTCTAGACTGATTTTGTTATTTATGTTGCAAACTGGAACGACACGGCTATGATAAGATGAGGGTGAACCGTAGACAATTTTGCTACTGGGCGTTCCTGTCTAATAAAATTCAACTTTTATGTAAGGCTTTGTCTTTTTAGATATTGCGAGTTAAGTTGTCAATTTTAAAAATTAATGAACACGTTTCGGTTTAAAATATAGGCGGTAGAATTTAGCCTTCTTTGAAATGCAATATTATTTCCAAACAATTAACTGCAAAATTTCACTTACGCATAAAACATGTGAGTAGAATTTTGAGTATTTCAAATGGCATTTTAATTATCCTTTAAGTGCATCCGCATTCTTTTATTACAGTTATTACGAAAGCAAGCGCGAGCTATTGGTGGAAGTTAAGTTTATTGGAATAGTTCTTCAAAACTAGAATTTATAGATAACATAAACCTATCTATTTATGGTGCGGTAAATGTTTTGATATTTGGAAAATACCTTTCGATCATCTTTAAAACTTTCAAATAATTAATTAAAATTATTTAATTAAAAATTTGTATCTTCAAATTTTATCTACTATTTTTCTTCAGATAGTAACCCTACTTGAAGAAAAGTAACGTATCTCAATAATTGACTGTTTGTAAGTTAAGGCTTGAATATTAATTCTTAAGCCAGGAATAGACTGAGTCAGCATTATTGGCCAGCAGTTGATCAGCTGTTGGCAAACTTGTTGAGGGAAAAGTTGCCCGAAGTAGACAAACCAAACGATAGCATGCCTACATCTTGTGTTCTATTTGTCGGTGCTATTATATATACATACTAAGTAGGCTGTTGATCCACATTTTTATTGAATTACCACCTCTGCAGCGAACATTGTACAACAGTTCGCCAGCAGCGGCGTAACTGTTGAACAACGTTTAATACACATTGAGCGAACTGCCTGTTACCAAACTGTTGCCCAACAATGTTTGCTCAGTCTATTCCCGGCTTTATTCCATTATCATAATACAAAGATTTTATTGTGGTACGGTATTCATATGTAACTACGTATCGGGTTGGCAATAAAGTAATGTCGGTTTTTTAGTTTAAAATAAAACTCGAATTTTTATACAAAGAATGGATTTTAATCAACTATAAATATACCATTTTGTTCAATGAGTTTTTACCATCTTTCTGGTAACTTTATGATTTTACGTTTATTGAACTTTTGATTCTTATCAACAAAAAAATGAAACAAGTGCCAATTCATGTGAACATTATTAGTGCCATTTAAAGACTTTTGTAATGATTAAAATAAAAGGTAATCTAAAGATGCAAGGTTAGCGCTGTATAGTAGATGTGACATCAGTTCTCAATCAAGATCCAATAATTTTTGACAAGTTGCTAGAAATGTGTGAGGTCGAGCATTGCCATGTGGGACATAATTAAAAATGGATGGATTTCGTTATATTTGAGATAGGTATCATAAATACTTATTCGTTGTGTTAAATGATACCTTTTTCAATTCATGTGGAACCCAAATATCGAGCTTCTTAACAAGACCAAGACATCTTAAATAATGTTCGATTATTGTATGTTATACATTTAACCTTTCTGTAATCTCGCACACAGTTATATGACAATTTGCTTCAATTATGGCTTTGATTTTTTCATTATTGACTTCATTTGGTTGTCCAGAACATTGGTCACGTTTAAGCGAAAAATTTCCAAAACAAAATTTTTTTAGACTAATTTTGGCACGTGCGTTTTGTGACGCATTCTTCACCATAAACTTCACATCAATATTTGTGAGCCTCAGAAACTTTCTTGCCTTTACGGAATAAAAAAGCACGAACTCAAATGGAAGAATTGATAGAACCTGCACATCAATATCGTATACACTACGCTTTTTTTCTTCACCACTAGCGTCTATAATTTCCCTTTTGTACTGACGTGAAATTTAGTATCGTAAATATATTCAAATATTTACACGGAGAAAATCTTGTAGTACTTTTATGAAAGAAATCTTTAAAATATTACTATGTTTTTTAGTAACGCTGGACCATATTTGGTTTACATTTAAGTTTACTATGGTCCATAGTAAAAAGAATAGTGAAAAAAAAAGCGAGACCGAGTTTAGAACCCAGAACTACTGGTTCGTAGGCGAGCACTCTATCCGCTAGTCTATTGTGGCGTTTTTAGAATTAAAAAAATTATTAGTATATAAGCAGTATGGAATTTTTAAAAACCTTTTTCTCAAAATTGACTGGCCATTGCGTTTTCTTATTTTAAGTGTTGATTACTCTAAAGGTGTACTACTTATATACCGAGTTTCGTCCCGAAATGAATTTTCCACCTCGTGCCTTCCGCTTGTTAGTAAAAATAACAAAAGGACCAGGTCGGCGCTTTTGTAAAATTTATTTTTAGTACTTTTCGAAGTGGCGCATGTTTGAAATTGTAGTGGACCCATAGTAAAGTTTATCATATTTACAGTAATTTTTTTTAAAACGACCGTCTGGTCCTCCAGTGCAGCGTATACCGTAGTAATTTTAGCTTCACTATTTTCTCCGTGTACAATTGATTTAAATTTGCAAATAAAAAAAGTTCTAACTTAAAAATTTTAATAAATATTTTTATCAGTTATAATTACCATCAAAATAGGTTTTTAAATTTAAACTGCCGTCTTATACCCCTTCGGCGTTTCGATACAAACGAAACACCAGTGTCCTTTTATTTTGGGAAACCATTTGTATGTTTGGAATTCGTGCTTCTTATATATTCTTCAAGGTCACTACTGTCAACTTTCAAACGGAAAAAATTATAACATTGACCGAAGTGATTCAAAAAAATTGTAATTCCAAGGATTTCTGTATACCGATAGTATATTACTCACGTAGGGAAGAAAATATGACCTTTTGACTCGCCTGTTATTGTCTCCCGAGCCGAAGGCGAGGGCGATAAACACGCGGGTCGAGATGGCATACTTTCTTCCCGTGGTGAGTATATAATTTTTTTGTCACACCCACATCGAAATCCCTTGATATATCTTCTAAATTATCATTATCACATAAATCATTTGACATAGCCATTTTTAATTTTGTGACGTTTGTGTTATGTGTTATTATTTTTTACTTTAACAATGTTTAACAATGTTGTTAGGTAACGTGCAAAAGTTTTACGTACGCGCTAAAAATTTGAAGCATGCGTATTCTTTATTTAGCTGGGAGAGAATGTGGCACGTCCTTCCCGCAAAATAGGGACGTAAATCGCACTTTCGATCGCGGTGTGATAAAAAATTATTTTCTTGCCAACCTAATAGTAAAAATTATGTGTAATTTAATTTTTCACAACCGTATTTTTGTACTAAATAGATGTTTTCTATATATTTTATTCAAAAATGTACTGATCTATACATATAGTTTTTTACTTTGCCATTTGTGTAAAATTCTGATTTTAATTTCGAATACTATCAGAATAAAAATCTCCCTAACTCACAGACTTGCAAAAAGTGTTTGAGTAATAATAGAATGAACAATTTATTGTATGTAATACGAGGGGAGAATAGTCGATAAAACATAATAGGGATTATTGTAGGAAGGTACTTTAATTAAAAACTTGAACGCTATATATTGACAACCTTTATTTGAAAGTGGGAGTAGTTTAAAATATCTGTTAAATAAGAGACGGAAAAACACCCTTTGTTTAACCAAATATCCATTTTATTTTCGTCAAATTCAAGAGGAAAATAATGTGAAGCGTGTAATTACAAAGTGCATGCATAATTTATTCTGAAATGAGTATGCAGTTACGTTTATACTTGTGTATGTGTAAAACGTAAGAATAGTTTTAAAAACATATTACTCATTGTAGTTTAAATACTTATATTAAATATTGTTAATTCTAAATGTGATTGTGTTTGTTACATACATATTTATTTTTCTATTAATAAATCTAAACAAAATTTATTTTATTTTAATGAAACACAATTATCAAAAATGAACGTTTTGTAATAGCCATTAAAAAACTAAATACAATGCTCTTATTTAACCTTCCGCATACTAGATGACTAAATGTGACATGCCATACTAGGTGGGGTTTGCCATACCCCGAAAATAAAATGAATTAAAATCCACAAAATTGTACTTTATGACAGTTAAATGATAAAAAATATATTTTAATAACCAATGATTAATAGGTTTAAGTAAAACACATATTTATTTATGCATTAGAATATACTTTTATTAATAAAAATACAAAATCTGAACTTTTTCTTCAACTTATAACCTATTGAACCTTTTCTTGAGTACCTAAGAAATTCCAATGGCACGTGTCAATTACGATACCGAATATTAAGAAATCCTAACAAGAATTTCATTCATGCTTCCTTGAATTTCATGGCAATTTCTTAATGAAAAAAATTAAAAATTATGAAAAAAAGCGACGCCCCAAGCCAGTTTTAGAATTACTTCAATTTTTTTTAAAGTAAATTGATCATTGTAAATCGTGGCGAAAAGCGGAGTGTGCACATTCGAGCTCAAAGTGGCACATTTCGATCTCGGGAAAATGAAGCGCGCCGCTCCGCGTCGCGCTTTGTTTGCTTCCGTTGCTCGGAAATGTGCCACTTTTTGCTCGAACATCCCGGGTAGAAATTTAGTAAGGCTTTGCCGAAGAGTGAATTTGGGGCAAGTTTGGCTTGCCTAACTTAGGCACACCTGATTCGCGCCTTATCAATTCAACTGTAGGCAAGCCGATCTTTGGCAAACCTTCGGTTACCGTTACTTCATGCCAGTCAGGCATTTCATAGTATGCCAAACTTCGGCAATGCCGTAGATTTCCCAAATTTAGGCCAAAATCGGCAAACCAAACTTCGGTAAACCTTCGGTTACCGTCATTTCATGCCAGTCAGGCATTTCAATAGCATGCCGGACTTCGGTAATCCTTCGGCTACCGTTACTTCATACCAGTCAGGCATTCCAATGGTATGCCAAGTTCAGTTCGCCAAAGTTGGGCTTTACTTGGAAAATGCAATTGTAAATTAAGTGGCCAACTGTGTGTTATTATTCACAACCCGAGTACGAACCGCTTTTGCTCTCGTTGGATGTTGGATTTGGATTGGTAAATCCGTTACATTATCAACAAAAAAATGAAACAAGTGCCAATTCATGTGAACATTATTAGTGCCATTTAAAGACTTTTGTAATGATTAAAATAAAAGGTAATCTAAAGATGCAAGGTTAGCGCTGTATAGTAGATGTGACATCAGTTCTCAATCAAGATCCAATAATTTTTGACAAGTTGCTAGAAATGTGTGAGGTCGAGCATTGCCATGTGGGACATAATTAAAAATGGATGGATTTCGTTATATTTGAGATAGGTATCATAAATACTTATTCGTTGTGTTAAATGATACCTTTTTCAATTCATGTGGAACCCAAATATCGAGCTTCTTAACAAGACCAAGACATCTTAAATAATGTTCGATTATTGTATGTTATACATTTAACCTTTCTGTAATCTCGCACACAGTTATATGACAATTTGCTTCAATTATGGCTTTGATTTCTTCATTATTGACTTCATTTGGTTGTCCAGAACATTGGTCACGTTTAAGCGAAAAATTTCCAAAACGAAATTTTTTTAGACTAATTTTGGCACGTGCGTTTTGTGACGCATTCTTCACCATAAACTTGACATCAATATTTGTGAGCCTCAGAAACTTTCTTGCCTTTACGGAATAAAAAAGCACGAACTCAAATGGAAGAATTGATAGAACCTGCACATCAATATTGTATACACTACGCTTTTTTTCTTCACCACTAGCGTCTATAATTTCCCTTTTGTACTGACGTGAAATTTAGTATCGTAAATATATTCAAATATTTACACGGAGAAAATCTTGTAGTACTTTTTGCGAAAGAAATCTTTAAAATATTACTATGTTTTTTAGTAACGCTGGACCATATTCGGTTTACATTTAAGTTTACTATGGTCCATAGTAAAAAGAATAGTGAAAAAAAAAGCGAGACCGAGTTTAGAACCCAGAACTACTGGTTCGTAGGCGAGCACTCTATCCGCTAGTCTATTGTGGCGTTTTTAGAATTAAAAAATTTATTAGTATATAAGCAGTATGGAATTTTTAAAAGCCTTTTTCTCAAAATTGACTGGCCATTGCGTTTTCTTATTTTAAGTGTTGATTACTCTAAAGGTGTACTACTTATATACCGAGTTTCGTCCCGAAATGAATTTTCCACCTCGTGCCTTCCGCTTGTTAGTAAAAATAACAAAAGGACCAGGTCGGCGCTTTTGTAAAATTTATTTTTAGTACTTTTCGAAGTGGCGCATGTTTGAAATTGTAGTGGACCCATAGTAAAGTTTATCATATTTACAGTAATTTTTTTTAAAACGACCGTCTGGTCCTCCAGTGCAGCGTATACCGTAGTAATTTTAGCTTCACTATTTTCTCCGTGTACAATTGATTTAAATTTGCAAATAAAAAGTTCTAACTTAAAATTTTAATAAATATTTTTATCAGTTATAATTACCATCAAAATAGGTTTTAAATTTAAACTGCCGTCTTATACCCCTTCGGCGTTTCGATACAAACGAAACACCAGTGTCCTTTTATTTTGGGAAACCATTTGTATGTTTGGAATTCGTGCTTCTTATATATTCTTCAAGGTCACTACTGTCAACTTTCAAACGGAAAAATTATAACATTGACCGAAGTGATTCAAAAATTGTAATTCCAAGGATTTCTGTATACCGATAGTATATTACTCACATAGGGAAGAAAATATGACCTTTTGACTCGCCTGTTATTGTCTCCCGAGCCGAAGGCGAGGGCGATAAACACGCGGGTCGAGATGGCATACTTTCTTCCCGTGGTGAGTATATAATTTTTTTGTCACACCCACATCGAAATCCCTTGATATATCTTCTAAATTATTATCACATAAATCATTTGACATAGCCATTTTTAATTTTGTGACGTTTGTGTTATGTGTTATTATTTTTTACTTTAACAATGTTTTATTAATTGTAAATAAGTCGTTGTTAGGTAACGTGCAAAAGTTTTACGTACGCGCTAAAAATTTGAAGCATGCGTATTCTTTATTTAGCCGGGAGAGAATGTGGCACGTCCTTCCCGCAAAATAGGGACGTAAATCGCACTTTCGATCGCGGTGTGATAAAAAATTATTTTCTTGCCAACCTAATAGTAAAAATTATGTGTAATTTAATTTTTCACAACCGTATTTTTGTACTAAATAGATGTTTTCTATATATTTTATTCAAAAATGTACTGTTCTATACATATAGTTTTTTACTTTGCCATTTGTGTAAAATTCTGATTTTAATTTCGAATACTATCAGAATAAAAATCTCCCTAACTCACAGACTTGCAAAAAGTGTTTGAGTAATAATAGAATGAACAATTTATTGTATGTAATACGAGGGGAAAATAGTCGATAAAACATAATAGGGATTATTGTAGGAAGGTACTTTAATTAAAAACTTGAACGCTATATATTGACAACCTTTATTTGAAAGTGGGAGTAGTTTAAAATATCTGTTAAATAAGAGACGGAAAAACACCCTTTGTCTAACCAAATATCCATTTTATTTTCGTCAAATTCAAGAGGAAAATAATGTGAAGCGTGTAATTACAAAGTGCATGCATAATTTATTCTGAAATGTGTATGCAGTTACGTTTATACTTGTGTATGTGTAAAAACGTAAGAATAGTTTTAAAAACATATTACTCATTGTAGTTTAAATACTTATATTAAATATTGTTAATTCTAAATGTGATTGTGTTTGTTACATACATATTTTTTTTGTATTAATAAATCTAAACAAAATTTATTTTATTTTAATGAAACACAATTATCAAAAATGAACGTTTTGTAATAGCCATTAAAAAACTAAATACAATGCTCTTATTTAACCTTCCGCATACTAGATGACTAAATGTGACATGCCATACTAGGTGGGGTTTGCCATACCCCGAAAATAAAATGAATTAAAATCCACAAAATTGTACTTTATGACAGTTAAATGATAAAAAATATATTTTAATAACCAATGATTAATAGGTTTAAGTAAAACACATATTTATTTATGCATTAGAATATACTTTTATTAATAAAAATACAAAATCTGAACTTTTTCTTCAACTTATAACCTATTGAACCTTTTCTTGAGTACCTAAGAAATTCCAATGGCACGTGTCAATTACGATACCGAATATTAAGAAATCCTAACAAGAATTTTATTCATGCTTCCTTGAATTTCACGGCAATTTCTTAATGAAAAAAATAAAAAATTATGAAAAATAAGCGACGCCCCAAGCCAGTTTTAGAATTACTTCAATTTTTTTTAAAGTAAATTGATCATTGTAAATCGTGGCGAAAAGCGGAGTGTGCACATTCGAGCTCAAAGTGGCACATTTCAATCTCGGAAAAATGAAGAGCGCCGCTCCGCGTCGCGCTTCGTTTGCTTCCGTTGCTCGGAAATGTGCCACTTTTTGCTCGAACATCCCGGGTAGAAATTTAGTGAGGCTTTGCCGAAGAGTGAATTTGGGGCAAATTTGGCTTGCCTAACTTAGGCACACCTGATTCGCGCCTTATCAATTCAACTGTAGGCAAGCCGAACTTTGGCAAACCTTCGGTTACCGTTACTTCATGCCAGTCAGGCATTTCATAGTATGCCAAACTTCGGCATGGCCGTAGATTTCCCAAATTTAGGTCAAAATCGGCAAACCAAACTTCGGTAAACCTTCGGTTACCGTCATTTCATGCCAGTCAGGCATTTCAATAGTATGCCGGACTTCGGTAATCCTTCGGCTACCGTTACTTCATACCAGTCAGGCATTCCAATGGTATGCCAAGTTCAATTCGCCAAAGTTGGGCTTCTCTTGGAAAATCTACGGCATTGCCGAAGTCCGACATAACATTCCAATGCCTGACTGCCCGGGAAAAAAAACTTATATAATTATATAACATTATATGTATATAATTATGTGTAATTTTATTTACGACTTCTCAAGTAATAGTGTTTTTAGTTTAACTAGAATACCTTGTGTGTCATTTTGTACATGTGTCAAACATGAAAGATTGTCATTTTAGTGAGTCATTTTTATATGACATATTTTAGTAAATATTTGAGAAGGCTTCGTAGATCAGTGGGGAAGCAAGCAGTCTCTCGATCCAGGGGTCCGGGGTTCAAATCCCCAAGAATGCTATATATTTCTGTTTCAGATCAATGGATAACATAATCAATAGCGCACCGCTCGCTCTACCATTGCCAACTACCTTTCCTTCCACTACTACTAACTACGTCACTCCTTACCTTGCCTACCGATTTCAACGAAATAAGTAGATGTCGAATTCAAAGGTTCTTAAAATTCGTAGACTGATGAAAACTTTTTTCCCGTGTGGTTTCCAAAGCGCTACCTAATTAGGAAGCGAAAGAAGGCTGAACCTCGGCACTGCGTTACATCCCAAACTTCAGTCAAGTTTGGATGCCTTACTTCCCGCAAGTTTAAAATTCGGCATGCATTATTTGGGCCAAATTACTGCCTCACTAAAATTTCTACTCGGGATGCACATACCTTGCAATCGTGGAATTTTTGATGTTAATAGTGAATGTTTCAAATGAAAAAAAATATTTTAGTCGGCTATATTAGATTATTTGAGTAGAAAAGAAGAAGATTGGTATAGACATCCCCAATGTGTACCTTAATATTGTATTATTGCCAAACGTTAAATAATTCTATGCTTGGCTGGAAGATGATTTTGAATGGTATAATTAAATACAACAAACTGTATGGGGGTTTTATTTATTGTTAGAATTTCCTGAATGGATTTTTTGAAATATTGAACTGAAGGGTTTTACTTGACACGATACATTCCATAAACAATTTTAATTGATCAAAAATGTGAATTAATAAGCACTCGAAACTACACCTGGAAATATTTTTATCAGGCTCGCTACAATTAGACGTACAGAAAAGCAGCATGACAACTTATCAAAAGCAATAACCGTTTTCAAATAAAAATTAAATATAAATTTATTCAACTTTTAATTTTTTGAATTGAAGAATAGAAGATTAATATAGGCAAATCCAATAAATACGAAGATGTGCGCATTTGAGCGAAGAGTGGCAGATTTCCGAGCGAGGGAAGCAAATGACGCGCGACGCGTTCAAATTAATTTGTTGTGAGTACGATTTTTTTAAATTTCTTCAGTTGAAAATTTTATGTGAGTTTTAGTGCAGTTTTGATGTGCAAAACACATATATTTTTCATTTTAAAAGCCTAACGTTTGTTTTTTCGAGAACAAGAAGAAAAAAATTTACATATGTAGGGGAGGGTGGCCTAAAGCGGGTAGGTAGCCCAGAGCGGGTAACGGCCCTTATATGGATATGTTATATATTAGCTGAAATTTATATATTTATTTACAATGCGAGTATCCAGCTCTATTGATGTCATACTACTTTTGACACCTAACTGGCTTAATAACGTCAAAAAATTAAAAAACAAAAAATTTAATAATTTTGTAAAATGTTTGAAATTAATTTAACTTCAATTGCTACTAAAACCCTTCACATTAACCCATTTTTTATAATGGGGTTTTCTTTTACAATAAACTAGTTTTATTATTTGACTAAACATTTTAATATCCATCCATTATTTTTTACGTTAATGTATCAAAACTAAGAAATGTGTGTTTCGGCAAAGCGGGTAGGTACCCTCTTTGCTTGTACCAGAAGGAGTAATTTTATTATAATTGATAGGAACTAGTTGATAGGAATAAATTGGTATTAAAAATAAGTGATTTAAAGCGTTGAAGCAATTAAGATTTAAAAACAATGGTAAACCGAAATAATATTAAGATTGGAACAAATTAGCAGTTATAATATGAAAATGCTTAATATAACTTAATACTAATGTTACTGTCAAGAACATGTCAAGTGTAGATAATTTTTTTCAAATGTTTTGATTAATCCGATTGGTTTATGAGAGCCTACCCGCTTTAGGCCCCACTGTTGGGTAAAGCGTTTAATTTCTGACATTTTATATTTTTGAATTTATTTCTACAATTAAATCAAAAATGTAATTATTTTTTTTTATAAAATTAAAGTTTAATAATTGTATTACGTAAATCTAAAAAAGAAACATTTTTTTTAGCCGAAGTGGTTCATATTAATCGATGAACCTTAACCTACCCGCTTTAGGCCACCTTCCCCTACAGTAAAACCTCTCGTGGCGACCATCTCTATAAGGAGACCATCTCTAAAAGCGGGCAATATGTTTCAGAACAGATATATCGTAATTTAATTCTTTTTATAAATTTCTCTCTAAGGCGACCACTCTTTAATTGCGCGACTGTTACTTTTCAAAATTACTTAAATTTGAAAAATTTTGTAGAGATAATAGCTGTAAAAGCAAGTCTACTGTAAACAAAATGCATTTACCTCCCTTATTCATGATTCTAAGCCTGACTTAATTCTACTAAATTTAATTTTTTTTATTTAAAAGGCAGAAAATGAATGAAAATACTCGCTATAACTTTTCTAAACATAAGTGTAACCGGATTTGAACTAAATTTAATTATTTGATTTCAAACAAAGAAGAGGAATTTAGTCAAATCCAATAAATACGAAGATGTGCGCATTCGAGCGAAAAGTGGCACATTTCCGAGCGAGGGAAGCAAATGAAGCGCGACGCGGAGCGGTGTGCTTCATTTTCCCGAGCTCGGAATGTGCCACTTTGAGCTCGAATGTGCACACTCGGTTTTAAGCACGACTACCAAGCGTCTTGTTTTAACAAGAAAAAAATTGGTCACATTAATTATACCCCACTTCGTACACGGAAGGTTAATAGGTTTTCGGAACGTAACTCTCCTTTTTGTGCTGGCTCTGGGTCTCATATAACACGGTTTCACACAACACGGCATTTTCTAGAAACCCATCTACCATGTTTTAGGAAGGTTGCCTGTACTAATACATAAGCCAAAATTTTCTTAGACGTTTGATATAGTTTTATGCAACTCGTGCTATTTGTTTATTTATGTGAAAATTGTAAATTGAACTTTGTTTACTATTAACAGATTACGTTAATTTTTATTCGTACAATAGAATGAAATGCTTATAAAGTTTTTTATAATTTGTTTTCTTAACGATAGGAAAAGGTTCTTTAATAGAATGTTATTAATAAACATTTCTGCTCATAACTGATAACGGGCCATTGATGAATATAAATAAGGCAGCGCGCTTATCGCGAACGTACATTGAACGTAATTAAAGAATAGAAGATTAATATAAGCAAATCCAATAAATACGAGGACGTGCGCATTCGAGCGAAAAGTGGCACATTTTCGAGCGAGGGAGGCAAATGAAGCGCGACGCGGAGCGGCGCGCTTCATTTTCCCGAGATCGGAATGTGCCACTTTGAGCATACTCGGTTTTAAGAACGATTACCAAGCGTCCCGTTTTAACAAGAAAAAAATTGGTCATGTTAATTATACCCCACCTCGTACACGGAAGGTTAATTAACCGCACTTTTTTTTATTAAAATAGATTGAACAAAGCGTAGATTACTTTTATGAGAAAGCATTAAACATTGTATTGAATGGCCAAATTAGGAACTAAGCGTTCATAATTGTACTCATATATACGTTATTATTTTTTAATAACATGGAATTAGCAAATATTGATTTATCTAATTGAATCCCTCATTGCTGAAACAACTAGAATTATAATACTAGAGCTATATTTTATTTATCACCATAATATGCATGTTTCGATTGCCAGAGTAAATAAAGTAGCAAAAAGTGACTTACATTAGATTGTATCAAGAATAAGCGTTTCAATTTTTATCAGTTCATTAAACAAACTTGCGAACTTCTAGGCATTATTACTCACATTATCTCAGTTTATTACCTAGTCGGGTAGGTACTTGTAAATTGTAACATAATCATTGTGTTTAATAGTTTGCTAAAATAGAACGCTTCGTAAGCTTAACATAAAAGGATGCTGTTAATTTATATGACGTATATTAAAAAGCATTTATCGTTCAAAATATTTACCGATTTACTTAAGGAATTAATTAATTGGTTGTGAAATTTGTAACTGATTAAGTTCGGTAGTTAATTAGAAAGATACATTTAATTTTTCTTATCGGTAATTAATTAATTTTACAAGTACTATTTATTGGTGAACCGATACTTGAAGAATTTTATTAGGGAAAGCAGACATATTTATTACAACAATTAAAAATCAATTAAAAATGGAGATATTTTTAAATTAAATTTTTAAAGGTTCACAAAAATATTTATTGGTAAATCTTTTAATCTGTTTAAATAAATTGAGGTAAACATTCTCTTACTTTTAATTTATTTGAATGAGCGTATTTATTATATGTAACATACAGGGTGTCAGACGAATAGTTACTAAACAATAATGGTTTATATACAATCTGTCACAAATCTAAAAAAAATTGAGAAAAATGCATTTACATTTTTCATTAAATGGCAACATAGCAACGTCTCCATATGCTTTTAACAAAGAGTGAAATAATTTAGTATGTGCTTAAATTGTCTAAAAATTTAAATTTTTGCATTTTACTCAAAATTTGGGGGTATACTTGCCAAACGGACTTCGGATTTGGATTCAGCGCATCTAAATACACACCCCTAGGTGGGTCTGGTCAAAAGTACTGACCATTTTTTTTGTGTGCCGGTGTTATCGTTTTATTTTATTTACTTGACATAAAATTTGCCAATATTGATAATTCTTTATTATAACAAATTCAAAAATTAAAGTAGGTAAATCATGTTCATTGTCAGTTTATTTATATTAATGACTATTAAATAAAATACATCTAAAATGTACTGCTAGTTTAGTCGGTAGCAATTAGTACCAATAACAATTTTTATAAATTAGAATCATTATGTTTTTTTTTAATCAATATATTAAAAGTATGTTTTTTAACACGTGTATAAATAAAATATTTTTGATTTTTAAAACTATAAAATATTATAGTGACACTAACATTGTTTTAAATAGTTATAGATTTCATGTGCAGATTTTATTGCATTTTGTGTTTTATATTATGTTTTGATTTGCTATAAGTATAAGCAGTACAAAGATCATGTTTTTTATTATCTTGTTAAAATGCTTGTAATTGTGAATGATTAATATACATATAGTAAATATTTAACCAAATATAAATATAATAAATTGTTTAATATAAAAAAAGACACAAAATACAAAATATTTTTTAAAATTAACTGGTAAAATACAATGGTATATTTTTACCGACGGAAAAGTACACAATCGAATGAATATAAACGAAACATTTTATAGAGATACTTGCATTTTGAATTAGTTGGACGTTTATTTAGATTTTATTGTTGTGTATAAAAAGCGTATACCTTCATCTATGAAAAAAAGATGAGAATAAAACAAGCTTAGACTTTACGACTTACTTAGGTAACATTGATTTTCGAATAAAATCGTCTGTTAATTATGAACAATTAGGTTTGGATTTGCAGCTAATTACTTGATTTAGTGTTTCTCAAAAATCGGTTATGTTTATTATATCTAATTAAATTTTTAAAGTTAGAAAATAAAACTGAACCGTCCTTTAGAAAAAACTTGTTGGATTATAATTATTGATTCGAGTTCTCTGAAGTAGAAACTATAATAAGATGAAACATATTCCAGTTTGAATTAAAACTGTTTAATTGATAATAGGCAAACCTCAATTAACGTGATAAAAACCAATGTAAATGTAAATGGTTTCAATTAAACTAATACCATAGCATATAAATGTTCCAATAATTTATATAAAAGTAATAATAATTAATACCTTTCGTAAATGAGATGATGCATATTTATTTTATTTATTATGTCAATATAACTACATTTGATTTTTATTAATTTGCATTTTTAAATAAGTTTATTTTTTATTATCACTATGTTTTCAGTTATCGCTTGTCAAAACTTGGTTATTTTATAATATAATTTTGTTTGTTTAAACATGAATTTATTAAATTATTTATTTAAATTATTATTCTTTTCAGAACCATCGCACCCTGCGGATGAAGATGATGGGGAAGATACAAATTCACGAGCGCAATATGTATCTGCAAATTGTGTAGTTTTTACTCATTATCAAGGAGATGCTTCAAGTGTTGTTGATGAACATTTTTCTAGAGCCTTAGACAAGACAACACATCCGAAAGGTGAACTTTTTGTTCTTTAAGAAAACATAATAATAACATATAGGTAAACTTCCGAGTAAAAATGCTCCTAAGCCCACAGCAGACACGCACATTTAAATTAAACCCACAACAAGCCCACAGCACGCATAGCAAACCTTTAGGTACACACGAACCCGCACGCAGGCAAGCATGCGTCCTCATTAAGTTTTATTCAAAAATAGTCAACAAAGACCCACACTTGCGCCCACAGCAGCCAGGCACACTAAAATTGATTCAAACATGGTCGACTCAAACGCAGGTATAGATTTTCAGTATTTTAAGATTATGAAATTTTTATCTTTTTGGCTAGACACGGCCTACTTCTTTCAGAAGTAATACATTTTTATTTCACCGAATTTTAGCGTATGTGGCTGCTGTTGGTGCGATGTGAGCATCTCAAGTGCGTGCGTGTATTGTGGGTACGCTGTAGGCCTATATCTTTTTATTCGGGCTGATGAAATTGTTTATTAAATATTATTTATATTTTTATCTCGAAAGCCCATTTGTATAACATACAATAGTGGACAAAATGATGTGTACATCATTTGCTCATAACTCGCAACGTATTGGTAAGATTTTTTTCTTGATTTCGGGATTACAATAAGTTATAGTATCCCTCGTGAACCTTAAAACAGACCAACATCAAAAACATTGAAGTCTTTTTTCGGCAAATAAGCGTTTTATTTCTCAACATAGTCTCCTTTTAACTCGATACATTTGGTTCAGCGTTATTCCAATTTTTTTATTCCTTCCAAATATTAGGTTTTTTCAAGGGTCTCAAAATAAGCGTTTGTTTCTGTAATGACCTCTTTATTCGACCCAAATCTTTTACTGCCCAGCTATTTTTCAGGTTTGGAAACAGAAAATAGTTGCAGGGGGGTAAATCTGGATAATATGCTGGATGTGGTAGCAGTTCGTAGCCTAATTTATGGAATTTTGGCATGGTGACTACACACATGTGGACCCGTGCATTGTCTTGATGAAACAGAACTTTTTCCTTCGCCGAATGCGATCGTTTCTGCTTCAAATCTATATCGAATTTGTCCAAAAGCTTTAAATAATATTCGCCGGTGATCGTTTTGCTTCTTTCAAGATAATCGATGTGAATGACACCGCGTGCAGTCCAAAAAACTGTGGCTAAGACCTTGTTGGCTGACAGACCTAGCTTGGCCTTCTTTGGTGCACGTTCAACCGAAGAAATCCACTGTCTTGATTGTTCTTTGGTCTCTGGTGTGTTGTGATGGATACATGTTTCGTCCACAGTAACGAAACGACGCAAAAACTCATTCGGATTGCGACTGAACATCGCCAAACACTCCTTTAAAGTTGTACCACGGTTGCGCTTATGGTCGAGTGTAAGCAATCGCGGCAACCATCGCGCGGATAGATTTTTCAATTTCAAATATTCATATAAAATGTGATGTACCCGCTCAGTTGAGATGCCTGCAGTCACCTCACGCACTTTCATTCTCTTATTGTCCAATATCATTCCATGGATTTTATCGACGGTTTCTGACGTGACGACCTCTTTAGGGCGACCTGAAGGTTTGGCGTCCCTTGTGCTGGTACGACCACAACGGAACTCCGTAAACCACTTCTTAACCATTAAAATTGGTGGTGCAAACTCCTCATAATATTTATCAAACCTTTCCTTGGTTTCGTGGTGGTTTTTTTTCGGCAAAAAATAATATTTAACCAGGACACGAAATTCACTTTTTCATTCAATTTCACGCGGTTGTCTGCTTGCAATGGCTGTCAAATACAAACTAAATGACGCAGCTTGCTCAAACTTTGACAGTAGGTAGTCTATTCATAGATGGCGATTGACGGGAGCGGTGATGTATTGCGCGGGAAATTTAAAAAGTCACTGACTTATCAAAATGCTCTCGTATCTCCGGTGGCGCGTAATTCAAAATGTATATTTTCTAAAAAGACCTCGTACAAAACCAGTGTAGAAAACGCATGCAATAAAGAAATTGTAATTGAAAAGGATAAGCGTTAAAAAGTATGTGTTTATGTCTTTATGTCCACTACTGTATATGCTTGATTTTCTTTTTTCACGGAGGAACATTCCATGCTATACGGAGTAAAAAAAAAGCACCGTAAACATTTAATAATTATAAATACGTTCCATCCAAATATAGTAGGAAAGATTGTAAAATATAAATATCTTAAATAAAACAGAAAACAGCTAGAATTCAATATCTTATTGTTAGAACTGGTAACCTATAAAAATTCCCGGAAAATTTATTGTTATTGTTTGTTCTTGTTTATTATGCGTAATGTGTTTATATTTCACCTTCTTTCCTGCTCATATATATTGCATGAATGAAAAAGTTTTTTTTAGATTTTTAAACCGTACAAGTGTTTTTTTACATCGTTTTATTTCAAAACTGTTCAAAAAGAGTATGGGTTAATTCATAAATGTATAAATCTATTTATAATAAAATAAAAAGCAACTGTTAAATAAATATTTTACATAATTTAGATCTAATAAAAAAATAAAAAAGGAGGTGGCTAAACCAATTTATAATTTTCACATTTAAAAATCTTAAATTAGAAGAAATTATAATTTGTTAAAAGTAAAACCAAGTCAAGCAATTTAAAAAGTTATCAGCTGTATAGTTAATTGGTGTTATGTGTGTATTGAAATTTGAGATATCCTAAAATCATAATTTGTTATACCTGACAGACCTGCCTTTTTGTGCACGCCTCCTAAATTTTTTACTAACTGGTTAATTGGTATCGGGAGTAAACCTTTAGGTGCTACCATCAGGTAGAAAATTCGGAAGCCTGCGCGGAATACTGAAATTAATTATTAATAAATCCAATTAAAATATGATCTTGATTATTGTAATTATAAACGCATCATATGTCATAATTATTCAACAAGAAATCTTTAAAAGGTTTACTAGAAAATGTTTCGATTATGGACAAAGAGCTGATTAAATCAAATATTGACGTAAAGGAATCTAATATGAGACCCATTTTTAAAAGAAATAGAAAATAAATAGAGAACATAAATTAAAAAAAATGAAACTGAATTGTAAATTATATATTTATTTAACATAATTATTTGTAAATGACCCAAATTTGTTGATTTTTATTTGTATTGATCAATAGTACTATTACAAACGAAAAGTACGCTCTTTTTAAAAAGATACCTAATATGTGACCGTAAACCACTACCATGTTCTTCTCGTTTTTTGCACGATGGATAAGAAAAATTCGCGTCTTCTACCTCGCAGTCTTCATGAGCCCAGCGATAACACTTGACACTGAACCCATTGCTCACCATACTTGTCAGCCAAACAGTGCCCACCACACAATAGGCATTCAACATTAGCGTCAGACATCATCGAGGCTGTCATCCAAAAATTGAATTTCTTTACTAGAAGGGTCAGATGATGAAGATAATAACATGTCCCTTTTATTTTTTCGAGTTGCGGTGATCTTTTCCTTTGATATTTTAGTTTCTTTGAAAACTTTCGTGATTTCAGCATAGGTTTGGTATTCTTCCAGTTGTCTGATAATTGTAGAAAAAGTAGCTTAATCAATATAAAAATCTATTTCATATTAGGGACATTTTATAAACCAATTTTTTTTTCGACGTTAGTTGTCTCGAAAAATTTATGAAGTTTTATTGTTAAAATATTATTTCTATAAAATGCATAATAATATACAATTAGGCTTACGTTTTTTGTTGGGCTTCGATAAAAACTTGTAAACTAGTAAAATGAAAAAATGCATGCGATATATAAAAGGCGTCGAGCGACAATTTTCAGACCGACGTACGTTTTTATTCAAATTTTGGGTAAAGATATTGTAGTTTTTCTATCACCCTTGGGTCTCATGTTAAGTTAGGGCCCCATATTCGGCTCCTTTACTTTACTAAAATTTTGAACTTCAGTTTTACATAAGTAAGTACAATATATTAATTCGTGTTACTATCAGGAAATGTGAAATTATATTAATTATTAAATTTAATACCGTCTAAAGATTTCCAAAACTACCTTTTCAACCAAATTAAAAACTAAAATAAAAAAGTTTATAGAAGTTATAATCAATTATTTTTGACATTCATTTTAATTTTGTTTTTTGATCTCAAAACGGTTATTTTGCAATATACTATATGAAAATTGTTCTGTGGTTTTTCAAACTCTGACAATGAGGCAACTCGCAAATATGAAGTGCAGCTCTCAGTAGTACAATAAAACCTCGATATAACGGACCTCTATTTTACGGACTTCGGATGTAACAGACAAAAAATTCGGTCAAATGTAAAAAAATTAAAAACGTCCTGTTAATATTAGACATGCTTAAATTCAAGTGTCGCCGCATGTAAACAATTTTTAGCGGTCATGATAATCACGTCATATGTCTAGCACTAAAATTTGAGACATAATGCCGTCCTGCTCGTATACTGCACCTAGCCAGAGCGATAGTATATTAGTATAAACCTATTTTTATATAACGGACTTTCGGCTTTAACGGACACTCCCTCCCCGCAATCAGTCCGTTATATCGAGGTTTTACTGTACATGAAAAGGAATAAACGAAATGTTAGAATTGTTTTTAATACTATAGCGAGAACATGCCCGCCTGTGCGAACACTACTGCACTAGACCCCAGCAATTGTTTATTACTTATTTTTATTATCTATAAGATGAATCGTTTTATAACTAAAAACATTGCGTGCATTTGCGATTTGGTCGGTTTGTTGTCGTTCGTAGTAGTTTTCAAATCAAAACCTACAGACTTGGCGTGCATTTGTGATTCTTAATGCACGTTGGAATAATCAGATGTTCGTTTTAATGCACACCCTTTGTGCTCGCCAATTTACCGCCTTCAAGAGCGAATCACTAAAAACTCACGAACCACTGTGTTTACGAATCTATTTTGAACGAACAAGCCCGTACACACTATTGACGAACTGTTGCAAATCACACGACAGTATTTAAAACTAAAAAAAGCCGTTTATATATGAAAAAAAACAGTATAATTGTTGAAAACAAATCAAAGTTACTAAAACCATTTTCTAATAAAATGATTATCTTTTGTAAGTACGACAAAATAAAAAACTTTAATTATAAACTATAAACAAAACTTACTAAATGATACAAAACTTGTTTGTGCTGCCGACCAGCTGAACAGTAAGTTATGCATGGAATCGCGCTAGAATGTTGTGACTGGTTTCGGTGATTTATATAAAATGGTATCTGATTATTTTTTATTTTAAAATGTTAACTTTAGTTTTATATTGTCGATTATCCTTTGAATTCGCCGCCTTGGCTCCTGATTCTCAGATTCCCACACTCCGACTTGTTTCGGTGATAAACGTTCGGAATCTACGAAACGAGTTGAAGTGTTTAAGCTATTAATTGCAGAATGCCTTTAAACAATGCTAGATATCGACAATTACGTAATAAGGCATAGGATCGGACCAATTTATTAATTAGCAATTCCCTTTGAGCAATCGCCATTCGGCAATTCCCTTTGGAACTCTACAACAATCGGCTAACATAATTTTATGTCGGTAGTCGGCATACCGATGGTTAGTTGATTAAAGTGAGTTGCCAAAATTCTGTAACAATAAATATCTTTCGTAAAGTATTCAAATAAAAAACATTATATTTTTCGAAAAAAAAAGTAATAAAAGAGAAAAATTGAAAGCAGCAGCTTGAGGACGCATTTAAGACCATAAATTGTAGTTAATTAATTAGTCTTTATAAATGTGTTCTAAAAGATTTATTTTTGTAATTTCGATGTCAGCAGTTGCATTATCTTATTAAAAATAACCTTTGTGCGGTTTAGCACTACATTTATCCTTTAAAGTACTCGATTTCTTTTTTTTTAATCATGGAAATAGCTTTACAATTGTCTAAAAGCCGAAAATCGTTTTTTAGAACTTTCTGGCATGTGTTTTATTTAACAATAAATAACATTGAATTATCTGTATGTTTTGTTGTAGAACCTCCACCTATGTCTCAAAGAAATTTTCCTCCATCGTTTTGGAATAGTCAGCATTATCAAGGTGCGACAGGAACGCATCATACCGATCTATATTCCGAACATTACCATCCGGGGGATGCTTGGTATCAGTATAGTTCCCATCATAGGGCTGTGCATGATTATCACCACAATATGGCGCAATATAGTGGCTTGTTATTACCGGGATCGAGATTGCACATGGGGTCGCATGCCCAATGTAAAGCTATGGAGTGGCAGCATCCACCGCTCGATACGCCGTATTCTTCGTATCCATCTATGTCAGGTGAATATCGATTCATTTACATATTAAACATCCCGAATGACTATAGTAACTTTTAATTAAATGATTACTTTTTAAAAAATAGATTATGAGAGATTGATATGTTGATCAGTGAAACTTTCCAAAATTAAAAATAATTCCACTTAAAGTATTGCAATCTTTTTAAGGAAAAGTTTTTATGATAAAGTGCATAAAAACGCTTTAAGATGATCTTACAATAAAGTGCCCAGATTTATAAGATACATTTTTATTATTCCAGGTTTAGAAGCTCAAGTTCAAGAATCTTCAAAGGACTTATACTGGTTTTAAACAGTACTTCGTGTAGCTGTAAGTGTAAAGTGATTACAAGTGTAAAGTACAAACTTTTTTTTTAAATTAGTTAAACGTATATTAATGTTTAGTTAAAAATAAATGTTCCTTATTATATTAGATAAATATGTAAAAAGCTTTAACGTATTAAGACTATTTAATATTCTTGTTTTGTATTCAAAAAATTTCGATGTAAACATTTGAAGATATTTTAGAAAAAAAGAAATTCAAAGTCGTTTTCAGGAAAAAAATATTGTTCAGAATTAAAATTAGTACATTCGAAGAATTAATAAGGAATTTAAAAGACTTGTGTAAATATGTATAAATAAAATAGCTATTGCATTTAATGTAAATCATATTTAAATTATACTAACTACAATATTAATTAGCAAGTTTTACTTTTTAAATACCATCTATTACTTCAGTAAATATGATGATTCAATTTTTTAACAGCTTTATAGTAAGTTCTTTACTATACATACTTCAAAATATCACTTCAGATTAATTGTATTCCTTCTAAAAAAAATTAAAATAGCTCCATTATACTACTGTTAAAAAAAAACAAATAAATAAAAAACGGTTTAAAAAAACCTGTGCGTTAGAAGCTACACTTCTTTGCGTAACTAAATTAAATATAACCACGCGTTATGTTGCGTACCTTGTGTTTGTGTATAGCGAGACCAGTGAGCTTAAAACTGGGGGGCGCGCCAACCGGGCAAACCAAGAATGCAAACAGTTTAACAAAATTGTAATTTAAAAATGCGCTTTATTGTTTTATGAAATACATCTATCCGGCCATTTAAACGCTACTTGTTAAATCGGTTTTACTTTAATATCGTTTATAAACATCAAAATTTTCAAAAATTTTAAATATACATTTTTGCCAGGAATTTGGGTCGTGGAAGAACTACGGTTCTATAACTTTTAATTAAATACCTTTTGCTTAAAGATTATTATGACTTCTTGGGTCTCTTCTCAGTACCTACCTTTCTGCAGGTAAGTAATGTAAAAATGATACACTCAAACAATAGAAAGTAAATTAAACTAGAATATAAGAAGTTCAAAATTTATCCAAATAATACTTGATTGAACAATAAAAGTTATATTTTTGCTTAATCTTTAAAAAATTTAAAAATGGACTGTAAAATGGTAATTTTCGAAACGCTTTTTTAACTGTTAGCTCTGTTTTTCTTCAACTTTTTAATTAATCAATTTTTACGTCATACACATGAAATTTTATCCAAAAATATATGTTGTATTTGTTGAAGACGTATACTTATTATCCAAAATCTCTACTTGCTAACACGCCTTCTTCTTTTTCTTACATTATGAAGAAGTTACGTATTTACAAGAAAGAGACACGTAACACACTTATAAATGCAAAGAAACCCTTTGTAAAACGTTCGGTAGCTTCTTAATAATACTGTATTTAATAAATTATTATTATATACCGGGTGTTTCACGACGAGCTTACAATATCTATATATTAAAAACTACCCGAGTCGAAAAATTGGTTCGTTTTTAGATTTCAAAATTCAATTTTGAGATTTGTCTTTAGTTAGACCTTACTATTTAAAACTCATGGCCGTGATAAGTCTCATTTACTTCGTAATATTCCGGAATGAGACCAAAATGAGACTTGTCTAAAGTACAGTTAAATATTAATATGAGGACAACCTCAGTTAGACCTCATATAATATATTGAGATTGAGAACTAAATGAGACTTAGTTTTTAACTCTAAATTTTTGAGGTTCAAATAAGACTTATTCTGAAAATAATGCTTGAATGAGAGCATAATGAGACCTCATTTTATTTTTGAGACCTAAAAACGTACCAATTTTTCGACTCGGGTACTCACACAAATTTACGGAATATTTTTTGACATACATGCCATTTTCGGTTATAACGGAACTTCGTCATTTTATATAGAACACCCTGTATATTTTTTACTTTTTGGATTTTACGTTAAATTTTAATGTCACTATACCCTATACCTAAAATAAACGCTTTTCGAAATATTAATACTTTTAATGAATAATTGAGAGTTGCAGACCTTTATATTGAAAATCCTATGTGAACGTCCCGAATAACAAATAAAAAATATTTCGTCGGATTAATGAGTACGAAAGTTAAGTTAATTGGTGACATGTCAAAAACTGCTTTATTGTATACAGGTTCGTAAAAAAGTTATAAAAAGTTCAATTTACTTCAATATAGATAGTGTAAGCTCGTCGTGAAACAGCCTGTATACCTACCAAAAATTATTTTTTTAAATATTACACATAGGGGTAAACAGTACAGTTGTTGGCCAGTCAACAATGATTGGCCATATTTAAAAAAATATTTAATAATAAATCTATGTTTCCTAATATATATTTTCTAATAAATGGTTCGTGATTTTGCTAATTTACTATATCTTATTTTAATTAGAAAATATTGGTCGATCACTGTAAATTCACTAGTCAATTACTATATTTATATGGCCAATAACTATGTTGTTTAATAAAAGGGCCAATCACTGTACTGTTTACTCCTAATCATATTTTTTTTACAAACGCACCTCAAATGTATCAAAACAAATTGCATCTCTGTTTTATTGTTCAATCTACAAAAGGTTGCCTGGAATCCATCAATTAATAAAAACGGGGATTACTGTAAATATTGTTATCCATCCACCTTTCTCTATAGAATAAAAAATAAAAAAAGTGTGCTTAATTATTTTGCCTTGATTTTAACAATGCATAATAATAAAATAGAATGACTTTCACGGATATAATCCCACCAAAATAACTTTTCTAATTTTTTTTAATATCTGTTTTGACTAATAGGGGGTGTTTTTTGATATCTTACATGATCATGTTAATCAATCTCCTGGTACAAGTTGTATCATTATATCTAAATACAAAATATGTTTAACAAAAATTATAAACGAAAGTATTACTTCTTTGGAGTCAAATCATATATAATTTGTTAAGAATACAATAACGATTACTTTAATCACATAATTTAGTTTTTACGAGTAACTTTAATTTTTATTTCATTTTAAACCTTTCAGAACTGCATAGATAAGAACAACATTTATAAGAATTGTTCCATATTATCTAATGAAACATTTCTGGCTTTTTTCCAAGGTTAAATAGTCCACTAATGTAATTTAAAAGCAACTATTTAAATACAACAATTAGCTACTACAAAATTTAAAGAATGCAAAATACAATTAAAAAAAACTTTTTATATGGTAAAATGCATTTTTTCAGATTTCTAAATTACGTAAATTTTGAATACAAGAATACCTACTGCATAAAAAATTCATAGACTTTATTAAATCGCTTACCCGTATTATAATTTTATATAAATATTTAAATTTTCTAATCATTTGTTATCTAGGGGAAATTCAAGTTCTACTGGAAAAGTATTAACATTGATTTTATAAGTCAATTATGAAGTACTTCATTTTGTAAGCTTGTTCACTGCTTTATCGCGAATTTCCAATGAAATTAACCAAGTGTATTTTCAACTAATTGAGAAAGCGGGTATATAATCAATAACTCTACACCAACCATGACGAACTTAGTAATCGCGAAAGCAGGGTTCATCTTACATTCATATTTAATTCAATTTTGTAAAGTAACTGAAATCCATTTTTCTCCCACTACGTTTGCAAAAAGAACTAGTAGTTTAAGAGTAATGAATAAATGTTTGCTAGAAGATTTATGTAATAACAGTTTGACTTTATTAAAAATAAGAAAAAACAATGCAGAACATTTCAATCAATTAAGATTCATTTACATTACGTTTTCTATTTAATTGTTTACATTTTAGATTTACTTTAAGGTACAGTGGGTGATCGGTTTACGAACATAATCCGTTCCAAAACTATGTTCGCTATCCGAATTGTTCGTTAACCGATCATCGATTTACAATAATTTTTTTCTGTTTTTCTGTTATTACCACATTATGTTCTGAAAGCCGAGAAATGTTCGGTAAAATTCGTTTTAGTTTATTATCCAAATATGTGTTCGATGTTCGATAATAATAATCTTTTGTAAAGGTGTTCGCTATCCAATTTGTTCGTTGCCCGAACCATTCGTTAACCGATCACCCACTGTATTATTATGCATATTTAGCAATATGATATTTACCAAATTAAAACTTACATTAATAGTTTTAATACAAATTAGTTGGTTATTTAAGTTTGATAATTTGCATAACTAACACCACAGTTTAATATAAATCCCAAAATTTCTTTATGTAAAAACTATTATAGACTAATATTCGCTATTCATATACAAACCTATCGTCTTCGGTGGCATAGCGACTGCATAGCAAAGGTCGACTATTAAAAAGCTCTACAAATGAAGGGACTATGGCAAACTGAAAAAAATATATAATACTAGCTGATGCCCGCGACTTCGTCTGCGTAGAATTAGTAGAGTAGTCTTTTCATATCTTTTACTTGAGATATGATGAATGCCCTATACAAACTTTTATCCCTTAGTTCATCCTTTCAAGTTTTTTTGCGACAAAAGTAGCCTATGTCCTTCTACAAGGTCCAATCTATTTCTTTGCCAAAATTCATTAAAATTGGTTTAGTGGTTTGGGTTTGAAAAGTAGCAGATAGATAGACAGACAGACAGGCAAACAGAGTTACTTTCGCATTTATAATATTAGTATGGATTATCACTTTTATTATTTAAACTGTTTTATTCATTTTACAGATTATTGGACCTTATCCCTTTCAAAGTACTTCCTTTTCGTATTGATACGCTTTTTCCAGCAGTGTTTCGATTTTGCAACACAGTTTTGGATGTATTCATTTCAGATGACTTTTAAGGTTTGTGAGGAATTTGCTTTGAGTCATTAATGCTCTGCATACGGCGTCCTTTCAGCACTGATTGTAATTTATGATATAAGAAAAATCTTCAAAGAGCCAGGTCTGGCGAATAAGGAGACCGAAGGAAAACAGACATCTGATTTTTGGCACAAAAATAACAAATTGGCAAATCTGAGTTTGCCAGAGTATTGTCGTTG